>OZ014523.1:51596808-52848308 GCA_963966055.1 Lathyrus aphaca | reverse complement strand
AGAATCTAATTTTGAGATAATTTTTTGCATGGACTTCCATCATAACCTTCCCTTGTACCATATAGAAAGGATCTGAAAAGTTTCATAGCATTTCGAACAATCCTCGATTTAATTTGATTTTTTGACCGAAACTTAGTATAAAATTGTGTATAATATACAACAATTTTTTTACCGAAACTAGTATTTCAAAAAGTTACAGAGAATCTAATTTTGAGATAATTTTTTGCATGGACTTCCATCATAACATTCCCTCGTAACATATAGAAATGATCTGAAAAGTTTCGAAGCATTTCGAACAATCCTCGTTTTAATTTGATTTTTTGACCGAAACTAGTATAAATTTTTTTTATAATATACTACGATTTTTTGACCTAAACTAGCATTTCAAAAAAATTCATAAAATCTAATTTTGAGATAATTTTTTTCTTGGACTTCCATCATAACCTTCCCTCGTACCATATAGAAAGGATCTGAAAAGTTTCGTAGCATTTCAAATAATCCTCGATTTAATTTGATTTTTTGACCAAAATTTGTATAAAATTGTGTATAATATACTACGATATTTTGACCGAAACTAGCTTTTCAAAAAATTTCATAGAATCTAATTTTAAGATAATTTTTTTCATGTACTTCCATCATAACATTCCCTAGTAACATATATAAACGATCTGAAAAGCTTCTTAGCATTTCGAATAATCCTCGATTTAATTTGATTATTTGACATAGACTAGTATAAAATTGTGTATAATATACTACGATTTTTAAACCAAAACTAGCATTTCAAAAAGTTTCATAGAATCTAAATTTGAGATAATTTTTTTGCATCGACTTCCATCATAACTTTACCTCGTAACATATAGAAAGGATCTTATAAGTTTCATAGCATTTCGAACAATCCTCTGTTTAATTTGATTATTTGACCGAAACTAGAATAAAATTGTGTATAATATACTACAATTTTTGACCGAATCTAGTATTTCAAAAAGTTTCATAGAATCAAATTTTGAGATAATGTTTTTGCATGGACTTCCATCATTACCTTCCCTCGTAACATATAGAAAGGATCTGAAAAGTTTCGTAGTATTATAACAATCCTCGATTTAATTTGATTATTTGACCGAAACTAGTATAAAATTGTGTATATTATACTACAGTTCTTGACCTAAACTAGTATTTGAAAAAGTTTCATATAATCTAATTTTGAGAAAAATTTTTTGCATGGACTTCCATCATAACCTTCCCTGGTAACATATAGGAAGGATTTGGAACATTTCGTAGCATTTCAGACTATCCTCGGTTTAATTTGATTTTGTGACTGAAACTAGTATAAAATTGTGTATAATATACTACGATTTTTTTTTACCGAAACTAGTATTTCAAAAAGTTTCAAAGAATCTAATTTTGAGATAATTTTTTGCATGGACTTCCATCATAACCTTCCCTCGTACCATATAGAAAGGATCTGAAAAGTTTCATAGCATTTCGAACAATCCTCGATTTAACTTGATTTTTTTACCGAAACTTAGTATAAAATTGTGTATAATATACAACAGTTTTTTTTTACCGAAACTAGTATTTCACAAAGTTACAGAGAATCTAATTTTGAGATAATTTTTTGCATGAACTTCCATCATAACATTCCCTTGTAACATATAGAAAGGATCTGAAAAGTTTCGAAGCATTTCGAACAATCCTCGTTTTAATTTGATTTTTTGACCGAAACTGGTATATTTTTTTTATAATATACTACAATTTTTGACCTAATTTTTGACCGAAGCATTTTTTTTTATAATATACTTCAAAAAAATGCATAAAATTTAATTTTGAGATAATTTTTTTCTTGGACTTCCATCATAACCTTCCCTCGTACCATATAGAAAGGATCTGAAAAGTTTCTTAGCATTTCGAATAATCCTCGATTTAATTTGATTTTTTTACCGAAATATGTATAAATTTGTGTATAATATACTACGATTTTTTGACCGAAACTAGCTTTTCAAAAAATTTCATAGAATCTAATTATAAGATAATTTTTTGCATGTACTTCCATCATAACATTCCCTTGTAACATATATAAATGATCTGAAAAGCTTCGTAGGATTTCGAATAATCCTCGATTTAATTTGATTATTTGACATAAACTAGTATATAATTGTGTATAATATCCTACGATCTTTAAACCGAAACTAGCATTTCACAAAGTTTCATAGAATCTAATTTTGAGATAATTTTTTTGCATCGACTTCAATCATAACTTTACCTCGTAACATATAGAAAGTATCTTATAAGTTTCGTAGCATTTCGAACAATCCTCTTTTTAATTTGATTATTTGACCGAAACTAGAATAAAATTGTGTATAATATACTACAATTTTTGACCGAAACTAGTATTTCAAAAAGTTTCATAGAATCAAATTTTGAGATAATTTTTTTGCATGGACTTCCATCGTTACCTTCCCTCGTAACATATAGAAAGGATCTGAAAAGTTTCTAGTATTATAACAATCCTCGATTTAATTTGATTATTTGACCGAAACTAGTATAAAATTGTGTATATTATACTACGATTCTTGACCGAAACTAGTATTTTAAAAAGTTTCATATAATCTAATTTTAAGATATTTTTTTTGCATGGACTTCCATCATAACCTTCCCTTGTAACATATAGGAAGGATCTGAAACGTTTCGTAGCATTTCAGACAATCCTCGGTTTAATTTGATTTTGTGACTGAAACTAGTATAAAATTGTGTATAATATACTACGATTTTTTTTACCGAAACTAGTATTTCAAAAAGTTTCAAAGAATCTAATTTTGAGATAATTTTTTGCATGGACTTCCATCATAACCTTCCTTCGTACCATATAGAAAGGATCTGAAAAGTTTCATTGCATTTCGAACAATCCTTGATTTAATTTGATTTTTTTACCGAAACTTCGTATAAAATTGTGTATAATATACAACAATTTTTTTACCGAAAGTAGTATTTCAAAAAGTTACAGAGAATCTAATTTTGAGATAATTTTTTGCATGGACTTCCATCATAACATTCCCTCGTATCATATAGAAAGGATCTGAAAAGTTTCGAAGCATTTCGAACAATCCTCGTTTTAATTTGATTTTTTGACCGAAACTAGTATAAATTTTTTTATAATATACTACGATTTTTTGACCTAAACTAGCATTTCAAAAAAATTCATAAAATCTAATTTTGAGATAATTTTTTTCTTGGACTTCCATCATAACCTTCCCTCGTACCATATAGAAAGGATCTGAAAAGTTTCGTAGCATTTCGAATAATCCTCGATTTAATTTGATTTTTTGACAGAAATTTGTACAAAATTGTGTATAATATACTACGATTTTTTGACCGAAACTAGCTTTACAAAAAATTTCATAGAATCTAATTTTAAGATAATATTTTTCATGTACTTCCATCATAACATTCCCTAGTAACATATATAAACTATCTGAAAAGCTTCGTAGCATTTCGAATAATCCTCGATTTAATTTGATTATTTGACATAAACTAGTATAAAATTGTGTATAATATACTACGATTTTTAAACCAAAACTAGCATTTCAAAAAGATTCATAGAATCTAATTTTGAGATAATTTTTTTGCATGGACTTCCATCATAACTTTACCTCATAACATATAGAAAGGATCTTATATGTTTCATAGCATTTCGAACAATCCTCTGTTTAATTTAATTATTTGACCGAAACTAGAATAAAATTGTGTATAATATACTACAATTTTTGACCGAAACTAGTATTTCAAAAAGTTTCATAGAATCAAATTTTGAGATAATTTTTTTGCATGGACTTCCATCATTACCTTCCCTCGTAACATTAGAAAGGATCTGAAAAGTTTCGTAGTATTATAACAATCCTCGATTAATTTGATTATTTGACCGAAACTAGTATAAATTTGTGTATATTATACTACAATTCTTGACCGAAACTAGTTTTTGAAAAAGTTTCATATAATCAAATTTTGAGAAAAAAAATTTGCATGGACTTCCATCATATCCTTCCCTCGTAACATATAGGAAGGATCTGAAACGTTTCGTAGCATTTCAGACAATCCTCGGTTTAATTTGATTTTGTGACTGAAACTAGTATAAAATTGTATATAATATACTACGATTTTTTTTTCCGAAACTGGTATTTCAAAAAGTTACAAAGAATCTAATTTTGAGATATTTTTTTGCATGGACTTCAATCATAACCTTCCCTCATACCATGTAAAAAGGATCTGAAAAGTTTCGTAGCATTTCGAACAATCCTCGATTTAATTTGATTTTTTGACCGAAAATATTATAAACTTGTGTATAATATACTACAATTCTTGACCGAAACTAATATTTGAAAAACTTTCATATAATTTAATTTTGAGAAAAAAAATTTGCATGGACGTCCTTCATAACCTTCCCTCGTAACATATAGAAAGGATCTGAAACGTTTCGTTGCATTTCAGACAATCCTCGGTTTAATTTGATTTTTTGACTGAAACTAGTATAAAATTGTTTATAATATACTACGATTTTTTTACCGAAACTAGTATTTCAAAAAGTTACAAAGAATCTAATTTTGAGATAATTTTTTGCATGGACTTCAATCATAACATTCCCTCGTAACATATAGAAAGGATATGAAAAGTTTCGAAGCATTTCAAACAATCCTCGTTTTAATTTGATTTTTTGACCGAAACTAGTATAACATTTTGTATAATATACTACGATTTTTTGACCTAAACTAGTATTTCAAAAAAATTCATAAAATCTAATTTTGAGATAATTTTTTTATTGGAATTCCATCATAACCTTCCCTCGTACCATATAGAAAGGATCTGATAAGTTTCGTAGCATTTCGAATAATCCTCGATTTAATTTGATGTTTTGACCGAAATTTGTATAAAATTGTGTATAATATACTACGATTTTTTGACGGAAACTAGCTTTTCGAAAAATTTCATAGAATCTAATTTTCAGAAATTTTTTGGCATGTACTTCCATCATAACATTCCCTAGTAAAATATATAAACGATCTGAAAAGCCTCGTAGCATTTCGAATAATCCTCGATTTAATTTGATTATTTGACCGAAACTAGTATAAAATTGTGTATAATATACTACGGTTTTTTAACCGAAACTAGCATTTCAAAAAGTTTCATATAATCTAATTTTGAGAAAAAAAAATTGCATGGACTTCCATCAATGGTTTAATTTCAGACAATCATCGGTTTAATTTGATTTTGTGACTGAAACTAGTATAAAATTGTATATAATATACTACGATTTTTTTACCGAAACAAGTATTTCAAAAAGTTTCAATGAATCTAATTTTGAAATAATTGTTTGCATGGACTTCCATCATAACCTTCCCTCGTACCATATAGAAAGTATCTGAAAAGTTTCGTAGCATTTCGAACAATCCTCGATTTAATTTAATTTTTTGACCGAAACTTAGTATAAAATTGTGTATAATATACAACAATTTTTTACCGAAACTATTATTTCAAAAAGTTTCAGAAAATCTAATTTTGAGATAATTTTTTGCATGGACTTCTATCATAACATTCCCTCGTAACATAATGAAAGGATCTGAAAAGTTTCGAAGCATTTCGAACAATCCTCGTTTTAATTTGATTTTTTGACCGAAACTAGTATAAACTTTTGTATAATATACTACGATTTTTTGACCTAAACTAGCATTTCAAAAAAATTCATAAAATCTAGTTTTGAGATAATTTTTTTCTTGGACTTCCATCATAACCTTCCCTCGTACTAAATAGAAAGGATCTGAAAAGTTTCATAGCATTTCGATTAATCCTCGATTTAATTTTATTTTTTAACCGAAATTTGTATAAAATTGTGTGTAATATACTACGATTTTTTGACCGAAACTAGCTTTTCAAAAAATATCATAGAATCTAATTTTAAGATAATTTTTTGCATATACTTCCATCATAACATTCCCTAGTAACATATATAGAATTGTGTCTAATATACTATGATTTTTTAACCGAAACTAGCATTTCAAATAGTTTCATATAATCTAATTTTGAGATAATTTTGTTGCATGGACTTCCATCATAACTTTACCTCGTAACATATAGAAAGGATCTTATAAGTTTCGTAGCATTTCGAACAATCCTCTGTTTAATTTGAGTATTTGACCGAAACTAGTATAAAATTGTATATAATATACTACAATTTTTGACCGAAACTAGTATTTCAAAAAGTTTTATAGAATCAAATTTTGAGATAATTTTTTTGCATGGACTTCCATCATTATTTCCCTCGTAACATATAGAAAGGATCTGAAAAGTTTCGTAGTATTATAACAATCCTCGATTTAATTTGATTATTTTACCGAAACTAGTATAAAATTATGTATATTATACTACAATTCTTGACCGAAACTAGTATTTGAAAAAGTTTCATATAATCTAGTATAGAGAAAAAAAATTACATGGATTTCCATCATAACCTTCCCTCGTAACATATAGAAAGGATCTGAAACGTTTCGTAGCATTTCAGACAATCCTCGGTTTAATTTGATTTTGTGACTGAAACTAGTATAAAATTGTGTATAATATACTACGATTTTTTTTACCGAAACTAGTATTTCAAAAAGTTTCAAAGAATCTAATTTTGAGATAATTTTTGCATGGACTTCCATCATAACCTTTCCTCGTACCATATAGAAAGGATCTGAAATGTTTCGTAGCATTTCGAACAATCCTCGATTTAATTTGATTTTTTGACCGAAACGTAGTATAAAATTGTGTATAATATACAACAATTTTTTTTACCGAAACTAGTATTTCATAAAGTTACAGAGAATCTAATTTTGAGATAATTTTTTGCATGGACTTCCATCATAACATTCCCTTGTAACATATAGAAAGGATCTGAAAAGTTTCGAAGCATTTCGAACAATCCTCGTTATAATTTGATTTTTGACCGAAACTAATATAAATTTTTTTATAATATACTACGATTTTTTGACCTTAACTAGCATTTCAAAAAATTTTGAGATAATATTTTTCATGGACTTCCATCATAACCTTCCCTTCTACCATACAGAAAGGATCTGAAAAGTTTTGTAGCATTTCAAATAATCCTCGATTTAATTTGATTTTTTGACCGACATTTGTATAAAATTGTGTATAATATACTACGATTTTTTGACCTAAACTAGCTTTTCAAAATTTTTCATAGAATCTAATTTTAATATAATTTTTTGCATGTACTTCCATCATAACATTCCCTAGTAACATATTTAAATGATCTGAAAAGCTTCGTAGAATTTCGAATAATCCTTGATTTAATTTGATTATTTGACCGAAACTAGTATAAAATAGTGTATAATATACTACAATTTTTAACCGAAAGTAGCATTTTAAAAAGTTTCATATAATCTAATTTTGAAAAAAAAATTGCATGGACTTCCATCATAACATTCCCTCGTAACATATAGAAAGGATCTGAAACTATTCGTAGCATTTCAGACAATCATCGGTTTAATTTGATTTTGTGACTGAAATTAGTATAAAATTGTGAATAATATACTACGATTTGTTTTACCGAAACTAGTATTTCAAAAAGTTTTAAAGAATCTAATTTTGAAATAATGTTTTGCATGGACTTCCATCATAACCTTGCCTCTTACCATATAGAAAGGATCTGAAAAGTTTCGTAGCATTTCGAACAATCCTCGATTTAATTTGATTTTTTGACCGAAACAAATTATAAAATTGTGTATAATATACAACAATTTTTTACCGAAACTATTATTTCAAAAAGTTTCAGAGAATCTAATTTTGAAATAATATTTTGCATGGACTTCCATCATAATATTCCCTCGTAAAATATAGAAAGGATCTGAAAAGTTTCGAAGCATTTCGAACAATCCTCATTTTAATTTGATTTTTTGACCGAAACTAGTATAAAATTTTGTATAATATACTATAATTTTTTGACCTAAACTAGCATTTAAAAAAAATCATAAAATCTAATTTTGAGATAATTTTTTTCTTGGACTTCCATCATAACCTTCCCTCGTACCATATAGAAAGGATCTGAAACGTTTCGTAGCATTTCGAATAATCCTCGATTTAATTTGATTTTTTAACCGAAATTTGTATAAAATTGTGTAAAATATACTACGATTGTTTGACCGAAACTAGCTTTTCAAAAATTTTCATAGAATCTAATTTTAAGATAATTTGTTGCATGTACTTTCATCATAACATTCCCTAGTAACATATATAAACGATCTGAAAAGCTTCGTAGCATTTCGAATAATCCTTGATTTAATTTGATTATTTGACCGAAACTAGTATAAAATTGTGTATAATATACTACGATTTTTTAACCGAAAATAGCATTTCAAAAAGTTTCATATAATCTAATTTTGAGAAAAAAAAATTGCATGGACTTCCATCATAACCTTCCCTCGTAACATATAGAAAGGATCTGAAACATTTCGTAGCATTTCAGACAATCATCGGTTTAATTTGATTTTGTGACTGAAACTAGTATAAAATTGTGTATAATATACTACGATTTTTTTTACCGAAACTAGTATTTCAAAAAGTTTCAAAGAATCTAATTTTGAAATAATTTTTTGCATGGACTTCCATCATAACCTTCCCTCGTACCATATAGAAAGGATCTGAAAAGTTCCGTAGCATTTCGAACAATCCTCGATTTAATTTGATTTTTTGACCGAAACATAGTATAAAATTGTGTATAATATACAACAATTTTTTACCGAAACTATTATTTCAAAAAGTTTCAGAGAATCTAATTTTGAGACAATTTTTTGCATGGACTTCCATCATAACATTCCCTCGTAACATATAGAAAGGATCTGAAAGGTTTCGAAGCATTTCGAACAATCCTCGTTTTAATTTTATTTTTTGACCGAAACTAGTATACAATTTTGAATAATATACTACGATTTTTTGAACTAAACTAGCATTTCAAAAAAATTCATAAAATCTAACTTTGAGATAATTTTTTAATTGGACTTCCATCATAACCTTCCCTCGTACCATATAGAAAGGATCTGAAAAGTTTCGTAGTGTTTCGAATAATCCTTGATTTAATTTTATTTTTTCACCGAAATTTGTATAAAATTGTTTATAATATACTACGATTTTATGACCGAAACTAGCTTTTCAAAAATTTTCATAGAATCTAATTTTAAGATAATTTTTTGCATGTACTTCCATCATAACATTCCCTAGTAACATATATAAACGATCTGAAAAGCTTCATAGCATTTCGAATAATCCTCGATTTAATTTGATTATTTGACCGAAACAAGTATAAAATTGTGTATAATATACTACGATTTTTTAACTAAAACTAGCATTTCAAAAAGTTTCATAGAATCTAGTTTTGAGATAATTTTTTTGCATGGACTTCCATCATTACCTTCCCCCGTAACATATAGAAAGGATCTTAAAAGTTCCGTAGTACTATAACAATCCTCGATTTAATTTGATTATTTTACCGAAACTAGTCTAAAATTGTGTATATTATACTACAATTCTTGACCGAAACTAGTATTTGAAAAAGTTTCATATAATCTTGTTTAGAGAAAAAACATTTGCCTGGACTTCCATCATAACCTTCCCTCGTAACATATAGAAACGATCTGAAACGTTTAGTAGGATTTCAAACAATCCTCGGTTTAATTTGATTTTGTGACTGAAACTAGTATAAAATTGTGTATAATATACTACGATTTTTTTTACCGAAACTAGTATTTCAAAAAGTTTCAAAGAATCTAATTTTGAGATAATTTTTTGCATGGACTTCCATCATAACCTTCCCTCGTACCATATAGAAAGGATCTGAAAAGTTTCGTAGCATTTCGAACAATCCTCGATTTAATTTGATTTTTTTACCGAAACTTAGTATTAAATTGTGTATAATATTTAACAATATTTTACCGAAACTATTATTTCAAAAAGTTTCAGAGAATCTAATTTTGAGATAAATTTTTGCATGTATTTCCATTATAACATTCCCTCGTAACATATAGAAAGGATCTGAAAAGTTTCGAAGCATTTCGAACAATCCTCGTTTAATTTGATTTTTTGACCGAAACTAGTATTAAATTTTTTATAATATACTACGATTTTTGACCTAAACTAGCATTTAAAAAAATTTCATAAAATCTAGATTTGAGATAATTTTTTTCTTGGACTTCCATCATAACCTTCCCTCGTACCATATAGAAAGCATCTGAAAAGTTTGGTAGCATTTCGAATAATCCTCGATTTAATTTGATATTTTGAACGAAATTTGTATAAAATTGTGTATAATATACTACGATTTTTTGACCGAAACTAGTATTTCAAAATTTTTCATAGAATCTAATTTTAAGATAATTTTTCGCATGTACTTCCGTCATAACATTCCCTAGTAACATATATAAAATATCTGAAAAGTTTCGTAGCATTTCGAACAATCCTTGATTTAATTTGATTATTTAACCGAAACTAGTATAAAATTGTGTATAATATACTACGATTTTTTAACCGAAACTAGCATTTCAAAAAGATTCAGAGAATCTAATTTTGAGATAATTTTTTGCATAGACTTCCATCATAAAATTCCCTCGTAACATATATAAAGGATCTGAAAAGTTTCGAAGCATTTCAAACAATCCTAGTATAAAATTTTGTATAATATACTATGATTTTTTTACCTAAACTAGCATTTCAAAAAGTATCATAAAATCTAATTTTGAGATAATTTTTTTCTTGGACTTCCATCATAACATTCCCTCGTACTATAAAAAAGGATCTTAAAAGTTTCGTAGCATTTCAAACAATCCTAAATTTAATTGGATTTTTTGACCGAAACTAGTATAAAATTGTGTATAATACTACGAGTTTTTTGACCGAAATTAGTATTTTAAAAACTTTCATAGAATCTAATTTTAAGATAATTTTTTGCATGTACTTCCATCGTAACATTCCCTAGTAACATATAGAAACGATCTGAAAAGTTTCGTAGCATTTTGAACAATCCTCAATTTAATTTAATTATTTGACCGAAACTAGTATAAACTTGTGTATAATATACTACGATTTTTTAACCGAAATTAGCATTTCAAAAAGTTTAATAGAATAGAATTTTGAGATAATTTTTTTGCATGGACATCCATCATAACCTTCCCTCGTAACATATAGATAGGATCTGAAACATTTCGTAGCATTTCAGACAATCCTCGATTTAATTAGATTTTGTGACCAAAACTAGTATAAAATTGTGTATAATATACTACGATTTTTTTTTACCGAAACTAGTATTTCAAAAAGTTTCAAAGAATCTAATTTTGAGATAATTTTTTGCCTGGACTTCCATAATAACATTCCCTCGTACCATATAGAAAGGATCTGAAAATTTTCGTAGCATTTCGAACAATCCTCGATTTAATTTGATTTTTTGACCGAAACTTAGTATAAAATTGTGTATAATATATAACACTTTTTTACCGAAACTATTATTTCAAAAAGTTTCAGAGAATCTAATTTTGAGATATATTTTTTTATGGACTTCCATCATTACATTCCCTCGTAACATATAGAAAGGATCTGAAAAGTTTCGAAGCATTCCGAACAATCTTCATTTTAATGATTTTTTGACCGAAACTAGTATAAAATTTTGTATAATATACTACGATTTTTTGACCTAAACTAGTATTTCAAAAAAATTCATAAAATCTAATTTTGAGATAATTTTTTTTCTTGGACTTCCATCATAACCTTCCCTCGTACCATATAGAAAGGATCTGAAACGTTTCGTAGCATTTCGAATAATCCTTGATTTAATTTGTTTTTTTGACCGAAATTTGTATAAAATTGTGTATAATATACTACAATTTTTTAACCGAAACCACCATTTCAAAAAGTTTAATAGAATCTAATTTTTGAGATAATTTTTTTGCATGGACTTCCATCATAACTTTAAACCGTAACATATAGAAAGGATCTTATAAGTTTCGTAGCATTTCAAACAATCCTCTATTTAATTTGATTATTTGACCGAAACTAGTATAAAATTGTGTATAATATACTACAATTTTTGACCGAAACTAGTATTTCAAAAAGTTTCATAGAATCAAATTTTGAGATAATTTTTTTGCATGGACTTCCATCATTACCTTCCCTCGTAACATATAGAAAGGATCTGAAAAGTTTCATAGTATTATAACAATCCTCGATTTAATTTGATTATTTGACCGAAACTAGTATAAAATTGTGTATAATCACTACAAGAAAAAAGGTGTTTTGCGACACATAGATTGTGACGGTTCCCTAAAATCTGTCATCATTTGTAATTTACGACGGTTGTCACGACGGTTTTAGAAATGTGTCGTAAATTTTCTTAAAATTGTTTAACATTTTACGACAGTTGTAGACCTAACCGCCATAAAAATAAGTCTGCGACGGTTCAACAACTGTTTTCCCCAAATAATTTCAAAAACCACGTGTATTCCTTGGAAAACAAAAGTCTGCGCTAAAGTGAAATAGACTATATCAAATTCTTCTTTTCAAAATCATGTTTTTCTAGCTTCTTCTTTTCATAACTGGAAATCTTGAAACAGCCACCACCACATTGGTATCTATCCCACACCACCAGTCCCAAACAAATCTTGTTAGATTAGTATTTTTAAACTCTAAATCAGTTTCTCTCTCTTTCTCATTTGTGATAGGTTTCAGTTCAAAAACCCTAAATCAATTTCTCTTTATTTCCCTTCCAATTCATCCTCTATTTTGTTTGTGTTGCGGTTAGGTTTAATGATTCACACTCCAATTTTTATGCAGTTGTTAATTTGATTAATATAGAAAATTAATCTCTTATTAGAAATGTATTTTTCAGTTCATTTTAGGATTTGATGTATTGGTTTCAGTTTTATTGGCGATGATTTAAAATTACAGATTTTGAAACAAAAACCTAGCAACTTCTTCACAGGAGAAAGATGGCCCGTGAGCTGTCTCAGAAGGAAGCCGACATTCAGATGATGTTAGCTGTTGATGTCCACCTCGACACTAAGAATTGTGACTTCCAAATGGAGCGCCGAAATGATGGTAATATTCAAATCTCTAGTTTTTTTGCATAATATTGTTGTTGGTTTAGGTTGAAACGTTGTTGTAAAGTTGAAGGCACAAAGTATGAATATTGAAGGTAGATATCGTAATTGAGATGAAATTAGTAGCCATACTTGTCAATTCAATTTTGTTGAGTTTAATTGAGCATTGTAAAATTAATTGGTTGAGTTGGAAAGATGGATAAATGTTGGATAAAGGTGCAAGTTGATGAGTTTAATTTTCTATTGAATTATGTAGTCTTTTAATTCCAATTATACAATTTCGGGTTTGAATTAGTGTAACTTAAATCTTTCATTTTTGTGCTATCATATTTAGAATTGTAGAAGAGTTTTAAGTAATATGCCTTTTTAATTTTCCAAGGATACATTTGTATTAGAAATTTATAATCCAATTTTACTTAATTAAGAATGACTTGTGTTTGGGTAACCTTGCTCTTTTGTAGTTTGCCAGTTTTTTGCCAGTGCAATTCAGTTTAATCTCATGCCTAAGGAGCAACTGTTGAATGCAAGATGAATGTTGAAAAGCAAGTTTACAGATGTCATCCACATGTTGAAGCTCAGTTATGGGCTTGGTAGGCCGTATAGGAAGCTCGAGTCTAACCAGGTTAAGGCCAACTAGTTTTCTTTGATATAGGAAGCTCGAGTCTAACCAGTTTTGACTTTTAGGGATGGGGATATTGTCTCTGACATAAAGGTTGAGCTCCTGGAGCTACCACAAGACTCTTGGAATATTCGGGTTATCCATTGACCATGTTTTCTTCTCTATAACAAGTTACTGCTAGCACCCAGTCTAATCTCTTGGTTCATATTTCCAATGTACCAAATGTTGACTCAATTGAACAGTATAGGCCTATTGCATTAGCCAACTTCAAACACAAAATTGTGACGAAGATTATTGCTTACAGATTATCCGCTATCTTGTTGTTTATTATATCTCCTGAGCAGAGAGCCTTCATTCCTAAGAGGAATATTAAAGATTGCATCGGTGTAACTTCTGAGGTCGTTAATCTCTTGCAGAACAAGACTATTGTTGGGAATATGGCGCTGAAAGTTGATATTTCAAAGGCTTTTGATACGACAAGCTAGAAATTCCTTATTAGGGTGCTCAAGAAGTATGGTTTCCGTGATAAATTTTGTGATTGGATTATGTGTATTCTTAGTTCTGCCACAGTATATGTCTCTATTAATGGCTCCCAAAAAGGATTTTTCTCTTGTACGAGTGGTGTTCGTTAGGGGAATCCCCTTTCTCTGCTTCTTTTCTGCTTAGCTGAGGATGTTCTAAGTAGGGGCATATCTGAGTTAGCTGCTACTAGGAAGCTGAAAAAAGATTAAAGAAACAAAGCATTCAAAGGTGCCTTCTCATGTGTTATATGCCGAAGATATTATGCTCTTCTACAAAGCTGACCAAAGATCTATTCAGGCCATTTCATCTTTGTTTCAAAGGTATTCCTTGATGTCTGGACAACATATTAATCTTTCTAAATCTATTGTCTACGTCGGCTCAATGTTGCACAGTAAGCATTTGCATATTGCGCATCTTCTTGGTTTCTCTGTTGGTTATGCCCCTTTTATTTACCTGGGAGCTCCTTTTTTCGAGGAAGACTGAAACCGATTTATTTTCAGTTTATTACGGACAAGGTCAGGTCTAAGCTGGTAGCTTGGAAGGCTAGCCTTCTATTCATTGCAAGAAGACTAGTTTTAGTGAGATCAATTGTTCAAAGTATGCTTCTTCATACTATGTTAATTTACTCGTGGCCTGTTTCTGTTTTAAAAACTATTGAGCATTGGATGCACAATTTCATTTGGGGTGGTGAGATTGATAAAAGGAAAATGGTTACGGTTGCTTGGCATAAATATTGTCGGCCTTTTAAAGAAGGAGGTTTGGGGTTACGTTCATAGATAACTTTAAATGAAGCTTCGGGTTTACATCAGTGTTGGGACATGATCAATTCGAAAGAGAAATGGGTGGTTTTAATAAGACAAAGAGTTATAAGGGATAACAGACACATAAATTATCATATTTATTCCTCTTTGTGGAGCAGCATGAAGGAATATTTTGGTGAAGCCTTTCATAATTCGAGTTGGCTTCTTGGAAATGGAATCAATATTCAGTTCTGGTCGGATAATTGGAATGGTGATTCGGTTGTGGATTCCTTGGGCATTAATGTTTGGAATCAAAAAAATTTAAGGATAAGGTCTCATATTACATATTGAATCGTAAATGGAATATTCCTTACTGTATTACCTTGCAATGTCCATCTCTCATTCATCTTCTTTCTTTGGTTCATATTCCCTTGGTTGAAAAAGAAGATGTTCGTATTTAGACGTCGGTTGACGATGGTATTCTCACATTAAAGGTCGCTTATAAGTTCAAATCAGTTGTTGCCCTGGTTATGTCTTAGGGGAAAGTTATTTGGAATCTTCATATCCCACCCTCCAAGTCCCTCCTTTTTTGGCGGTTTCTTCATCATAAAATTCTGACTGATGAAAATCTGTCCAACAGAGGAATGAATTTACCTTACATGTGTAGTCTCTGTTCAGCTAACATTGATAGCTCGGATCACACTTTCTTCAAGTGCAGCTTTGTTGTAATCATCTTTGGCTGGAATCCAATTTGAAAATATGAGTACAGACGATGTACGGTTATTGAAGCATATGACAAGGTCAAGCACTTGCTTTTTGATATTATTAAATTCATTAGTGAAGAGAATTCTATTGTGACTGTTCTGTTTCAGGAAAAGGAAAACCCGAAAATCAAAGCCACGCAATCACCTTCACTCGCAAAGATGTAGTACATACTATTGACATGAATCATGACAACTACTTTAAGGAGGCACTTACAATGAGGAATCTCCTGGAAGAGTACAGGCATTACTATGGCATCGGGAAACCAACAATTTTAGGAGTCAGGGAGCACATTTTTACAGTCGCTGTGTCCTTTCTTGCCTGGTTCATGTCAGCTCAGTCCTTCCGGTTCATCTATGATCATGTTTTTAGGCCATATCCTCAAAGAGCATACGCAGATCCGTGCAAAAAATGGCAGTTGGTTGGTGCTTGCCTTAAACATTTTCACATGTGAGTGGTTCTGTTGTGTATAGTGATGTTTTTTTGGAATGATAGATTGTTATATTTTTGCAATGAGATAGCTAACTTGATTTTCTATTTAGTAAATTGATTGGCGCATGTATTTTATACGAAATGTTGTTATGGATGGAGAACAATAGTTCTAATGTAGTTTCTATGTTGGAGCCTAAATATATGGCTGTAGGAGTATTCTTCTGATGTATTTTCTCCATTTCAAATATAAAACATCATTATTTCCTTTTTATATTGTTAATTTCTCGCGTTGTTATTTTTATGTGACGGGCTCAAGTTCCTATCAATTAACAAGTTTTTATACGAGTTGTTGATTATATGAAGAGAATGTTATTTCACGTAACTTAAATATGCAAGATACTAGCTATGCATGATGTTAAGGAGGAAGACTATGATGGTGTAGTTGACTAGTCTCGAATTTCAACAACAAAAGAATCATCATCACTTCATAGACAACTTCTTGTTTTAGAGTTGCTGAAGGTATGTTTTTTTAACATTTTTGTTCAGGATTACAAAGGATGTTAGCTTGTGTTGTTTGTTATATAAATATGTTTTTCTAGTACTACTATCCTTGATTTTGTATTTATAAGTTGTGTGTTATAATAGATCTTATGGAATTGTAAGCCTTATGATTCAGTCCTTATACAATTATGTTTAAGAATTAATAGCTAGTATAAGTGAAACAAATTCAACATCTTGTTATTACAAATTTTATTGCTTACAATATCATGTTTCCTAGAATTGCTGGTTAAATTATTTTCAGGAATTGTATTATAGGATCTGATTGTTATTGGATTACTATTTAACTGTGGTACTGTCTTTATTGATGATATGCTGCAGCCATTGCATATTATACTCTCGCATGATCACAATCAAATAGTGGCTCTGTTACAGTATGTTAGACATGATTTTCAGCAAAATTTCATACAATCATCTATCAAAATCATGGGCGTTTTATGGTATTCAATACCTTTACATTTTCTTATTCAATATCTTTCTCAATTTAACAGTATCATTCTGAGTCGGCAATTGATATATTATACTTTGCGGGTGCAGCTCTTATATGGTTGGGCTTGTTCAACTATTGCTAAAATCTAATGCCTCAAACAACTTGATAGAAGATTATGCAGCCTGCCTTGAGTAAGGTACTGTCACTCATTAATTGCTTCCTGGTTTCTTTGAAATTGTAGACTTCTTAGTTCTTACACATGGATATTGTAATTTAATTTGTTTTTATAAGTTAAGTGCACTGTCATTAATTAAGAAGAACTAAGTTGATAAAATTACGTGTTATTCAGTTGGAGTGGCTGTATAATTGAACAAAATAACTAAATGTGAAGATAAATTGGAGGCACACTTGTATTTTTCTCATCTTCTAGATTTTTGCACATAAACTTATTTCTATTTTTCAGTGGAAAGCTGGAGAGTTAAAGAGACATAAAGAATGATAACAATCTGCACATAACTCAGAAAGGTAAATCTCATGTCGCTACTAATGCTTCCTTTATAGTTTCTAAATCATCGATTTTTCAAATATCACTGATTTATTTACCTTGATATTTCAGTTGGGAGCAATAATTGAAGAAGGTCCTGATTACTACATGATAACACCACCCAAGAAATTGAAGATCCCGATACAAGGAAAAGTAGCATAGGGAACGTTGGACCGCGACGTTAGATCGACAATGTGAAAGATTTGCTAGATTGACATGTTTTGATAATATATTTGTGTTGGTGTCATTTATGTCTTATACATTGTAGTTGTGATGTTATTTGACTTAATTATTTGGTTTATGTGATGAAGATTTCTGATTTTGAGATGAAGCTGATGGATTTTAAGTTTTTTTTTTAAATTTAAAAATGTAATTAACGGCGGTTCTGACCGTCGCAATACTTAATAAAATATATATTATATAATTATGGCGGTTCTAACCATCGCAATTTTAAACTAAATTCAATATATATTATATAATTATGGCGGTTTTAACCGTCGCAATTTTTAATTAAATTCAATATATACTATATTTTATGGCGGTTACAACCGTCGTAAAAATATATTGGAGACAGTTTCAAAACCGTCTTGGAATGTTACGACAGTTGGAACGACAGTTTTACAAACCGTCGCAAAACAGCCTCGCGACGCATGTTTCTACGACAAAGAAGGAACTGCCGTGATTTGCAATTTGCGTCGGTTCTAACCGTCGTAATCTGCCAATATTAACCGTCGTAATTTGCCAATTTTCTTGTGGTGAATATACGACAAATCTTGACCGAAACTAGTATTTTAAAAAGTTTCATATAATCTAATTTTGAGAAAAATATTTTGCATGGACTTCCATCATAACCTTCCCTCGTAACATATAGAAAGGATCTGAAACATTTCGTAGCATTTCAGACAATCCTCGATTTAATTACATTTTGTGACCAAAACTAGTATAAAATTGTGTATAATATACAACGATTTTTTTTACCAAAACTAGTATTTCAAAAAGTTTCAAAGAATCTAATTCTGAGATAATTTTTTGCCTGAACTTCCATCATAACATTCCCTCGTATCATATAGAAAGGATCTGAAAATTTTCGTAGCATTTCGAACAATCCTCGATTTAATTTGATTTTTTGACCGAAACTAGTATAAAATTGTGTATAATATACTACAATTTTTGACCGAAACTAGTATTTCAAAAAGTTTCAGAGAATCTAATTTTGAGATAATTTTTTGCATGGACTTCGATTATAAAATTCCCTCGTAACATATAGAAAGGATCTGAAAAGTTTCGAAGCATTTCGAACAATCCTCGTTTTGATTTGATTTTTTGACCGAAACTAGTATAAAATTTTGTATAATATACTACGATTTTTTTACCTAAACTAGCATTTCAAAAAATTTCATAAAATCTAATTTTGAGATAATTTTTTTCTTTGACTTCCATCATAACCTTCCCTCGTACCATATAGAAAGGATCTGAAAAGTTTCGTAGCATTTCGAATAATCCTCGATTTAATTTGATTTTTTGAACGAAATTTGTATAAAATTGTGTATAATATACTACTTTTTTTTGACCAAAACTAGTATTTCAAAAAATTCATAGAATCAAATTCTTAGATAATTTTTTGCATGTACTTTCGTCATAACATTCCTTAGTAACATATATAAACTATCTGAAAAGTTTCGTAGCATTTCGAACAATCCTTGATTTAATTTGATTATTTGACCGAAACTAGTCTAAAATTGTGTATAATATATTACGCTTTTTTAACTGAAACTAGCATTTCAAAAAGATTCATAGAATCTAATTTTGAGTTATTTTTTTGCATGGACGTCCATCATAACATTCCCTCGTAACATATAGAAAGGATCTGAAAAGTTTCGAAGCATTTCAAACAATCCTAGTATAAAATTTTGTATAATATACTATGATTTTTTTTACCTAAACTAGCATTTCAAAAAGTTTCATAAAATCTAATTTTGAGATAATTTTTTTCTTGAAATTCCATCATAACCTTCCCTCGTACCATATAGAAAGGATCTGAAAAGTTTCGTAGCATTTCGAACAATCCTAAATTTAATTTGATTTTTTGACCGAAACTAGTATAAAATTGGGTATAATACTACGAGTTTTTTTTACCGAAATTAGTATTTTAAAAACTTTCATAGAATCAAATTTTTAGATAACTTCCATCATAACATTCCCTAGTAACATATAGAAAGGATCTGAAACTTTTCGTAGCATTTCGAATAATCCTCGATTTAATTAAGTTTTTGATCGAAATTTGTATAAAATTGTGTAAAATATACTACGATTTTTTGACCGAAACTAGAATTTCAAAAAGTTTCATAGAATCTAATTTTAAGATAATTTTTTGCATGTACTTCCATCATAACATTCCCTAGTAACATATAGAAACGATCTGAAACGTTTCGTAGCATTTTGAACAATCATCGATTTAATTTGATTATTTGACCAAAACTAGTATAAAATTGTGTATAATATACTATGATTTTTTAACCAAAACTAGCATTTCAAAAAGTTTAATAGAATCAAATTTTGAGATAATTGTTTTGCCTGGACTTCCAACATAACTTTACCTCGTAACATATAGAAAGGATCTTATAAGTTTCATAGCATTTCGAACAATCGTCGGTTTAATTTGATTATTTGACTGAAACTAGTATAAAATTGTGTATAATATATTACAATTTTTGACCAAAACTAGTATTTCAAAAAGTTTCAAAGAATCAAATTTTGAGATAATTTTTTTGCATGGACTTCCATCATTACCTTCCCTCGTAACATATTAAAAGGATCTGAAAAGTTTTGTAGTATTCTAACAATCCTCGATTTAATTTGATTATTTGACTGAAACTAATATAAAATTGTGTATAATATCTTACAATTTTTGACTGAAACTAGTATTTGAAAAAGTTTCATATAATCTAATTTTGAGAAAAAAAAATTGCATGGACTTCCATCATACCTTCCCTCGTATTATATAGAATGGATCTGAAACGTTTCGTAGCATTTCGAACAATCCTCGATTTAATTTGATTTTTTGACAGAAACTAGTATAAAATTGTGTATAATTTACTACAATTTTTGACCGAAACTAGTATTTCAAAAAGTTTCAGAGAATCTAATTTTGAGATAATTTTTTGCATGGACTTCCATCATAACATTCCCTCGTAACATATAGAATGGATCTGAAAAGTTTCGAAACATTTCGAACAATCCTCATTTTAATTTGATTATTTGACCGAAAATAGTATAAAATTATGTATAATATACTACGATATTTTGACCGAAACTAGTATTTCAAAAAGTTTCATAAAATATAATTTTGAGATTATTTTTTTCTTGGACTTCCATCATAACATTCCCTCGTGCCATATAGAAAGGATCTGAAAAGTTTTGTAGCATTTCGAACAATCCTCGATTTAATTTGTTTTTTTGACCGAAAATAGTACAAAAATGTGTATAATATACTACAATTTTTTACTTAAACTAGTATTTCAAAAAGTTTCACAGAATCTAATTTTGAGATAATTTTTTGCATGGACTTCCATCATAACATTCCCTCGTAACATATAGAAAGGATCTGAAAAGTTTCGAAGCATTTCGAACAATCCTCGTTTTAATTTGATTTTTTGACCGAAACTAGTATAAAATTTTGAATAATATACTACGATTTTTTGAGCTAAACTAGCATTTCAAAAAATTTTATAAAATCTAATTTTGAGATAATTTTTTTCTTGGACTTCCATCATAACCTTCCTCGTACCATATAGAAAGGATCTGAAAAGGTTCGTAGCATTTCGAATAATCCTCGATTTAATTTGATTATTTGACCGAAATTTGTATAAACTTGTGTATAATATACTACAATTTTTTAACCGAAACTAGCATTTCAAAAAGTTTCATAGAATATAATTTTGATATAATTTTTTGCATGGACTTCCATCATAACTTTACCTCGTAACATATAGAAAGGATCTGGTAAGTTTCATAGCATTTCGAACAATCCTCGATTTAATTTGATTATTTGACCGAAACTAGTATAAAATTATGTATAATATACTACAATTTTTGATCAAAACTAGTATTTGAAAAAGTTTCATATAATCTAATTTTGAGAAAAAACATTTGCATGGACTTCCCTCATAACCTTCCCTCGTATAATATATAAAGGATCTTAAACGTTTTGTAGCATTTCAGACAATCCTTGATTTAATTTGATTGTGTGACTGAAACTAGTATAAAATTGTGTATAATATACTACGATTTTTTTTACCGAAACTAGTATTTCAAAAAGTTTCAAAGAATCTAATTTTGAGATAATCTTTTGCATGGACTTCCATTATAACATTCCCTCGTACCATATATAAAGGATCTGAAACGTTTCGTTGCATTTCGAACAATCCTCGATTTAATTTGATTTTTTGACCGAAACTAGTATAAAATTGTGTATAATATACGACAATTTTCGACGGAACTAGTATATCAAAAAGTTTCAGTGAATCTAATTTTGAGATTATTTTTTGCATGGACTTCCATCATAACATTCCCTCGTAACATATAGAAAGGATCTGAAAAATTTCGTAGCATTTCGAATAATCCTCGATTTAATTTGATTTTTTGACCGAAATTTGTTTAAAATTGTGTATAATATACTACAATTTTTTGATCGAAACTAGCTTTTCAAAAAATTTCATAGAATCTAATTTTAAGATAATTTTTTGCATGTACTTCCATCATAACATTCCCTAGTAACATATATAAACGAACTAAAAAACTTCGTAGCATTTCAAAAAAGTTTCATATAATCAAATTTTGAGATAATTTTTTTGCATGGACTTCCATCATTACCGTCCCTCGAAACATATAGAAAGGATTTAAAAAGTTTTGTATAATATACTACGATTTTTTGACCTAAACTAGCATTTCTAAAAAGTTTCATAAAATCTAATTTGAGATAATTTTTTTCTTGGACTTCCATCATAACCTTCCCTCGTACCATATAGAAAGGATCTGAAAAGTTCTGTAGCATTTCGAACAATCATATATTTAAATTGATTTTTTGACCAATACTAGTATAAAATTGTGTATAATATACTACGATTTTTTGACCGAAACTAGTATTTCAAAAAGTTTCATAAAATATAATTTTGAGATTATTTTTTCTTGGACTTCCATCATAACCTTACCTCGTAACATATAGAAAGGATCTGATATGTTTCGTAGCATTTCGAATAATCCTCGATTTGATTAGATTTTGTGACCGAAACTAGTATAAAATTGTGTATAATATACCACAATTTTTTAACCGAAACTAGCATTTCAAAAAGTTTCAAAGAATCTAATTTTGAGATAATTTTTTGCATGAATTTCCATCATAACATTCCCTCGTACCATATAGAAAGGATCTGAAAAGTTTCGTAGCATTTTGACAAATCCTCGATTTAATTTGATTTTTTGACCAAAATTTGTATAAAATTGTGTATAATATACTACGATTTTTTGACCGAAATTAGCTTTTCAAAAAGTTTCATAGAATCTAGTTTCGAGATAATTTTTTGCATGGACTTCCATCATAATCTTACCTCGTAACATATAGAAAGGATCTGATACGTTTCGTAGCATTCCGAATAATCCTTGGTTTAATTTGATTATTTGACCGAAACTAGTATAAAATTGTGTATAATATACTACATTTTTTGTCCGAAACTAGTATTTCAAAAAGTTTCATAGAATCAAATTTTGAGATAATTTTTTTGCATGGACTTCCATCATTACCTTCCCTTGTAACATATAAAAAGGATCTGAAAAGTTTCGTAGTATTCTATCAATTCTCGATTTAATTTGATTATTTGAACAAAACTAGTATAATATACTACAATTTTTGACTGAAACTAGTATTTGAAAAAGTTTCATATAATCTAATTTTGAGAAAAATAAATTGCATAGATTTCCATCATAACCTTCCATCGTAAAATATAGATAGGATCTGAAACTTTTTGTAGCATTTCAAACAATCCTTGATTTGATTTGATTTTGTGACCGAAACTAGTATAAAATTGTGTATAATATACTACGATTTTTTTTACCTAAACTAATATTTTAAAAAGTTTCAAAGAATCTAATTTTGAGATAATTTTTTGCATGGACTTCCATCATAACATTCCCTCGTACCATATAGAAAGGATCTAAAAAGTTTCGTAGCATTTCGAACAATCCTCGATTTAATTTGATTTTTTGACCGAAACTAGTATAAAGTTGTGTATAATATACTACAATTTTTGACTGAAACTAGTATTTCAATCAGTTTCAGAGGATCTAATTTTGAGATAATTTTTTGCATGGACTTCAATCATAACATTCCCTCGTAACATATAGAATGGATCTGAAAAGTTTCGAAACATTTCGAACGATCCTCATTTTAATTTGATTTTTTTACCGACACAAGTATAAAACTTTGTATAATATACTACGATTTTTTGACCTAAACTAGCATTTCAAAAAGTTTCATAAAATCTAAATTTGAGATAATTTTTTTCATGGACTTCTATCATAACCTACCCTCGTACCATATAGAAAGGATCTGAAAATTTTCATAGTATTTCGAATAATCCTCGATTTAATTTGAATTTTTGACCGAAATTTGTATAAAATTGTGTATAATATACTACGATTTTTTGATCGAAACTAGCTTTTCAAAAAATTTCATAGAATCTAATTTTAAGATAATTTTTTGCATGTACTTCCATCATAACATTCCCTAGTAACATATATAAACGATCTGAAAAGCTTCGTAGCATTTCGAACAATCCTCGATTTAATTTGATTATTTGACCGAAACTAGTATAAAAATGAGTATAATATACTACGATTTTTTAACCGAAACTAGTAGTTCAAAAAGTTTCATAGAACCTAATTTTGAGATAATTATTATGCATGGACTTCCATCTTAACTTTACCTCGTAATATATTGAAAGGATTTGATAAGTTTCGTAGCATTTCGAACAATCCTCGGTTTAGTTTGATTATTTGACCGAAACTAGTATAAAATTGTGTATAATATACTACAACTTTTTTACTGAAACTAGTATATTAAAAAGTTTCATATAATCAAATTTTGAGATAATTTTTTTGCATGGACTTCCATCATTACCGTCCCTCGTAACATATAGAAAGGATCAGAATAGTTTTGTATAATATACTACGATTTTTTGACCTAAACTAGCTTTTCAAAAAGTTTCATAAAATCTAATTTTGAGATAATTTTTTTCTTGGACTTCCATCATAACATTCCCTCATACCATATAGAAAGGATCTGAAAAGTTCTGTAGCATTTCGAACAACCCTAAATTTAAATTGATTTTTTGACCAATACTAGTATAAAATTGTGTATAATATACTACGATTTTTTGACCGAAACTAGTATTTCAAAAAGTTTCATAAAATATAATTTTGAGATTATTTTTTATTGGACTTCCATCATAACCTTCCCTCGTACCATATAGAAAGGATCTGAAAAGTTCTGTAGCATTTCGAACAATCCTAAATTTTAATTGATTTTTTGACCAAAACTAGTATAAAATTGTGTATAATATACTACGATATTTTAACCTAAACTAGCATTTCTAAAAGTTTCATAGAATCTAATTTTGGGATAATTTTTTTGCATAGATTTCCATCATAACCTTACATCGTAACATATATAAAGGATCTGATAAGTATCGTAGCATTTCGAACAATTCTCAGTTTAATTTTATTATTTGACCGAAACTAGTATAAAATTGTGTAAAATATACTACAATTTTTGTCCGAAACTAGTATTTCAAAAAGTTTCATAGAATCAAATTTTGAGATAATTTTTTTGCATGGACTTCTATCATTACCTTCCCTCTTAACATATAAAAAGGATCTAAAAAGTTTCATAGGATTCTAACAATCCTCGATTTAATTTGATTATTTGACCGAAACTAGTATAAAATTGTGTATAATATACTACAATTTTTTTACCGAAACTAGTATTTGAAAAAGTTTCATATAATCTAAATTTGAGAAAAATAAATTGCATGGATTTCCATCATAACCTTCCCTCGTAAAATATAGAAAGGATCTGAAACTTTTCGTAGCATTTCAAATAATCCTCGATTTGATTAGATTTTATGACCGAAACTAGTATAAAATTGTGTATAATATACTACGATTTTTTTACCTAAACTAATATTTCAAAAAGTTTCAAAGAATCTAATTTTGAGATAATTTTTTGCATGGACTTCCATCATAACATTCCCTCGTACCATATAGAAAGGATCTGAAACGTTTCGAAACATTTCGAACAATCCTCATTTTAATTTGATTTTTGACCGACACAAATATACAATTTTGTATAATATACTACGATTTTTTGACCTAAACTAGCATTTCAAAAAGATTCATAAAATCTAAATTTGAGATAATTTTTTTCTTGGACTTCCATCATAACCTTCCCTCGTACCATATAGAAAGGATCTGAAAAATTTCAAAGCATTTCGAATAATCCTTGATTTAATTTGATTTTTTGACCGAAATTTGTATAAAATTGTGTATAAGATACTACGATTTTTTGACCGAAACTAGCTTTTCAAAAAATTGTATAGAATCTAATTTTAAGATAATTTTTTGCATGTACTTCCATCATAACATTCCCTAGTAACAAATATAAACGATCTGAAAAGCTACGTAGCATTTCGAACAATCCTCGATTTAATTTGATTATTTGACCGAAACTATAGTAAAATTGTGTATAATATACTACGATTTTTTAACCGAAATTAGTATATCAAAAAGTTTCATAGAATCAAATTTTGAGATAATTGTTTTGCATGGACTTCCATCATAACTGTACCTCGTAATATATAGAAAGGATCTGATAAGTTTCGTAGCATTTCGAACAATCCTCGATTTAATTTGATTATTTGACCGAAACTAGTATAAAATATGTATAATATACTACAATTTTTTTGAGATATATTTTTTGCATGGACTTCCATTATTACCTTCCCTCGTAACATATAAAAAGGATCTGAACCGTTTTGTATAATATACTACGATTTTTTGACCTAAACTAGCATTTCAAAAAGTTTCATAAAATCTAACTTTGAGATAATTTTTTTTTGGACTTCCATCATAACCTTCCCTCGTACCATATAGAAAGGATCTGAAAAGTTCTGTAACATTTCGAACAATCCTAAATTTAAATTGATTTTTTGACCAATACTAGTATAAAATTGTGTATAATATACTACGATTTTTTGAACGAAACTAGTATTTCAAAAAGTTTCATAAATTATAATTTTGAGATTATTTTTTCTTCTACTTCCATCATAACCATCCCTCATACCATATAGAAAGGATCTGAAAAGTTCTATAGCATTTCGAATAATCCTCGATTTATTTTGATTATTTGACCGAAATTTGTATAAAATTGTTATTAATATACTATGATTTTTTGACCGAAACTAGCTTTTCAAAAAATTTCATAGAATCTAATTTTAAGATAATTTTTTGCATGTAGTTCCATCATAACATTCCCTAGTAACATATATAAACGATCTGAAAAGCTTCGTAGCATTTCGAACAATCCTCGATTTAATTTGATTATTTGACCGAAACTAGTATAAAATTGTGTATAATATACTACGATTTTTTAACCGAAACTAGTATATCAAAAAGTTTCATAGAATCTAATTTTGAGATAATTTTTTTGCATGGACTTCCATCATAACTTTACCTCGTAACATATAGAAAGGATCTGATAAGTTTCGTACATTTCGAACAATCCTCGGTTTAATTTTATTATTTGACCGAAACTAGTATAAAATGTGTATAATATACTACAATTTTTTAGCGAAACTAGTATTTCAAAAAGTTTCATATAATCAAATTTTGTGATAATTTGTTTGCATGGACTTCCATCATTACCTTCCCTCGTAACATATAAAAAGGATCTGAAATGTTTTGCATAATATACTACAATATTGTGACCTAAACTAGCATTTCAAAAAGTTTCATAAAATCTAACTTTGAGATAAATTTTTTCTTGGACTTCCATAATAACCTTCCCTCGTACCATATAGAAAGGATCTGAAAAGTTCTGTAGCATTTCGAACAATCCTAAATTTAATTTTTTTTTTGACCAATACTAGTATAAAATTGTGTATAATATATTACGATATTTTGACCGAAACTAGTATTTCAAAAAGTTTCATAAATATAATTTTGAGATTATTTTTTCTTGGACTTCCATCATAACCATCCCTCGTACCATATAGAATGGATCTGAAAATTTCTGTAGCATTTCGAACATTCCTCGATTTAATTTGATTATTTGTCCGAAATTTGTATAAAATTGTATATAATATACTACGATTTTTTGACCGAAACTAGCTTTTTAAAAAATTTCATAGAATCTAATTTTAAGATAATTTTTTGCATGTACTTCCATCATAACATTCCCTAGTAACATATATAAACAATCTGAAAAGCTTCGTAGCATTTCGAACAATCCTCGATTTAATTTAATTATTTGACCGAAACTAGTATAAAATTGTGTATAATAAACTACGATTTTTTAACCGAAACTTGTATATCAAAAAGGTCATAGAATCTAATTTTGAGATAATTTTTATGCATGGACTTCCATCATAACTTTACCTCGTAACATATAGAAAGGATATTATAAGTTTCGTACATTTCGAACAATCCTCGGTTTAATTTGATTATTTGACCGAAACTAGTATAAAATGTGTATAATATACTACAATTTTTTACCGAAACTAGTATTTCAAAAAGTTTCATATAATCAAATTTTGAGATAATTTTTTTGCATGGACTTCCATCATTACCTTCCCTCGAAACATATAAAAAGGATCTGAAACGTTTTAAATAATATACTACGATATTTTGACCTAAACTAGCATTTCAAAAAGTTTCATAAAATCTAACTTTGAGATAATTTTTTTCATGGACTTCCATCATAACCATCCCTCGTACCATATAGAAAGGATCTGAAAAGTTCTGTAGCATTTCGAACAATCCTAAATTTAAATTGATTTTTTGACCAATACTAGTATAAAATTGTGTATAATATACTACGATTTTTTGACTGAAACTAGTATTTCAAAAAGTTTCATAAAATATAATTTTGAGATTATTTTTTCTTTGACTTCCATCATAACCATCCCTCGTACCATATAGAAAGGATCTGAAAAGTTCTGTAGCATTTCGAACAATCCTCGATTTAATTTGATTATTTGACCGAAATTTGTATAAAATTATATATAATATACTACGATTATTTGACCGAAACTAGTATATCAAAAAGTTTCATAGAATCTTATTTTAAGATAATTTTTTGCATGTACTTCCGTCATAACATTCCCTAGTAACATATATAAACGATCTGAAAAGTTTCGTAGCATTTCGAACAATCCTCGATTTAATTTGATTATTTGACCGAAACTAGTATAAAATTGTGTATAATATACTACAATTTTTTTACCTAAACTAGTATTTCAAAAAATTTCAAAGAATATAATTTTGAGATAATTTTTTGCATGGACTTCCATCATAACATTCCCTCGTACCATATAGAAAGGATCTGAAAAGTTTCGTAGCATTTCGAACAATACTTGATTTAATTTGATTTTTTGACCGAAACTAGTATAAAATTGTGTATAATATACTACAATTTTTGACCGAAACTAGTATTTCAAAAAGTTTCAGAGAATCTAATTTTGAGATAATTTTTTGCATGGACTTCCATCATAACATTCCCTCGTAACATATAGAATGGATCTGAAACGTTTCGAAACATTTCGAACAATCCTCATTTTAATTTTATTTTTTGACCGACACAAGTATAAAATTTTGTATAATATACTACGATTTTTTGACCTAAACAAGCATTTCAAAAAATTTCATAAAATCTAAATTTGAGATAATTTTTTTCTTGGACTTCCATTATAACCTTCCCTCGTACCATATAGAAAGGATCTGAAAAATTTCGTAGCATTTCGAATAATCCTCGATTTAATTTTTTTTTGACCGAAATTTGTATAAAATTGTATATAATATACTACGATTTTTTTTACCGATACTAGCTTTTCAAAAACTTTCAGAGAATCTAATTTTAAGATAATTTTTTGCATGTACTTCCATCATAACATTCCCTAGTAACATATATAAACGATCTGAAAAGCTTCGTAGTATTTCGAACAATCCTCAATTTAATTTGATTATTTGACCGAAACTAGTATAAAATTGTGTATAATATACTACGATTTTTTAACCGAAACTAGTATATCAAAAAGTTTCATAGAATCTAATTTTGAGATAATTTTTTTGCATGGACTTCCATCATAACTTTACCTCGTAACATATAGAAAGGATCTGATAAGTTTCGTACATTTCGAACAATCCTCGGTTTTATTTGATTATTTGACCGAAACTAGTATAAAATGTGTATAATATACTACAATTTTTTTACCGAAACTAGTATTTCAAAAAGTTTCATATAATCAAATTTTGAGATAATTTTTTTGCATGGACTTCCATCATCACCTTCCCTCGTAACATATAAAAAGGATCTGAAACGTTTTGTATAATATACTACGATATTTTGACCTAAACTAGCATTTCAAAAAGTTTCATAAAATCTAACTTTGAGATAATTTTTTTCTTGGACTTCCATCATAACCTTCCCTCGTACCATATAGAAAGGATTTGAAAAGTTCTGTAGCATTTCGAACAATCCTAAATTTAAATTGATTTTTTGACCAATACTAGTATAAAATTATGTATAATATACTACGATTTTTTGACCGAAACTAGTATTTCAAAAAGTTTCATAAAATATAATTTTGAGATTATTTTTTCTTGGACTTCTATCATAACCATCCCTCGTACCATATAGAAAGGATCTGAAAAGTTCGGTAGCATTTCGAACAATCCTCGATTTAATTTGATTATTTGACCGAAATTTGTATAAAATTGTATATAATATACTACGATTTTTTAACCGAAACTAGCTTTTCCAAAAATTTCATAGAATCTAATTTTAAGATAATTTTTTGCATGTACTTCCATCATAACATTCCCTAGTAACATATATAAACGATCTGAAAAGCTTCATAGCATTTCGAACAATCCTTGATTTAATTTGATTATTTGACCGAAACTAGTATAAAATTGTGTATAATATATTATGATTTTTTAACCGAAACTAGTATATCAAAAAGTTTCATAGAATCTAATTTTGAAATAATTTTTTTGCATGGACTTCCATCATAACTTTACCTCGTAACATATAGAAAGGATCTGATAAGTTTCGTACATTTCGAACAATCCTCGGTTTAATTTGATTATTTGACCGAAACTAGTATAAAATGTGTATTATATACTACAATTTTTTTTACCGAAACTAGTATTTAAAAAAGTTTCATATAATCAAATTTTGAGATAATTTTTTTGCATGGACTTCCATCATTACCTTCCCTCTTAACATATAAAAAGGATCTAAAACGTTTTATATAATATACTACGATATTTTGACCTAAACTAGCATTTCAAAAAGTTTCATAAAATCTAACTTTGAGATAATATTTTTCTTGGACTTCCATCATAACCTTCCCTCGTACCATATAGAAAGGATCTGAAAAGTTCTATAGCATTTCAAACAATCCTCGATTTAATTTGATTATTTGACCGAAATTTGTATAAAATTGTATATAATATACTATGATTTTTTGACCAAAACTAGCTTTTCAAAAAATTTCATAGAATCTAATTTTAAGATAATTTTTTGCATGTACTTCCATCATAACATTCCCTAGTAACATATATAAACGATCTGAAATGTTTCGTAGCATTTCGAACAATCCTCGATTTAATTTGATTATTTGACCGAAACTAGTATAAAATTGTGTATAATATACTACGATTTTTTAACCGAAACTAGTATATCAAAAAGTTCATAGAATCTAATTTTGAGATAATTTTTTTGTATGGACTTCCATCATAACTTTACCTCGTAACATATAGAAAGGATCTTATAAGTTTCGTACATTTCGAACAATCCTCAGTTTAATTTGATTATTTGACCGAAACTAGTATAAAATGTGTATAATATACTACAATTTTTTTTACCGAAACTAGTATTTCAAAAAGTTTCATGTAATCAAATTTTGAGATATTTTTTTTTCATGGACTTCCATCATTACCATCCCTCGTAACATATAAAAAGGATCTGAAACGTTTTGTATAATATACTACGATTTTTTGACCTAAACTAGCATTTCAAAAAGTTTCATAAAATCTAACTTTGAGATAATTTTTTTCTTGGACTTCCATCATAACCTTCCCTCGTACCATATAGAAAGGATATGAAAAGTTCTGTAGCATTTCAAACAATCCTAAATTTAAATTGATTTTTTGACTAATACTAGTATAAAATTGTGTATAATATACTACGATTTTTGACCGAAACTAGTATTTCAAAAAGTTTCATAAATTATAATTTTGAGATTATTTTTTCTTCTACTTCCATCATAACCATCCCTCGTACCATATAGAAAGGATCTGTAAAGTTCTGTAGCATTTCGAACAATCCTCGATTTAATTTGATTATTTGACCAAAATTTGTATAAAATTGTATATAATATACTACGATTTTTTGACCGAAACTAGCTTTTCAAAAAATTTCATAGAATCTAATTTTAAGATAATTTTTTGCATCTACTTCCATCATAACATTCCCTAGTAACATATATAAACGATCTGAAATGTTTCGTAGCATTTCGAACAATCCTCGATTTAATTTGATTATTTGACCGAAACTAGTATAAAATTCTGTATAATATACTACGATTTTTTAACCGAAACTAGTATATCAAAAAGTTTCATAGAATCTAATTTTGAGATAATTTTTTTGTATGGACTTCCATCATAACTTTACCTCGTAACATATAGAAAGGATCTTATAAGTTTCGTACATTTCGAACAATCCTGGGTTTAATTTGATTATTTGACCGAAACTCGTATAAAATGTGTATAATATACTACAATTTTTTACCGAAACTAGTATTTCAAAAAGTTTCATATAATCAAATTTTGAGATAATTTTTTTTCATGGACTTCCATCATTACCTTCCCTCGTAACATATAAAAAGGATCTGAAAAGTTTCTTAGTATTCTAACAATCCTCGATTTAATTTTATTATTTGACCGAAACTAGTATAAAATTGTGAATAATATACTAATATTTTTGAATGAAACTAGTATTTGAAAAAGTTTCATATAATCTAATTTTGATATAAAAAATTGCATGAACTTCCATCATAACCTTCCCTCGTAAAATATAGAAAGGATCTTAAACGTTTCGTAGCATTTCAAACAATCCTCGATTAAATTTGATTTTGTGACCGAAACTAGTTTAAAATTGTGTATAATATACTACGATTTTTTTACCTAAACTAGTATTTCAAAAAGTTTCAAAGAATCTAATTTTGAGATAATTTTTTGCATGTACTTCCATCATAACATTCCCTCGTACCATATAGAAAGGATCTGAAAAGTTTCGTAGCATTTCGAATAATCCTCGATTTAATTTGATTTTTTGACCGAAACTAGTATTTCAAAAAGTTTCATAGAATCTAATTTTGAGATAATTTTTTGCATGGACTTCCATCATAACATTCCCTCGTAACATATAGAATGGATCTAAAAAGTTTCGAAACATCTCGAACAATCCTCGTTTTAATTTGATTTTTTGACCGACACAAGTATAAAATTTTTTAAAATATACTACGATTTTTTGACCTATACTAGCATTTCAAAAGGATTTATAAAATCTAAATTTGAGATAATTTTTTTCTTGGACATCCATCATAACCTTCCCTCGTACCATATAGAAAGGATCTGATAAGTTTCGTAGCATTTCAAATAATCCTCGGTTTAATTTGATTATTTGACCGAAACTAGTATAAAATTGTGTATAATATACTACGATTTTTTGACCGAAACTAGTATTTCAAAAAGTTTCATAAAATACAATTTTGAGATTAATTTTTCTTGGACTTCCATCATAACCTTCCCTCGTACCATATAGAAAGGATCTGAAAAGTTCGTTAGCATTTCGAACAATCCTCGATTTAATTTGATTATTTGACTGAAACTAGTATAAAATTGTGTATAATATACTACGATTTTTTTACCGAAACTAGCATTTCAAAAAGTTTCATAGAATTTAATTTTGAGATAATTTCTTTGCATGGACTTCCATCATAACTTTACCTCGTAACATATAGAAAGGATCTGATAAATTTCGAACAATCCTCGGTTTAATTTTATTATTTGACCGAAACTAGTATAAAATTGTGTATAATATACTACAATTTTTGACCGAAACTAGTATTTCAAAAAGATTCATAGAATCAAATTTTGAGATTATTTTTTTGCATGAACTTCCATCATTACCTTCCCTCTTAACATATAGAAAGGATCTGAAAAGTTTCATAATATTCTAACAATCCTCGATTTAATTTGATTATTTGACCGAAACTAGTATAAAATTGTGTATAATATTCTACAATTTTTGACCGAAACTAGTATTAGAAAAAGTTTCATATAATCTAATTTTGAGAAAAAAAATTGCATGAACTTCCATCATAACCATCCCTCGTAACATATAGAATGGATCTGAAACGTTTCGTAGCATTTCAGACAATCCTCGATTTAATTTGATTTTGTGACATAAATTAGTATAAAATTGTGTATAATATACTACGATTTTTTAACGAAACTAGTATTTCAAAAAGTTTCAAAGAATCTAATTTTGAGATATTTTTTGCATGGACTTCCATCATAACATTCCCTTGTACCAGATAGAAAGGATCTGAAAGGTTTCGTAGCATTTCGAACAATCCTCTATTTAATTTTATTTTTTGACCGAATCTAGTATAAAAATTTGTATAATATACTACAATTTTTGACTGAAACTAGTATTTCAAAAAGTTTCAGAGAATCTAATTTTGAGATAATTTTTTGCATGGATTTCCATCATAACATTCCATCGTAACATATAGAAAGGATCTGAAAAGTTTCGAAGCATTTCGAAAAATCCTCGTTTTAACTTGATTTTTTGACCGAAACTAGTATAAAATTTTGTATAATATACTACGATTTTTTGACCTAAACTAGCATTTCAAAAAAATTCATATATTCTAATTTTAAGGTAATTTTTTTCTAGGACTTCCATCATAACCTTCATAGAATCTAATTTTAAGATAATTTTTTGTATGTACTTCCATCATAACATTCCCAAGTAACATATATAAACGATCTGAAAACCTTCGTAGCAATTCGAACAATTCTCGATTTAATTTGATTATTTGACCGAAACTATTATAAAATTGTGTATAATATACTACGATTTTTTAATCGAAACTAGCATTTCAAAAAGTTTCATAGAATCTAATTTTGAGATAATTTTTTTGCATGGACTTTCCACATAACTTTACCTCGTAACATATAGAAAGGATTGATACGTTTCGTAGCATTTCGAACAATCCTCGGTTTAATTTGATTATTTGACTGAAATTAGTATAAAATTGTGTATAATATACTACAATTTTTGACCGAAACTAGTATTTCAAAAAGATTCATAGAATCAAATTTTGAGATAATTTTTTTGCATGGACTTCCATCATAACCTTCCCTCGTAACATATAGAAAGGATATTAAAGGTTTCATAGTATTCTAACAATCCTCGATTTAATTAATTTATTTGACCGAAACTAGTATAAAATTGTGTATATATTACTACAATTTTAAACCGAAACTAGTATTTGAAAAAGTTTCATATAATCTAATTTTGAGAAAAAAATTAGCATGGACTTCCATCATAACCTTCCCACGTAACATATAGAAAGGATCTGAAATGTTTCGTAGCATTTCAGACAATCCTCGGTTTAATTTGATTTTGTGACTGAAACTAGTATAAAATTGTGTATAATATACTACGATTTTTTTACCGAAACTAGTATTTCAAAAAGTTTCAAAGAATCTAATTTTGAGATAATTTTTTGCATGGACTTCCATCATAACCTTCCCTCATACCATATAGAAAGGATCTGAAAAGTTTCGTAGCATTTCGAACAATCCCCGATTTAATTTGATTTTTTGACCGAAACTCAGTATAAAATTGTGTATCATATACAACAATATTTTTACCGAAACTAGTATTTCAAAAGGTTTCAGAGAATATAATTTAGAGATAATTTTTTGCATGGACTTCCATCATAACAATCCCTCGTAACATATAGAAATGATCTGAAAAGTTTCGAATTATTTCGAACAATCCTCATTTTAATTTGATTTTTTGACAGAAACTAGTATAAAATTTTGTATAATATACTACGATTTTTGACCGAAACTAGTATTTCAAAAAGTTTCATAGAATCAAATTTTGAGATTATTTTTTTGCATGGACTTCGTTCATTACATTCCCTCGTAACATATAGAAAGGATCTGAAAAGTTTCGTAGTATTCTAACAATCCACGATTTAATTTGATTATATGACCGAAACATAGTATACAATTGTGTATAATATACAACATTTTTTTTACCGAATCTAGTATATCAAAACGTTTCAGAGAATATAATTTGGATATAATTTATTGCATGGACTTCCATCATAACATTCCCTCGTAACATATAGAAAGGATCTGAAAAGTTTCGAAGCATTTCTAACAATCCTCGTTTTAATTTGATTTTGTGACCGAAACTAGTATAAAATTTTGTATAATATACTTCGATTTTTTTTACCTAAACTAGCATTTCAAAAAAAATTCATAAAATCTAATTTTGAGATTTTTTTTTCTTGGACTTCCATCATAACCTTCCCTCGTACCATATAGAAAGGATCTGAAAAGTTTCGTAGCATTTCGAATAATCCTCTATTTAATTTGATTTTTTGTCCGAAATTTGTATAAAATTGTGTATAATATACTACGATTTTTTGACCGAAACTAGCTTTTCAAAATTTTTCATAGAATCTAATTTTAAGATAATTTTTTGCATGTACTTCCATCATAACATTCCCTAGTATTATATATAAACAATCTGAAAAGCTTCGTAGCTTTTCGAATAATCCTCGATTTAATATGATTATTTGACCGAAACTAGTATAAAATTGTGTATAATATACTACGATTTTTTTACCGGAACTAGTATTTCAAAAAGTTTCAGAGAATCTAATTTTGAGATAATTTTTTGCATGGACTTCCATCATAACATTCCCTCGTCACATATTGAAATGTTCTGAAAAGTTTCGAAGCATTTCGAACAATCCTCGTTTTAATTTGATTTTTTGACCTAAACTAGCATTTCAAAAAATTTCATAAAATCTAATTTTGAGATTATTTTTTTCTTGTACTTCCATCATAACCTTCCCTCGTACCATATGGAAAGGATCAGAAAAGTTTCGTAGCATTTCGAATAATCCTCGATTTAATTTAATTTTTTGACTGAAATTTGTATAAAATTGTGTATAATATACTACGATTTTTTGACCGAAACTAGCTTTTCTTAAAATTTCATAGAATCTAATTTTAAGATAATTTTTTGCATGTATTTCCATCATAACATTCCCTAGTAACATATATAAACGATCTGAAAAGCTTCGTAGCATTTCGAATAATCCTCGATTAACTATGATTATTTGACCGAAACTAGTACAAAATTTTGTATAATATACTGTGATTTTTTAACCGAAACTAGCATTTCAAAAAGTTTCATAGAATCTAATTTTGATATAATTTTTTTGCATGAACTTCCAACATAACTTTACCTCGTAACATATATAAAGGATCTTATAAGTTTCGTAGAATTTTGAACAATCCTCGGTTTAATTTGATTATTTGACTGAAACTAGTATAAAATTGTGTATAATCTACTACAATTTTAGACAGAAACTAGTATTTCAAAAAGTTTCAAAGAATAATATTTTGAGATAATTTTTTTGCATGCACTTCCATCATTACCTTCCCTCGTAACTTATAGAAAGGATCTGAAAAGTTTTGTAGTATTCTAAGAATCCTATATTTAATTTTATTATTTGATCGAAACTAGTATAAAATTGTGTATAATATACTACAATTTTTAACCGAAACTAGTATTTGAAAAAGTTTAATATAATCTAATTTTGAGAAAAAAAATTTCATGGACTTCCATCATAACCTTCCCTCGTAAAATATAAAAAGGATCTGAAATGTTTCGTAGCATTTCAGATAATGCTCGGTTTAATTTGATTTTGTGACTGAAACTAGTATAAAATTGTGTATAATATACTACGATTTTTTTACCTAAACTAGTATTACAAAAAGTTTCAAAGAATCTAATTTTGAGATAATTTTTTGCATGGACTTCCATCATAACCTTCCCTCGCACCATATAGAAAGGATCTGAAAAGTTTCGTAGCATTTCGAACAATCCTCGATTTAATTTCATTTTTTGACCGAAACATAGTATAAAATTGTGTATAATATACAACAATTTTTTACCGAAACTAGTATTTCAAAAAGTTTCAGAGAATCTAATTTTGAGATAACTTTTTGCATGGACTTCCATCATAACATTCCCTCGTAACATATAGAAAGGATCTGAAAAGTTTCGAAGCATTTCGAACAATCCTCGTTTTGATTTGATTTTTTGACCGAAACTAGTAAAAATTTTTGTATAATATACTACGATTTTTTGACCTAAACTAGCATTTCAAAAAATTTCATAAATTCTAATTTTGAGATAATTTTTTTCTTGTACTTCCATCATAACCTTCCCTCGTAACATATAGAAAGGATCTGAAAAGTTTCTTAGCATTTCGAATAATCCTCGATTTAATTTGATTTTTTGACTGAAATTTGTATAAAATTGTGTATAATATACTACGATTTTTTGAGCGAAACTAGCTTTTCAAAAAATTTCGTAGAATCTAATTTTAAGATAATTTTTTGCATGTACATCCATCATAACATTCCCTAGTAACATATATAAACGATCTGAAAAGCTTCGTAGCATTTCGAATAATCGTCGATTTAATTTGACTATTTGACCGAATCTAGTATAAAATTTTGTATAATATACTACGATTTTTTAACCGAAACTAGCATTTCAAAAAGTTTCATAGAATCTAATTTTGAGATAATTTTTTTACATGGACTTCCATCATAACTTTACCTCGTATAATATAGAAAGGATCTTATAAATTTCGTAGCATTTCGAACAATCCTCTTTTTAATTTGATTATTTGACCGAAACTAGTATAAAATTGTGTATAATATACTACAAATTTTGTCAGAAACTAGTATTTCAAAAAGTTTCAAAGAATAAAATTTTGAGATAATTTTTTTGCATGCATTTCCATCATTACCTTCCCTCGTAACATATAGAAAGGATCTGAAAAGTTTCGTAGTATTCTAACAAGCCTAAATTTAATTTGATTATTTGATCGAAACTAGTATAAAATTGTGTATAATATACTACAATTTTTAACCGAAACTAGTATTTGAAAAAGTTTCATATAATCTAATTTTGAGAAAAAAAATTGCATGGACTTCCATCATAACCTTCTCTCGTAACATATAGAAAGGATCTGAAATGTTTCGTAGCATTTCAGACAATCCTCGGTTTAATTTGATTTTGTGACTGAAACTTGTATAATATACTACGATTTTTTTACCGAAACTATTATTTCAAAAAGTTTCAAATAATCTAATTTTGAGGTAATTTTTTGCAGGGACTTCCATCATAACCTTCCCTCGCACCATATAGAAAGGATCTGAAAAGTTTCGTAGCATTTCGAACAATCCTCGATTTAATTTGATTTTTTGACCGAAACATAGCATAAAATTGTGTATAATATACAACAATTTTTTACCGAAACTAGTATTTCCAAAATTTTCAGAGAATCTAATTTTGAGATAACTTTTTGCATAGAGTTCCATCATAACATTCCGTCGTAACATATAGAAATGATCTGAAAATTTTCGAAGCATTTCGAATAATCCTCGTTTTAATTTGATTTTTTGACCGAAACTAGCATAAAATTTTGTATTATATACTACGATTTTTTCACCTAAACTAGTATTTCGAAAAATTTCATAAAATCTAATTTTGAGATAATTTTTTTCTTGTACTTCTATCATAACCTTCCCTCGTACCATATAGAAAGGATCTGAAACGTTTCGTAGCATTTCGAATAATCCTCGATTTTATTTGATTTTTTAACCGAAATTTGTATAAAATTGTGTATAATATACTACAATTTTTTGACCGAAACTAGCTTTTCAAAAAATTTCATAGAATCTAATTTTAAGATAATTTTTTGCATGTACTTCCATCATAACATTCCCTAGTAACATATATAATATTTCTGAAAAGCTTCGTAGCATTTCGAATAATCCTCTATTTAATTCTATTATTTGACCGAAACTAGTATAAAATTGTGTATAATATACTAAGATTTTTTAAACGAAACTAGCATTTCAAAAAGTTTCATAGAATCTAATTTTGAGATAATTTTTTTTCATGGACTTCCATCATAACTTTACCTCGTACAATATAGAAAGGATCTTATAAGTTTCGTAGCATTTCGAACAATCCTCGGTTTAATTTGATTATTTGACTGAAACTAGTATAAAATTGTGTATAATATACTACAATTTTTGACCGAAACTAGTATTTCAAAAAGTTTCAAAGAGTCAAATTTTGAGATAATTTTTTTGCATGGACTTCCATCATTATCTTCCCTCGTAACATATAGAAAGGATCTGAAAAGTTTCATAGTATTCTAACAATCCTAGATTCAATTTGATTATTTGACCGAAACTAGTATAAAATCGTGTATAATATTCTACAATTTAAAACAGAAACTAGTCTTTGAAAAAATTTCATATAATCTAATTTTGAGAAAAAAAAATTGCATGGACTTCCATCATAACCTTCCCTCGTAACATATACAAAGGATCTGAAATGTTTCGTAGCATTTCAGACAATCCTCGGTTTAATTTGATTTTGTGACTGAAACTAGTATAAAATTGTGTATAATATACTACGATTTTTTTACCTAAACTAGTATTTCAAAAAGTTTCAAAGAATCTAATTTTGAGATAATTTTTTGCATGGACTTCCATCATAACCTTCCCTCGCACCATATAGAAAGGATCTGAAAAGTTTCGTAGCATTTCGAACAATCCTCGATTTAATTTGATTTTTTGACCGAAAAATAGTATAAAATTGTGTATAATATACAACAATTTTTTAACGAAACTAGTATTTCAAAAAGTTTCAGAGAATCTAATTTTGAGATAAATTTTTGCATGGACTTCCATCATAACATTCCCTCGTAACATATAGAAAGGATCTGAAAAAATTTCGAAGCATTTCGAACAATCCTCGTTTTAATTTGATTTTTTGACCAAAACTAGTATAAAATTATGTATAATATACTACAATTTTTTGACCTAAACTAGCATTTCAAAAAATTTCGTAAAATCTAATTTTGCGATAATTTTTTTCTTGTACTTCCATCATAACCTTCCCTCGTACCATATAGAAAGGATCTGAAAAGATTCGTAGCATTTCGAATAATCCTCGATTTAATTTGATTTTTTGACTGAAATTTGTATAAAATTGTGAATAATATACTACGATTTTTTGAGCGAAACTAGCTTTTCAAAAAATTTCATAGAATCTAATTTTAAGATAATTTTTTGCTTGTACATCCATCATAACATTCCCTAGTAACATATATAAACGATCTGAAAAGCTTCGTAGCATTTCGAATAATCCTCGATTTAATTTGATTATTTGACCGAATCTAGTATAAAATTTTGTATAATATACTATGATTTTTTAACCGAAACTAGCATTTCAAAAAGTTTCATAGAATCTAATTTTGAGATAATTTTTTTACATGGACTTCCATCATAACTTTACCTCGTATAATATAGAAAGGATCTTATAAGTTTCGTAGCATTTCGAACAATCCTCTTTTTAATTTGATTATTTGACCGAAACTAGTATAAAATTGTGTATAATATACTACAATTTTTTACAGAAACTAGTATTTCAAAAAGTTTCAAAGAATAAAATTTTGAGATATTTTTTTGCATGCATTTCCATCATTACCTTCCCTCGTAACATATAGAAAGGATCTGAAAAGTTTCGTCGTATTCTAACAATTCTAGATTTAATTTGATTATTTGATCGAAACTAGTATAAAATTGTGTATAATATACTACAATTTTTAACCGAAACTAGTATTTGAAAAAGTTTCATATAATCTAATTTTGAGAAAAATAATTGCATGGACTTCCATCATAACCTTCTCTCGTAACATATAGAAAGGATCTGAAATGTTTCGTAGCATTTCAGACAATCCTCGGTTTAATTTGATTTTGTGACTGAAACTTGTATAATATACTACGATTTTTTTATCGAAACTATTATTTCAAAAAGTTTCAAAGAGTCAAATTTTGAGATAATTTTTTTGCATGGACTTCCATCATTACCTTCCCTCGTAACATATAGAAAGGATCTGAAATGTTTCGTAGCATTTCAGACAATCCTCGGTTTAATTTGATTTTGTTACTGAAACTAGTATAAAATTGTGTATAATATACTACGATTTTTTTACCGAAACTAGTATTTCAAAAAGTTTCAAAGAATCTAATTTTGAGATAATTTTTTGCATGGACTTCCATCATAACCTTCCCTCACACCATATAGAAAGGATCAGAAAAGTTTCGTGGCATTTCGAACAATCCTCGATTTAATTTGATTTTTTGACCGAAACATAGAATAAAATTGTGTATAATATACAACAATTTTTTACCGAAACTAGTATTTCAAAAAGTTTCAGAGAATCTAATTTTGAAATAACTTTTTGCATGGACTTCCATCATAACATTCCCTCGTAACATATATAAAGGATCTGAAAAGTTTCGAAGCAGTTCGAACAATCCTCGTTTTAATTTGATTTTTTGACCGAAACTAGTATAAAATTTTGTATAATATACTACGGTTTTTTGACCTAAACTAGCATTTCAAAAAATTTCGTAAAATCTAATTTTGCGATAATTTTTTTCTTGTACTTCCATCATAACCTTCGCTCGTACCATATAGAAAGGATCTGAAAAGTTTCGTAGCATTTCGAATAATCCTCGATTTAATTTGATTTTTTGACTGAAATTTGTATAAAATTGTGAATAATATACTACGATTTTTTGAGCGAAACTAGCTTTTCAAAAAATTTCGTAGTATCTAATTTTAAGATAATTTTTTGCATGTACATCCATCATAACATTCCCTAGTAACATATATAAACGATCTGAAAAGCTTCGTAGCATTTCGAATAATCCTCATTTTAATTTGATTATTTGACCGAATCTAGTATAAAATTTTGTATAATATACTACGATTTTTTAACCGAAACTAGCATTTCAAAAAGTTTCATAGAATCTAATTTTGAGATAATTTTTTTACATGGACTTCCATCATAACTTTACCTCGTATAATATAGAAAGGATCTTATAAGTTTCGTAGCATTTCGAACAATCCTCTTTTTAATTTGATTATTTGACCGAAACTAGTATAAAATTGTGTATAATATACTACAATTTTTGACAGAAACTAGTATTTCAAAAAGTTTCAAAGAATAAAATTTTGAGATATTTTTTTGCATGCATTTCCATCATTACCTTCCCTCGTAACATATAGAAAGGATCTGAAAAGTTTCGTAGTATTCTAACAATTCTAGATTTAATTTGATTATTTGATCGAAACTAGTATAAAATTGTGTATAATATACTACAATTTTTAACCGAAACTAGTATTTGAAAAAGTTTCATATAATCTAATTTTGAGAAAAATAATTGCATGGACTTCCATCATAACCTTCTCTCGTAACATATAGAAAGGATCTGAAATGTTTCGTAGCATTTCAGACAATCCTCGGTTTAATTTGATTTTGTGACTGAAACTAGTATAATATACTACGATTTTTTTATCGAAACTATTATTTCAAAAAGTTTCAAAGAGTCAAATTTTGAGATAATTTTTTTGCATGGACTTCCATCATTACCTTCCCTCGTAACATATAGAAAGGATCTGAAATGTTTTGTAGCATTTCAGACAATCCTCGGTTTAATTTGATTTTGTTACTGAAACTAGTATAAAATTGTGTATAATATACTACGATTTTTTTACCGAAACTAGTATTTCAAAAAGTTTCAAAGAATCTAATTTTGAGATAATTTTTTGCATGGACTTCCATCATAACCTTCCCTCGCACCATATAGAAAGGATCAGAAAAGTTTCGTGGCATTTCAAACAATCCTCGATTTAATTTGATTTTTTGACCGAAACATAGAATAAAATTGTGTATAATATACAATAATTTTTTACCGAAACTAGTATTTCAAAAAGTTTCAGAGAATCTAATTTTGAAATAACTTTTTGCATGGACTTCCATCATAACATTCCCTCGTAACATATAGAAAGGATCTGAAAAGTTTCGAAGCAGTTCAAACAATCCTCGTTTTAATTTGATTTTTTGACCGAAACTAGTATAAAATTTTGTATAATATACTACGGTTTTTTGACCTAAACTAGCATTTCAAAAAATTTCGTAAAATCTAATTTTGCGATAATTTTTTTCTTGTACTTCCATCATAACATTCCCTCGTACCATATAGAAAGGTTCTGAAAATTTTCGTAGCATTTCGAATAACCCTCGATTTAATTTGATTTTTTGACTGAAATTTGTATAAAATTGTGAATAATATACTACGATTTTTTGAGCGAAACTAGCTTTTCAAAAAATTTCGTAGAATCTAATTTTAAGATAATTTTTTGCATGTACATCCATCATAACATTCCCTAGTAACATATATAAACGATCTGAAAAGCTTCGTAGCATTTCGAATAATCCTCGATTTAATTTGATTATTTGACCGAATCTAGTATAAAATTTTGTATAATATACTACGATTTTTTAACCGAAACTAGCATTTCAAAAAGTTTCATAGAATCTAATTTTGAGATAATTTTTTTACATGGACTTCCATCATAACTTTACCTCGTATAATATAGAAAGGATCTTATAAGTTTCGTAGCATTTCGAACAATCCTCTTTTTAATTTGATTATTTGACCGAAACTAGTATAAAATTGTGTATAATATACTACAATTTTTGACAGAAACTAGTATTTCAAAAAGTTTCAAAGAATAAAATTTTGAGATATTTTTTTGCATGCATTTCCATCATTACCTTCCCTCGTAACATATAGAAAGGATCTGAAAAGTTTCGTAGTATTCTAACAATTCTAGATTTAATTTGATTATTTGATCGAAACTAGTATAAAATTGTGTATAATATACTACAATTTTTAACCGAAACTAGTATTTGAAAAAGTTTCATATAATCTAATTTTGAGAAAAATAATTGCATGGACTTCCATCATAACCTTCTCTCGTAACATATAGAAAGGATCTGAAATGTTTCGTAGCATTTCAGACAATCCTCGGTTTAATTTGATTTTGTGACTGAAACTAGTATAATATACTACGATTTTTTTATCGAAACTATTATTTCAAAAAGTTTCAAAGAGTCAAATTTTGAGATAATTTTTTTGCATGGACTTCCATCATTACCTTCCCTCGTAACATATAGAAAGGATCTGAAATGTTTCGTAGCATTTCAGACAATCCTCGGTTTAATTTGATTTTGTGACTGAAACTAGTATAAAATTGTGTATAATATACTACGATTTTTTTACCGAAACTAGTATTTCAAAAAGTTTCAAAGAATCTAATTTTGAGATAAATTTTTTGCATGGACTTCCATCATAACCTTCCCTCGCACCATATAGAAAGGATCAGAAAAGTTTCGTGGCATTTCGAACAATCCTCGATTTAATTTGATTTTTTTACCGAAACATAGAATAAAATTGTGTATAATATACAACAATTTTTTTACCGAAACTAGTATTTCAAAAAGTTTCAGAGAATCTAATTTTGAAATAACTTTTTGCATGGACTTCCATCATAACATTCCCTCGTAACATATAGAAAGGATCTGAAAAGTTTCGAAGCAGTTCGAACAATCCTCGTTTTAATTTGATTTTTTGACCGAAACTAGTATAAAATTTTGTATAATATACTACGGTTTTTTGACCTAAACTAGCATTTCAAAAAATTTCGTAAAATCTAATTTTGCGATAATTTTTTTCTTGTACTTCCATCATAACATTCCCTCGTACCATATAGAAAGGATCTGAAAAGTTTCGTAGCATTTCGAATAACCCTCGATTTAATTTGATTTTTTGACTGAAATTTGTATAAAATTGTGTATAATATACTACGATTTTTTGAGCGAAACTAGCTTTTCAAAAAATTTCGTAGAATCTAATTTTAAGATAATATTTTGCAATGACATCCATCATAACATTCCCTAGTAACATATATAAACGATCTGAAAAGCTTCGTAGCATTTCGAATAATCCTCGATTTAATTTGATTATTTGACCGAATCTAGTATAAAATTTTGTATAATATACTACGATTTTTTAACCGAAACTAGCATTTCAAAAAGTTTCATAGAATCTAATTTTGAGATAATTTTTTTACATGGACTTCCATCATAACTTTACCTCGTATAATATAGAAAGGATCTTATAAGTTTCGTAGCATTTCGAACAATCCTCTTTTTAATTTGATTATTTGACCGAAACTAGTATAAAATTGTGTATAATATACTACAATTTTTGACACAAACTAGTATTTCAAAAAGTTTCAAAGAATCTAAATTTGAGATATTTTTTGCATGGACTTCCATCATAACATTCACTTGTACCAGATAGAAAGGATCTGAAAAGTTTCGTAGTATTCTAACAATTCTAGATTTAATTTGATTATTTGATCGAAACTAGTATAAAATTGTGTATAATATACTACAATTTTTAACCGAAACTAGTATTTGAAAAAGTTTCATATAATCTAATTTTGAGAAAAATAATTGCATGGACTTCCATCATAACCTTCTCTCGTAACATATAGAAAGGATCTGAAATGTTTCGTAGCATTTCAGACAATCCTCGGTTTAATTTGATTTTGTGACTGAAACTAGTATAATATACTACGATTTTTTTATCGAAACTATTATTTCAAAAAGTTTCAAAGAGTCAAATTTTGAGATAATTTTTTTGCATGGACTTCCATCATTACCTTCCCTCGTAACATATAGAAAGGATCTGAAATGTTTCGTAGCATTTCAGACAATCCTCGGTTTAATTTGATTTTGTGACTGAAACTAGTATAAAATTGTGTATAATATACTACGATTTTTTTACCGAAACTAGTATTTCAAAAAGTTTCAAAGAATCTAATTTTGAGATAATTTTTTGCATGGACTTCCATCATAACCTTCCCTCGCACCATATAGAAAGGATAAGAAACGTTTCGTGGCATTTCGAACAATCCTCGATTTAATTTGATTTTTTTACCGAAACATAGAATAAAATTGTGTATAATATACAACAATTTTTTACCGAAACTAGTATTTCAAAAAGTTTCAGAGAATCTAATTTTGAAATAACTTTTTGCATGGACTTCCATCATAACATTCCCTCGTAACATATAGAAAGGATCTGAAAAGTTTCGAAGCAGTTTGAACAATCCTCGTTTTAATTTGATTTTTTGACCGAAACTAGTATAAAATTTTGTATAATATACTACGGTTTTTTGACCTAAACTAGCATTTCAAAAAATTTCATAAAATCTAATTTTGAGATAATTTTTTTCTTGTACTTCCATCATAACCTTCCCTCGTACCATATAGAAAGGATCTGAAAAGTTTCGTAGCATTTCGAATAATCCTCGATTTAATTTGATTTTTTGACTGAAATTTGTATAAAATTGTGTATAATATACTACGATTTTTTTAGCGAAACTAGCTTTTCAAAAAATTTCGTAGAATCTAATTTTAAGATAATTTTTTGCATGTACATCCATCATAACATTCCCTAGTAACATATATAAACGATCTGAAATGCTTCGTAGCATTTCGAATAATCGTCGATTTAATTTGATTATTTGACCGAATCTAGTATAAAATTTTGTATAATATACTACAATTTTTTAACCGAAACTAGCATTTCAAAAAGTTTCATAGAATCTAATTTTGAGATAATTTTTTTAAATGGACTTCCATCATAACTTTACCTCGTATAATATAGAAAGGATCTTATAAGTTTCGTAGCATTTCGAACAATCCTCTTTTTAATTTGATTATTTGACCGAAACTAGTATAAAATTGTGTATAATATACTACAATTTTTGACACAAACTAGTATTTCAAAAAGTTTCAAAGAATCTAATTTTGAGATATTTTTTGCATGGACTTCCATCATAACATTTCCTTGTACCAGATAGAAAGGATCTGAAAAGTTTCGTAGTATTCTAACAATTCTAGATTTAATTTGATTATTTGATCGAAACTAGTATAAAATTGTGTATAATATACTACAATTTTTAACCGAAACTAGTATTTGAAAAAGTATCATATAATCTAATTTTGAGAAAAATAATTGCATGGACTTCCATCATAACCTTCTCTCGTAACATATAGAAAGGATCTGAAATGTTTCGTAGCATTTCAGACAATCCTCGGTTTAATTTGATTTTGTGACTGAAACTAGTATAATATACTACGATTTTTTTATCGAAACTATTATTTCAAAAAGTTTCAAAGAGTCAAATTTTGAGATAATTTTTTTGCATGGACTTCCATCATTACCTTCCCTCGTAACATATAGAAAGGATCTGAAATGTTTCGTAGCATTTCAGACAATCCTCGGTTTAATTTGATTTTGTGACTGAAACTAGTATAAAATTGTGTATAATATACTACGATTTTTTTACCGAAACTAGTATTTCAAAAAGTTTCAAAGAATCTTATTTTGAGATAATTTTTTGCATGGACTTCCATCAATACCTTCCCTCGCACCATATAGAAAGGATCAGAAAAGTTTCGTGGCATTTTGAACAATCCTCGATTTAATTTGATTTTTTTACCGAAACATAGAATAAAATTGTGTATAATATACAACAATTTTTTACCGAAACTAGTATTTCAAAAAGTTTCAGAGAATCTAATTTTGAAATAACTTTTTGCATGGACTTCCATCATAACATTCCCTCGTAACATATAGAAAGGATCTGAAAAGTTTCGAAGCAATTCGAACAATCCTCGTTTTAATATTATTTTTTGACCGAAACTAGTATAAAATTTTGTATAATATACTACGGTTTTTTGACCTAAACTAGCATTTCAAAAAATTTCATAAAATCTAATTTTGAGATAATTTTTTTCTTGTATTTCCATCATAACCTTCCCTCGTACCATATAGAAAGGATCTGAAAAGTTTCGTAGCATTTCGAATAACCCTCGATTTAATTTGATTTTTTGACTGAAATTTGTATAAAATTGTGTATAATATACTACGATTTTTTGAGCGAAACTAGCTTTTCAAAAAATTTCGTAGAATCTAATTTTAAGATAATTTTTTGCATGTACATCCATCATAACATTCCCTAGTAACATATATAAACGATCTGAAAAGCTTCGTAGCATTTCGAATAATCCTTGATTTAATTTGATTATTTGACCGAATCTAGTATAAAATTTTGTATAATATACTACGATTTTTTAACCGAAACTAGCATTTCAAAAAGTTTCATAGAATCTAATTTTGAGATAATTTTTTTACATGGACTTCCATCATAACTTTACCTCGTATAATATAGAAAGGATCTTATAAGTTTCGTAGCATTTCGAACAATCCTCTTTTTAATTTGATTATTTGACCGAAACTAGTATAAAATTGTGTATAATATACTACAATTTTTGACACAAACTAGTATTTCAAAAAGTTTCAAAGAATCTAATTTTGAGATATTTTTTGCATGGACTTCCATCATAACATTCCCTTGTACCAGATAGAAAGGATCTGAAAGGTTTCGTAGCATTTCGAACAATCCTCTATTTAATTTTATTTTTTGACCGAATCTAGTATAAAAATTTGTATAATATACTACAATTTTTGACTGAAACTAGTATTTCAAAAAGTTTCAGAGAATCTAATTTTGAGATAATTTTTTGCATGGATTTCCATCATAACATTCCATCGTAACATATAGAAAGGATCTGAAAAGTTTCGAAGCATTTCGAAAAATCCTCGTTTTAACTTGATTTTTTGACCGAAACTAGTATAAAATTTTGTATAATATACTACGATTTTTTGACCTAAACTAGCATTTCAAAAAAATTCATATATTCTAATTTTAAGGTAATTTTTTTCTAGGACTTCCATCATAACCTTCCCTCGTACCATATGGAAATGATCTGAAAAGTTTCGTAGCATTTCGATTAATCCTCGATTTAATTTGATTTTTTGATCGAAATTTCTATAAAATTGTGTATAATATACTACAATTTTTTTTACCGAAACTAGCTTTTCAAAAACTTTCTTAGAATCTAATTTTAAGATAATTTTTTGTATGTACTTCCATCATAACATTCCAAAGTAACATATATAAACGATCTGAAAACCTTCGTAGCAATTCGAACAATTCTCGATTTAATTTGATTATTTGACCGAAACTAGTATAAAATTGTGTATAATATACTACGATTTTTTAATCGAAACTAGCATTTCAAAAAGTTTCATAGAATCTAATTTTGAGATAATTTTTTTGCATGGACTTCCAACATAACTTTACCTCGTAACATATAGAATGGATTGATACGTTTCGTAGCATTTCGGACAATCCTCGGTTTAATTTGATTATTTGACTGAAATTAGTATAAAATTGTGTATAATATACTACAATTTTTGACCGAAACTAGTATTTCAAAAAGATTCTTAGAATCAAATTTTGAGATAATTTTTTTGCATGGACTTCTATCATAACCTTCCCTCGTAACATATAGAAAGGATATTAAAAGTTTCATAGTATTCTAACAATCCTCGATTTAATTAATTTATTTGACCGAAACTAGTATAAAATTGTGTATATATTACTACAATTTTAAACCGAAACTAGTATTTGAAAAAGTTTCATATAATCTAATTTTGAGAAAAAAAATTAGCATGGACTTCCATCAGAACCTTCCCTCGTAACATATAGAAAGGATCTGAAATGTTTCATAGCATTTCAGACAATCCTCGGTTTAATTTGATTTTGTGACTGAAACTAGTATAAAATTGTGTATAATATACTACGATTTTTTTACCGAAACTAGTATTTTAAAAAGTTTCAAAGAGTCTAATTTTGAGATAATTTATTGCAAGGACTTCCATCATAACGTTCCCTCATAACATATATAAACGATCTGAAAAGTTTCGAAGCATTTCGAACAATCCTCGTTTTAATTTGATTTTTTGACCGAAACTAGTATACAATTTTGTATAATATACTACGATTTTTTGACCTAAACTAGCATTTCAAAAAAATTCATAAAACCTAATTTTGAGACAATTTTTTTCTTGGACTTCCATCATAACCTTCCCTCGTACCATATAGAAAGGATCTGAAAAGTTTCGTAGCATATCGAATAATCCTCAATTTAATTTGATTTTTTGACCGAAATTTGTATATAATTGTGTATAATAAACTAAGATTTTTTGACCAAAACTAGCTTTTCAAAAAATTTCATAGAATCTAATTTTAAGATAATTTTTTGCATGTACTTCCATCATAACATTCCCTATTAACATATATAAACGATCTGAAAAGCTTCGTAGCATTTCGATCAACCCTCGATTAAATTTGATTATTTGACCGAAACTAGTATAAAATTTTGTATAATATACTACAAAGTTTTGAGTAATATACTAATTTTGAGATAATTTTTTGTATAATATAAAGTTTTGAGTAATATACTAATTTTTTGAGTAAATAATTTTGTATAATATAAAGTTTTGAGTAATATACTAATTTTGAGATAATTTTTTTGCATGGACTTCCAACATAACTTTACCTCGTAACATATAGAAAGGATATGATAAGTTTCGTAGCATTTCGAACAATCCTCGGTTTAATTTAATTTTGAGAAAAAAAATTTGCATGGACTTCATTCATATCCTTCCCTGGTAACATATAGAAAGGATCTGAAACGCTTCGTAGCATTTCATACAATCCTTGATTTAATTTGATTTTGTGACTGAAACTAGTATAAAATTATGAATAATATACTACGATTTTTTTTACCGAAACTCGTATTTCAAAAGGTTTCAAAGAATCTAATTTTGAGATAAATTTTTGCATGGACTTCCATCATAACATTCCCTCGTACCATATAGAAAGGATCTGAAAGGTTTTGTGGCATTTCGAACAATCCTCATTTAATTTGATTTTTTGACCGAAACTAGTATAAAATTGTGTATAATATACTACAATTTTTTACCCGAAAATAGCATTTCAAAAAGTTTCATAGACTTCTAACATTAATTTACCTCGTAACATATAGAAAGGATCTGATAAGTTTCGTAGCATTTCGAACAATCCTCGATTTAATTTGATTATTTTACCGAAACTAGTATAAAATTATGTATAATATACTACAATCTTTGACCGAAACTAGAATTTGAAAAGGTTTCATATAATCTAATTTTGAGAAAAAAAATTGCATGGACTTCCATCATAACCTTCCCTCGTAACATATAGAATGGATCTGAAACGTTTCATAGCATTTTAGACAATCCTCGGTATAATTTGATTTTGTGACTGAAATTAGTATAAAATTGTGTATAATGTACTACGATTGTTTTACCGAAACTAGTATTTCAAAAAGTTACATAGAATCTAATTTTGATATAATATTTTGCATGGACTTCCATCATAACATTCTCTCGTACCATATAGAAAGGATCTGAAACGTTTCGTAGCATTTCGAACAATCCATGATTTAATTTGTTTTTTTGACCGAAACTTAGTATAAAATTGTGTATAATATACAACAATTTTTTACCGAATCTAGTATTTCAAAATATTTTAGAGAAACTAATTTTGAGATAACGTTTCACATGGACTTGCATCATAACATTCCCTCGTAACATATAGAAAGGATCTGAAAAGTTTCGAAGCATTTCGAACAATCCTCGCTTTAATTTTATTTTTTGACCGAAACTAGTATAAAATTCTATATAATATACTAAGATTTTTTAACCGAAACTAGCATTTCAAAACGTTTCATATAATCTAATTTTGAGATAATTTTTTTGCATGGACTTCCATGATAACTTTACCTGGTAACATATAGAAAGGATCTGATACGTTTCGTAGCATTTTGAACAATCCTCGGTTTAATTTGATTATTTGACCGAAACTAGTATAAAATTGTGCATAATATATTACAATTTTTGACCGAAACTAGTATTTCAAAAAGTTTCATAGAATCAAATTTTGAGATTATTTTTTTGCATGGACTTCGTTCATTACATTCCCTCGTAACATATAGAAAGGATCTGAAACGTTTCGTAGTATTCTAACAATCCACGATTTAATTTGATTATATGACCGAAACATAGTATACAATTGTGTATAATATACAACATTTTTTTACCGAATCTAGTATATCAAAACGTTTCAGAGAATCTAATTTGGATATAATTTATTGCATGGACTTCCATCATAACATTCCCTCTTAACATATAGAAAGGATCTGAAAAGTTTCGAAGCATTTCTAACAATCCTCGTTTTAATTTGATTTTGTGACCGAAACTAGTATAAAATTTTGTATAATATACTACGATTTTTTTTACCTAAACTAGCATTTCAAAAAAAATTCATAAAATCTAATTTTGAGATATTTTTTTTCTTGGACTTCCATCATAACCTTCCCTCGTACCATATAGAAAGGATCTGAAAAGTTTCGTTGCATTTCGAATAATCCTCTATTTAATTTGATTTTTTGTCCGAAATTTGTATAAAATTGTGTATAATATACTACGATTTTTTTACCGAAACTAGTATTTCAAAAAGTTTCAGAGAATCTAATTTTGAGATAATTTTTTGCATGGACTTCCATCATAACATTCCCTCGTCACATATTGAAATGTTCTGAAAAGTTTCGAAGCATTTCGAACAATCCTCGTTTTAATTTGATTTTTTGACCGAAACTAGTATAAAAATTTTTATAATATACTACGATTTTTTGACCTAAACTAGCATTTCATAAAATTTCATAAAATCTAATTTTGAGATTATTTTTTTCTTGTACTTCCATCATAACCTTCCCTCGTACCATATGGAAAGGATCAGAAAAGTTTCGTAGCATTTTGAATACTCCTTGATTTAATTTAATTTTTTGACTGAAATTTGTATAAAATTATGTATAATATACTACGATTTTTTGACCGAAACTAGGTTTACTTAAAATTTCATAGAATATAATTTTAAGATAATTTTTTGCATGTATTTCCATCAAAACATTCCCTAGTAACATATATAAACGATCTGAAAAGCTTCGTAGCATTTCGAACAATCCTCGATTAACTATGATTATTTGAACGAAACTAGTATAAAGTTGTGTATAATATACTGTGATTTTTTAACCGAAACTAGCATTTCAAAAAGTTTCATAGAATCTAATTTTGAGATAATTTTTTTGCATGGACTTCCAACATAACTTTACCTCGTAACATATATAAAGGATTTGATAAGTTTCGTAGCATTTCGAACAATCCTCGGTTTAATTTGATTATTTGACTGAAACAAGTATAAAATTGTGTATAATCTACTACAATTTTAGACCGAAACTAGTATTTCAAAAAGTTTCAAAGAATCAAATTTTGAGATAATCTTTTTGCATGGACATCCATCATTACCTTCCCTCGTAACATATAGAAAGGATCTGAAAAGTTTCGTAGTATTCCAACAATCCTCGAGTTAATTAGATTATTTGTCCGAAACTAGTATAAAATTGTGTATAATATACTACAATTTTTGACCGAAAGTAGTATTTGAAAAAGTTTCATATAATCTAATTTTGAGAAAAAAATATGCATGGACTTCCATCATAACCTTCCCTCGTAAAATATAGAAAGGATCTGAAACGTTTCGTAGCATTTCAGACAATCCTCGGTTTAATTTGATTTTGTGACTGAAACTAGTATAAAATTGTGAATAATATACTACGATTTTTTTACCTAAACTAGTATTTCAAAAAGTTTCAAAGAATCTAATTTTGAGATAATTTTTTGCATGGACTTCCATCATAAACTTCCCTCGCACCATATAGAAAGGATCTGAAAAGTTTCGTAGCATTTCGAACAATCCTCGATTTAATTTGATTTTTTGACCGAAACATAGTATAAAATTGTGTATAATATACAACCATTTTTTTACCGAAACTAGTATTTCAAAAAGTTTCAGAGAATCTAATTTTGAGATAACTTTTTGCATGGACTTCCATCATAACATTCCCTCGTAACATATAGAAAGGATCTGAAAAGTTTCGAAGCATTTCGAACAATCCTCGTTTTGATTTGATTTTTTGACCGAAACTAGTATAAAATTTTGTATAATATACTACGATTTGTTGACCGAAACTAGCTTTTCAAATATTTTCATAGAATCTAATTTTAAGATAATTTTTTGCATGTACTTCCATCATAACATTCCCTAGTAACATATATAAACAATCTGAAAAGCTTCGTGGCATTTCGAATAATCCTCGATTTAATTTGATTATTTGACCGAAACTAGTATTAAATTGTGTATAATATACTACGAATTTTTAGCGAAATTAGTATTTCAAAAAGTTTCAAAGAATCAAATTTTGAGATAATCTTTTTGCATGGACATCCATCATTACCTTCCCTCGTAACATATAGAAAGGATCTGAAAAATTTCGTAGTATTCTAACAATCCTCGATTTAATTTGATTATTTGACCGAAACTAGTATAAAGTGTTGTATAATATACTACAATTTTTAACCGAAACTAATATTTGAAAAAGTTTCATATAATCTAATTTTTGAGAAAAAAAATTGCATGGACTTTCATCATAACCTTCCTCGTAACATATAGGAAGGATCTGAAACGTTATGTAACATTACAGATAATCCTCGGTTTAATTTGATTTTGTGACTGAAACTAGTATAAAATTGTGTATAATATAATACGATTTTTTATACCGAAACTAGTATTTCAAAAAGTTTCAAAGAATCTAATTTTCAGATAATTTTTTGCATGGACTTCCATCATAACCTTCCCTCGTACCATATAGAAAGGATCTGAAAAGTTTCGTAGCATTTCGAACAATCCTCGATTTATTTTGATTTTTTAAGCGAAACTTATTATAAAATTGTGTATAATATACAACAATTTTTTTTCCGAAACTAGTATTTCAAAAAGTTTAAGGTAATTTATTGCATGGACTTTCATAATAACATTCCCTCGTAACATATAGAAAGGATCTGAAACGTTTCGAAGCATTTTGAACAATCCAAGTTTCAATTTGATTTTTTGACCGAAACTAGTATAAAATTTTGTATAATATACTACGATTGTTTGACCTAAACTAGCATTTCAAAAAAATTCATAAAATCTAATTTTGAGATAATTTCTTTCTTGTACATCCATCATAACATTCCTTTGTAACATATAGAAAGGATCTGAAAAGTTTCGTAGCCTTTCGAATAATCCTCGATTTAATTAGATTTTTTGACAGAAATTTTATAAAATTGTGTATCATATACAACAATTTTTTACCGAAACTAATATTTCAAAAAGTTTCAGAGAATCTAAATTTGAGATAACTTTTTACATGGAATTCCATCATAACATTCCCTCGTAACATATAGAAAGGATCTAAAAAGTTTCGTAGCATTTCAAACAATCCTCGTTTTAATTTGATTTTTTGACCGAAACTAGTATAAAATTTTGTATAATATACTACGATTTTTTGACCTAAACTAGCATTTCAAAAAATTTCATAAAATCTAATTTTGAGATAATGTTTCCCTTGTACTTCCATCATAACCTTCCATCGTACCATATAGAAAGGATCTGAAAAGTTTCGTAGCATTTCGAATAATCCTCGATTTAATTTGATTTTTTGACAGAAATTTGTATAAAATTGTGTATAATATACTACGATTTTTTGACCGAAACTAGCTTTTCAAAAAAATTCATAGAATCTAATTTTAAGATAATTTTTTGCATGTACATCCATCATAACATTCCCTAGTAACATATAAACGATCTAAAAAGCTTCGTAGCATTTCGAATAATCCTCGATTTAATTTGATTATTTGACCGAAACTAGTATAAAACTTTGTATAATATACTAAGATTTTTTTACCGAAACTAGCATTTCAAAAAGTTTCAAAAAGTTTTCAAAAAGTTCCAACATAACCTTACCTCGTAACATATAGAAAGGATCTGTTAAGTTTCGTAGTATTCTAGCAATCCTCGGTTTAATTTGATTATTTGACCGAAACTAGTATAAAATTGTGTATAATATACTACAATTTTTGACCGAAACTAGTATTTCAAAAAGTTTCATAGAGTCAAATTTTGAGATAATTTTTTTGCATGGACTTCCATCATTACCTTCCCTCGTAACATATAGAAAGGATCTGAAAAGTTTCGTAGTATTCTAGCAATCCTCGATTTAATTTGATTATTTGTCCGAAACTACTATAAAATTGTGTATAATATACTACAATTTTTGACCGAAACTAGTATTTGAAAAACTTTCATATAATCTAATTTTGAGAAAAAAAATTTGCGTGGACTTCCATCATAGCCTTCCCTCGTAACATATAGAAAGGATCTGAAACGTTTCGTAGCATTTCAGACAATCCTCGGTTTAATTTGATTTTGTGACTGAAACTAGTATAAAATTGTGTATAATATACTACGGTCTTTTTACCGAAACTAGTATATCAAAAAGTTTCAAAGAATCTAATTTTGAGATAATTTTTTGCCTGGACTTCCATCATAACATTCCCCCGTAACATATAGAAAGGATCTGAAAAGTTTCGAAGTATTTCGAACAATCCTCGTTTTAATTTGTTTTTTTGACCGAAACTAGTATAAAATTTTGTATAATATACTACGATTTTTGGACCTAAAATAACATTTCAAAAAAATTCATAAAATCTAATTTTGAGATAATTTATTTCTTAAAATTCCATCATAACCTTCCCTCGTACCATATAGAAAGGATCTTAAAAGTTTCATAGCATTTCGAATAATCCTCGATTTAATTTGATTTTTTGACCGAAATTTGTATAAAATTGTGTATAATATACTACGATTTTTTGACCGAAACTAGCTTTTCAAAAAATTTCATTGAATCTAATTTTAAGATAATTTTTTGCATGTACATCCATCATAACATTCCCTAGTAACATATATAAACGATCTGAAAAGCTTCGTAGCATTTCGAATAATCCTCGATTTAATTTGATTATTTGACCGAAACTAGTATAAAATTTTGTATAATATACTACGATTTTTTAACCGAAACTAGCATTTCAAAAAGTTTCATAGAATCTAATTTTGAGATAATTTTTTTACATGGACTTCCAACATAACTTTACCTCGTACAATATAGAAAGGATCTTATAAGTTTCGTAGCATTTCGAACAATCCTCGGTTTAATTTGATTATTTGACTGAAACTAGTATAAAATTGTGTATAATATACTACAATTTTTTACCGAAACTAGTATTTCAAAAAGTTTCAAAGAGTCAAATTTTGAGATAATTTTTTTGCATGGACTTCCATCATTATCTTCCCTCGTAACATATAGAAAGGATCTGAAAATTTTCATAGTATTCTAACAATCCTAGATTTAATTTGATTATTTGACCGAAACTAGTATAAAATTGTGTATAATATACTACAATTTTTAACTGAAACTAGTATTTGAAAAAGTTTCATATAATCTAATTTTGAGAAAAAAAAATTGCATGGACTTCCATCATAACCTTCCCTCGTAACAAATACAAAGGATCTGAAATGTTTCGTAGCATTTCAGACAATCCTCGGTTTAATTTGATTTTGTGACTGAAACTAGTATAAAATTGTGTATAATATACTACGATTTTTTTACCTAAACTAGTATTTCAAAAAGTTTCAAAGAATCTAATTTTGAGATAATTTTTTACATGGACTTCCATCATAACCTTCCCTCGCACCATATAGAAAGGATCTGAAAAGTTTCGTAGCATTTCGAACAATCCTCGATTTAATTTGATTTTTAGACCGAAAAATAGTATAAAATTGTGTATAATATACAACAATTTTTTACCGAAACTAGTATTTCAAAAAGTTTCAGAGAATCTAATTTTGAGATAACTTTTTGCATGGACTTCCATCATAACATTCCCTCGTAACATATAGAAAGGATCTGAAAAATTTCGAAGCATTTCGAACAATCCTCGTTTTAATTTGATTTTTTGACCGAAACTAGTATAAAATTTTGTATAATATACTACGATTTTTTGACCTAAACTAGCATTTCAAAAAATTTCATAAATTCTAATTTTGAGATAATTTTTTTCTTGTACTTCCCTCATAACCTTCCCTCGTACCATTTAGAAAGGATCTGAAAAGTTTCGTAGCATTTCGAATAATCCTCGATTTAATTTGATTTTTTGACTGAAATTTATATAAAATTGTGTATAATATACTACGATTTTTTGAGCGAAACTAGCTTTTCAAAAAATTTCGTAGAATCTAATTTTAAGATAATTTTTTGCATGTACATCCATCATAACATTCCCTAGTAAAATATATAAACGATCTGAAAAGCTTCGTAGCATTTCGAATAATCCTCGATTTAATTTGATTATTTGACCGAATCTAGTATAAAATTTTGTATAATATACTACGATTTTTTAACCGAAACTAGCATTTCAAAAAGTTTCATAGAATCTAATTTTGAGATAATTTTCTTACATGGACTTCCATCATAACTTTACCTCGTATAATATAGAAAGGATCTTATAAGTTTCGTAGCATTTCGAACAATCCTCTTTTTAATTTGATTATTTGACCGAAACTAGTATAAAATTGTGTATAATATACTACAATTTTTGACAGAAACTAGTATTTCAAAAAGTTTCAAAGAATAAAATTTTGAGATAATTTTTTTGCATGCATTTCCATCATTAGCTTCCCTCGTAACATATAGAAAGGATCTGAAAAGTTTCGTAGTATTCTAACAATCCTAGATTTAATTTGATTATTTGATCAAAACTAGTATAAAATTGTGTATAATATACTACAATTTTTAACCGAAACTAGTATTTGAAAAAGTTTCATATAATCTAATTTTGAGAAAAAAAAATTGCATGGACTTCCATCATAACCTTCTCTCGTAACATATAGAAAGGATCTGAAATGTTTCGTAGTATTTCAGACAATCCTCGGTTTAATTTGATTTTGTGACTGAAACTAGTATAATATACTACGATTTTTTTACCGAAACTATTATTTCAAAAAGTTTCAAAGAATCTAATTTTGAGATAATTTTTTGCAGGGACTTCCATCATAACCTCCCCTCGCACCATATAGAAAGGATCTAAAAAGTTTCGTAGCATTTCGAACAATCCTCGATTTAATTTGATTTTTTGACCGAAACATAGCATAAAATTGTGTATAATATACAACAATTTTTTACCGAAACTAGTATTTCAAAAATTTTCAGAGAATCTAATTTTGAGAAAACTTTTTGCATATAGTTCCATCATAACATTCCGTCGTAACATATAGAAATGATCTGAAAAGTTTTGAAGCATTTCGAACAATCCTCGTTTTAATTTGATTTTTTGACCGAAACTAGTATAAAATTTTGTATAATATACTACAATTTTTTCACCTAAACTAGCATTTCGAAAATTTTCATAAAATCTAATTTTGAGATAAATTTTTTCTTGTACTTCCATCATAACCTTCCCTCGTACCATATAGAAAGGATCTGAAAAGTTTCGTAGCATTTCGAATAATCCTCGATTTAATTTGATTTTTGACCGAAATTTGTATAAAATTATGTATAATATACTACAATTTTTTGACCGAAATTAGCTTTTCAAAATTTTTCATAGAATCTAATTTTAAGATAATTTTTTGCATGTACTTCCATCATAACATTCCCTATTAACATATGTAAATAATCTGAAAAGCTTCGTAGCATTTCGAATAATCCTCGATTTAATTCTATTATTTGACCGAAACTAGTATAAAATTGTGTATAATATACTACGATTTTTTAAACGAAACTAGCATTTCAAAAAGTTTCATAGAATCTAATTTTGAGATAATTTTTTTTCATGGACTTCCATCATAACTTTACCTCGTACAATATAGAAAGGATCTTATAAGTTTCGTAGCATTTCGAACAATCCTCGGTTTAATTTGATTATTTGACTGAAAATAGTATAAAATTGTGTATAATATACTACAATTTTTGACCGAAACTAGTATTTCAAAAAGTTTCAAAGAGTCAAATTTTGAGATAATTTTTTTGCATGGACTTCCATCATTATCTTCCCTCGTAACATATAGAAAGGATCTGAAAATTTTCATAGTATTCTAACAATCCTAGATTTAATTTGATTATTTGACCGAAACTAGTATAAAATTGTGTATAATATACTACAATTTTTAACTGAAACTAGTATTTGAAAAAGTTTCATATAATCTAATTTTGAGAAAAAAAAATTGCATGGACTTCCATCATAACCTTCCCTCGTAACAAATACAAAGGATCTGAAATGTTTCGTAGCATTTCAGACAATCCTCGGTTTAATTTGATTTTGTGACTGAAACTAGTATAAAATTGTGTATAATATACTACGATTTTTTTACCTAAACTAGTATTTCAAAAAGTTTCAAAGAATCTAATTTTGAGATAATTTTTTACATGGACTTCCATCATAACCTTCCCTCGCACCATATAGAAAGGATCTGAAAAGTTTCGTAGCATTTCGAACAATCCTCGATTTAATTTGATTTTTAGACCGAAAAATAGTATAAAATTGTGTATAATATACAACAATTTTTTACCGAAACTAGTATTTCAAAAAGTTTCAGAGAATCTAATTTTGAGATAACTTTTTGCATGGACTTCCATCATAACATTCCCTCGTAACATATAGAAAGGATCTGAAAAATTTCGAAGCATTTCGAACAATCCTCGTTTTAATTTGATTTTTTGACCGAAACTAGTATAAAATTTTGTATAATATACTACGATTTTTTGACCTAAACTAGCATTTCAAAAAATTTCATAAATTCTAATTTTGAGATAATTTTTTTCTTGTACTTCCCTCATAACCTTCCCTCGTACCATATAGAAAGGATCTGAAAAGTTTCGTAGCATTTCGAATAATCCTCGATTTAATTTGATTTTTTGACTGAAATTTATATAAAATTGTGTATAATATACTACGATTTTTTGAGCGAAACTAGCTTTTCAAAAAATTTCGTAGAATCTAATTTTAAGATAATTTTTTGCATGTACATCCATCATAACATTCCCTAGTAAAATATATAAACGATCTGAAAAGCTTCGTAGCATTTCGAATAATCCTCGATTTAATTTGATTATTTGACCGAATCTAGTATAAAATTTTGTATAATATACTACGATTTTTTAACCGAAACTAGCATTTCAAAAAGTTTCATAGAATCTAATTTTGAGATAATTTTCTTACATGGACTTCCATCATAACTTTACCTCGTATAATATAGAAAGGATCTTATAAGTTTCGTAGCATTTCGAACAATCCTCTTTTTAATTTGATTATTTGACCGAAACTAGTATAAAATTGTGTATAATATACTACAATTTTTGACAGAAACTAGTATTTCAAAAAGTTTCAAAGAATAAAATTTTGAGATAATTTTTTTGCATGCATTTCCATCATTAGCTTCCCTCGTAACATATAGAAAGGATCTGAAAAGTTTCGTAGTATTCTAACAATCCTAGATTTAATTTGATTATTTGATCAAAACTAGTATAAAATTGTGTATAATATACTACAATTTTTAACCGAAACTAGTATTTGAAAAAGTTTCATATAATCTAATTTTGAGAAAAAAAAATTGCATGGACTTCCATCATAACCTTCTCTCGTAACATATAGAAAGGATCTGAAATGTTTCGTAGTATTTCAGACAATCCTCGGTTTAATTTGATTTTGTGACTGAAACTAGTATAATATACTACGATTTTTTTACCGAAACTATTATTTCAAAAAGTTTCAAAGAATCTAATTTTGAGATAATTTTTTGCAGGGACTTCCATCATAACCTCCCCTCGCACCATATAGAAAGGATCTAAAAAGTTTCGTAGCATTTCGAACAATCCTCGATTTAATTTGATTTTTTGACCGAAACATAGCATAAAATTGTGTATAATATACAACAATTTTTTACCGAAACTAGTATTTCAAAAATTTTCAGAGAATCTAATTTTGAGAAAACTTTTTGCATATAGTTCCATCATAACATTCCGTCGTAACATATAAAAATGATCTGAAAAGTTTTGAAGCATTTCGAACAATCCTCGTTTTAATTTGATTTTTTGACCGAAACTAGTATAAAATTTTGTATAATATACTACGATTTTTTCACCTAAACTAGCATTTCGAAAATTTTCATAAAATCTAATTTTGAGATAAATTTTTTCTTGTACTTCCATCATAACCTTCCCTCGTACCATATAGAAAGGATCTGAAAAGTTTCGTAGCATTTCGAATAATCCTCGATTTAATTTGATTTTTTGACCGAAATTTGTATAAAATTATGTATAATATACTACAATTTTTTGACCGAAATTAGCTTTTCAAAATTTTTCATAGAATCTAATTTTAAGATAATTTTTTGCATGTATTTCCATCATAACATTCCCTAGTAACATATGTAAATAATCTGAAAAGCTTCGTAGCATTTCGAATAATCCTCGATTTAATTCTATTATTTGACCGAAACTAGTATAAAATTGTGTATAATATACTACGATTTTTTAAACGAAACTAGCTTTTCAAAAAGTTTCATAGAATCTAATTTTGAGATAATTTTTTTTCATGGACTTCCATCATAACTTTACCTCGTACAATATAGAAAGGATCTTATAAGTTTCGTAGCATTTCGAACAATCCTCGGTTTAATTTGATTATTTGACTGAAAATAGTATAAAATTGTGTATAATATACTACAATTTTTGACCGAAACTAGTATTTCAAAAAGTTTCAAAGAGTCAAATTTTGAGATAATTTTTTTGCATGGACTTCCATCATTATCTTCCCTCGTAACATATAGAAAGGATCTGAAAATTTTCATAGTATTCTAACAATCCTAGATTTAATTTGATTATTTGACCGAAACTAGTATAAAATTGTGTATAATATACTACAATTTTTAACTGAAACTAGTATTTGAAAAAGTTTCATATAATCTAATTTTGAGAAAAAAAAATTGCATGGACTTCCATCATAACCTTCCCTCGTAACAAATACAAAGGATCTGAAATGTTTCGTAGCATTTCAGACAATCCTCGGTTTAATTTGATTTTGTGACTGAAACTAGTATAAAATTGTGTATAATATACTACGATTTTTTTACCTAAACTAGTATTTCAAAAAGTTTCAAAGAATCTAATTTTGAGATAATTTTTTACATGGACTTCCATCATAACCTTCCCTCGCACCATATAGAAAGGATCTGAAAAGTTTCGTAGCATTTCGAACAATCCTCGATTTAATTTAATTTTTAGACCGAAAAATAGTATAAAATTGTGTATAATATACAACAATTTTTTACCGAAACTAGTATTTCAAAAAGTTTCAGAGAATCTAATTTTGAGATAACTTTTTGCATGGACTTCCATCATAACATTCCCTCGTAACATATAGAAAGGATCTGAAAAATTTCGAAGCATTTCGAACAATCCTCGTTTTAATTTGATTTTTTGACCGAAACTAGTATAAAATTTTGTATAATATACTACGATTTTTTGACCTAAACTAGCATTTCAAAAATTTTCATAAATTCTAATTTTGAGATAATTTTTTTCTTGTACTTCCCTCATAACCTTCCCTCGTACCATATAGAAAGGATCTGAAAAGTTTCGTAGCATTTCGAATAATCCTCAATTTAATTGGATTTTTTGACTGAAATTTATATAAAATTGTGTATAATATACTACGATTTTTTGAGCGAAACTAGCTTTTCAAAAAATTTCGTAGAATCTAATTTTAAGATAATTTTTTGCATGTACATCCATCATAACATTCCCTAGTAAAATATATAAACGATCTGAAAAGCTTCGTAGCATTTCGAATAATCCTCGATTTAATTTGATTATTTGACCGAATCTAGTATAAAATTTTGTATAATATACTACAATTTTTTAACCGAAACTAGCATTTCAAAAAGTTTCATAGAATCTAATTTTGAGATAATTTTTTTACATGGACTTCCATCATAACTTTACCTCGTATAATATAGAAAGGATCTTATAAGTTTCGTAGCATTTCGAACAATCCTCTTTTTAATTTGATTATTTGACCGAAACTAGTATAAAATTGTGTATAATATACTACAATTTTTGACAGAAACTAGTATTTCAAAAAGTTTCAAAGAATAAAATTTTGAGATAATTTTTTTGCATGCATTTCCATCATTAGCTTCCCTCGTAACATATAGAAAGGATCTGAAAAGTTTCGTAGTATTCTAACAATCCTAGATTTAATTTGATTATTTGATCAAAACTAGTATAAAATTGTGTATAATATACTACAATTTTTAACCGAAACTAGTATTTGAAAAAGTTTCATATAATCTAATTTTGAGAAAAAAAATTGCATGGACTTCCATCATAACCTTCTCTCGTAACATATAGAAAGGATCTGAAATGTTTCGTAGCATTTCAGACAATCCTCGGTTTAATTTGATTTTGTGACTGAAACTAGTATAATATACTACGATTTTTTTACCGAAACTATTATTTCAAAAAGTTTCAAAGAATCTAATTTTGAGATAATTTTTTGCAGGGACTTCCATCATAACCTTCCCTCGCACCATATAGAAAGGATCTAAAAAGTTTCGTAGCATTTCGAACAATCCTCGATTTAATTTGATTTTTTGACCGAAACATAGCATAAAATTGTGTATAATATACAACAATTTTTTACCGAAACTAGTATTTCAAAAATTTTCAGAGAATCTAATTTTGAGAAAACTTTTTGCATAGATTTCCATCATAACATTCCGTCGTAACATATAGAAATGATCTGAAAAGTTTCGAAGCATTTCGAACAATCCTCGTTTTAATTTGATTTTTTGACCGAAACTAGTATAAAATTTTGTATAATATACTACGATTTTTTCACCTAAACTAGCATTTCGAAAATTTTCATAAAATCTAATTTTGAGATAAATTTTTTCTTGTACTTCCATCATAACCTTCCCTCGTACCATATAGAAAGGATCTGAAAAGTTTCGTAGCATTTCGAATAATCCTCGATTTAATTTGATTTTTTGACCGAAATTTGTATAAAATTATGTATAATATACTACAATTTTTTGACCGAAACTAGCTTTTCAAAAATTTTCATAGAATCTAATTTTAAGATAATTTTTTGCATGTACTTCCATCATAACATTCCCTAGTAACATATGTAAATAATCTGAAAAGCTTCGTAGCATTTCGAATAATCCTCGATTTAATTCTATTATTTGACCGAAACTAGTATAAAATTGTGTATAATATACTACGATTTTTTAAACGAAACTAGCATTTCAAAAAGTTTCATAGAATCTAATTTTGAGATAATTTTTTTTCATGGACTTCCATCATAACTTTACCTCGTACAATATAGAAAGGATCTTATAAGTTTCGTAGCATTTCGAACAATCCTCGGTTTAATTTGATTATTTGACTGAAAATAGTATAAAATTGTGTATAATATACTACAATTTTTGACCGAAACTAGTATTTCAAAAAGTTTCAAAGAGTCAAATTTTGAGATAATTTTTTTGCATGGACTTCCATCATTATCTTCCCTCGTAACATATAGAAAGGATCTGAAAATTTTCATAGTATTCTAACAATCCTAGATTTAATTTGATTATTTGACCGAAACTAGTATAAAATTGTGTATAATATACTACAATTTTTAACTGAAACTAGTATTTAAAAAAGTTTCATATAATCTAATTTTGAGAAAAAAAAATTGCATGGACTTCCATCATAACCTTCCCTCGTAACAAATACAAAGGATCTGAAATGTTTCGTAGCATTTCAGACAATCCTCGGTTTAATTTGATTTTGTGACTGAAACTAGTATAAAATTGTGTATAATATACTACGATTTTTTTACCTAAACTAGTATTTCAAAAAGTTTCAAAGAATCTAATTTTGAGATAATTTTTTACATGGACTTCCATCATAACCTTCCCTCGCACCATATAGAAAGGATCTGAAAAGTTTCGTAGCATTTCGAACAATCCTCGATTTAATTTGATTTTTAGACCGAAAAATAGTATAAAATTGTGTATAATATACAACAATTTTTTACCGAAACTAGTATTTCAAAAAGTTTCAGAGAATCTAATTTTGAGATAACTTTTTGCATGGACTTCCATCATAACATTCCCTCTTAACATATAGAAAGGATCTGAAAAATTTCGAAGCATTTCGAACAATCCTCGTTTTAATTTGATTTTTTGACCGAAACTAGTATAAAATTTTGTATAATATACTACGATTTTTTCACCTAAACTAGCATTTCGAAAATTTTCATAAAATCTAATTTTGAGATAAATTTTTTCTTGTACTTCCATCATAACCTTCCCTCGTACCATATAGAAAGGATCTGAAAAGTTTCGTAGCATTTCGAATAATCCTCGATTTAATTTGATTTTTTGACCGAAATTTGTATAAAATTATGTATAATATACTACAATTTTTTGACCGAAACTAGCTTTTCAAAAATTTTCATAGAATCTAATTTTAAGATAATTTTTTGCATGTACTTCCATCATAACATTCCCTAGTAACATATGTAAATAATCTGAAAAGCTTCGTAGCATTTCGAATAATCCTCGATTTAATTCTATTATTTGACCGAAACTAGTATAAAATTGTGTATAATATACTACGATTTTTTAAACGAAACTAGCATTTCAAAAAGTTTCATAGAATCTAATTTTGAGATAATTTTTTTTCATGGACTTCCATCATAACTTTACCTCGTATAATATAGAAAGGATCTTATAAGTTTCGTAGCATTTCGAACAATCCTCGGTTTAATTTGATTATTTGACTGAAAATAGTATAAAATTGTGTATAATATACTACAATTTTTGACCGAAACTAGTATTTCAAAAAGTTTCAAAGAGTCAAATTTTGAGATAATTTTTTTGCATGGACTTCCATCATTATCTTCCCTCGTAACATATAGAAAGGATCTGAAAAGTTTCATAGTATTCTAACAATCCTAGATTTATTTTGATTATTTGACCGAAACTAGTATAAAATTGTGTATAATATACTACAATTTTTAACTGAAACTAGTATTTGAAAAAATTTCATATAATCTAATTTTGAGGAAAAAAAATTGCATGGACTTCCATCATAACCTTCCCTCGTAACATATACAAAGGATCTGAAATGTTTCGTAGCATTTCAGACAATCCTCGGTTTAATTTGATTTTGTGACTGAAACTAGTATAAAATTGTGTATAATATACTACGATTTTTTTACCTAAACTAGTATTTCAAAAAGTTTCAAAGAATCTAATTTTGAGATAATTTTTTGCATGGACTTCCATCATAACCTTCCCTCGCACCATATAGAAAGGATCTGAAAAGTTTCGTAGCATTTCGAACAATCCTCGATTTAATTTGATTTTTTGACCGAAAAATAGTATAAAATTGTGTATAATATACAACAATTTTTTACCGAAACTAGTATTTCAAAAAGTTTCAGAGAATCTAATTTTGAGATAACTTTTTGCATGGACTTCCATCATAACATATAGAAAGGATCTGAAAAATTTCGAAGCATTTCGAACAATCCTCATTTTAATTTGATTTTTTGACTGAAACTAGTATAAAATTTTGTATAATATACTACGATTTTTTGACCTAAACTAGCATTTCAAAAATTTTCATAAATTCTAATTTTGAGATAATTTTTTTCTTGTACTTCCCTCATAACCTTCCCTCGTACCATATAGAAAGGATGTGAAAAGTTTCGTAGCATTTCGAATAATCCTCGATTTAATTTGATTTTTTGACTGAAATTTGTATAAAATTGTGTATAATATACTACGATTTTTTGAGCGAAACTAGCTTTTCAAAAAATTTCGTAGAATCTAATTTTAAGATAATTTTTTGCATGTACATCCATCATAACATTCCCTAGTAACATATATAAACGATCTGAAAAGCTTCGTAGCATTTCGAATAATCCTCGATTTAATTTGATTATTTGACCGAATCTAGTATAAAATTTTGTATAATATACTACGATTTTTTAACCGAAACTAGCATTTCAAAAAGTTTCATAGAATCTAATTTTGAGATAATTTTTTTACATGGACTTCCATCATAACTTTACCTCGTATAATATAGAAAGGATCTTATAAGTTTCGTAGCATTTCGAACAATCCTCTTTTTAATTTGATTATTTGACCGAAACTAGTATAAAATTGTGTATAATATACTACAATTTTTGACAGAAACTAGTATTTCAAAAAGTTTCAAAGAATAAAATTTTGAGATAATTTTTTTGCATGCATTTCCATCATTAGCTTCCCTCGTAACATATAGAAAGGATCTGAAAAGTTTCGTAGTATTCTAACAATCCTAGATTTAATTTGATTATTTGATCAAAACTAGTATAAAATTGTGTATAATATACTACAATTTTTAACCGAAACTAGTATTTGAAAAAGTTTCATATAATCTAATTTTGAGAAAAAAAATTGCATGGACTTCCATCATAACCTTCTCTCGTAACATATAGAAAGGATCTGAAATGTTTCGTAGCATTTCAGACAATCCTCGGTTTAATTTTATTTTGTGACTGAAACTAGTATAATATACTACGATTTTTTTACCGAAACTATTATTTCAAAAAGTTTCAAAGAATCTAATTTTGAGATAAGTTTTTTGCAGGGACTTCCATCATAACCTTCCCTCGCACCATATAGAAAGGATCTAAAAAGTTTCGTAGCATTTCGAACAATCCTCGATTTAATTTGATTTTTTGACCGAAACATAGCATAAAATTGTGTATAATATATAACAATTTTTTACCGAAACTAGTATTTCAAAAATTTTCAGAGAATCTAATTTTGAGAAAACTTTTTGCATAGATTTCCATCATAACATTCCGTCGTAACATATAGAAATGATCTGAAAAGTTTCGAAGCATTTCGAACAATCCTCGTTTTAATTTGATTTTTTGACCGAAACTAGTATAAAATTTTGTATAATATACTACGATTTTTTCACCTAAACTAGCATTTCGAAAATTTTAATAAAATCTAATTTTGAGATAAATTTTTTCTTGTACTTCCATCATAACCTTCCCTCGTACCATATAGAAAGGATCTGAAAAGTTTCGTAGCATTTCGAATAATCCTCGATTTAATTTGATTTTTTGACCGAAATTTGTATAAAATTATGTATAATATACTACAATTTTTTGACCGAAACTAGCTTTTCAAAAATTTTCATAGAATCTAATTTTAAGATAATTTTTTGCATGTACTTCCATCATAACATTCCCTAGTAACATATGTAAATAATCTGAAAAGCTTCGTAGCATTTCGAATAATCCTCGATTTAATTCTATTATTTGACCGAAACTAGTATAAAATTGTGTATAATATACTACGATTTTTTAAACGAAACTAGCATTTCAAAAAGTTTCATAGAATCTAATTTTGAGATAATTTTTTTTCATGGACTTCCATCATAACTTTACCTCGTATAATATAGAAAGGATCTTATAAGTTTCGTAGCATTTCGAACAATCCTCGGTTTAATTTGATTATTTGACTGAAAATAGTATAAAATTGTGTATAATATACTACAATTTTTGACCGAAACTAGTATTTCAAAAAGTTTCAAAGAGTCAAATTTTGAGATAATTTTTTTGCATGGACTTCCATCATTATCTTCCCTCGTAACATATAGAAAGGATCTGAAAAGTTTCATAGTATTCTAACAATCCTAGATTTATTTTGATTATTTGACCGAAACTAGTATAAAATTGTGTATAATATACTACAATTTTTAACTGAAACTAGTATTTGAAAAAATTTCATATAATCTAATTTTGAGGAAAAAAAATTGCATGGACTTCCATCATAACCTTCCCTCGTAACATATACAAAGGATCTGAAATGTTTCGTAGCATTTCAGACAATCCTCGGTTTAATTTGATTTTGTGACTGAAACTAGTATAAAATTGTGTATAATATACTACGATTTTTTTACCTAAACTAGTATTTCAAAAAGTTTCAAAGAATCTAATTTTGAGATAATTTTTTGCATGGACTTCCATCATAACCTTCCCTCGCACCATATAGAAAGGATCTGAAAAGTTTCGTAGCATTTCGAACAATCCTCGATTTAATTTGATTTTTTGACCGAAAAATAGTATAAAATTGTGTATAATATACAACAATTTTTTACCGAAACTAGTATTTCAAAAAGTTTCAGAGAATCTAATTTTGAGATAACTTTTTGCATGGACTTCCATCATAACATATAGAAAGGATCTGAAAAATTTCGAAGCATTTCGAACAATCCTCATTTTAATTTGATTTTTTGACTGAAACTAGTATAAAATTTTGTATAATATACTACGATTTTTTGACCTAAACTAGCATTTCAAAAATTTTCATAAATTCTAATTTTGAGATAATTTTTTTCTTGTACTTCCCTCATAACCTTCCCTCATACCATATAGAAAGGATGTGAAAAGTTTCGTAGCATTTCGAATAATCCTCGATTTAATTTGATTTTTTGACTGAAATTTGTATAAAATTGTGTATAATATACTACGATTTTTTGAGCGAAACTAGCTTTTCAAAAAATTTCGTAGAATCTAATTTTAAGATAATTTTTTGCATGTACATCCATCATAACATTCCCTAGTAACATATATAAACGATCTGAAAAGCTTCGTAGCATTTCGAATAATCCTCGATTTAATTTGATTATTTGACCGAATCTAGTATAAAATTTTGTATAATATACTACGATTTTTTAACCGAAACTAGCATTTCAAAAAGTTTCATAGAATCTAATTTTGAGATAATTTTTTTACATGGACTTCCATCATAACTTTACCTCGTATAATATAGAAAGGATCTTATAAGTTTCGTAGCATTTCGAACAATCCTCTTTTTAATTTGATTATTTGACCGAAACTAGTATAAAATTGTGTATAATATACTACAATTTTTGACAGAAACTAGTATTTCAAAAAGTTTCAAAGAATAAAATTTTGAGATAATTTTTTTGCATGCATTTCCATCATTAGCTTCCCTCGTAACATATAGAAAGGATCTGAAAAGTTTCGTAGTATTCTAACAATCCTAGAATTAATTTGATTATTTGATCAAAACTAGTATAAAATTGTGTATAATATACTACAATTTTTAACCGAAACTAGTATTTGAAAAAGTTTCATATAATCTAATTTTGAGAAAAAAAATTGCATGGACTTCCATCATAACCTTCTCTCGTAACATATAGAAAGGATCTGAAATGTTTCGTAGCATTTCAGACAATCCTCGGTTTAATTTGATTTTGTGACTGAAACTAGTATAATATACTACGATTTTTTTACCGAAACTATTATTTCAAAAGGTTTCAAAGAATCTAATTTTGAGATAAGTTTTTTGCAGGGACTTCCATCATAACCTTCCCTCGCACCATATAGAAAGGATCTAAAAAGTTTCGTAGCATTTCGAACAATCCTCGATTTAATTTGATTTTTTGACCGAAACATAGCATAAAATTGTGTATAATATACAACAATTTTTTACCGAAACTAGTATTTCAAAAGTTTTCAGAGAATCTAATTTTGAGAAAACTTTTTGCATAGATTTCCATCATAACATTCCGTCGTAACATATAGAAATGATCTGAAAAGTTTCGAAGCATTTCGAACAATCCTCGTTTTAATTTGATTTTTTGACCGAAACTAGTATAAAATTTTGTATAATATACTACGATTTTTTCACCTAAACTAGCATTTCGAAAATTTTCATAAAATCTAATTTTGAGATAAATTTTTTCTTGTACTTCCATCATAACCTTCCCTCGTACCATATAGAAAGGATCTGAAAAGTTTCGTAGCATTTCGAATAATCCTCGATTTAATTTGATTTTTTTACCGAAATTTGTATAAAATTATGTATAATATACTACAATTTTTTAACCGAAACTAGCTTTTCAAAAATTTTCATAGAATCTAATTTTAAGATAATTTTTTGCATGTACTTCCATCATAACATTCCCTAGTAACATATGTAAATAATCTGAAAAGCTTCGTAGCATTTCGAATAATCCTCGATTTAATTCTATTATTTGACCGAAACTAGTATAAAATTGTGTATAATATACTAAGATTTTTTAAACGAAACTAGCATTTCAAAAAGTTTCATAGAATCTAATTTTGAGATAATTTTTTTTCATGGACTTCCATCATAACTTTACCTCGTATAATATAGAAAGGATCTTATAAGTTTCGTAGCATTTCGAACAATCCTCGGTTTAATTTGATTATTTGACTGAAAATAGTATAAAATTGTGTATAATATACTACAATTTTTGACCGAAACTAGTATTTCAAAAAGTTTCAAAGAGTCAAATTTTGAGATAATTTTTTTGCATGGACTTCCATCATTATCTTCCCTCGTAACATATAGAAAGGATCTGAAAAGTTTCATAGTATTCTAACAATCCTAGATTTATTTTGATTATTTGACCGAAACTAGTATAAAATTGTGTATAATATACTACAATTTTTAACTGAAACTAGTATTTGAAAAAATTTCATATAATCTAATTTTGAGGAAAAAAAATTGCATGGACTTCCATCATAACCTTCCCTCGTAACATATACAAAGGATCTGAAATGTTTCGTAGCATTTCAGACAATCCTCGGTTTAATTTGATTTTGTGACTGAAACTAGTATAAAATTGTGTATAATATACTACGATTTTTTTACCTAAACTAGTATTTCAAAAAGTTTCAAAGAATCTAATTTTGAGATAATTTTTTGCATGGACTTCCATCATAACCTTCCCTCGCACCATATAGAAAGGATCTGAAAAGTTTCGTAGCATTTCGAACAATCCTCGATTTAATTTGATTTTTTGACCGAAAAATAGTATAAAATTGTGTATAATATACAACAATTTTTTACCGAAACTAGTATTTCAAAAAGTTTCAGAGAATCTAATTTTGAGATAACTTTTTGCATGGACTTCCATCATAACATATAGAAAGGATCTGAAAAATTTCGAAGCATTTCGAACAATCCTCATTTTAATTTGATTTTTTGACTGAAACTAGTATAAAATTTTGTATAATATACTACGATTTTTTGACCTAAACTAGCATTTCAAAAATTTTCATAAATTCTAATTTTGAGATAATTTTTTTCTTGTACTTCCCTCATAACCTTCCCTCGTACCATATAGAAAGGATGTGAAAAGTTTCGTAGCATTTCGAATAATCCTCGATTTAATTTGATTTTTTGACTGAAATTTGTATAAAATTGTGTATAATATACTACGATTTTTTGAGCGAAACTAGCTTTTCAAAAAATTTCGTAGAATCTAATTTTAAGATAATTTTTTGCATGTACATCCATCATAACATTCCCTAGTAACATATATAAACGATCTGAAAAGCTTCGTAGCATTTCGAATAATCCTCGATTTAATTTGATTATTTGACCGAATCTAGTATAAAATTTTGTATAATATACTACGATTTTTTAACCGAAACTAGCATTTCAAAAAGTTTCATAGAATCTAATTTTGAGATAATTTTTTTACATGGACTTCCATCATAACTTTACCTCGTATAATATAGAAAGGATCTTATAAGTTTCGTAGCATTTCGAACAATCCTCTTTTTAATTTGATTATTTGACCGAAACTAGTATAAAATTGTGTATAATATACTACAATTTTTGACAGAAACTAGTATTTCAAAAAGTTTCAAAGAATAAAATTTTGAGATAATTTTTTTGCATGCATTTCCATCATTAGCTTCCCTCGTAACATATAGAAAGGATCTGAAAAGTTTCGTAGTATTCTAACAATCCTAGATTTAATTTGATTATTTGATCAAAACTAGTATAAAATGTTGTATAATATACTACAATTTTTAACCGAAACTAGTATTTGAAAAAGTTTCATATAATCTAATTTTGAGAAAAAAAATTGCATGGACTTCCATCATAACCTTCTCTCGTAACATATAGAAAGGATCTGAAATGTTTCGTAGCATTTCAGACAATCCTCGGTTTAATTTGATTTTGTGACTTAAACTAGTATAATATACTACGATTTTTTTACCGAAACTATTATTTCAAAAAGTTTCAAAGAATCTAATTTTGAGATAAGTTTTTTGCAGGGACTTCCATCATAACCTTCCCTCGCACCATATAGAAAGGATCTAAAAAGTTTCGTAGCATTTCGAACAATCCTCGATTTAATTTGATTTTTTGACCGAAACATAGCATAAAATTGTGTATAATATACAACAATTTTTTACCGAAACTAGTATTTCAAAAGTTTTCAGAGAATCTAATTTTGAGAAAACTTTTTGCATAGATTTCCATCATAACATTCCGTCGTAACATATAGAAATGATCTGAAAAGTTTCGAAGCATTTCGAACAATCCTCGTTTTAATTTGATTTTTTGACCGAAACTAGTATAAAATTTTGTATAATATACTACGATTTTTTCACCTAAACTAGCATTTCGAAAATTTTCATAAAATCTAATTTTGAGATAAATTTTTTCTTGTACTTCCATCATAACCTTCCCTCGTACCATATAGAAAGGATCTGAAAAGTTTCGTAGCATTTCGAATAATCCTCGATTTAATTTGATTTTTTTACCGAAATTTGTATAAAATTATGTATAATATACTACAATTTTTTAACCGAAACTAGCTTTTCAAAAATTTTCATAGAATCTAATTTTAAGATAATTTTTTGCATGTACTTCCATCATAACATTCCCTAGTAACATATGTAAATAATCTGAAAAGCTTCGTAGCATTTCGAATAATCCTCGATTTAATTCTATTATTTGACCGAAACTAGTATAAAATTGTGTATAATATACTACGATTTTTTAAACGAAACTAGCATTTCAAAAAGTTTCATAGAATCTAATTTTGAGATAATTTTTTTTCATGGACTTCCATCATAACTTTACCTCGTATAATATAGAAAGGATCTTATAAGTTTCGTAGCATTTCGAACAATCCTCGGTTTAATTTGATTATTTGACTGAAAATAGTATAAAATTGTGTATAATATACTACAATTTTTGACCGAAACTAGTATTTCAAAAAGTTTCAAAGAGTCAAATTTTGAGATAATTTTTTTGCATGGACTTCCATCATTATCTTCCCTCGTAACATATAGAAAGGATCTGAAAAGTTTCATAGTATTCTAACAATCCTAGATTTATTTTGATTATTTGACCGAAACTAGTATAAAATTGTGTATAATATACTACAATTTTTAACTGAAACTAGTATTTGAAAAAATTTCATATAATCTAATTTTGAGGAAAAAAAATTGCATGGACTTCCATCATAACCTTCCCTCGTAACATATACAAAGGATCTGAAATGTTTCGTAGCATTTCAGACAATCCTCGGTTTAATTTGATTTTGTGACTGAAACTAGTATAAAATTGTGTATAATATACTACGATTTTTTTACCTAAACTAGTATTTCAAAAAGTTTCAAAGAATCTAATTTTGAGATAATTTTTTGCATGGACTTCCATCATAACCTTCCCTCGCACCATATAGAAAGGATCTGAAAAGTTTCGTAGCATTTCGAACAATCCTCGATTTAATTTGATTTTTTGACCGAAAAATAGTATAAAATTGTGTATAATATACAACAATTTTTTACCGAAACTAGTATTTCAAAAAGTTTCAGAGAATCTAATTTTGAGATAACTTTTTGCATGGACTTCCATCATAACATATAGAAAGGATCTGAAAAATTTCGAAGCATTTCGAACAATCCTCATTTTAATTTGATTTTTTGACTGAAACTAGTATAAAATTTTGTATAATATACTACGATTTTTTGACCTAAACTAGCATTTCAAAAATTTTCATAAATTCTAATTTTGAGATAATTTTTTTCTTGTACTTCCCTCATAACCTTCCCTCATACCATATAGAAAGGATGTGAAAAGTTTCGTAGCATTTCGAATAATCCTCGATTTAATTTGATTTTTTGACTGAAATTTGTATAAAATTGTGTATAATATACTACGATTTTTTGAGCGAAACTAGCTTTTCAAAAAATTTCGTAGAATCTAATTTTAAGATAATTTTTTGCATGTACATCCATCATAACATTCCCTAGTAACATATATAAACGATCTGAAAAGCTTCGTAGCATTTCGAATAATCCTCGATTTAATTTGATTATTTGACCGAATCTAGTATAAAATTTTGTATAATATACTACGATTTTTTAACCGAAACTAGCATTTCAAAAAGTTTCATAGAATCTAATTTTGAGATAATTTTTTTACATGGACTTCCATCATAACTTTACCTCGTATAATATAGAAAGGATCTTATAAGTTTCGTAGCATTTCGAACAATCCTCTTTTTAATTTGATTATTTGACCGAAACTAGTATAAAATTGTGTATAATATACTACAATTTTTGACAGAAACTAGTATTTCAAAAAGTTTCAAAGAATAAAATTTTGAGATAATTTTTTTGCATGCATTTCCATCATTAGCTTCCCTCGTAACATATAGAAAGGATCTGAAAAGTTTCGTAGTATTCTAACAATCCTAGAATTAATTTGATTATTTGATCAAAACTAGTATAAAATTGTGTATAATATACTACAATTTTTAACCGAAACTAGTATTTGAAAAAGTTTCATATAATCTAATTTTGAGAAAAAAAATTGCATGGACTTCCATCATAACCTTCTCTCGTAACATATAGAAAGGATCTGAAATGTTTCGTAGCATTTCAGACAATCCTCGGTTTAATTTGATTTTGTGACTGAAACTAGTATAATATACTACGATTTTTTTACCGAAACTATTATTTCAAAAGGTTTCAAAGAATCTAATTTTGAGATAAGTTTTTTGCAGGGACTTCCATCATAACCTTCCCTCGCACCATATAGAAAGGATCTAAAAAGTTTCGTAGCATTTCGAACAATCCTCGATTTAATTTGATTTTTTGACCGAAACATAGCATAAAATTGTGTATAATATACAACAATTTTTTACCGAAACTAGTATTTCAAAAGTTTTCAGAGAATCTAATTTTGAGAAAACTTTTTGCATAGATTTCCATCATAACATTCCGTCGTAACATATAGAAATGATCTGAAAAGTTTCGAAGCATTTCGAACAATCCTCGTTTTAATTTGATTTTTTGACCGAAACTAGTATAAAATTTTGTATAATATACTACGATTTTTTCACCTAAACTAGCATTTCGAAAATTTTCATAAAATCTAATTTTGAGATAAATTTTTTCTTGTACTTCCATCATAACCTTCCCTCGTACCATATAGAAAGGATCTGAAAAGTTTCGTAGCATTTCGAATAATCCTCGATTTAATTTGATTTTTTTACCGAAATTTGTATAAAATTATGTATAATATACTACAATTTTTTAACCGAAACTAGCTTTTCAAAAATTTTCATAGAATCTAATTTTAAGATAATTTTTTGCATGTACTTCCATCATAACATTCCCTAGTAACATATGTAAATAATCTGAAAAGCTTCGTAGCATTTCGAATAATCCTCGATTTAATTCTATTATTTGACCGAAACTAGTATAAAATTGTGTATAATATACTAAGATTTTTTAAACGAAACTAGCATTTCAAAAAGTTTCATAGAATCTAATTTTGAGATAATTTTTTTTCATGGACTTCCATCATAACTTTACCTCGTATAATATAGAAAGGATCTTATAAGTTTCGTAGCATTTCGAACAATCCTCGGTTTAATTTGATTATTTGACTGAAAATAGTATAAAATTGTGTATAATATACTACAATTTTTGACCGAAACTAGTATTTCAAAAAGTTTCAAAGAGTCAAATTTTGAGATAATTTTTTTGCATGGACTTCCATCATTATCTTCCCTCGTAACATATAGAAAGGATCTGAAAAGTTTCATAGTATTCTAACAATCCTAGATTTATTTTGATTATTTGACCGAAACTAGTATAAAATTGTGTATAATATACTACAATTTTTAACTGAAACTAGTATTTGAAAAAATTTCATATAATCTAATTTTGAGGAAAAAAAATTGCATGGACTTCCATCATAACCTTCCCTCGTAACATATACAAAGGATCTGAAATGTTTCGTAGCATTTCAGACAATCCTCGGTTTAATTTGATTTTGTGACTGAAACTAGTATAAAATTGTGTATAATATACTACGATTTTTTTACCTAAACTAGTATTTCAAAAAGTTTCAAAGAATCTAATTTTGAGATAATTTTTTGCATGGACTTCCATCATAACCTTCCCTCGCACCATATAGAAAGGATCTGAAAAGTTTCGTAGCATTTCGAACAATCCTCGATTTAATTTGATTTTTTGACCGAAAAATAGTATAAAATTGTGTATAATATACAACAATTTTTTACCGAAACTAGTATTTCAAAAAGTTTCAGAGAATCTAATTTTGAGATAACTTTTTGCATGGACTTCCATCATAACATATAGAAAGGATCTGAAAAATTTCGAAGCATTTCGAACAATCCTCATTTTAATTTGATTTTTTGACTGAAACTAGTATAAAATTTTGTATAATATACTATGATTTTTTGACCTAAACTAGCATTTCAAAAATTTTCATAAATTCTAATTTTGAGATAATTTTTTTCTTGTACTTCCCTCATAACCTTCCCTCATACCATATAGAAAGGATGTGAAAAGTTTCGTAGCATTTCGAATAATCCTCGATTTAATTTGATTTTTTGACTGAAATTTGTATAAAATTGTGTATAATATACTACGATTTTTTGAGCGAAACTAGCTTTTCAAAAAATTTCGTAGAATCTAATTTTAAGATAATTTTTTGCATGTACATCCATCATAACATTCCCTAGTAACATATATAAACGATCTGAAAAGCTTCGTAGCATTTCGAATAATCCTCGATTTAATTTGATTATTTGACCGAATCTAGTATAAAATTTTGTATAATATACTACGATTTTTTAACCGAAACTAGCATTTCAAAAAGTTTCATAGAATCTAATTTTGAGATAATTTTTTTACATGGACTTCCATCATAACTTTACCTCGTATAATATAGAAAGGATCTTATAAGTTTCGTAGCATTTCGAACAATCCTCTTTTTAATTTGATTATTTGACCGAAACTAGTATAAAATTGTGTATAATATACTACAATTTTTGACAGAAACTAGTATTTCAAAAAGTTTCAAAGAATAAAATTTTGAGATAATTTTTTTGCATGCATTTCCATCATTAGCTTCCCTCGTAACATATAGAAAGGATCTGAAAAGTTTCGTAGTATTCTAACAATCCTAGATTTAATTTGATTATTTGATCAAAACTAGTATAAAATGTTGTATAATATACTACAATTTTTAACCGAAACTAGTATTTGAAAAAGTTTCATATAATCTAATTTTGAGAAAAAAAATTGCATGGACTTCCATCATAACCTTCTCTCGTAACATATAGAAAGGATCTGAAATGTTTCGTAGCATTTCAGACAATCCTCGGTTTAATTTGATTTTGTGACTTAAACTAGTATAATATACTACGATTTTTTTACCGAAACTATTATTTCAAAAAGTTTCAAATAATCTAATTTTGAGATAAGTTTTTTGCAGGGACTTCCATCATAACCTTCCCTCGCACCATATAGAAAGGATCTGAAACGTTTCGTAGCATTTCGAACAATCCTCGATTTAATTTGATTTTTTGACCGAAACATAGCATAAAATTGTGTATAATATACAACAATTTTTTACCAAAACTAGTATTTCAAAAATTTTCAGAGAATCTAATTTTGAGATAACTTTTTGCATAGAGTTCCATCATAACATTCCGTCATAACATATAGAAATGATCTGAAAATTTTCGAAGCATTTCGAACAATCCTCGTTTTAATTTCATTTTTTGACCGAAACTAGCATAAAATTTTGTATTATATACTACGATTTTTTCACCTAAACTAGCATTTCGAAAAATTTCATAAAATCTAATTTTGAGATAATTTTTTTCTTGTACTTCCATCATAACCTTCCCTCGTACCATATAGAAAGGATCTGAAACGTTTCGTAGCATTTCGAATAATCCTCGATTTAATTTGATTTTTTAACCGAAATTTGTATAAAATTGTGTATAATATACTACAATTTTTTGACCGAACCTAGCTTTTCAAAAAATTTCATAGAATCTAATTTTAAGATAATTTTTTGCATGTACTTCCATCATAACATTCCCTAGTAACATATATAATATTTTTTAAAAGCTTCGTAGCATTTCGAATAATCCTCTATTTAATTCTATTATTTGACCGAAACTAGTATAAAATTGTGTATAATATACTAAGATTTTTTAAACGAAACTAGCATTTCAAAAAGTTTCATAGAATCTAATTTTGAGATAATTTTTTTTCATGGACTTCCATCATAACTTTACCTCGTACAATATAGAAAGGATCTTATAAGTTTCGTAGCATTTCGAACAATCCTCGGTTTAATTTTATTATTTGACTGAAACTCGTATAAAATTGTGTATAATATACTACAATTTTTGACCGAAACTAGTATTTCAAAAAGTTTCAAAGAGTCAAATTTTGAGATAATTTTCTTGCATGGACTTCCATCATTATCTTCCCTCGTAACATATAGAAAGGATCTGAAAAGTTTCATAGTATTCTAACAATCCTAGATTTAATTTGATTATTTGACCGAAACTAGTATAAAATTGTGTGTAATATTCTACAATTTTTAACCGAAACTAGTATTTGAAAAAGTTTCATATAATCTAATTTTGAGGAAAAAAAATTGCCTGGACTTCCATCATAACCTTCCTTCGTAACATATACAAAGGATCTGAAATGTTTCGTAGCATTTCAGACAATCCTCGGTTTAATTTCATTTTGTGACTGAAACTAGTATAAAATTGTGTATAATATACTACGATTTTTTTACCTAAACTAGTATTTCAAAAAGTTTCAAAGAATCTAATTTTGAGATAATTTTTTGCATGGACTTCCATCATAACCTTCCCTCGCACCATATAGAAAGGATCTGAAAAGTTTCGTAGCATTTCGAACAATTCTCGATTTAATTTGAATTTTTGACCAAAAAATAGTATAAAATTGTGTATAATATACAACAAGTTTTTTGCATGGACTTCCATCATAACATTCCCTCGTAACATATAGAAAGGATCTGAAAAGTTTCGAAGCATTTCGAACAATCCTCGTTTTAATTTGATTTTTTGACCAAAACTAGTATAAAATTATGTATAATATACTACAATTTTTTGACCTAAACTAGCATTTCAAAAAATTTCGTAAAATCTAATTTTGCGATAATTTTTTTCTTGTACTTCCATCATAACCTTCCCTCGAATAATCCTCGATTTAATTTGATTTTTTGACTGAAATTTGTATAAAATTGTGTATAATATACTACGATTTTTTGAGCGAAACTAGCTTTTCAAAAAATTTCATAGAATCTAATTTTAAGATAATTTTTTGCTTGTACATCCATCATAACATTCCCTAGTAACATATATAAACGATCTGAAAAGCTTCGTAGCATTTCGAATAATCCTCGATTTAATTTGATTATTTGACCGAAACTAGCATAAAATTTTATATATTATACTACGGTTTTTTAACCGAAACTAGCATTTCAAAAAGTTTCATAGGATCTAATTTTGAGATAATTTTTTTACATGGACTTCCATCATAACTTTATCTCGTATAATATAGAAAGGATCTTATAAGTTTCGTAGCATTTCGAACAATCCTCTTTTTAATTTGATTATTTGACCGAAACTAGTATAAAATTGTGTATAATATACTACAATTTTTGACAAAAACTAGTATTTCAAAAAGTTTCAAAGAATAAAATTTTGAGATAATTTTTTTGCATGCATTTCCATCATTACCTTCCCTCGTAACATATAGAAAGGATCTGAAAAGTTTCGTAGTATTCTAACAACTCTAGATTTAATTTGATTATTTGATCGAAACTAGTATAAAATTGTGTATAATATACTACAATTTTTAACCGAAACTAGTATTTGAAAAAGTTTCATATAATCTAATTTTGAGAAAAATAATTGCATGGACTTCCATCATAACCTTCTCTCGTAACATATAGAAAGGATCTGAAATGTTTTGTAGCATTTCAGACAATCCTCGGTTTAATTTGATTTTGTGACTGAAACTAGTATAATATACTACAATTTTTTTATCGAAACTATTATTTCAAAAAGTTTCAAAGAGTCAAATTTTGAGATAATGTTTTTGCATGGACTTCCATCATTACCTTCCCTCGTAACATATAGAAAGGATCTGAAATGTTTCGTAGCATTTCAGACAATCCTCGGTTTAATTTGATTTTGTGACTGAAACTAGTATAAAATTGTGTATAATATACTACGATTTTTTTACCGAAACTAGTATTTCAAAGAGTTTCAAAGAATCTAATTTTGAGATAATTTTTTGCATGGACTTCCATCATAACCTTCCCTCGCACCATATAGAAAGGATCAGAAAAGTTTTGTGGCATTTCGAACAATCCTCGATTTAATTTGATTTTTTGACCGAAACATAGAATAAAATTGTGTATAATATACAACAATTTTTTACCGAAACTAGTATTTCAAAAAGTTTCAGAGAATCTAATTTTGAAATTACTTTTTGCATGGACTTCTATCATAACATTCCCTCGTAACATATAGAAAGGATCTGAAAAGTTTCGAAGCAGTTCGAACAATCCTCGTTTTAATTTGATTTTTTGACCGAAACTAGTATAAAATTATGTATAATATACTACAATTTTTTGACCTAAACTAGCATTACAAAAAATTTTGTAAAACCTAATTTTGCGATAATTTTTTTCTTGTACTTCCATCATAACCTTCCCTCGTACCATATAGAAAGGATCTGAAAAGATTCGTAGCATTTCGAATAATCCTCGATTTAATTTGATTTTTTGACTGAAATTTGTATAAAATTGTGTATAATATACTACGATTTTTTGAGCGAAACTAGCTTTTCAAAAAATTTCATAGAATCTAGTTTTAAGATAATTTTTTGCTTGTACATCCATCATAATATTCCCTAGTAACATATATAAACGATCTGAAAAGCTTCGTAGCATTTCGAATAATCCTCGATTTAATTTGACTATTTGACCGAAACTAGTATAAAATTTTATATATTATACTAGGATTTTTTAACCGAAACTAGCATTTCAAAAAGTTTCATAGAATCTAATTTTGAGTTTATTTTTTTACATGGACTTCCATCATAACTTTACCTCGTATAATATAGAAAGGATCTTATAAGTTTCGTAGCATTTCGAACAATCCTCTTTTTTAATTTGATTATTTGACCGAAACTAGTATAAAAATGTGTATAATATAATTAAATTTTTGACAGAAACTAGTATTTCAAAAAGTTTCAAAGAATAAAGTTTTGAGATAATTTTATTGCATGCACTTCCATCATAAACTTTCCTCGTAAAATATAGAAAGGATCTGAAAAGTTTCGTAGTATTCTAACAATCCTAGATTTAATTTGATTATTTGATCGAAACTAGTATAAAATTGTGTATAATATACTACAATTTTTAACCGAAACTAGTATTTGAAAAAGTTTCATATAATCTAATTTTGAGGGGAAAAATTGCATGGACTTCCATCATAACCTTCTCTCGTAACATATAGAAAGGATCTGAAATGTTTCGTAGCATTTCAGACAATCCTCGGTTTAATTTGATTTTGTGACTGAAACTAGTCTAAAATTGTGTATAATATACTATGATTTTTTTAACGAAACTATTATTTCAAAAAGTTTCAAAGAATCTAATTTTGAGATAATTTTTTGCATGGACTTCCATCATAACCTTCCATCGTACCATATAGAAATGATCTGAAAAGTTTCGTCGCATTTCAAACAATCCTCGATTTAATTTGATTTTTTGACCGAAACATAGTATAAAATTGTGTATAATATACAACAATATTTTACCGAAACTAGTAATTCAAAGAGTTTCAGAGAATCTAATTTTGATTAACTTTTTGCATGGACTTCCATCATAACATTCCCTCGTAACATAAAGAAATGATCTGAAAAGTTTCGAACCATTTCGAATAATCCTCGTTTTAATTTGATTTTTTGACAGAAAGTAGTATAAAATTTTGTATAATATACTACGATTTTTTGACCTAAACTAGCATTTCGAAAAATTTCATAAAATTTAATTTTGAGATAATTATTTTCTTGTACTTCCATCATAATCTTCCCTCCTACCATATAGAAAGGATCTGAAAAGTTTCGTAGCATTCCGAGTAATCCTCGATTTAATTTGATTTTTTGACCGAAATTTGTATAAAATTGTGTATAATATACTACAATTTTTTGACCGAAACTAGCTTTTCAAAAATTTTCATAGAATCTAATTTTAAGATAATTTTTTGCATGTACTTCCATAATAACATACCCAAGTAACATATATAAATGATCTGAAAAGCTTCGTAGCATTTCGAATAATCCTCGATTTAATTTGATTATTTGACCGAAACTAGTATAAAATTGTGTATAATATACTACGATTTTTTAAACGAAACTAGCATTTCAAAAAGTTTCATAGAATCTAATTTTGAGATAATTTTTTTCATGGACTTCCATCATAACTTTACCTCGTATAATATAGCAGGGATCTTCTAAGTTTCGTAGCATTTCGAACAATCCTCGGTTTAATTTGATTATTTGACAGAAACTAGTATAAAATTGTGTATAATATACTCTAATTTTTGACCGAAACTAGTATTTCAAAAACTTTCAATGAGTCAAATTTTGAGATAATTTTTTTGCATGGACTTCCATCATTACCTTTCCTCGTAACATATAGAAAGGATCTGAAAAGTTTCATAGTATTCTAACAATCCTAGATTTATTTTGATTATTTGACCGAAACTAGTATAAAATTGTGTATAATATACTACAAATTTTAACCGAAACTAGTATTTGAAAAAGTTTCATATAATCTAATTTTGAGAAAAAAAATTGCATGGACTTCCATCATAACATTCTCTCATAACATATAGAAAGGATCTTAAATGTTTCGTAGCATTTCAGACAATCCTCAGTTTAATTTGATTTTGTGACTGAAACTAGTCTAAAATTGTGTATAATATACTACGATTTTTTTTACCGAAACTAGTATTTCAAAACATTTCAAAGAATCTAATTTTGAGATAATTTTTTGCATGGACTTCCATCATAACCTTCCCTCGCACCATATAGAAAGGATCTGAAAAGTTTCGTCACATTTCGAACAATCCTCGATTTAATTTGATTTTTTGACCGAAACATAGTATAAAATTGTGTATAATATACAAATATTATTTACCGAAACTGGTAATTCAAAGAGTTTCAGAGAATCTAATTTTGATTAACTTTTTGCATGGACTTCCATCATAACATTCCCTCGTAACATATAGAAAGGATCTAAAAAGTTTCGAAGCATTTCGAACAATCCTCGTTTTAATTTGATTTTTTGATCGAAACTATTATAAAATTTTGTATAATATACTACGATATTTTGACCTAAACTAGCATTTTCAAAAAATTTCATAAAATCTAATTTTGAGATAATTTTTTCTTGTACTTCCATCATAACCTTCCCTCGTACCATATAGAAAGGATCTGAAAAGTTTCGTAGCATTTCGAATAATCCTCGATTTAATTTGATTTTTTGACCGAAATTTGTATAAAATTGTGTATAATATACTACGATTTTTTGACCTAAACTAGCTTTTCAAAAAAATTCATAGAATATAATTTTAAGATAATTTTTTGCATGTACTTCCATCATAACATTCCCTAGTAACATATATAAACGATCTGAAAAGCTTCGTAGCATTTCGAATAATCCTCGATTTAATTTGATTATTTGACTGAAACTAGTATAAAATTGTGTATAATATACTACAATTATTTACCGAAACTAGCATTTCAAAAAGTTTCATAGAATCTAATTTTGAGATAATTTTATTGCATGGACTTCCAACATAACTTTACCTCGTATAATATAGAAAGGATCTTATAAGTTTCGTAGCATATAGAAAGGATCTGAAATGTTTCGTAGCATTTCAGACAATCCTCGGTTTAATTTGATTTTGTGACTGAAACTAGTATAAAATTGTGTATAATATACTACGATTTTTTTACCGAAACTAGTATTTCAAAAAGTTTCAAAGAATCTAATTTTGAGATAATTTTTTGCATGGGCTTCCATCATAACCTTCCCTCGCACCATATAGAAAGGATCAGAAAAGTTTCGTGGCATTTCGAACAATCCTCGATTTAATTTTATTTTTTGACCGAAACATAGAATAAAATTGTGTATAATATACAACAATTTTTTTACCGAAACTAGTATTTCAAAAAGTTTCAGAAAATCTAATTTTGAAATTACTTTTTGCATGGACTTCTATCATAACATTCCCTCGTAACATATAGAAAGGATCTGAAAAGTTTCGAAGCAGTTCGAGCAATCCTCGTTTTAATTTGATTTTTTGACCGAAACTAGTATAAAATTATGTATAATATACTACAATTTTTTGACCTAAACTAGCATTACAAAAAATTTTGTAAGATCTAATTTTGCGATAATTTTTTTCTTATACTTCCATCATAACCTTCCCTCGTACCATATAGAAAGGATCTGAAAAGATTCGTAGCATTTCGAATAATCCTCGATTTAATTTGATTTTTTGACTGAAATTTGTATAAAATTGTGTATAATATACTACGATTTTTTGAGCGAAACTAGCTTTTCAAAAAATTTCATAGAATCTAATTTTAAGATAATTTTTTGCTTGTACATCCATCATAACATTCCCTAGTAACATATATAAACGATCTGAAAAGCTTCGTAGCATTTCGAATAATCCTCGATTTAATTTGACTATTTGACCGAAACTAGTATAAAATTTTATATATTATACTACGATTTTTTAACTGAAACTAGCATTTCAAAAAGTTTCATAGAATCTAATTTTGAGTTAATTTTTTTACATGGACTTCCATCATAACTTTACCTCGTATAATATAGAAAGGATCTTATAAGTTTCGTAGCATTTCGAACAATCCTCTTTTTTAATTTGATTATTTGACCGAAACTAGTATAAAAATGTGTATAATATACTACATTTTTTGACAGAAACTAGTATTTCAAAAAGTTTCAAAGAATAAAGTTTTGAGATAATTTTATTGCATGCACTTCCATCATTAACTTTCCTCGTAAAATATAGAAAGGATCTGAAAAGTTTCGTAGTATTCTAACAATCCTAGATTTAATTTGATTATTTGATTGAAACTAGTATAAAATTGTGTATAATATACTACAATTTTTAACCGAAACTAGTATTTGAAAAAGTTTCATATAATCTAATTTTGAGGAAAAAAATTGCATGGACTTCCATCATAACCTTCTCTCGTAACATATAGAAAGGATCTGAAATGTTTCGTAGCATTTCAGACAATCCTCGGTTTAATTTGATTTTGTGACTGAAACTAGTCTAAAATTGTGTATAATATACTATGATTTTTTTAACGAAACTATTATTTCTAAAAGTTTCAAAGAATCTAATTTTGAGATAATTTTTTGCATGGACTTCCATCATAACCTTCCATCGTACCATATAGAAATGATCTGAAAAGTTTCGTCGCATTTCAAACAATCCTCGATTTAATTTGATTTTTTGACCGAAACATAGTATAAAATTGTGTATAATATACAACAATATTTTACCGAAACTAGTAATTCAAAGAGTTTCAGAGAATCTAATTTTGATTAACTTTTTGCATGGACTTCCATCATAACATTCCCTCGTAACATAAAGAAATGATCTGAAAAGTTTCGAACCATTTCGAACAATCCTCGTTTTAATTTGATTTTTTGACAGAAAGTAGTATAAAATTTTGTATAATATACTACGATTTTTTGACCTAAACTAGCATTTCGAAAAATTTCATAAAATTTAATTTTGAGATAATTATTTTCTTGTACTTCCATCATAATCTTCCCTCCTACCATATAGAAAGGATCTGAAAAGTTTCGTAGCATTCCGAGTAATCCTCGATTTAATTTGATTTTTTGACCGAAATTTGTATAAAATTGTGTATAATATACTACAATTTTTTGACCGAAACTAGCTTTTCAAAAATTTTCATAGAATCTAATTTTAAGATAATTTTTTGCATGTACTTCCATAATAACATACCCAAGTAACATATATAAATGATCTGAAAAGCTTCGTAGCATTTCGAATAATCCTCGATTTAATTTGATTATTTGACCGAAACTAGTATAAAATTGTGTATAATATACTACGATTTTTTAAACGAAACTAGCATTTCAAAAAGTTTCATAGAATCTAATTTTGAGATAATTTTTTTCATGGACTTCCATCATAACTTTACCTCAATTTTTTTCATCATAATTTTTTTCATACTCTAATTTTTGACCGAAACTAGTATTTCAAAAAGTTTCAATGATTCAAATTTTGAGATAATTTTTTTGCATGGACTTCCATCATTACCTTTCCTCGTAACATATAGAAAGGATCTGAAAAGTTTCATAGTATTCTAAAAATCCTAGATTCATTTTGATAATTTGACCGAAACTAGTATAAAATTGTGTATAATATACTACAAATTTTAACCGAAACTAGTATTTGAAAAAGTTTCATATAATCTAATTTTGAGAAAAAAATTTGCATGGACTTCCATCATAACATTCTCTTGTAACATATAGAAAGGATCTTAAATGTTTCGTAGCATTTCAGACAATCCTCAGTTTAATTTGATTTTGTGACTGAAACTAGTCTAAAATTGTGTATAATATACTACGATTTTTTTTACCGAAACTAGTATTTCAAAACATTTCAAAGAATCTAATTTTGAGATAATTTTTTGCATGGACTTCCATCATAACCTTCCCTCGCACCATATAGAAAGGATCTGAAAAGTTTCGTCACATTTCGAACAATCCTCGATTTAATTTGATTTTTTGACCGAAACATAGTATAAAATTGTGTATAATATACAAATATTTTTTACCGAAACTAGTAATTCAAAAAGTTTCAGAGAATCTAATTTTGATTAACTTTTTGCATGGACTTCCATCATAACATTCCCTCGTAACATATAGAAAGGATCTAAAAAGTTTCGAAGCATTTCGAACAATCCTCGTTTTAATTTGATTTTTTGATCGAAACTATTATAAAATTTTGTATAATATACTACGATATTTTGACCTAAACTAGCATTTTCAAAAAATTTCATAAAATCTAATTTTGAGATAATTTTTTCTTGTACTTCCATCATAACCTTCCCTCGTACCATATAGAAAGGATCTGAAAAGTTTCGTAGCATTTCGAATAATCCTCGATTTAATTTGATTTTTTGACCGAAATTTGTATAAAATTGTGTATAATATACTACGATTTTTTGACCTAAACTAGCTTTTCAAAAAAATTCATAGAATCTAATTTTAAGATAATTTTTTGCATGTACTTCCATCATAACATTCCCTAGTAACATATATAAACGATCTGAAAAGCTTCGTAGCATTTCGAATAATCCTCGATTTAATTTGATTATTTGACTGAAACTAGTATAAAATTGTGTATAATATACTACAATTATTTACCGAAACTAGCATTTCAAAAAGTTTCATAGAATCTAATTTTGAGATAATTTTATTGCATGGACTTCCAACATAACTTTACCTCGTATAATATAGAAAGGATCTTATAAGTTTCGTAGCATTTCGAACAATCCTTAGTTTAATTTGATTATTTGACCGAAACTAGTATAAAATTGTGTATAATATACTTCAATTTTTGACCGAAACTAGCATTTCAAAAAGTTTCATAGAATCTAATTTTGAGATAATTTTATTGCATGGACTTCCAACATAACTTTACCTCGTATAATATAGAAAGGATCTTATAAGTTTCGTAGCATTTCGAACAATCCTCAATTTGATTTGATTATTTGACCGAAACTAGTATAAAATTGTGTATAATATACTACAATTTTTGACCGAAACTAGTATTTCAAAAAGTTTCAAAGAGTCAAATTTTGAGATAATTTTTTTGCATGGACTTCCATCATTACCTTCCCTCGTAACATATAGAAAGGATCTGAAAATTTCGTAGTATTCTAGCAATCATCGATTTAATTTGATTGTTTGTCCGAAACTAGGATAAAATTGTGTATAATATACTACAATTTTTGACCAAAACTAGTATTTGAAAAAGTTTCATATCATCTAATTTTGAGAAAAAAAATTGCATGGACTTCCATAATAACCTTCCCTCGTAACATATAGAAAGGATCTGAAATGTTTCGTAGCATTTCAGACAATCCTCGGTTTAATTTGATTTTGTGACTGAAACTAGTATAAAATTGTGTATAATATACTACGATCTTTTTACCAAAACTAGTATATCAAAAAGTTTCAAAGAATCTAATTTTGAGATAATTTTTTGCATGTACTTCCATCATAACCTTCCCTCGCACCATATAGAAAGGATCTGAAAAGTTTCGTAGTATTTCGAACAATCCTCGATTTAATTTGATATTTTGACCGAAACATAGTATAAAATTGTGTATAATATACAACAATTTTTTACCGAAACTAGTATTTCAAAAAGTTTCAGAGAATCTAATTTTGAGATAACTTTTTGCATGGACTTCCATCATAACATTCCCTCGTAACATATAGAAAGGATCTAAAAAGTTTCGAAGCATTTCGAACAATCCTCGTTTTAATTTGATTTTTTGACCGAAACTAGTATAAAATTTCGTATAATATACTACGATATTTTGACCTAAACTAGCATTTGCAAAAAATTTCATAAAATCTAATTTTGAGATAAGTTTTTCTTATACTTCCATCATAACCTTCCCTCGTACCATATAGAAAGGATCTGAAAAGTTTCGTAGCATTTCGAATAATCCTCGATTTAATTTGATTTTTTGACCGAAATTTGTATAAAATTGTGTATAATATACTACGATTTTTTGACCGAAACTAGATTTTCAAAAATTTTAATAGAATCTAATTTTAAGATAATTTTTTGCATGTACTTCCATCATAACATTCCCTAGTAACATATATAAACGATCTGAAAAGCTTCGTAGCATTTCGAATAATCCTCGATTTAATTTGATTATTTGACTGAAACTAGTATAAAATTGTGTATAATATACTACAATTATTTACCGAAACTAGCATTTCAAAAAGTTTCATAGAATCTAATTTTGAGATAATTTTATTGCATGGACTTCCAACATAACTTTACCTCGTAACATATAGAAAGGATCTGATACGTTTCGTAGCATTTCAAACAATCCTCAGTTTAATTTGATTATTTGACCGAAACTAGTATAAAATTGTGTATAATATACTACAATTTTTGACCGAAACTAGTATTTCAAAAAGTTTCATTGAGTCAAATTTTGAGATAATTTTTTGCATGGACTTACATCATTACCTTTCCTCGTAACATATAGAAAGGATCTGAAAAGTTTCGTAGTATTCTAGCAATCATCGATTTAATTTGATTGTTTGTCCGAAACTAGTATAAAATTGTGTATAATATACTACAATTTTTAACCGAAACTAGTATTTGAAAAAGTTTCATATCATCTAATTTTGAGAAAAAATATTTGGATGGACTTCCATAATAACCTTCCCTCGTAACATATAGAAACGATCTGAAACGTTTCGTAGCATTTCAGACAATCCTCGGTTTAATTTGATTTTGTGACTGAAACTAGTATAAAATTGTGTATAATATACTACGATCTTTTTACCGAAACTAGTATATCAAAAAGTTTCAAAGAATCTAATTTTGAGATAATTTTTTGCATGGACTTCCATCATAACCTTCCCTCATACCATATAGAAAGGATCTAAAACATTTCGTATCATTTCGAACAATCGTCAATTTAATTTGATTTTTTGACCAAAACTTAGTATAAAATTGTGTATAATATACAACAATTTTTTTCCGAAACTAGTATTTCAAAAGGTTTCAGAGAATCTAATTTGGAGATAATTTATTGCATGGACTTCCATCACAACATTCCCCCGTAACATATAGAAAGGATCTGAAAAGTTTCGAAGCATTTCGAACAATCCTCATTATAATTATATTTTTTTCACCGAAACTAGTATAAAATTTTGTATAATATACTACGATTTTTTGACCTAAAATAGTATTTCAAAAAAATTTATAAAATCTAATTGTGAGATAATTTCTTTCTTGGACTTCCATCATAACCTTCCCTCGTACCATTTAGAAAGGATATGAAAAGTTTCGTAGCATTTCGAATAATCCTCGATTTAATTTGATTTTTGACCGAAATTTGTATAAAATTGTGTATAATATACTACGATATTTTGACCGAAACTAGCTTTTCAAAAATTTTCATAGAATCTAATTTTAAGATAATTTTTTGCATGTACATCCATCATAACATTCCCTAGTAACATATATAAACGACCTGAAAAGCTTCGTAGCATTTCGAATAATCCTCGATTTAATTTGATTATTTGACCGAAACTAGTATAAAATTTTGTATAATATACTACGATTGTTTAACCGAAACTAGCATTTCAAAAAGTTTCATAGAATCTAATTTTGAGATGATTTTTTTACATGGACTTCCATCATAACTGTACCTCGTATAATATAGAAAGGATCTTATAAGTTTTGTAGCATTTCGAACAATCCGCTTTTTAATTTTATTATTTGACCGAAACTAGTATAAAATTGTGTATAATATACTACAATTTTTTACAGAAACTAGTATTTGAAAAAGTTTCATATAATCTAATTTTGAGAAAAAAAATTGAATGGACTTCCATCATAACCTTCTCTCGTAACATATAGAAAGGATCTGAAATGTTTCGTAGCATTTCAGACAATCATCGATTTAATTTGATTTTGTGACTGAAACTAGTATAAAATTGTGTATAATATACTACGATTTTTTTACCTAAACTATTATTTCAAGAAATTTCAAAGAATCTAATTTTGAGATAATTTTTTGCATGGACTTCCATCATAACCTTCCATCGTACCATATAGAAAGGATCTGAAAAGTTTCGTCTTATTTCGAACAAATCTCGATTTAATTTGATATTTTGACCGAAACATAGTATAAAATTGTGTATAATATACAACAATTTTTTACCGAAACTAGTATTTCAAAAAGTTTCAGAGAATCTAATTTTGAGATAACTTTTTGCATGGACTTCCATCATAACATTCCCTCGTAACATATAGAAAGGATCTGAAAAGTTTCGAAGCATTTCGAACAATCCTCGTTTTAATTTGATTTTTTGACCGAAACTAGTATAAAATTTCGTATAATATACTACGATATTTTGACCTAAACTAGCATTTGCAAAAAATTTCATAAAATCTAATTTTGAGATAAGTTTTTCTTGTACTTCCATCATAACCTTCCCTCGTACCATATAGAAAGGATCTGAAAAGTTTCGTAGCATTTCGAATAATCCTCGATTTAATTTGATTTTTTGACCGAAATTTGTATAAAATTGTGTATAATATACTACGATTTTTTGACCGAAACTAGCTTTTCAAAAAATTTAATAGAATCTAATTTTAAGATAATTTTTTGCATGTACTTCCATCATTACATTCCCTAGTAACATATATAAACGATCTGAAAAGCTTCGTAGCATTTCGAATAATCCTCGATTTAATTTGATTATTTGACTGAAACTAGTATAAAATTGTGTATAATATACTACAATTATTTACCGAAACTAGCATTTCAAAAAGTTTCATAGAATCTAATTTTGAGATAATTTTATTGCATGGACTTCCAACATAACTTTACCTCGTAACATATAGAAAGGATCTGATACGTTTCGTAGCATTTCAAACAATCCTCAGTTTAATTTGATTATTTGACCGAAACTAGTATAAAATTGTGTATAATATACTACAATTTTTGACCGAAACTAGTATTTCAAAAAGTTTCATTGAGTCAAATTTTGAGATAATTTTTTGCATGGACTTACATCATTACCTTCCCTCGTAACATATAGAAAGGATCTGAAAAGTTTCGTAGTATTCTAGCAATCATCGATTTAATTTGATTGTTTGTCCGAAACTAGTATAAAATTGTGTATAATATACTACAATTTTTAACCGAAACTAGTATTTGAAAAAGTTTCATATCATCTAATTTTAAGAAAAAAAATTTGCATGGACTTCCATAATAACCTTCCCTCGTAACATATAGAAACGATCTGAAACGTTTCGTAGCATTTCAGACAATCCTCGGTTTAATTTGATTTTGTGACTGAAACTAGTATAAAATTGTGTATAATATACTACGATCTTTTTACCGAAACTAGTATATCAAAAAGTTTCAAAGAATCTAATTTTGAGATAATTTTTTGCATGGACTTCCATCATAACCTTCCCTCATACCATATAGAAAGGATCTAAAACATTTCGTAGCATTTCGAACAATCGTCAATTTAATTTGATTTTTTGACCGAAACTTAGTATAAAATTGTGTATAATATACAACAATTTTTTTCCGAAACTAGTATTTCAAAAGGTTTCAGAGAATCTAATTTGGAGATAATTTATTGCATGGACTTCCATCACAACATTCCCCCGTAACATATAGAAAGGATCTGAAAAGTTTCGAAGCATTTCGAACAATCCTCATTATAATTATATTTTTTTCACCGAAACTAGTATAAAATTTTGTATAATATACTAAGATTTTTTAACCTAAAATAGCATTTCAAAAAAATTTATAAAATCTAATTGTGAGATAATTTCTTTCTTGGACTTCCATCATAACCTTCCCTCGTACCATTTAGAAAGGATATGAAAAGTTTCGTAGCATTTCGAATAATCCTCGATTTAATTTGATTTTTGACCGAAATTTGTATAAAATTGTGTATAATATACTACGATATTTTGACCGAAACTAGCTTTTCAAAAATTTTCATAGAATCTAATTTTAAGATAATTTTTTGCATGTACATCCATCATAACATTCCCTAGTAACATATATAAACGACCTGAAAAGCTTCGTAGCATTTCGAATAATCCTCGATTTAATTTGATTATTTGACCGAAACTAGTATAAAATTTTGTATAATATACTACGATTGTTTAACCGAAACTAACATTTCAAAAAGTTTCATAGAATCTAATTTTGAGATGATTTTTTTACATGGACTTCCATCATAACTGTACCTCGTATAATATAGAAAGGATCTTATAAGTTTTGTAGCATTTCGAACAATCCGCTTTTTAATTTTATTATTTGACCGAAACTAGTATAAAATTGTGTATAATATACTACAATTTTTTACAGAAACTAGTATTTGAAAAAGTTTCATATAATCTAATTTTGAGAAAAAAAATTGAATGGACTTCCATCATAACCTTCTCTCGTAACATATAGAAAGGATCTGAAATGTTTCGTAGCATTTCAGACAATCATCGATTTAATTTGATTTTGTGACTGAAACTAGTATAAAATTGTGTATAATATACTACGATTTTTTTACCTAAACTATTATTTCAAGAAGTTTCAAAGAATCTAATTTTGAGATAATTTTTTGCATGGACTTCCATCATAACCTTCCATCGTACCATATAGAAAGGATCTGGAAAGTTTCGTCCTATTTCGAACAAATCTCGATTTAATTTGATATTTTGACCGAAACATAGTATAAAATTGTGTATAATATACAACAATTTTTTACCGAAACTAGTATTTCAAAAAGTTTCAGAGAATCTAATTTTGAGATAACTTTTTGCATGGACTTCCATCATAACATTCCCTCGTAACATATAGAAAGGATCTGAAAAGTTTCGAAGCATTTCGAACAATCCTCGTTTTAATTTGATTTTTTGACCGAAACTAGTATAAAATTTCGTATAATATACTACGATATTTTGACCTAAACTAGCATTTGCAAAAAATTTCATAAAATCTAATTTTGAGATAAGTTTTTCTTGTACTTCCATCATAACCTTCCCTCGTACCATATAGAAAGGATCTGAAAAGTTTCGTAGCATTTCGAATAATCCTCGATTTAATTTGATTTTTTGACCGAAATTTGTATAAAATTGTGTATAATATACTACGATTTTTTGACCGAAACTAGCTTTTCAAAAAATTTAATAGAATCTAATTTTAAGACAATTTTTTGCATGTACTTCCATCATAACATTCCCTAGTAACATATATAAACGATCTGAAAAGCTTCGTAGCATTTCGAATAATCCTCGATTTAATTTGATTATTTGACTGAAACTAGTATAAAATTGTGTATAATATACTACAATTATTTACCGAAACTAGCATTTCAAAAAGTTTCATAGAATCTAATTTTGAGATAATTTTATTGCATGGACTTCCAACATAACTTTACCTCGTAACATATAGAAAGGATCTGATACGTTTCGTAGCATTTCAAACAATCCTCAGTTTAATTTGATTATTTGACCGAAACTAGTATAAAATTGTGTATAATATACTACAATTTTTGACCGAAACTAGTATTTCAAAAAGTTTCATTGAGTCAAATTTTGAGATAATTTTTTGCATGGACTTACATCATTACCTTCCCTCGTAACATATAGAAAGGATCTGAAAAGTTTCGTAGTATTCTAGCAATCATCGATTTAATTTGATTGTTTGTCCGAAACTAGTATAAAATTGTGTATAATATACTACAATTTTTAACCGAAACTAGTATTTGAAAAAGTTTCATATCATCTAATTTTAAGAAAAAAAATTTGCATGGACTTCCATAATAACCTTCCCTCGTAACATATAGAAACGATCTGAAACGTTTCGTAGCATTTCAGACAATCCTCGGTTTAATTTGATTTTGTGACTGAAACTAGTATAAAATTGTGTATAATATACTACGATCTTTTTACCGAAACTAGTATATCAAAAAGTTTCAAAGAATCTAATTTTGAGATAATTTTTTGCATGGACTTCCATCATAACCTTCCCTCATACCATATAGAAAGGATCTAAAACATTTCGTAGCATTTCGAACAATCGTCAATTTAATTTGATTTTTTGACCGAAACTTAGTATAAAATTGTGTATAATATACAACAATTTTTTTCCGAAACTAGTATTTCAAAAGGTTTCAGAGAATCTAATTTGGAGATAATTTATTGCATGGACTTCCATCACAACATTCCCCCGTAACATATAGAAAGGATCTGAAAAGTTTCGAAGCATTTCGAACAATCCTCATTATAATTATATTTTTTTCACCGAAACTAGTATAAAATTTTGTATAATATACTAAGATTTTTTAACCTAAAATAGCATTTCAAAAAAATTTATAAAATCTAATTGTGAGATAATTTCTTTCTTGGACTTCCATCATAACCTTCCCTCGTACCATTTAGAAAGGATATGAAAAGTTTCGTAGCATTTCGAATAATCCTCGATTTAATTTGATTTTTGACCGAAATTTGTATAAAATTGTGTATAATATACTACGATATTTTGACCGAAACTAGCTTTTCAAAAATTTTCATAGAATCTAATTTTAAGATAATTTTTTGCATGTACATCCATCATAACATTCCCTAGTAACATATATAAACGATCTGAAAAGCTTCGTAGCATTTCGAATAATCCTCGATTTAATTTGATTATTTGACCGAAACTAGTATAAAATTTTGTATAATATACTACGATTGTTTAACCGAAACTAGCATTTCAAAAAGTTTCATAGAATCTAATTTTGAGATGATTTTTTTACATGGACTTCCATCATAACTGTACCTCGTATAATATAGAAAGGATCTTATAAGTTTTGTAGCATTTCGAACAATCCGCTTTTTAATTTTATTATTTGACCGAAACTAGTATAAAATTGTGTATAATATACTACAATTTTTTACAGAAACTAGTATTTGAAAAAGTTTCATATAATCTAATTTTGAGAAAAAAAATTGAATGGACTTCCATCATAACCTTCTCTCGTAACATATAGAAAGGATCTGAAATGTTTCGTAGCATTTCAGACAATCATCGATTTAATTTGATTTTGTGACTGAAACTAGTATAAAATTGTGTATAATATACTACAATTTTTTTACCTAAACTATTATTTCAAGAAGTTTCAAAGAATCTAATTTTGAGATAATTTTTTGCATGGACTTCCATCATAACCTTCCATCGTACCATATAGAAAGGATCTGAAAAGTTTCGTCCTATTTCGAACAAATCTCGATTTAATTTGATATTTTGACCGAAACATAGTATAAAATTGTGTATAATATACAACAATTTTTTACCGAAACTAGTATTTCAAAAAGTTTCAGAGAATCTAATTTTGAGATAACTTTTTGCATGGACTTCCATCATAACATTCCCTCGTAACATATAGAAAGGATCTGAAAAGTTTCGAAGCATTTCGAACAATCCTCGTTTTAATTTGATTTTTTGACCGAAACTAGTATAAAATTTCGTATAATATACTACGATATTTTGACCTAAACTAGCATTTGCAAAAAATTTCATAAAATCTAATTTTGAGATAAGTTTTTCTTGTACTTCCATCATAACCTTCCCTCGTACCATATAGAAAGGATCTGAAAAGTTTCGTAGCATTTCGAATAATCCTCGATTTAATTTGATTTTTTGACCGAAATTTGTATAAAATTGTGTATAATATACTACGATTTTTTGACCGAAACTAGCTTTTCAAAAAATTTAATAGAATCTAATTTTAAGACAATTTTTTGCATGTACTTCCATCATAACATTCCCTAGTAACATATATAAACGATCTGAAAAGCTTCGTAGCATTTCGAATAATCCTCGATTTAATTTGATTATTTGACTGAAACTAGTATAAAATTGTGTATAATATACTACAATTATTTACCGAAACTAGCATTTCAAAAAGTTTCATAGAATCTAATTTTGAGATAATTTTATTGCATGGACTTCCAACATAACTTTACCTCGTAACATATAGAAAGGATCTGATACGTTTCGTAGCATTTCAAACAATCCTCAGTTTAATTTGATTATTTGACCGAAACTAGTATAAAATTGTGTATAATATACTACAATTTTTGACCGAAACTAGTATTTCAAAAAGTTTCATTGAGTCAAATTTTGAGATAATTTTTTGCATGGACTTACATCATTACCTTCCCTCGTAACATATAGAAAGGATCTGAAAAGTTTCGTAGTATTCTAGCAATCATCGATTTAATTTGATTGTTTGTCCGAAACTAGTATAAAATTGTGTATAATATACTACAATTTTTAACCGAAACTAGTATTTGAAAAAGTTTCATATCATCTAATTTTAAGAAAAAAAATTTGCATGGACTTCCATAATAACCTTCCCTCGTAACATATAGAAACGATCTGAAACGTTTCGTAGCATTTCAGACAATCCTCGGTTTAATTTGATTTTGTGACTGAAACTAGTATAAAATTGTGTATAATATACTACGATCTTTTTACCGAAACTAGTATATCAAAAAGTTTCAAAGAATCTAATTTTGAGATAATTTTTTGCATGGACTTCCATCATAACCTTCCCTCATACCATATAGAAAGGATCTAAAACATTTCGTAGCATTTCGAACAATCGTCAATTTAATTTGATTTTTTGACCGAAACTTAGTATAAAATTGTGTATAATATACAACAATTTTTTTCCGAAACTAGTATTTCAAAAGGTTTCAGAGAATCTAATTTGGAGATAATTTATTGCATGGACTTCCATCACAACATTCCCCCGTAACATATAGAAAGGATCTGAAAAGTTTCGAAGCATTTCGAACAATCCTCATTATAATTATATTTTTTTCACCGAAACTAGTATAAAATTTTGTATAATATACTAAGATTTTTTAACCTAAAATAGCATTTCAAAAAAATTTATAAAATCTAATTGTGAGATAATTTCTTTCTTGGACTTCCATCATAACCTTCCCTCGTACCATTTAGAAAGGATATGAAAAGTTTCGTAGCATTTCGAATAATCCTCGATTTAATTTGATTTTTGACCGAAATTTGTATAAAATTGTGTATAATATACTACGATATTTTGACCGAAACTAGCTTTTCAAAAATTTTCATAGAATCTAATTTTAAGATAATTTTTTGCATGTACATCCATCATAACATTCCCTAGTAACATATATAAACGATCTGAAAAGCTTCGTAGCATTTCGAATAATCCTCGATTTAATTTGATTATTTGACCGAAACTAGTATAAAATTTTGTATAATATACTACGATTGTTTAACCGAAACTAGCATTTCAAAAAGTTTCATAGAATCTAATTTTGAGATGATTTTTTTACATGGACTTCCATCATAACTGTACCTCGTATAATATAGAAAGGATCTTATAAGTTTTGTAGCATTTCGAACAATCCGCTTTTTAATTTTATTATTTGACCGAAACTAGTATAAAATTGTGTATAATATACTACAATTTTTTACAGAAACTAGTATTTGAAAAAGTTTCATATAATCTAATTTTGAGAAAAAAAATTGAATGGACTTCCATCATAACCTTCTCTCGTAACATATAGAAAGGATCTGAAATGTTTCGTAGCATTTCAGACAATCATCGATTTAATTTGATTTTGTGACTGAAACTAGTATAAAATTGTGTATAATATACTACGATTTTTTTACCTAAACTATTATTTCAAGAAGTTTCAAAGAATCTAATTTTGAGATAATTTTTTGCATGGACTTCCATCATAACCTTCCATCGTACCATATAGAAAGGATCTGAAAAGTTTCGTCCTATTTCGAACAAATCTCGATTTAATTTGATATTTTGACCGAAACATAGTATAAAATTGTGTATAATATACAACAATTTTTTACCGAAACTAGTATTTCAAAAAGTTTCAGAGAATCTAATTTTGAGATAACTTTTTGCATGGACTTCCATCATAACATTCCCTCGTAACATATAGAAAGGATCTGAAAAGTTTCGAAGCATTTCGAACAATCCTCGTTTTAATTTGATTTTTTGACCGAAACTAGTATAAAATTTCGTATAATATACTACGATATTTTGACCTAAACTAGCATTTGCAAAAAATTTCATAAAATCTAATTTTGAGATAAGTTTTTCTTGTACTTCCATCATAACCTTCCCTCGTACCATATAGAAAGGATCTGAAAAGTTTCGTAGCATTTCGAATAATCCTCGATTTAATTTGATTTTTTGACCGAAATTTGTATAAAATTGTGTATAATATACTACGATTTTTTGACCGAAACTAGCTTTTCAAAAAATTTAATAGAATCTAATTTTAAGATAATTTTTTGCATGTACTTCCATCATAACATTCCCTAGTAACATATATAAACGATCTGAAAAGCTTCGTAGCATTTCGAATAATCCTCGATTTAATTTGATTATTTGACCGAAACTAGTATAAAATTGTGTATAATATACTACGATTTTTTAACCGAAACTAGCATTTCAAAAAGTTTCATAGAATCTAATTTTGAGATAAATTTTTTTCATAGACTTCCATCATAACTTTACCTCGTATAATATAGAAAGGATCTTATAAGTTTCGTAGCATTTCGAACAATCCTCTTTTTAATTTGATTATTTGACCGAAACTAGTATAAAATTGTGTATAATATACTACAATTTTTGACAGAAACTAGTATTTCAAAAAGTTTAAAAGAGTCAAATTTTGAGATAATTTTTTTGCATGCACTTCCATCATTACCTTCCCTCGTAACATATAGAAAGGATCAGAAAAGTTTCATGGTATTCTAACAATCCTAGATTTAATTTGATTATTTGATCGAAACTAGTATAAAATTGTGTATAATATACTACAATTTTTAACCGAAACTAGTATTTGAAAAAGTTTCATATAATCTAATTTTGAGGAAAACAAATTGCATGGACTTCCATCATAACCTTCCCTCGTACCATTTAGAAAGGATATGAAAAGTTTCGTAGCATTTCGAATAATCCTAGATTTAATTTGATTTTTGACCGAAATTTGTATAAAATTGTGTATAATATACTACGATATTTTGACCGAAACTAGCTTTTCAAAAATTTTCATAGAATCTAATTTTAAGATAATTTTTTGCATGTACATCAATCATAACATTCCCTAGTAACATATATAAACGATCTGAAAAGCTTCGTAGCATTTCGAATAATCCTCGATTTAATTTGATTATTTGACCGAAATTTGTATAAAATTGTGTATAATATACTACGATTTTTTGACCGAAACTAGCTTTTCAAAAATTTTAATAGAATCTAATTTTAAGATAATTTTTTGCATGTACTTCCATCATAACATTCCCTAGTAACATATATAAACGATCTGAAAAGCTTCGTAGCATTTCGAATAATCCTCGATTTAATTTGATTATTTGACTGAAACTAGTATAAAATTGTGTATAATATACTACAATTATTTACCGAAACTAGCATTTCAAAAAGTTTCATAGAATCTAATTTTGAGATAATTTTATTGCATGGACTTCCAACATAACTTTACCTCGTAACATATAGAAAGGATCTGATACGTTTCGTAGCATTTCAAACAATCCTCAGTTTAATTTGATTATTTGACCGAAACTAGTATAAAATTGTGTATAATATACTACAATTTTTGACCGAAACTAGTATTTCAAAAAGTTTCATTGAGTCAAATTTTGAGATAATTTTTTGCATGGACTTACATCATTACCTTCCCTCGTAACATATAGAAAGGATCTGAAAAGTTTCGTAGTATTCTAGCAATCATCGATTTAATTTGATTGTTTGTCCGAAACTAGTATAAAATTGTGTATAATATACTACAATTTTTAACCGAAACTAGTATTTGAAAAAGTTTCATATCATCTAATTTTAAGAAAAAAAATTTGCATGGACTTCCATAATAACCTTCCCTCGTAACATATAGAAACGATCTGAAACGTTTCGTAGCATTTCAGACAATCCTCGGTTTAATTTGATTTTGTGACTGAAACTAGTATAAAATTGTGTATAATATACTACGATCTTTTTACCGAAACTAGTATATCAAAAAGTTTCAAAGAATCTAATTTTGAGATAATTTTTTGCATGGACTTCCATCATAACCTTCCCTCATACCATATAGAAAGGATCTAAAACATTTCGTAGCATTTCGAACAATCGTCAATTTAATTTGATTTTTTGACCGAAACTTAGTATAAAATTGTGTATAATATACAACAATTTTTTTCCGAAACTAGTATTTCAAAAGGTTTCAGAGAATCTAATTTGGAGATAATTTATTGCATGGACTTCCATCACAACATTCCCCCGTAACATATAGAAAGGATCTGAAAAGTTTCGAAGCATTTCGAACAATCCTCATTATAATTATATTTTTTTCACCGAAACTAGTATAAAATTTTGTATAATATACTACGATTTTTTGACCTAAAATAGCATTTCAAAAAAATTTATAAAATCTAATTGTGAGATAATTTCTTTCTTGGACTTCCATCATAACCTTCCCTCGTACCATTTAGAAAGGATATGAAAAGTTTCGTAGCATTTCGAATAATCCTCGATTTAATTTGATTTTTGACCGAAATTTGTATAAAATTGTGTATAATATACTATGATATTTTGACCGAAACTAGCTTTTCAAAAATTTTCATAGAATCTAATTTTAAGATAATGTTTTGCATGTACATCCATCATAACATTCCCTAGTAACATATATAAACGATCTGAAAAGCTTCGTAGCATTTCGAATAATCCTCGATTTAATTTGATTATTTGACCGAAACTAGTATAAAATTTTGTATAATATACTACGATTGTTTAACCGAAACTAGCATTTCAAAAAGTTTCATAGAATCTAATTTTGAGATGATTTTTTTACATGGACTTCCATCATAACTTTACCTCGTATAATATAGAAAGGATCTTATAAGTTTTGTAGCATTTCGAACAATCCGCTTTTTAATTTTATTATTTGACCGAAACTAGTATAAAATTTTGTATAATATACTACAATTTTTTACAGAAACTAGTATTTGAAAAAGTTTCATATAATCTAATTTTGAGAAAAAAAATTGAATGGACTTCCATCATAACCTTCTCTCGTAACATATAGAAAGGATCTGAAATGTTTCGTAGCATTTCAGACAATCATCGATTTAATTTGATTTTGTGACTGAAACTAGTATAAAATTGTGTATAATATACTACGATTTTTTTACATAAACTATTATTTCAAGAAGTTTAAAAGAATCTAATTTTGAGATAATTTTTTGCATGGACTTCCATCATAACCTTCCATCGTACCATATAGAAAGGATCTGAAAAGTTTCGTCCTATTTCAAACAATCCTCGATTTCATTTGATTTTTTGACCGAAACATAGTATAAAATTGTGTATAATATACAACAATTTTTTACCGAAACTATTATTTCAAAAAGTTTCAGAGAATCTAATTTTGAGATAACTTTTTGCTAGGACTTCCATCATAACATTCGCTTGTAACATATAGAAATGATCTGAAAAGTTTCGAAGCATTTCGAACAATCCTCATTTTAATTTGATTTTTTGATCGAAACTAGTATAAAATTTTGTATAATATACTACGATTTTTTGACCTAAACTAGCATTTCAAAAAATTTTATAAAATCTAATTTTGAGATAATTTTTTTCTTGTACTTCCATCATAACCTTCCCTCGTACCAAATAGAAAGGATCTGAAAAGTTTCGTAGCATTTCGAGTAATCCTCGATTTAATTTGATTTTTTGACCGAAATTTGTATAAAATTATGTATAATACACTACAATTTTTTCACCGAAACTAGCTTTTCAAAAAATTTCATAGAATCTAATTTTAAGATAATTTTTTGCATGTACTTCCATCATAACATTCCCTAGTAACATATATAAACGATCTGAAAAGCTTCGTAGCATTTCGAATAATCCTCGATTTAATTTGATTATTTGACCGAAACTAGTATAAAATTGTGTATAATATACTACGATTTTTTAACCGAAACTAGCATTTCAAAAAGTTTCATAGAATCTAATTTTGAGATAAATTTTTTTCATAGACTTCCATCATAACTTTACCTCGTATAATATAGAAAGGATCTTATAAGTTTCGTAGCATTTCAAACAATCCTCTTTTTAATTTGATTATTTGACCGAAACTAGTATAAAATTGTGTATAATATACTACAATTTTTGACAGAAACTAGTATTTCAAAAAGTTTAAAAGAGTCAAATTTTGAGATAATTTTTTTGCATGCACTTCCATCATTACCTTCCCTCGTAACATATAGAAAGGATCAGAAAAGTTTCATGGTATTCTAACAATCCTAGATTTAATTTGATTATTTGATCGAAACTAGTATAAAATTGTGTATAATATACTACAATTTTTAACCGAAACTAGTATTTGAAAAAGTTTCATATAATCTAATTTTGAGGAAAACAAATTGCATGGACTTCCATCATAACCTTCCCTCGTACCATTTAGAAAGGATATGAAAAGTTTCGTAGCATTTCGAATAATCCTAGATTTAATTTGATTTTTGACCGAAATTTGTATAAAATTGTGTATAATATACTACGATATTTTGACCGAAACTAGCTTTTCAAAAATTTTCATAGAATCTAATTTTAAGATAATTTTTTGCATGTACATCAATCATAACATTCCCTAGTAACATATATAAACGATCTGAAAAGCTTCGTAGCATTTCGAATAATCCTCGATTTAATTTGATTATTTGACCGAAATTTGTATAAAATTGTGTATAATATACTACGATTTTTTGACCGAAACTAGCTTTTCAAAAATTTTAATAGAATCTAATTTTAAGATAATTTTTTGCATGTACTTCCATCATAACATTCCCTAGTAACATATATAAACGATCTGAAAAGCTTCGTAGCATTTCGAATAATCCTCGATTTAATTTGATTATTTGACTGAAACTAGTATAAAATTGTGTATAATATACTACAATTATTTACCGAAACTAGCATTTCAAAAAGTTTCATAGAATCTAATTTTGAGATAATTTTATTGCATGGACTTCCAACATAACTTTACCTCGTAACATATAGAAAGGATCTGATACGTTTCGTAGCATTTCAAACAATCCTCAGTTTAATTTGATTATTTGACCGAAACTAGTATAAAATTGTGTATAATATACTACAATTTTTGACCGAAACTAGTATTTCAAAAAGTTTCATTGAGTCAAATTTTGAGATAATTTTTTGCATGGACTTACATCATTACCTTCCCTCGTAACATATAGAAAGGATCTGAAAAGTTTCGTAGTATTCTAGCAATCATCGATTTAATTTGATTGTTTGTCCGAAACTAGTATAAAATTGTGTATAATATACTACAATTTTTAACCGAAACTAGTATTTGAAAAAGTTTCATATCATCTAATTTTAAGAAAAAAAATTTGCATGGACTTCCATAATAACCTTCCCTCGTAACATATAGAAACGATCTGAAACGTTTCGTAGCATTTCAGACAATCCTCGGTTTAATTTGATTTTGTGACTGAAACTAGTATAAAATTGTGTATAATATACTACGATCTTTTTACCGAAACTAGTATATCAAAAAGTTTCAAAGAATCTAATTTTGAGATAATTTTTTGCATGGACTTCCATCATAACCTTCCCTCATACCATATAGAAAGGATCTAAAACATTTCGTAGCATTTCGAACAATCGTCAATTTAATTTGATTTTTTGACCGAAACTTAGTATAAAATTGTGTATAATATACAACAATTTTTTTCCGAAACTAGTATTTCAAAAGGTTTCAGAGAATCTAATTTGGAGATAATTTATTGCATGGACTTCCATCACAACATTCCCCCGTAACATATAGAAAGGATCTGAAAAGTTTCGAAGCATTTCGAACAATCCTCATTATAATTATATTTTTTTCACCGAAACTAGTATAAAATTTTGTATAATATACTACGATTTTTTGACCTAAAATAGCATTTCAAAAAAATTTATAAAATCTAATTGTGAGATAATTTCTTTCTTGGACTTCCATCATAACCTTCCCTCGTACCATTTAGAAAGGATATGAAAAGTTTCGTAGCATTTCGAATAATCCTCGATTTAATTTGATTTTTGACCGAAATTTGTATAAAATTGTGTATAATATACTATGATATTTTGACCGAAACTAGCTTTTCAAAAATTTTCATAGAATCTAATTTTAAGATAATGTTTTGCATGTACATCCATCATAACATTCCCTAGTAACATATATAAACGATCTGAAAAGCTTCGTAGCATTTCGAATAATCCTCGATTTAATTTGATTATTTGACCGAAACTAGTATAAAATTTTGTATAATATACTACGATTGTTTAACCGAAACTAGCATTTCAAAAAGTTTCATAGAATCTAATTTTGAGATGATTTTTTTACATGGACTTCCATCATAACTTTACCTCGTATAATATAGAAAGGATCTTATAAGTTTTGTAGCATTTCGAACAATCCGCTTTTTAATTTTATTATTTGACCGAAACTAGTATAAAATTTTGTATAATATACTACAATTTTTTACAGAAACTAGTATTTGAAAAAGTTTCATATAATCTAATTTTGAGAAAAAAAATTGAATGGACTTCCATCATAACCTTCTCTCGTAACATATAGAAAGGATCTGAAATGTTTCGTAGCATTTCAGACAATCATCGATTTAATTTGATTTTGTGACTGAAACTAGTATAAAATTGTGTATAATATACTACGATTTTTTTACATAAACTATTATTTCAAGAAGTTTAAAAGAATCTAATTTTGAGATAATTTTTTGCATGGACTTCCATCATAACCTTCCATCGTACCATATAGAAAGGATCTGAAAAGTTTCGTCCTATTTCAAACAATCCTCGATTTCATTTGATTTTTTGACCGAAACATAGTATAAAATTGTGTATAATATACAACAATTTTTTACCGAAACTATTATTTCAAAAAGTTTCAGAGAATCTAATTTTGAGATAACTTTTTGCTAGGACTTCCATCATAACATTCGCTCGTAACATATAGAAATGATCTGAAAAGTTTCGAAGCATTTCGAACAATCCTCATTTTAATTTGATTTTTTGATCGAAACTAGTATAAAATTTTGTATAATATACTACGATTTTTTGACCTAAACTAGCATTTCAAAAAATTTTATAAAATCTAATTTTGAGATAATTTTTTTCTTGTACTTCCATCATAACCTTCCCTCGTACCAAATAGAAAGGATCTGAAAAGTTTCGTAGCATTTCGAGTAATCCTCGATTTAATTTGATTTTTTGACCGAAATTTGTATAAAATTATGTATAATATACTACAATTTTTTCACCGAAACTAGCTTTTCAAAAAATTTCATAGAATCTAATTTTAAGATAATTTTTTGCATGTACTTCCATCATAACATTCCCTAGTAACATATATAAACGATCTGAAAAGCTTCGTAGCATTTCGAATAATCCTCGATTTAATTTGATTATTTGACCGAAACTAGTATAAAATTGTGTATAATATACTACGATTTTTTAACCGAAACTAGCATTTCAAAAAGTTTCATAGAATCTAATTTTGAGATAAATTTTTTTCATAGACTTCCATCATAACTTTACCTCGTATAATATAGAAAGGATCTTATAAGTTTCGTAGCATTTCGAACAATCCTCTTTTTAATTTGATTATTTGACCGAAACTAGTATAAAATTGTGTATAATATACTACAATTTTTGACAGAAACTAGTATTTCAAAAAGTTTAAAAGAGTCAAATTTTGAGATAATTTTTTTGCATGCACTTCCATCATTACCTTCCCTCGTAACATATAGAAAGGATCAGAAAAGTTTCATGGTATTCTAACAATCCTAGATTTAATTTGATTATTTGATCGAAACTAGTATAAAATTGTGTATAATATACTACAATTTTTAACAGAAACTAGTATTTGAAAAAGTTTCATATAATCTAATTTTGAGGAAAACAAATTGCATGGACTTCCATCATAACCTTCCCTCGTACCATTTAGAAAGGATATGAAAAGTTTCGTAGCATTTCAAATAATCCTAGATTTAATTTGATTTTTGACCGAAATTTGTATAAAATTGTGTATAATATACTACGATATTTTGACCGAAACTAGCTTTTCAAAAATTTTCATAGAATCTAATTTTAAGATAATTTTTTGCATGTACATCAATCATAACATTCCCTAGTAACATATATAAACGATCTGAAAAGCTTCGTAGCATTTCGAATAATCCTCGATTTAATTTGATTATTTGACCGAAACTAGTATAAAATTTTGTATAATATACTACGATTGTTTAACCGAAACTAGCATTTCAAAAAGTTTCATAGAATCTAATTTTGAGATGATTTTTTTACATGGACTTCCATCATAACTTTACCTCGTATAATATAGAAAGGATCTTATAAGTTTTGTAGCATTTCGAACAATCCGCTTTTTAATTTTATTATTTGACAGAAACTAGTATAAAATTTTGTATAATATACTACGATTTTTTGACCTAAACTAGCATTTCAAAAAATTTCATAAAATCTAATTTTGAGATATTTTTTTTCTTGTACTTCCGTCATAACCTTCCCTCGTACCATATAGAAAGGATCTGAAAAGTTTCGTAGCATTTCGAATAATCCTCGATTTAATTTAATTTTTTGACCGAAATTTGTATAAAATTGTGTATAATATACTATGATTTTTTGACCGAAACTAGCTTTTCAAAAATTTTCATAGAATCTAATTTTAAGATAACTTTTTGCATGTACTTCCATCATAACATTCCCTAGTAACATATATAAACGATCTGAAATGCTTCGTAGCATTTCGAATAATCCTCGATTTAATTTGATTATTTGACCGAAACTAGTATAAAATTGTGTATAATATACTACAATTTTTTAACCGAAACTAGCATTTCAAAAAGTTTCATAGAATCTAATTTTGAGATAATTTTTTAAATGGACTTCCATCATAACTTTACCTCGTATAATATATAAGGATCTTATAAGTTTCGTAGCATTTCGAACAATCCTCTTTCTAATTTGATTATTTGACCGAAACAAGTATAAAATTGTGTATAATATACTACAATTTTTGACAGAAACTAGTATTTCAAAAAGATTCAAAGAATAAAATTTTGAGATAATTTTTTGCATGGACTTCCATAATAACCTTCCCTCGTAACATATAGAAACGATCTGAAATGTTTCGTAGCATTTCAGACAATCCTCGGTTTAATTTGATTTTGTGACTGAAACTAGTATAAAATTGTGTATAATATACTACGATCTTTTTACCAAAACTAGTATATCAAAAAGTTTCAAAGAATCAAATTTTGAGATAATTTTTTGCATGTACTTCCATCATAACCTTCCCTCGCACCATATAGAAAGGATCTGAAAAGTTTCGTAGTATTTCGAACAAATCTCGATTTAATTTGATATTTTGACCGAAACATAGTATAAAATTGTGTATAATATACAACAATTTTTTACCGAAACTAGTATTTCAAAAAGTTTCAGAGAATCTAATTTTGAGATAACTTTTTGCATGGACTTCCATCATAACATTCCCTCGTAACATATAGAAAGGATCTAAAAAGTTTCGAAGCATTTCGAACAATCCTCGTTTTAATTTGATTTTTTGACCGAAACTAGTATAAAATTTCGTATAATATACTACGATATTTTGACCTAAACTAGCATTTGCAAAAAATTTCATAAAATCTAATTTTGAGATAAGTTTTTCTTGTACTTCCATCATAACCTTCCCTCGTACCATATAGAAAGGATCTGAAAAGTTTCGTAGCATTTCGAATAATCCTCGATTTAATTTGATTTTTTGACCGAAATTTGTATAAAATTGTGTATAATATACTACGATTTTTTGACCGAAACTAGCTTTTCAAAAATTTTAATAGAATCTAATTTTAAGATAATTTTTTGCATGTACTTCCATCATAACATTCCCTAGTAACATATATAAACGATCTGAAAAGCTTCGTAGCATTTCGAATAATCCTCGATTTAATTTGATTATTTGACTGAAACTAGTATAAAATTGTGTATAATATACTACAATTATTTACCGAAACTAGCATTTCAAAAAGTTTCATAGAATCTAATTTTGAGATAATTTTATTGCATGGACTTCCAACATAACTTTACCTCGTAACATATAGAAAGGATCTGATACGTTTCGTAGCATTTCAAACAATCCTCAGTTTAATTTGATTATTTGACCGAAACTAGTATAAAATTGTGTATAATATACTACAATTTTTGACCGAAACTAGTATTTCAAAAAGTTTCATTGAGTCAAATTTTGAGATAATTTTTTGCATGGACTTACATCATTACCTTCCCTCGTAACATATAGAAAGGATCTGAAAAGTTTCGTAGTATTCTAGCAATCATCGATTTAATTTGATTGTTTGTCCGAAACTAGTATAAAATTGTGTATAATATACTACAATTTTTAACCGAAACTAGTATTTGAAAAAGTTTCATATCATCTAATTTTAAGAAAAAAAATTTGCATGGACTTCCATAATAACCTTCCCTCGTAACATATAGAAACGATCTGAAACGTTTCGTAGCATTTCAGACAATCCTCGGTTTAATTTGATTTTGTGACTGAAACTAGTATAAAATTGTGTATAATATACTACGATCTTTTTACCGAAACTAGTATATCAAAAAGTTTCAAAGAATCTAATTTTGAGATAATTTTTTGCATGGACTTCCATCATAACCTTCCCTCATACCATATAGAAAGGATCTAAAACATTTCGTAGCATTTCGAACAATCGTCAATTTAATTTGATTTTTTGACCGAAACTTAGTATAAAATTGTGTATAATATACAACAATTTTTTTCCGAAACTAGTATTTCAAAAGGTTTCAGAGAATCTAATTTGGAGATAATTTATTGCATGGACTTCCATCACAACATTCCCCCGTAACATATAGAAAGGATCTGAAAAGTTTCGAAGCATTTCGAACAATCCTCATTATAATTATATTTTTTTCACCGAAACTAGTATAAAATTTTGTATAATATACTACGATTTTTTGACCTAAAATAGCATTTCAAAAAAATTTATAAAATCTAATTGTGAGATAATTTCTTTCTTGGACTTCCATCATAACCTTCCCTCGTACCATTTAGAAAGGATATGAAAAGTTTCGTAGCATTTCGAATAATCCTCGATTTAATTTGATTTTTGACCGAAATTTGTATAAAATTGTGTATAATATACTATGATATTTTGACCGAAACTAGCTTTTCAAAAATTTTCATAGAATCTAATTTTAAGATAATTTTTTGCATGTACATCCATCATAACATTCCCTAGTAACATATATAAACGATCTGAAAAGCTTCGTAGCATTTCGAATAATCCTCGATTTAATTTGATTATTTGACCGAAACTAGTATAAAATTTTGTATAATATACTATGATTGTTTAACCGAAACTAGCATTTCAAAAAGTTTCATAGAATCTAATTTTGAGATGATTTTTTTACATGGACTTCCATCATAACTTTACCTCGTATAATATAGAAAGGATCTTATAAGTTTTGTAGCATTTCGAACAATCCGCTTTTTAATTTTATTATTTGACCGAAACTAGTATAAAATTTTGTATAATATACTACAATTTTTTACAGAAACTAGTATTTGAAAAAGTTTCATATAATCTAATTTTGAGAAAAAAAATTGAATGGACTTCCATCATAACCTTCTCTCGTAACATATAGAAAGGATCTGAAATGTTTCGTAGCATTTCAGACAATCATCGATTTAATTTGATTTTGTGACTGAAACTAGTATAAAATTGTGTATAATATACTACGATTTTTTTACATAAACTATTATTTCAAGAAGTTTAAAAGAATCTAATTTTGAGATAATTTTTTGCATGGACTTCCATCATAACCTTCCATCGTACCATATAGAAAGGATCTGAAAAGTTTCGTCCTATTTCAAACAATCCTCGATTTCATTTGATTTTTTGACCGAAACATAGTATAAAATTGTGTATAATATACAACAATTTTTTACCGAAACTATTATTTCAAAAAGTTTCAGAGAATCTAATTTTGAGATAACTTTTTGCTAGGACTTCCATCATAACATTCGCTCGTAACATATAGAAATGATCTGAAAAGTTTCGAAGCATTTCGAACAATCCTCATTTTAATTTGATTTTTTGATCGAAACTAGTATAAAATTTTGTATAATATACTACGATTTTTTGACCTAAACTAGCATTTCAAAAAATTTTATAAAATCTAATTTTGAGATAATTTTTTTCTTGTACTTCCATCATAACCTTCCCTCGTACCAAATAGAAAGGATCTGAAAAGTTTCGTAGCATTTCGAGTAATCCTCGATTTAATTTGATTTTTTGACCGAAATTTGTATAAAATTATGTATAATATACTACAATTTTTTCACCGAAACTAGCTTTTCAAAAAATTTCATAGAATCTAAATTTAAGATAATTTTTTGCATGTACTTCCATCATAACATTCCCTAGTAACATATATAAACGATCTGAAAAGCTTCGTAGCATTTAGAATAATCCTCGATTTAATTTGATTATTTGACCGAAACTAGTATAAAATTGTGTATAATATACTACGATTTTTTAACCGAAACTAGCATTTCAAAAAGTTTCATAGAATCTAATTTTGAGATAAATTTTTTTCATAGACTTCCATCATAACTTTACCTCGTATAATATAGAAAGGATCTTATAAGTTTCGTAGCATTTCGAACAATCCTCTTTTTAATTTGATTATTTGACCGAAACTAGTATAAAATTGTGTATAATATACTACAATTTTTGACAGAAACTAGTATTTCAAAAAGTTTAAAAGAGTCAAATTTTGAGATAATTTTTTTGCATGCACTTCCATCATTACCTTCCCTCGTAACATATAGAAAGGATCAGAAAAGTTTCATGGTATTCTAACAATCCTAGATTTAATTTGATTATTTGATCGAAACTAGTATAAAATTGTGTATAATATACTACAATTTTTAACCGAAACTAGTATTTGAAAAAGTTTCATATAATCTAATTTTGAGGAAAACAAATTGCATGGACTTCCATCATAACCTTCCCTCGTACCATTTAGAAAGGATATGAAAAGTTTCGTAGCATTTCGAATAATCCTAGATTTAATTTGATTTTTGACCGAAATTTGTATAAAATTGTGTATAATATACTACGATATTTTGACCGAAACTAGCTTTTCAAAAATTTTCATAGAATCTAATTTTAAGATAATTTTTTGCATGTACATCAATCATAACATTCCCTAGTAACATATATAAACGATCTGAAAAGCTTCGTAGCATTTCGAATAATCCTCGATTTAATTTGATTATTTGACCGAAACTAGTATAAAATTTTGTATAATATACTACGATTGTTTAACCGAAACTAGCATTTCAAAAAGTTTCATAGAATCTAATTTTGAGATGATTTTTTTACATGGACTTCCATCATAACTTTACCTCGTATAATATAGAAAGGATCTTATAAGTTTTGTAGCATTTCGAACAATCCGCTTTTTAATTTTATTATTTGACAGAAACTAGTATAAAATTTTGTATAATATACTACGATTTTTTCACCTAAACTAGCATTTCAAAAAATTTCATAAAATCTAATTTTGAGATATTTTTTTCCTTGTACTTCCATCATAACCTTCCCTTGTACCATATAGATAGGATCTGAAATGTTTCGTAGCATTTCGAATAATCCTCGATTTAATTTGATTTTTTGACCGAAATTTGTATAAAATTGTGTATAATATACTACGATTTTTTGACCAAAACTAGGTTTTCAAAAATTTTCATAGAATCTAATTTTAAGATAACTTTTTGCATGTACTTCCATCATAACATTCCCTAGTAACATATATAAACGATCTGAAAAGCTTCGTAGCATTTCGAATAATCCTCGATTTAATTTGATTATTTGACCGAAACTAGTATAAAATTGTGTATAATATACTACGATTTTTTAACCGAAACTAGCATTTCAAAAAGTTTCATAGAATCTAATTTTGAGATAATTTTTTTACATGGACTTCCATCATAACTTTACCTCGTATAATATATAAGGATCTTATAAGTTTCGTAGCATTTCGAACAATCCTCTTTTTAATTTGATTATTTGACCGAAACAAGTATAAAATTGTGTATAATATACTACAATTTTTGACAGAAACTAGTATTTCAAAAAGATTCAAAGAATAAAATTTTGAGATAATTTTTTTGCATGCACTTCCATCATTACCTTCCCTCGTAACATATAGAAAGGATCAGAAAGGTTTCGTAGTATTCTAACAATCCTAGATTTAATTTGATTATTTGATCGAAACTAGTATAAAATTGTGTATAATATACTACAATTTTTAACCGAAACTAGTATTTGAAAAAGTTTCATATAATCTAATTTTGAGAAAAAAAAATTGCATGGACTTCCATCATAACCTTCCCTCGTAACATATAGAAAGGATCTGAAATGTTTCGTAGCATTTCAGACAATCCTCGGTTTAATTTGATTTTGTGACTGAAACTATTATAAAATTGTGTATAATATACTACGATTTTTTTACCGAAACTTGAATTTCAAATAGTTTCAAAGAATCTAATTTTGAGATAATTTTTTGCATGGACTTCCATCATAACCTTCCCTCGCACCATATAGAAAGGATCTGAAATGTTTCATAGCATTTCGAACAATCCTCGATTTAATTTGATTTTTTGACTGAAACATAGTATAATATTGTGTATAAAATACAACAATTTTTTACCGAAACTAGTATTTCAAAAAGTTTCAGAGAATCTAATTTTGAGATAATTTTTTGCATGGACTTCCATCATAACATTCCCTCGTAACATATAGATATGATCTGAAAAGTTTCGAAGCATTTCGAACAATCCTCGTTTTAATTTGATTTTTTGACAGAAACTAGTATAAAATTTTGTATAATATACTACGATTTTTTGACCTAAACTAGCATTTCATAAAATTTCATAAAATCTAATTTTGAGATAATTTTTTCTTGTACTTCCATCATATCCTTCCCTCGTACCATATAGAAAGGATCTGAAAAGTTTCGTAGCATTTCGAATAATCCTCGATTTAATTTGATTTTTTGACCGAATTTTGTATAAAATTGTGTATAATATACTACGATTTTTTGAGCAAAACTAGCTTTTCAAAACTTTATATAGAATCTAATTTTAAGATAATTTTTTGCATGTACATCCATCATAACATTGCCTAGTAACATATATAAACGATCTGAAAAGCTTCGTAGCATTTCGAATAATCCTCGATTTAATTTGATTATTTGACCGAAACTAGTATAAAATTTTGTATAATATACTACGATTTTTTAACCGAAACTAGCATTTCAAAAAGTTTCATAGAATCTAATTTTGAGATAATTTTTTTACATGGACTTCAATCATAACTTTACCTCGTATAATATAGAAAGGATCTTTTAAGTTTCGTAGAATTTCGAACAATCCTCTTTTTAATTTGATTATTTGACCGAAACAAGTATAAAATTGTGTATAATATACTACAATTTTTGACAAAAACTAGTATTTCAAAAAGTTTCAAAGAATAAAATTTTGAGATAATTTTTTTGCATGCACTTCCATCATTACCTTCCCTCGTAACATATAGAAAGGATCTGAAAAGTTTCGTTGTATTCTAACAATCCTAGATTTAATTTGATTATTTGATCGAAACTAGTATAAAATTGTGTATAATATACTACAATTTTTAACCGAAACTAGTATTTGAAAAAGTTTCATATAATCTAATTTTGAGAAGAAAAAAATTGCATGGACTTAAATCATAACCTTCCCTCGTAACATATAGAAAGGATCTGAAATGTTTCGTAGCATTTCAGACAATCCTCGGTTTAATTTGATTTTGTGACTGAAACTAGTATAAAATTGTGTATAATATACTACGATTTTTTTACCAAAACTATTATTTCAAAAAGTTTCAAAGAATCTAATTTTGAGATAATTTTTTGCATGGACTTCCATCATAACCTTCCATCGTACCATATAGAAAGGATCTGAAATGTTTCGTAGCATTTCGAACAATCCTCGATTTAATTTGATTTTTTGACCGAAACATAGTATAAAATTGTGTATAATATACAACAATTTTTTACCGAAACTAGTATTTCAAAAAGTTTCAGAGAATCAAATTTTGAGATAACTTTTTGCATGAAATTCCATCATAACATTCCCTCGTAACATATAGAAATTATCTGAAAAGTTTCGAAGCATTTCGAATAATCCTCGTTTTAATTTGATTTTTTGACCGAAACTAGTATAAAAGTTTGTATAATATACTACGATTTTTTGACCTAAACTAGCATTTCAAAAAATTTCATAAAATCTAATTTTGAGATAATTTTTTTCTTGTACTTCCATCATAACCTTCCCTCGTACCATATAGAAAGGATCTGAAATGTTTCGGAGCATTTCGAATAATCCTCGATTTAATTTGAGTTTTTGACCGAAATTTGTATAAAATTGTGTATAATATACTACGATTTTTTAACCGAAACTAACTTTTCAAAAATTTTCATAGAATCTAATTTTAAGATAACTTTTTGCATGTACTTCCATCATAACATTCCCTAGTAACATATATAAACGATCTGAAAAGCTTCGTAGCATTTCGAATAATCCTCGATTTAATTTGATTATTTGACTGAAACTAGTATAAAATTGTGTATAATATACTACGATTTTTTAACCGAAACTAGCATTTCAAAAAGTTTCATAGAATCTAATTTTGAGATAAATTTTTTTCATAGACTTCCATCATAACTTTACCTCGTATAATATAGAAAGGATCTTATAAGTTTCGTAGCATTTCGAACAATCCTCTTTTTAATTTGATTATTTGACCGAAACTAGTATAAAATTGTGTATAATATACTACAATTTTTGACAGAAACTAGTATTTCAAAAAGTTTAAAAGAGTCAAATTTTGAGATAATTTTTTTGCATGCACTTCCATCATTACCTTCCCTCGTAACATATAGAAAGGATCAGAAAAGTTTCATGGTATTCTAACAATCCTAGATTTAATTTGATTATTTGATCGAAACTAGTATAAAATTGTGTATAATATACTACAATTTTTAACCGAAACTAGTATTTGAAAAAGTTTCATATAATCTAATTTTGAGGAAAACAAATTGCATGGACTTCCATCATAACCTTCCCTCGTACCATTTAGAAAGGATATGAAAAGTTTCGTAGCATTTCGAATAATCCTAGATTTAATTTGATTTTTGACCGAAATTTGTATAAAATTGTGTATAATATACTACGATATTTTGACCGAAACTAGCTTTTCAAAAATTTTCATAGAATCTAATTTTAAGATAATTTTTTGCATGTACATCAATCATAACATTCCCTAGTAACATATATAAACGATCTGAAAAGCTTCGTAGCATTTCGAATAATCCTCGATTTAATTTGATTATTTGACCGAAACTAGTATAAAATTTTGTATAATATACTACGATTGTTTAACCGAAACTAGCATTTCAAAAAGTTTCATAGAATCTAATTTTGAGATGATTTTTTTACATGGACTTCCATCATAACTTTACCTCGTATAATATAGAAAGGATCTTATAAGTTTTGTAGCATTTCGAACAATCCGCTTTTTAATTTTATTATTTGACAGAAACTAGTATAAAATTTTGTATAATATACTACGATTTTTTCACCTAAACTAGCATTTCAAAAAATTTCATAAAATCTAATTTTGAGATATTTTTTTCCTTGTACTTCCATCATAACCTTCCCTTGTACCATATAGAAAGGATCTGAAATGTTTCGTAGCATTTCGAATAATCCTCGATTTAATTTGATTTTTTGACCGAAATTTGTATAAAATTGTGTATAATATACTACGATTTTTTGACCAAAACTAGGTTTTCAAAAATTTTCATAGAATCTAATTTTAAGATAACTTTTTGCATGTACTTCCATCATAACATTCCCTAGTAACATATATAAACGATCTGAAAAGCTTCGTAGCATTTCGAATAATCCTCGATTTAATTTGATTATTTGACCGAAACTAGTATAAAATTGTGTATAATATACTACGATTTTTTAACCGAAACTAGCATTTCAAAAAGTTTCATAGAATCTAATTTTGAGATAATTTTTTTACATGGACTTCCATCATAACTTTACCTCGTATAATATATAAGGATCTTATAAGTTTCGTAGCATTTCGAACAATCCTCTTTTTAATTTGATTATTTGACCGAAACAAGTATAAAATTGTGTATAATATACTACAATTTTTGACAGAAACTAGTATTTCAAAAAGATTCAAAGAATAAAATTTTGAGATAATTTTTTTGCATGCACTTCCATCATTACCTTCCCTCGTAACATATAGAAAGGATCAGAAAGGTTTCGTAGTATTCTAACAATCCTAGATTTAATTTGATTATTTGATCGAAACTAGTATAAAATTGTGTATAATATACTACAATTTTTAACCGAAACTAGTATTTGAAAAAGTTTCATATAATCTAATTTTGAGAAAAAAAAATTGCATGGACTTCCATCATAACCTTCCCTCGTAACATATAGAAAGGATCTGAAATGTTTCGTAGCATTTCAGACAATCCTCGGTTTAATTTGATTTTGTGACTGAAACTATTATAAAATTGTGTATAATATACTACGATTTTTTTACCGAAACTTGAATTTCAAATAGTTTCAAAGAATCTAATTTTGAGATAATTTTTTGCATGGACTTCCATCATAACCTTCCCTCGCACCATATAGAAAGGATCTGAAATGTTTCATAGCATTTCGAACAATCCTCGATTTAATTTGATTTTTTGACTGAAACATAGTATAATATTGTGTATAAAATACAACAATTTTTTACCGAAACTAGTATTTCAAAAAGTTTCAGAGAATCTAATTTTGAGATAATTTTTTGCATGGACTTCCATCATAACATTCCCTCGTAACATATAGATATGATCTGAAAAGTTTCGAAGCATTTCGAACAATCCTCGTTTTAATTTGATTTTTTGACAGAAACTAGTATAAAATTTTGTATAATATACTACGATTTTTTGACCTAAACTAGCATTTCATAAAATTTCATAAAATCTAATTTTGAGATAATTTTTTCTTGTACTTCCATCATATCCTTCCCTCGTACCATATAGAAAGGATCTGAAAAGTTTCGTAGCATTTCGAATAATCCTCGATTTAATTTGATTTTTTGACCGAATTTTGTATAAAATTGTGTATAATATACTACGATTTTTTGAGCAAAACTAGCTTTTCAAAACTTTATATAGAATCTAATTTTAAGATAATTTTTTGCATGTACATCCATCATAACATTGCCTAGTAACATATATAAACGATCTGAAAAGCTTCGTAGCATTTCGAATAATCCTCGATTTAATTTGATTATTTGACCGAAACTAGTATAAAATTGTGTATAATATACTACGATTTTTTAACCGAAACTAGCATTTCAAAAAGTTTCATAGAATCTAATTTTGAGATAATTTTTTTACATGGACTTCAATCATAACTTTACCTCGTATAATATAGAAAGGATCTTTTAAGTTTCGTAGAATTTCGAACAATCCTCTTTTTAATTTGATTATTTGACCGAAACAAGTATAAAATTGTGTATAATATACTACAATTTTTGACAAAAACTAGTATTTCAAAAAGTTTCAGAGAATAAAATTTTGAGATAATTTTTTTGCATGCACTTCCATCATTACCTTCCCTCGTAACATATAGAAAGGATCTGAAAAGTTTCGTTGTATTCTAACAATCCTAGATTTAATTTGATTATTTGATCGAAACTAGTATAAAATTGTGTATAATATACTACAATTTTTAACCGAAACTAGTATTTGAAAAAGTTTCATATAATCTAATTTTGAGAAGAAAAAAATTGCATGGACTTAAATCATAACCTTCCCTCGTAACATATAGAAAGGATCTGAAATGTTTCGTAGCATTTCAGACAATCCTCGGTTTAATTTGATTTTGTGACTGAAACTAGTATAAAATTGTGTATAATATACTACGATTTTTTTACCAAAACTATTATTTCAAAAAGTTTCAAAGAATCTAATTTTGAGATAATTTTTTGCATGGACTTCCATCATAACCTTCCATCGTACCATATAGAAAGGATCTGAAATGTTTCGTAGCATTTCGAACAATCCTCGATTTAATTTGATTTTTTGACCGAAACATAGTATAAAATTGTGTATAATATACAACAATTTTTTACCGAAACTTGTATTTCAAAAAGTTTCAGAGAATCAAATTTTGAGATAACTTTTTGCATGAAATTCCATCATAACATTCCCTCGTAACATATAGAAATTATCTGAAAAGTTTCGAAGCATTTCGAATAATCCTCGTTTTAATTTGATTTTTTGACCGAAACTAGTATAAAAGATTGTATAATATACTACGATTTTTTGACCTAAACTAGCATTTCAAAAAATTTCATAAAATCTAATTTTGAGATAATTTTTTTCTTGTACTTCCATCATAACCTTCCCTCGTACCATATAGAAAGGATCTGAAATGTTTCGGAGCATTTCGAATAATCCTCGATTTAATTTGAGTTTTTGACCGAAATTTGTATAAAATTGTGTATAATATACTACGATTTTTTAACCGAAACTAACTTTTCAAAAATTTTCATAGAATCTAATTTTAAGATAACTTTTTGCATGTACTTCCATCATAACATTCCCTTGTAACATATATAAACGATCTGAAAAGCTTCGTAGCATTTCGAATAATCCTCGATTTAATTTGATTATTTGACTGAAACTAGTATAAAATTGTGTATAATATACTACGATTTTTTAACCGAAACTAGCATTTCAAAAAGTTTCATAGAATCTAATTTTGAGATAAATTTTTTTCATAGACTTCCATCATAACTTTACCTCTTATAATATAGAAAGGATCTTATAAGTTTCGTAGCATTTCAAACAATCCTCTTTTTAATTTGATTATTTGACCGAAACTAGTATAAAATTGTGTATAATATACTACAATTTTTGACAGAAACTAGTATTTCAAAAAGTTTAAAAGAGTCAAATTTTGAGATAATTTTTTTGCATGCACTTCCATCATTACCTTCCCTCGTAACATATAGAAAGGATCAGAAAAGTTTCATGGTATTCTAACAATCCTAGATTTAATTTGATTATTTGATCGAAACTAGTATAAAATTGTGTATAATATACTACAATTTTTAACCGAAACTAGTATTTGAAAAAGTTTCATATAATCTAATTTTGAGAAAAAAAAATTGCATGGACTTCCATCATAACCTTCCCTCGTAACATATAGAAAGGATCTGAAATGTTTCGTAGCATTTCAGACAATCCTCGGTTTAGTTTGATTTTGTGACTGAAACTATTATAAAATTGTGTATAATATACTACGATTTTTTTACCGAAACTTGAATTTCAAATAGTTTCAAAGAATCTAATTTTGAGATAATTTTTTGCATGGACTTCCATCATAACCTTCCCTCGCACCATATAGAAAGGATCTGAAATGTTTCATAGCATTTCGAACAATCCTCGATTTAATTTGATTTTTTGACTGAAACATAGTATAATATTGTGTATAAAATACAACAATTTTTTTACCGAAACTAGTATTTCAAAAAGTTTCAGAGAATCTAATTTTGAGATAATTTTTTGCATGGACTTCCATCATAACATTCCCTCGTAACATATAGATATGATCTGAAAAGTTTCGAAGCATTTCGAACAATCCTCGTTTTAATTTGATTTTTTGACAGAAACTAGTATAAAATTTTGTATAATATACTACGATTTTTTGACCTAAACTAGCATTTCATAAAATTTCATAAAATCTAATTTTGAGATAATTTTTTCTTGTACTTCCATCATATCCTTCCCTCGTACCATATAGAAAGGATCTGAAAAGTTTCGTAGCATTTCGAATAATCCTCGATTTAATTTGATTTTTTGACCGAATTTTGTATAAAATTGTGTATAATATACTACGATTTTTTGAGCAAAACTAGCTTTTCAAAACTTTATATAGAATCTAATTTTAAGATAATTTTTTGCATGTACATCCATCATAACATTGCCTAGTAACATATATAAACGATCTGAAAAGCTTCGTAGCATTTCGAATAATCCTCGATTTGATTTGATTATTTGACCGAAACTAGTATAAAATTGTGTATAATATACTACGATTTTTTAACCGAAACTAGCATTTCAAAAAGTTTCATAGAATCTAATTTTGAGATAATTTTTTTACATGGACTTCCATCATAACTTTACCTCGTATAATATAGAAAGGATCTTATAAGTTTTGTAGCATTTCGAACAATCCGCTTTTTAATTTTATTATTTGACAGAAACTAGTATAAAATTTTGTATAATATACTACGATTTTTTGACCTAAACTAGCATTTCAAAAAATTTCATAAAATCTAATTTTGAGATATTTTTTTCCTTGTACTTCCATCATAACCTTCCCTTGTACCATATAGAAAGGATCTGAAATGTTTCGTAGCATTTCGAATAATCCTCGATTTAATTTGATTTTTTGACCGAAATTTGTATAAAATTGTGTATAATATACTACGATTTTTTGACCAAAACTAGGTTTTCAAAAATTTTCATAGAATCTAATTTTAAGATAACTTTTTGCATGTACTTCCATCATAACATTCCCTAGTAACATATATAAACGATCTGAAAAGCTTCGTAGCATTTCGAATAATCCTCGATTTAATTTGATTATTTGACCGAAACTAGTATAAAATTGTGTATAATATACTACGATTTTTTAACCGAAACTAGCATTTCAAAAAGTTTCATAGAATCTAATTTTGAGATAATTTTTTTACATGGACTTCCATCATAACTTTACCTCGTATAATATATAAGGATCTTATAAGTTTCGTAGCATTTCGAACAATCCTCATTTTAATTTGATTATTTGACCGAAACAAGTATAAAATTGTGTATAATATACTACAATTTTTGACAGAAACTAGTATTTCAAAAAGATTCAAAGAATAAAATTTTGAGATAATTTTTTTGCATGCACTTCCATCATTACCTTCCCTCGTAACATATAGAAAGGATCAGAAAGGTTTCGTAGTATTCTAACAATCCTAGATTTAATTTGATTATTTGATCGAAACTAGTATAAAATTGTGTATAATATACTACAATTTTTAACCGAAACTAGTATTTGAAAAAGTTTCATATAATCTAATTTTGAGAAAAAAAAATTGCATGGACTTCCATCATAACCTTCCCTCGTAACATATAGAAAGGATCTGAAATGTTTCGTAGCATTTCAGACAATCCTCGGTTTAATTTGATTTTGTGACTGAAACTATTATAAAATTGTGTATAATATACTACGATTTTTTTACCGAAACTTGAATTTCAAATAGTTTCAAAGAATCTAATTTTGAGATAATTTTTTGCATGGACTTCCATCATAACCTTCCCTCGCACCATATAGAAAGGATCTGAAATGTTTCATAGCATTTCGAACAATCCTCGATTTAATTTGATTTTTTGACTGAAACATAGTATAATATTGTGTATAAAATACAACAATTTTTTACCGAAACTAGTATTTCAAAAAGTTTCAGAGAATCTAATTTTGAGATAATTTTTTGCATGGACTTCCATCATAACATTCCCTCGTAACATATAGATATGATCTGAAAAGTTTCGAAGCATTTCGAACAATCCTCGTTTTAATTTGATTTTTTGACAGAAACTAGTATAAAATTTTGTATAATATACTACGATTTTTTGACCTAAACTAGCATTTCATAAAATTTCATAAAATCTAATTTTGAGATAATTTTTTCTTGTACTTCCATCATATCCTTCCCTCGTACCATATAGAAAGGATCTGAAAAGTTTCGTAGCATTTCGAATAATCCTCGATTTAATTTGATTTTTTGACCGAATTTTGTATAAAATTGTGTATAATATACTACGATTTTTTGAGCAAAACTAGCTTTTCAAAACTTTATATAGAATCTAATTTTAAGATAATTTTTTGCATGTACATCCATCATAACATTGCCTAGTAACATATATAAACGATCTGAAAAGCTTCGTAGCATTTCGAATAATCCTCGATTTAATTTGATTATTTGACCGAAACTAGTATAAAATTGTGTATAATATACTACGATTTTTTAACCGAAACTAGCATTTCAAAAAGTTTCATAGAATCTAATTTTGAGATAATTTTTTTACATGGACTTCAATCATAACTTTACCTCGTATAATATAGAAAGGATCTTTTAAGTTTCGTAGAATTTCGAACAATCCTCTTTTTAATTTGATTATTTGACCGAAACAAGTATAAAATTGTGTATAATATACTACAATTTTTGACAAAAACTAGTATTTCAATAAGTTTCAAAGAATAAAATTTTGAGATAATTTTTTTGCATGCACTTCCATCATTACCTTCCCTCGTAACATATAGAAAGGATCTGAAAAGTTTCGTTGTATTCTAACAATCCTAGATTTAATTTGATTATTTGATCGAAACTAGTATAAAATTGTGTATAATATACTACAATTTTTAACCGAAACTAGTATTTGAAAAAGTTTCATATAATCTAATTTTGAGAAGAAAAAAATTGCATGGACTTAAATCATAACCTTCCCTCGTAACATATAGAAAGGATCTGAAATGTTTCGTAGCATTTCAGACAATCCTCGGTTTAATTTGATTTTGTGACTGAAACTAGTATAAAATTGTGTATAATATACTACGATTTTTTTACCAAAACTATTATTTCAAAAAGTTTCAAAGAATCTAATTTTGAGATAATTTTTTGCATGGACTTCCATCATAACCTTCCATCGTACCATATAGAAAGGATCTGAAATGTTTCGTAGCATTTCGAACAATCCTCGATTTAATTTGATTTTTTGACCGAAACATAGTATAAAATTGTGTATAATATACAACAATTTTTTACCGAAACTAGTATTTCAAAAAGTTTCAGAGAATCAAATTTTGAGATAACTTTTTGCATGGACTTCCATCATAACATTCCCTCGTAACATATAGAAATTATCTGAAAAGTTTCGAAGCATTTCGAATAATCCTCGTTTTAATTTGATTTTTTGACCGAAACTAGTATAAAAGTTTGTATAATATACTACGATTTTTTGACCTAAACTAGCATTTCAAAAAATTTCATAAAATCTAATTTTGAGATAATTTTTTTCTTGTACTTCCATCATAACCTTCCCTCGTACCATATAGAAAGGATCTGAAATGTTTCGGAGCATTTCGAATAATCCTCGATTTAATTTGAGTTTTTGACCGAAATTTGTATAAAATTGTGTATAATATACTACGATTTTTTAACCGAAACTAACTTTTCAAAAATTTTCATAGAATCTAATTTTAAGATAACTTTTTGCATGTACTTCCATCATAACATTCCCTAGTAACATATATAAACGATCTGAAAAGCTTCGTAGCATTTCGAATAATCCTCGATTTAATTTGATTATTTGACCGAAACTAGTATAAAATTGTGTATAATATACTACGATTTTTTAACCGAAACTAGCATTTCAAAAAGTTTCATAGAATCTAATTTTGAGATAATTTTTTTACATGGACTTCAATCATAACTTTACCTCGTATAATATAGAAAGGATCTTTTAAGTTTCGTAGAATTTCGAACAATCCTCTTTTTAATTTGATTATTTGACCGAAACAAGTATAAAATTGTGTATAATATACTACAATTTTTGACAAAAACTAGTATTTCAAAAAGTTTCAAAGAATAAAATTTTGAGATAATTTTTTTGCATGCACTTCCATCATTACCTTCCCTCGTAACATATAGAAAGGATCTGAAAAGTTTCGTTGTATTCTAACAATCCTAGATTTAATTTGATTATTTGATCGAAACTAGTATAAAATTGTGTATAATATACTACAATTTTTAACCGAAACTAGTATTTGAAAAAGTTTCATATAATCTAATTTTGAGGAAAACAAATTGCATGGACTTCCATCATAACCTTCCCTCGTAACATATAGAAAGGATCTGAAATGTTTCGTAGCATTTCAGACAATCCTCGGTTTAGTTTGATTTTGTGACTGAAACTATTATAAAATTGTGTATAATATACTACGATTTTTTTACCGAAACTAGTATTTCAAAAAGTTTCAAAGAATCTAATTTTGAGATAATTTTTTGCATGGACTTCCATCATAACCTTCCCTCGCACCATATAGAAAGGATCTAAAATTGTGTATAATTTGATTTTTTGACTGAAATTTGTATAAAATTGTTTATAATATACTACGATTTTTTGACCGAACTCGCTTTTCAAAAAGTTTCATAGAATCTAATTTTGAGATAATTTTTTTGCATGGACTTCCATCATAACTTTACCTCGTATAATATAGAAAGGATCATATATGTTTCGTAGCATTTCGAACAATCCTCGGTTTAATTTGATTATTTGACCGAAACTAGTATAAAATTGTGTATAATATACTACAATTTTTGACTGAAACTAGTATTTCAAAAAGTTTCAAAGAGTCAAATTTTGAGATAATTGTTTTGCATGGACTTCCATCATTACCTTCCCTCTTAACATATAGAAAGGATCTTAAAATTTTCATAGTAACAATCCTAGATTTAATTTGATTATTTGACCGAAACTAGTATAAAATTGTGTATAATATACAACAATTTTTAACCGAAACTAGAATTTGAAAAAGTTTCATATAATCTAATTTTGAGAAAAAAAATTGCATGGACTTCCATCATAACCTTCCCTCGTAACATATAGAAAGGATCTGAAATGTTTCGTAGCATTTCAGACAATCCTCGGTTTAATTTGATTTTGTGACTGAAACTAGTATAAAATTGTGTATAATATACTACGATTTTTTTACCGAAACTAGTATTTCAAAAAGTTTCAAAGAATCTAATTTTGAGATAATTTTTTGCATGGACTTCCATCATAACCTTCCCTCATACCATATAGAAAGGATCTGAAAAGTTTCGTAGCATTTCGAACAATCCCCGATTTAATTTGATTTTTTGACCGAAACTCAGTATAAAATTGTGTATCATATACAACAATATTTTTACCGAAACTAGTATTTCAAAAGGTTTCAGAGAATATAATTTAGAGATAATTTTTTGCATGGACTTCCATCATAACAATCCCTCGTAACATATAGAAATGATCTGAAAAGTTTCGAATTATTTCGAACAATCCTCATTTTAATTTGATTTTTTGACAGAAACTAGTATAAAATTTTGTATAATATACTACGATTTTTTGACCTAAACTAGCATTTCAAAAAATTTCATAAAATCTAATTTTGAGATAATTTTTTCCTTGTACTTCCATCATAACCTTCCCTTGTACCATATAGAAAGGATCTGAAATGTTTCGTAGCATTTCGAATAATCCTCGATTTAATTTAATTTTTTGACCGAAATTTGTATAAAATTGTGTATAATATACTACGATTTTTTGACCGAAACTAGCTTTTCAAAAATTTTCATAGAATCTAATTTTAAGATAACTTTTTGCATGTACTTCCATCATAACATTCCCTAGTAACATATATAAACGATCTGAAATGCTTCGTAGCATTTCGAATAATCCTCGATTTAATTTGATTATTTGACCGAAACTAGTATAAAATTGTGTATAATATACTACGATTTTTTAACCGAAACTAGCATTTCAAAAAGTTTCATAGAATCTAATTTTGAGATAATTTTTTTACATGGACTTCCATCATAACTTTACCGCGTATAATATATAAAGGATCTTATAAGTTTCATAGCATTTCGAACAATCCTCTTTCTAATTTGATTATTTGACCGAAACAAGTATAAAATTGTGTATAATATACTACAATTTTTGACAGAAACTAGTATTTCAAAAAGATTCAAAGAATAAAATTTTGAGATAATTTTTTTGCATGCACTTCCATCATTACCTTCCCTCGTAACATATAGAAAGGATCAGAAAGGTTTTGTAGTATTCTAAAAATCCTAGATTTAATTTGATTATTTGATCGAAACTAGTATAAAATTGTGTATAATATACTACAATTTTTAACCGAAACTAGTATTTGAAAAAGTTTCATATAATCTAATTTTGAGGGGAAAAAATTGCATGGACTTCCATCATAACCTTCCCTCGTAACATATAGAAAGGATCTGAAATGTTTCGTAGCATTTCAGACAATCCTCGGTTTAATTTGATTTTGTGACTGAAACTAGTATAAAATTGTGTATAATATACTACGATTTTTTTACCGAAACTAGTATTTCAAAAAGTTTCAAAGAATCTAATTTTGAGATAATTTTTTGCATGGACTTCCATCATAACCTTCCCTCATACCATATAGAAAGGATCTGAAAAGTTTCGTAGCATTTCGAACAATCCTCGATTTAATTTGATTTTTTGACCGAAACTCAGTATAATACTGTGTATAAAATACAACAATTTTTTACCGAAACTAGTATTTCAAAAAGTTTCAGAGAATCTAATTTTGAGATAATTTTTTGCATGGTCTTCCATCATAACATTCCCTCGTAACATATAGAAATGATCAGAAATGTTTCGAAGATTTTCGAACAATCCCCGTTTTAATTTGATTTTTTGACCAAAACTAGTATAAAATTTTGTATAATATACTACGATTTTTTGACCTAATCTAGCATTTCAAAAAAATTCATAAAATCTAATTTTGAGATAATTTTTTTCTTGTACTTCCATCATAACCTTCCCTCGTACCATATAGAAAGGATCTGAAAAGTTTCGTAGCATTTCGAATAATCCCCGATTTAATTTGATTTTTTGACTGAAATTTGTATAAAATTGTGTATAATATACTACGATTTTTTGACCGAACTCGCTTTTCAAAAAGTTTCATAGAATCTAATTTTGAGATAATTTTTTTGCATGGACTTCCATCATAACTTTACCTCGTATAATATAGAAAGGATCATATAAGTTTCGTAGCATTTCGAACAATCCTCGGTTTAATTTGATTATTTGACCGAAACTAGTATAAAATTGTGTATAATATACTACAATTTTTGACTGAAACTAGTATTTCAAAAAGTTTCAAAGAGTCAAATTTTGAGATAATTGTTTTGCATGGACTTCCATCATTACCTTCCCTCTTAACATATAGAAAGGATCTTAAAAGTTTCATAGTAACAATCCTAGATTTAATTTGATTATTTGACCGAAACTAGTATAAAATTGTGTATAATATACAACAATTTTTAACTGAAACTAGAATTTGAAAAAGTTTCATATAATCTAATTTTGAGAAAAAAAATTGCATGGACTTCCATCATAACCTTCCCTCGTAACATATAGAAAGGATCTGAAATGTTTCGTAGCATTTCAGACAATCCTCGATTTAATTTGATTTTGTGACTGAAACTAGTATAAAATTGTGTATAATATACTACGATTTTTTTACCGAAACTAGTATTTCAAAAAGTTTCAAAGAATCTAATTTTGAGATAATTTTTTGCATGGACTTCCATCATAACCTTCCCTCATACCATATAGAAAGGATCTGAAAAGTTTCGTAGCATTTCGAACAATCCTCGATTTAATTTGATTTTTTGACCGAAACTCAGTATAAAATTGTGTATCATATACAACAATATTTTTACCGAAACTAGTATTTCAAAAGGTTTCAGAGAATATAATTTAGAGATAATTTTTTGCATGGACTTCCATCATAACATTCCCTCGTAACATATAGAAATGATCTGAAAAGTTTCGAAGCATTTCGAACAATCCTCGTTTTAATTTGATTTTTTGACAGAAACTAGTATAAAATTTTGTATAATATACTACGATTTTTTGACCTAAACTAGCATTTCAAAAAATTTCATAAAATCTAATTTTGAGATAATTTTTTCCTTGTACTTCCATCATAACCTTCCCTTGTACCATATAGAAAGGATCTGAAATGTTTCGTAGCATTTCGAATAATCCTCGATTTAATTTAATTTTTTGACCGAAATTTGTATAAAATTGTGTATAATATACTACGATTTTTTGACCGAAACTAGCTTTTCAAAAATTTTCATAGAATCTAATTTTAAGATAACTTTTTGCATGTACTTCCATCATAACATTCCCTAGTAACATATATAAACGATCTGAAATGCTTCGTAGCATTTCAAATAATCCTCGATTTAATTTGATTATTTGACCGAAACTAGTATAAAATTGTGTATAATATACTACGATTTTTTAACCGAAACTAGCATTTCAAAAAGTTTCATAGAATCTAATTTTGAGATAATTTTTTTACATGGACTTCCATCATAACTTTACCGCGTATAATATATAAAGGATCTTATAAGTTTCATAGCATTTCGAACAATCCTCTTTCTAATTTGATTATTTGACCGAAACAAGTATAAAATTGTGTATAATATACTACAATTTTTGACAGAAACTAGTATTTCAAAAAGATTCAAAGAATAAAATTTTGAGATAATTTTTTTGCATGCACTTCCATCATTACCTTCCCTCGTAACATATAGAAAGGATCAGAAAGGTTTTGTAGTATTCTAAAAATCCTAGATTTAATTTGATTATTTGATCGAAACTAGTATAAAATTGTGTATAATATACTACAATTTTTAACCGAAACTAGTATTTGAAAAAGTTTCATATAATCTAATTTTGAGGGGAAAAAATTGCATGGACTTCCATCATAACCTTCCCTCGTAACATATAGAAAGGATCTGAAATGTTTCGTAGCATTTCAGACAATCCTCGGTTTAATTTGATTTTGTGACTGAAACTAGTATAAAATTGTGTATAATATACTACGATTTTTTTACCGAAACTAGTATTTCAAAAAGTTTCAAAGAATCTAATTTTGAGATAATTTTTTGCATGGACTTCCATCATAACCTTCCCTCATACCATATAGAAAGGATCTGAAAAGTTTCGTAGCATTTCGAACAATCCTCGATTTAATTTGATTTTTTGACCGAAACTCAGTATAATACTGTGTATAAAATACAACAATTTTTTACCGAAACTAGTATTTCAAAAAGTTTCAGAGAATCTAATTTTGAGATAATTTTTTGCATGTTCTTCCATCACAACATTCCCCCGTAACATATTGAAAGGATCTGAAAAGTTTCGAAGCATTTCGAACAATCCTCATTATAATTATATTTTTTTCACCGAAACTAGTATAAAATTTTGTATAATATACTACGATTTTTTGACCTAAAATAGCATTTCAAAAAAATTTATAAAATCTAATTGTGAGATAATTTCTTTCTTGGACTTCCATCATAACCTTCCCTCGTACCATTTAGAAAGGATATGAAAAGTTTCGTAGCATTTCGAATAATCCTCGATTTAATTTGATTTTTGACCGAAATTTGTATAAAATTGTGTATAATATACTATGATATTTTGACCGAAACTAGCTTTTCAAAAATTTTCATAGAATCTAATTTTAAGATAATTTTTTGCATGTACATCCATCATAACATTCCCTAGTAACATATATAAACGATTTGAAAAGCTTCGTAGCATTTCGAATAATCCTCGATTTAATTTGATTATTTGACCGAAACTAGTATAAAATTTTGTATAATATACTACGATTGTTTAACCGAAACTAGCATTTCAAAAAGTTTCATAGAATCTAATTTTGAGATGATTTTTTTACATGGACTTCCATCATAACTTTACCTCGTATAATATAGAAAGGATCTTATAAGTTTTGTAGCATTTCGAACAATCCGCTTTTTAATTTTATTATTTGACCGAAACTAGTATAAAATTTTGTATAATATACTACAATTTTTTACAGAAACTAGTATTTGAAAAAGTTTCATATAATCTAATTTTGAGAAAAAAAATTGAATGGACTTCCATCATAACCTTCTCTCGTAACATATAGAAAGGATCTGAAATGTTTCGTAGCATTTCAGACAATCATCGATTTAATTTGATTTTGTGACTGAAACTAGTATAAAATTGTGTATAATATACTACGATTTTTTTACATAAACTATTATTTCAAAAAGTTTAAAAGAATCTAATTTTGAGATAATTTTTTGCATAGACTTCCATCATAACCTTCCATCGTACCATATAGAAAGGATCTGAAAAGTTTCGTCCTATTTCAAACAATCCTCGATTTCATTTGATTTTTTGACCGAAACATAGTATAAAATTGTGTATAATATACAACAATTTTTTACCGAAACTATTATTTCAAAAAGTTTCAGAGAATCTAATTTTGAGATAACTTTTTGCTAGGACTTCCATCATAACATTCGCTCGTAACATATAGAAATGATCTGAAAAGTTTCGAAGCATTTCGAACAATCCTCATTTTAATTTGATTTTTTGATCGAAACTAGTATAAAATTTTGTATAATATACTACGATTTTTTGACCTAAACTAGCATTTCAAAAAATTTTATAAAATCTAATTTTGAGATAATTTTTTTCTTGTACTTACATCATAACCTTCCCTCGTACCATATAGAAAGGATCTGAAAAGTTTCGTAGCATTTCGAGTAATTCTCGATTTAATTTGATTTTTTGACCGAAATTTGTATAAAATTATGTATAATATACTACAATTTTTTCACCGAAACTAGCTTTTCAAAAATTTTCATAGAATCTAATTTTAAGATAATTTTTTGCATGTACTTCCATCATAACATTCCCTAGTAACATATATAAACGATCTGAAAAGCTTCGTAGCATTTCGAATAATCCTCGATTTAATTTGATTATTTGACTGAAACTAGTATAAAATTGTGTATAATATACTACAATTATTTACCGAAACTAGCATTTCAAAAAGTTTCATAGAATCTAATTTTGAGATAATTTTATTGCATGGACTTCCAACATAACTTTACCTCGTATAATATAGAAAGGATCTTATAAGTTTCGTAGCATTTCGAACAATCCTCAGTTTAATTTGATTATTTGACCGAAACTAGTATAAAATTGTGTATAATATACTACAATTTTTGACCGAAACTAGTATTTCAAAAAGTTTCAAAGAGTCAAATTTTGAGATAATTTTTTGCATGGACTTCCATCATTACCTTCCCTCGTAACATATAGAAAGGATCTGAAAATTTCGTAGTATTCTAGCAATCATCGATTTAATTTGATTGTTTGTCCGAAACTAGAATAAAATTGTGTATAATATACTACAATTTTTGACCAAAACTAGTATTTGAAAAAGTTTCATATCATCTAATTTTGAGAAAAAAAATTGCATGGACTTCCATAATAACCTTCCCTCGTAACATATAGAAAGGATCTGAAATGTTTCGTAGCATTTCAGACAATCCTCGGTTTAATTTGATTTTGTGACTGAAACTAGTATAAAATTGTGTATAATATACTACGATTTTTTTACCGAAACTAGTATTTCAAAAAGTTTCAAAGAATCTAATTTTGAGATAATTTTTTGCATGGACTTCCATCATAACCTTCCCTCATACCATATAGAAAGGATCTGAAAAGTTTCGTAGCATTTCGAACAATCCTCGATATAATTTGATTTTTTGTACGAAACTCAGTATAATACTGTGTATAAAATACAACAATTTTTTTACCGAAACTAGTATTTCAAAAAGTTTCAGAGAATCTAATTTTGAGATAATTTTTTGCATGGTCTTCCATCACAACATTCCCCCGTAACATATAGAAAGGATCTGAAAAGTTTCGAAGCATTTCGAACAATCCTCATTATAATTATATTTTTTTCACCGAAACTAGTATAAAATTTTGTATAATATACTACGATTTTTTGACCTAAAATAGCATTTCAAAAAAATTTATAAAATCTAATTGTGAGATAATTTCTTTCTTGGACTTCCATCATAACCTTCCCTCGTACCATTTAGAAAGGATATGAAAAGTTTCGTAGCATTTCGAATAATTCTCGATTTAATTTGATTTTTGACCGAAATTTGTATAAAATTGTGTATAATATACTATGATATTTTGACCGAAACTAGCTTTTCAAAAAATTTCATAGAATCTAATTTTAAGATAATTTTTTGCATGTACATCCATCATAACATTCCCTAGTAACATATATAAACGATCTGAAAAGCTTCGTAGCATTTCGAATAATCCTCGATTTAATTTGATTATTTGACCGAAACTAGTATAAAATTTTGTATAATATACTACGATTGTTTAACCGAAACTAGCATTTCAAAAAGTTTCATAGAATCTAATTTTGAGATGATTTTTTTACATGGACTTCCATCATAACTTTACCTCGTATAATATAGAAAGGATCTTATAAGTTTTGTAGCATTTCGAACAATCCGCTTTTTAATTTTATTATTTGACCGAAACTAGTATAAAATTTTGTATAATATACTACAATTTTTTACAGAAACTAGTATTTGAAAAAGTTTCATATAATCTAATTTTGAGAAAAAAAATTGAATGGACTTCCATCATAACCTTCTCTCGTAACATATAGAAAGGATCTGAAATGTTTCGTAGCATTTCAGACAATCATCGATTTAATTTGATTTTGTGACTGAAACTAGTATAAAATTGTGTATAATATACTACGATTTTTTTACATAAACTATTATTTCAAGAAGTTTAAAAGAATCTAATTTTGAGATAATTTTTTGCATAGACTTCCATCATAACCTTCCATCGTACCATATAGAAAGGATCTGAAAAGTTTCGTCCTATTTCAAACAATCCTCGATTTCATTTGATTTTTTGACCGAAACATAGTATAAAATTGTGTATAATATACAACAATTTTTTACCGAAACTATTATTTCAAAAAGTTTCAGAGAATCTAATTTTGAGATAACTTTTTGCTAGGACTTCCATCATAACATTCGCTCGTAACATATAGAAATGATCTGAAAAGTTTCGAAGCATTTCGAACAATCCTCATTTTAATTTGATTTTTTGATCGAAACTAGTATAAAATTTTGTATAATATACTACGATTTTTTGACCTAAACTAGCATTTCAAAAAATTTTATAAAATCTAATTTTGAGATAATTTTTTTCTTGTACTTACATCATAACCTTCCCTCGTACCATATAGAAAGGATCTGAAAAGTTTCGTAGCATTTCGAGTAATCCTCGATTTAATTTGATTTTTTGACCGAAATTTGTATAAAATTATGTATAATATACTACAATTTTTTCACCGAAACTAGCTTTTCAAAAATTTTCATAGAATCTAATTTTAAGATAATTTTTTGCATGTACTTCCATCATAACATTCTCTAGTAACATATATAAACGATCTGAAAAGCTTCGTAGCATTTCGAATAATCCTCGATTTAATTTGATTATTTGACTGAAACTAGTATAAAATTGTGTATAATATACTACAATTATTTACCGAAACTAGCATTTCAAAAAGTTTCATAGAATCTAATTTTGAGATAATTTTATTGCATGGACTTCCAACATAACTTTACCTCGTATAATATAGAAAGGATCTTATAAGTTTCGTAGCATTTCGAACAATCCTCAGTTTAATTTGATTATTTGACCGAAACTAGTATAAAATTGTGTATAATATACTACAATTTTTGACCGAAACTAGTATTTCAAAAAGTTTCAAAGAGTCAAATTTTGAGATAATTTTTTGCATGGACTTCCATCATTACCTTCCCTCGTAACATATAGAAAGGATCTGAAAATTTCGTAGTATTCTAGCAATCATCGATTTAATTTGATTGTTTGTCCGAAACTAGAATAAAATTGTGTATAATATACTACAATTTTTGACCAAAACTAGTATTTGAAAAAGTTTCATATCATCTAATTTTGAGAAAAAAAATTGCATGGACTTCCATAATAACCTTCCCTCGTAACATATAGAAAGGATCTGAAATGTTTCGTAGCATTTCAGACAATCCTCGGTTTAATTTGATTTTGTGACTGAAACTAGTATAAAATTGTGTATAATATACTACGATCTTTTTACCAAAACTAGTATATCAAAAAGTTTCAAAGAATCAAATTTTGAGATAATTTTTTGCATGTACTTCCATCATAACCTTCCCTCGCACCATATAGAAAGGATCTGAAAAGTTTCGTAGTATTTCGAACAAATCTCGATTTAATTTGATATTTTGACCGAAACATAGTATAAAATTGTGTATAATATACAACAATTTTTTACCGAAACTAGTATTTCAAAAAGTTTCAGAGAATCTAATTTTGAGATAACTTTTTGCATGGACTTCCATCATAACATTCCCTCGTAACATATAGAAAGGATCTAAAAAGTTTCGAAGCATTTCGAACAATCCTCGTTTTAATTTGATTTTTTGACCGAAACTAGTATAAAATTTCGTATAATATACTACGATATTTTGACCTAAACTAGCATTTGCAAAAAATTTCATAAAATCTAATTTTGAGATAAGTTTTTCTTGTACTTCCATCATAACCTTCCCTCGTACCATATAGAAAGGATCTGAAAAGTTTCGTAGCATTTCGAATAATCCTCGATTTAATTTGATTTTTTGACCGAAATTTGTATAAAATTGTGTATAATATACTACGATTTTTTGACCGAAACTAGCTTTTCAAAAATTTTAATAGAATCTAATTTTAAGATAATTTTTTGCATGTACTTCCATCATAACATTCCCTAGTAACATATATAAACGATCTGAAAAGCTTCGTAGCATTTCGAATAATCCTCGATTTAATTTGATTATTTGACTGAAACTAGTATAAAATTGTGTATAATATACTACAATTATTTACCGAAACTAGCATTTCAAAAAGTTTCATAGAATCTAATTTTGAGATAATTTTATTGCATGGACTTCCAACATAACTTTACCTCGTAACATATAGAAAGGATCTGATACGTTTCGTAGCATTTCAAACAATCCTCAGTTTAATTTGATTATTTGACCGAAACTAGTATAAAATTGTGTATAATATACTACAATTTTTGACCGAAACTAGTATTTCAAAAAGTTTCATTGAGTCAAATTTTGAGATAATTTTTTGCATGGACTTACATCATTACCTTCCCTCGTAACATATAGAAAGGATCTGAAAAGTTTCGTAGTATTCTAGCAATCATCGATTTAATTTGATTGTTTGTCCGAAACTAGTATAAAATTGTGTATAATATACTACAATTTTTAACCGAAACTAGTATTTGAAAAAGTTTCATATCATCTAATTTTAAGAAAAAAAATTTGCATGGACTTCCATAATAACCTTCCCTCGTAACATATAGAAACGATCTGAAACGTTTCGTAGCATTTCAGACAATCCTCGGTTTAATTTGATTTTGTGACTGAAACTAGTATAAAATTGTGTATAATATACTACGATCTTTTTACCGAAACTAGTATATCAAAAAGTTTCAAAGAATCTAATTTTGAGATAATTTTTTGCATGGACTTCCATCATAACCTTCCCTCATACCATATAGAAAGGATCTAAAACATTTCGTAGCATTTCGAACAATCGTCAATTTAATTTGATTTTTTGACCGAAACTTAGTATAAAATTGTGTATAATATACAACAATTTTTTTCCGAAACTAGTATTTCAAAAGGTTTCAGAGAATCTAATTTGGAGATAATTTATTGCATGGACTTCCATCACAACATTCCCCCGTAACATATAGAAAGGATCTGAAAAGTTTCGAAGCATTTCGAACAATCCTCATTATAATTATATTTTTTTCACCGAAACTAGTATAAAATTTTGTATAATATACTACGATTTTTTGACCTAAAATAGCATTTCAAAAAAATTTATAAAATCTAATTGTGAGATAATTTCTTTCTTGGACTTCCATCATAACCTTCCCTCGTACCATTTAGAAAGGATATGAAAAGTTTCGTAGCATTTCGAATAATCCTCGATTTAATTTGATTTTTGACCGAAATTTGTATAAAATTGTGTATAATATACTATGATATTTTGACCGAAACTAGCTTTTTAAAAATTTTCATAGAATCTAATTTTAAGATAATTTTTTGCATGTACATCCATCATAACATTCCCTAGTAACATATATAAACGATCTGAAAAGCTTTGTAGCATTTCGAATAATCCTCGATTTAATTTGATTATTTGACCGAAACTAGTATAAAATTTTGTATAATATACTACGATTGTTTAACCGAAACTAGCATTTCAAAAAGTTTCATAGAATCTAATTTTGAGATGATTTTTTTACATGGACTTCCATCATAACTTTACCTCGTATAATATAGAAAGGATCTTATAAGATTTGTAGCATTTCGAACAATCCGCTTTTTAATTTTATTATTTGACCGAAACTAGTATAAAATTTTGTATAATATACTACAATTTTTTACAGAAACTAGTATTTGAAAAAGTTTCATATAATCTAATTTTGAGAAAAAAAATTGAATGGACTTCCATCATAACCTTCTCTCGTAACATATAGAAAGGATCTGAAATGTTTCGTAGCATTTCAGACAATCATCGATTTAATTTGATTTTGTGACTGAAACTAGTATAAAATTGTGTATAATATACTACGATTTTTTTACATAAACTATTATTTCAAGAAGTTTAAAAGAATCTAATTTTGAGATAATTTTTTGCATGGACTTCCATCATAACCTTCCATCGTACCATATAGAAAGGATCTGAAAAGTTTCGTCCTATTTCAAACAATCCTCGATTTCATTTGATTTTTTGACCGAAACATAGTATAAAATTGTGTATAATATACAACAATTTTTTACCGAAACTATTATTTCAAAAAGTTTCAGAGAATCTAATTTTGAGATAACTTTTTGTTAGGACTTCCATCATAACATTCGCTCGTAACATATAGAAATGATCTGAAAAGTTTCGAAGCATTTCGAACAATCCTCATTTTAATTTGATTTTTTGATCGAAACTAGTATAAAATTTTGTATAATATACTACGATTTTTTGACCTAAACTAGCATTTCAAAAAATTTTATAAAATCTAATTTTGAGATAATTTTTTTCTTGTACTTCCATCATAACCTTCCCTCGTACCAAATAGAAAGGATCTGAAAAGTTTCGTAGCATTTCGAGTAATCCTCGATTTAATTTGATTTTTTGACCGAAATTTGTATAAAATTATGTATAATATACTACAATTTTTTCACCGAAACTAGCTTTTCAAAAAATTTCATAGAATCTAATTTTAAGATAATTTTTTGCATGTACTTCCATCATAACATTCCCTAGTAACATTTATAAACGATCTGAAAAGCTTCGTAGCATTTCGAATAATCCTCGATTTAATTTGATTATTTGACCGAAACTAGTATAAAATTGTGTATAATATACTACGATTTTTTAACCGAAACTAGCATTTCAAAAAGTTTCATAGAATCTAATTTTGAGATAAATTTTTTTCATAGACTTCCATCATAACTTTACCTCGTATAATATAGAAAGGATCTTATAAGTTTCGTAGCATTTCGAACAATCCTCTTTTTAATTTGATTATTTGACCGAAACTAGTATAAAATTGTGTATAATATACTACAATTTTTGACAGAAACTAGTATTTCAAAAAGTTTAAAAGAGTCAAATTTTGAGATAATTTTTTTGCATGCACTTCCATCATTACCTTCCCTCGTAACATATAGAAAGGATCAGAAAAGTTTCATGGTATTCTAACAATCCTAGATTTAATTTGATTATTTGATCGAAACTAGTATAAAATTGTGTATAATATACTACAATTTTTAACCGAAACTAGTATTTGAAAAAGTTTCATATAATCTAATTTTGAGGAAAACAAATTGCATGGACTTCCATCATAACCTTCCCTCGTACCATTTAGAAAGGATATGAAAAGTTTCGTAGCATTTCGAATAATCCTAGATTTAATTTGATTTTTGACCGAAATTTGTATAAAATTGTGTATAATATACTACGATATTTTGACCGAAACTAGCTTTTCAAAAATTTTCATAGAATCTAATTTTAAGATAATTTTTTGCATGTACATCAATCATAACATTCCCTAGTAACATATATAAACGATCTGAAAAGCTTCGTAGCATTTCGAATAATCCTCGATTTAATTTGATTATTTGACCGAAACTAGTATAAAATTTTGTATAATATACTACGATTGTTTAACCGAAACTAGCATTTCAAAAAGTTTCATAGAATCTAATTTTGAGATGATTTTTTTACATGGACTTCCATCATAACTTTACCTCGTATAATATAGAAAGGATCTTATAAGTTTTGTAGCATTTCGAACAATCCGCTTTTTAATTTTATTATTTGACAGAAACTAGTATAAAATTTTGTATAATATACTACGATTTTTTGACCTAAATTAGCATTTCAAAAAATTTCATAAAATCTAATTTTGAGATATTTTTTTTCTTGTACTTCCATCATAACCTTCCCTCGTACCATATAGAAAGGATCTGAAAAGTTTCGTAGCATTTCGAATAATCCTCGATTTAATTTGATTTTTTGACCGAAATTTGTATAAAATTGTGTATAATATACTATGATTTTTTGACCGAAACTAGCTTTTCAAAAATTTTCATAGAATCTAATTTTAAGATAACTTTTTGCATGTACTTCCATCATAACATTCCCTAGTAACATATATAAACGATCTGAAAAGCTTCGTAGCATTTCGAATAATCCTCGATTTAATTTGATTATTTGACCGAAACTAGTATAAAATTGTGTATAATATACTACGATTTTTTAACCGAAACTAGCATTTCAAAAAGTTTCATAGAATCTAATTTTGAGATAATTTTTTTACATGGACTTCCATCATAACTTTACCTCGTATAATATATAAGGATCTTATAAGTTTCGTAGCATTTCGAACAATCCTCTTTTTAATTTGATTATTTGACCGAAACAAGTATAAAATTGTGTATAATATACTACAATTTTTGACAGAAACTAGTATTTCAAAAAGATTCAAAGAATAAAATTTTGAGATAATTTTTTGCATGGACTTCCATAATAACCTTCCCTCGTAACATATAGAAAGGATTTTAAATGTTTCGTAGAATTTCAGACAATCCTCGGTTTAATTTGATTTTGTGACTGAAACTAGTATAAAATTGTGTATAATATACTACAATCTTTTTACCAAAACTAGTATATCAAAAAGTTTCAAAGAATCAAATTTTGAGATAATTTTTTGCATGTACTTCCATCATAACCTTCCCTCGCACCATATAGAAAGGATCTGAAAAGTTTCGTAGTATTTCGAACAAATCTCGATTTAATTTGATATTTTGACCGAAACATAGTATAAAATTGTGTATAATATACAACAATTTTTTACCGAAACTAGTATTTCAAAAAGTTTCAGAGAATCTAATTTTGAGATAACTTTTTGCATGGACTTCCATCATAACATTCCCTCGTAACATATAGAAAGGATCTAAAAAGTTTCGAAGCATTTCGAACAATCCTCGTTTTAATTTGATTTTTTGACCGAAACTAGTATAAAATTTCGTATAATATACTACGATATTTTGACCTAAACTAGCATTTGCAAAAAATTTCATAAAATCTAATTTTGAGATAAGTTTTTCTTGTACTTCCATCATAACCTTCCCTCGTACCATATAGAAAGGATCTGAAAAGTTTCGTAGCATTTCGAATAATCCTCGATTTAATTTGATTTTTTGACCGAAATTTGTATAAAATTGTGTATAATATACTACGATTTTTTGACCGAAACTAGCTTTTCAAAAATTTTAATAGAATCTAATTTTAAGATAATTTTTTGCATGTACTTCCATCATAACATTCCCTAGTAACATATATAAACGATCTGAAAAGCTTCGTAGCATTTCGAATAATCCTCGATTTAATTTGATTATTTGACTGAAACTAGTATAAAATTGTGTATAATATACTACAATTATTTACCGAAACTAGCATTTCAAAAAGTTTCATAGAATCTAATTTTGAGATAATTTTATTGCATGGACTTCCAACATAACTTTACCTCGTAACATATAGAAAGGATCTGATACGTTTCGTAGCATTTCAAACAATCCACAGTTTAATTTGATTATTTGACCGAAACTAGTATAAAATTGTGTATAATATACTACAATTTTTGAACGAAACTAGTATTTCAAAAAGTTTCATTGAGTCAAATTTTGAGATAATTTTTTGCATGGACTTACATCATTACCTTCCCTCGTAACATATAGAAAGGATCTGAAAAGTTTCGTAGTATTCTAGCAATCATCGATTTAATTTGATTGTTTGTCCGAAACTAGTATAAAATTGTGTATAATATACTACAATTTTTAACCGAAACTAGTATTTGAAAAAGTTTCATATCATCTAATTTTAAGAAAAAACATTTGCATGGACTTCCATAATAACCTTCCCTCGTAACATATAGAAACGATCTGAAACGTTTCGTAGCATTTCAGACAATCCTCGGTTTAATTTGATTTTGTGACTGAAACTAGTATAAAATTGTGTATAATATACTACGATCTTTTTACCGAAACTAGTATATCAAAAAGTTTCAAAGAATCTAATTTTGAGATAATTTTTTGCATGGACTTCCATCATAACCTTCCCTCATACCATATAGAAAGGATCTAAAACATTTCGTAGCATTTCGAACAATCGTCAATTTAATTTGATTTTTTGACCGAAACTTAGTATAAAATTGTGTATAATATACAACAATTTTTTTCCGAAACTATTATTTCAAAAGGTTTCAGAGAATCTAATTTGGAGATAATTTATTGCATGGACATCCATCACAACATTCCCCCGTAACATATAGAAAGGATCTGAAAAGTTTCGAAGCAATTCGAACAATCCTCATTATAATTATATTTTTTTCACCGAAACTAGTATAAAATTTTGTATAATATACTACGATTTTTTGACCTAAAATAGCATTTCAAAAAAATTTATAAAATCTAATTGTGAGATAATTTCTTTCTTGGACTTCCATCATAACCTTCCCTCGTACCATTTAGAAAGGATATGAAAAGTTTCGTAGCATTTCGAATAATCCTCGATTTAATTTGATTTTTGACCGAAATTTGTATAAAATTGTGTATAATATACTATGATATTTTGACCGAAACTAGCTTTTCAAAAAATTTCATAGAATCTAATTTTAAGATAATTTTTTGCATGTACATCCATCATAACATTCCCTAGTAACATATATAAACGATCTGAAAAGCTTCGTAGCATTTCGAATAATCCTCGATTTAATTTGATTATTTGACCGAAACTAGTATAAAATTGTGTATAATATACTACGATTTTTTAACCGAAACTAGCATTTCAAAAAGTTTCATAGAATCTAATTTTGAGATGATTTTTTTACATGGACTTCCATCATAACTTTACCTCGTATAATATAGAAAGGATCTTATAAGTTTTGTAGCATTTCGAACAATCCGCTTTTTAATTTTATTATTTGACCGAAACTAGTATAAAATTTTGTATAATATACTACAATTTTTTACAGAAACTAGTATTTGAAAAAGTTTCATATAATCTAATTTTGAGAAAAAAAAATTGAATGGACTTCCATCATAACCTTCTCTCGTAACATATAGAAAGGATCTGAAATGTTTCGTAGCATTTCAGACAATCATCGATTTAATTTGATTTTGTGACTGAAACTAGTATAAAATTGTGTATAATATACTACGATTTTTTTACATAAACTATTATTTCAAGAAGTTTAAAAGAATCTAATTTTGAGATAATTTTTTGCATGGACTTCCATCATAACCTTCCATCGTACCATATAGAAAGGATCTAAAAAGTTTCGTCCTATTTCAAACAATCCTCGATTTCATTTGATTTTTTGACCGAAACATAGTATAAAATTGTGTATAATATACAACAATTTTTTACCGAAACTATTATTTCAAAAAGTTTCAGAGAATCTAATTTTGAGATAACTTTTTGCTAGGACTTCCATCATAACATTCGCTCGTAACATATAGAAATGATCTGAAAAGTTTCGAAGCATTTCGAACAATCCTCATTTTAATTTGATTTTTTGATCGAAACTAGTATAAAATTTTGTATAATATACTACGATTTTTTGACCTAAACTAGCATTTCAAAAAATTTTATAAAATCTAATTTTGAGATAATTTTTTTCTTGTACTTCCATCATAACCTTCCCTCGTACCAAATAGAAAGGATCTGAAAAGTTTCGTAGCATTTCGAATAATCCTCGATTTAATTTGATTTTTTGACCGAAATTTGTATAAAATTATGTATAATATACTACAATTTTTTCACCGAAACTAGCTTTTCAAAAAATTTCATAGAATCTAAATTTAAGATAATTTTTTGCATGTACTTCCATCATAACATTCCCTAGTAACATATATAAACGATCTGAAAAGCTTCGTAGCATTTCGAATAATCCTCGATTTAATTTGATTATTTGACCGAAACTAGTATAAAATTGTGTATAATATACTACGATTTTTTAACCGAAACTAGCATTTCAAAAAGTTTCATAGAATCTAATTTTGAGATAAATTTTTTTCATAGACTTCCATCATAACTTTACCTCGTATAATATAGAAAGGATCTTATAAGTTTCGTAGCATTTCGAACAATCCTCTTTTTAATTTGATTATTTGACCGAAACTAGTATAAAATTGTGTATAATATACTACAATTTTTGACAGAAACTAGTATTTCAAAAAGTTTAAAAGAGTCAAATTTTGAGATAATTTTTTTGCATGCACTTCCATCATTACCTTCCCTCGTAACATATAGAAAGGATCAGAAAAGTTTCATGGTATTCTAACAATCCTAGATTTAATTTGATTATTTGATCGAAACTAGTATAAAATTGTGTATAATATACTACAATTTTTAACCGAAACTAGTATTTGAAAAAGTTTCATATAATCTAATTTTGAGGAAAACAAATTGCATGGACTTCCATCATAACCTTCCCTCGTACCATTTAGAAAGGATATGAAAAGTTTCGTAGCATTTCGAATAATCCTAGATTTAATTTGATTTTTGACCGAAATTTGTATAAAATTGTGTATAATATACTACGATATTTTGACCGAAACTAGCTTTTCAAAAATTTTCATAGAATCTAATTTTAAGATAATTTTTTGCATGTACATCAATCATAACATTCCCTAGTAACATATATAAACGATCTGAAAAGCTTCGTAGCATTTCGAATAATCCTCGATTTAATTTGATTATTTGACCGAAACTAGTATAAAATTTTGTATAATATACTACGATTGTTTAACCGAAACTAGCATTTCAAAAAGTTTCATAGAATCTAATTTTGAGATGATTTTTTTACATGGACTTCCATCATAACTTTACCTCGTATAATATAGAAAGGATCTTATAAGTTTTGTAGCATTTCGAACAATCCGCTTTTTAATTTTATTATTTGACAGAAACTAGTATAAAATTTTGTATAATATACAACGATTTTTTGACCTAAACTAGCATTTCAAAAAATTTCATAAAATCTAATTTTGAGATATTTTTTTTCTTGTACTTCCATCATAACCATCCCTCGTACCATATAGAAAGGATCTGAAAAGTTTCGTAGCATTTCGAATAATCCTCGATTTAATTTGATTTTTTGACCGAAATTTGTATAAAATTGTGTATAATATACTATGATTTTTTGACCGAAACTAGCTTTTCAAAAATTTTCATAGAATCTAATTTTAAGATAACTTTTTGCATGTACTTCCATCATAACATTCCCTAGTAACATATATAAACGATCTGAAAAGCTTCGTAGCATTTCGAATAATCCTCGATTTAATTTGATTATTTGACCGAAACTAGTATAAAATTGTGTATAATATACTACGATTTTTTAACCGAAACTAGCATTTCAAAAAGTTTCATAGAATCTAATTTTGAGATAATTTTTTTACATGGACTTCCATCATAACTTTACCTCGTATAATATATAAGGATCTTATAAGTTTCGTAGCATTTCGAACAATCCTCTTTTTAATTTGATTATTTGACCGAAACAAGTATAAAATTGTGTATAATATACTACAATTTTTGACAGAAACTAGTATTTCAAAATGATTCAAAGAATAAAATTTTGAGATAATTTTTTGCATGGACTTCCATAATAACCTTCCCTCGTAACATATAGAAAGGATCTGAAATGTTTCGTAGCATTTCAGACAATCCTCGGTTTAATTTGATTTTGTGACTGAAACTAGTATAAAATTGTGTATAATATACTACGATCTTTTTACCAAAACTAGTATATCAAAAAGTTTCAAAGAATCAAATTTTGAGATAATTTTTTGCATATACTTCCATCATAACCTTCCCTCGCACCATATAGAAAGGATCTGAAAAGTTTCGTAGTATTTCGAACAAATCTCGATTTAATTTGATATTTTGACCGAAACATAGTATAAAATTGTGTATAATATACAACAATTTTTTACCGAAACTAGTATTTCAAAAAGTCTCAGAGAATCTAATTTTGAGATAACTTTTTGCATGGACTTCCATCATAACATTCCCTCGTAACATATAGAAAGGATCTAAAAAGTTTCGAAGCATTTCGAACAATCCTCGTTTTAATTTGATTTTTTGACCGAAACTAGTATAAAATTTCGTATAATATACTACGATATTTTGACCTAAACTAGCATTTGCAAAAAATTTCATAAAATCTAATTTTGAGATAAGTTTTTCTTGTACTTCCATCATAACCTTCCCTCGTACCATATAGAAAGGATCTGAAAAGTTTCGTAGCATTTCGAATAATCCTCGATTTAATTTGATTTTTTGACCGAAATTTGTATAAAATTGTGTATAATATACTACGATTTTTTGACCGAAACTAGCTTTTCAAAAATTTTAATAGAATCTAATTTTAAGATAATTTTTTGCATGTACTTCCATCATAACATTCCCTAGTAACATATATAAACGATCTGAAAAGCTTCGTAGCATTTCGAATAATCCTCGATTTAATTTGATTATTTGACTGAAACTAGTATAAAATTGTGTATAATATACTACAATTATTTACCGAAACTAGCATTTCAAAAAGTTTCATAGAATCTAATTTTGAGATAATTTTATTGCATGGACTTCCAACATAACTTTACCTCGTAACATATAGAAAGGATCTGATACGTTTCGTAGCATTTCAAACAATCCTCAGTTTAATTTGATTATTTGACCGAAACTAGTATAAAATTGTGTATAATATACTACAATTTTTGACCGAAACTAGTATTTCAAAAAGTTTCATTGAGTCAAATTTTGAGATAATTTTTTGCATGGACTTACATCATTACCTTCCCTCGTAACATATAGAAAGGATCTGAAAAGTTTCGTAGTATTCTAGCAATCATCGATTTAATTTGATTGTTTGTCCGAAACTAGTATAAAATTGTGTATAATATACTACAATTTTTAACCGAAACTAGTATTTGAAAAAGTTTCATATCATCTAATTTTAAGAAAAAACATTTGCATGGACTTCCATAATAACCTTCCCTCGTAACATATAGAAACGATCTGAAACGTTTCGTAGCATTTCAGACAATCCTCGGTTTAATTTGATTTTGTGACTGAAACTAGTATAAAATTGTGTATAATATACTACGATCTTTTTACCGAAACTAGTATATCAAAAAGTTTCAATGAATCTAATTTTGAGATAATTTTTTGCATGGACTTCCATCATAACCTTCCCTCATACCATATAGAAAGGATCTAAAACATTTCGTAGCATTTCGAACAATCGTCAATTTAATTTGATTTTTTGACCGAAACTTAGTATAAAATTGTGTATAATATACAACAATTTTTTTCCGAAACTAGTATTTCAAAAGGTTTCAGAGAATCTAATTTGGAGATAATTTATTGCATGGACTTCCATCACAACATTCCCTCGTAACATATAGAAAGGATCTGAAAAGTTTCGAAGCATTTCGAACAATCCTCATTATAATTATATTTTTTTCACCGAAACTAGTATAAAATTTTGTATAATATACTACGATTTTTTGACCTAAAATAGCATTTCAAAAAAATTTATAAAATCTAATTGTGAGATAATTTCTTTCTTGGACTTCCATCATAACCTTCCCTCGTACCATTTAGAAAGGATATGAAAAGTTTTGTAGCATTTCGAATAATCCTCGATTTAATTTGATTTTTGACCGAAATTTGTATAAAATTGTGTATAATATACTATGATATTTTGACCGAAACTAGCTTTTCAAAAAATTTCATAGAATCTAATTTTAAGATAATTTTTTGCATGTACATCCATCATAACATTCCCTAGTAACATATATAAACGATCTGAAAAGCTTCGTAGCATTTCGAATAATCCTCGATTTAATTTGATTATTTGACCGAAACTAGTATAAAATTTTGTATAATATACTACGATTGTTTAACCGAAACTAGCATTTCAAAAAGTTTCATAGAATCTAATTTTGAGATGATTTTTTTACATGGACTTCCATCATAACTTTACCTCGTATAATATAGAAAGGATCTTATAAGTTTTGTAGCATTTCGAACAATCCGCTTTTTAATTTTATTATTTGACCGAAACTAGTATAAAATTTTGTATAATATACTACAATTTTTTACAGAAACTAGTATTTGAAAAAGTTTCATATAATCTAATTTTGGGAAAAAAAAATTGAATGGACTTCCATCATAACCTTCTCTCGTAACATATAGAAAGGATCTGAAATGTTTCGTAGCATTTCAGACAATCATCGATTTAATTTGATTTTGTGACTGAAACTAGTATAAAATTGTGTATAATATACTACGATTTTTTTACATAAACTATTATTTCAAGAAGTTTAAAAGAATCTAATTTTGAGATAATTTTTTGCATGGACTTCCATCATAACCTTCCATCGTACCATATAGAAAGGATCTGAAAAGTTTCGTCCTATTTCAAACAATCCTCGATTTCATTTGATTTTTTGACCGAAACATAGTATAAAATTGTGTATAATATACAACAATTTTTTACCGAAACTATTATTTCAAAAAGTTTCAGAGAATCTAATTTTGAGATAACTTTTTGCTAGGACTTCCATCATAACATTCGCTCGTAACATATAGAAATGATCTGAAAAGTTTCGAAGCATTTCGAACAATCCTCATTTTAATTTGATTTTTTGATCGAAACTAGTATAAAATTTTGTATAATATACTACGATTTTTTGACCTAAACTAGCATTTCAAAAAATTTTATAAAATCTAATTTTGAGATAATTTTTTTCTTGTACTTCCATCATAACCTTCCCTCGTACCAAATAGAAAGGATCTGAAAAGTTTTGTAGCATTTCGAGTAATCCTCGATTTAATTTGATTTTTTGACCGAAATTTGTATAAAATTATGTATAATATACTACAATTTTTTCACCGAAACTAGCTTTTCAAAAAATTTCATAGAATCTAAATTTAAGATAATTTTTTGCATGTACTTCCATCATAACATTCCCTAGTAACATATATAAACGATCTAAAAAGCTTCGTAGCATTTCGAATAATCCTCGATTTAATTTGATTATTTGACCGAAACTAGTATAAAATTGTGTATAATATACTACGATTTTTTAACCGAAACTAGCATTTCAAAAAGTTTCATAGAATCTAATTTTGAGATAAATTTTTTTCATAGACTTCCATCATAACTTTACCTCGTATAATATAGAAAGGATCTTATAAGTTTCGTAGCATTTCGAACAATCCTCTTTTTAATTTGATTATTTGACCGAAACTAGTATAAAATTGTGTATAATATACTACAATTTTTGACAGAAACTAGTATTTCAAAAAGTTTAAAAGAGTCAAATTTTGAGATAATTTTTTTGCATGCACTTCCATCATTACCTTCCCTCGTAACATATAGAAAGGATCAGAAAAGTTTCATGGTATTCTAACAATCCTAGATTTAATTTGATTATTTGATCGAAACTAGTATAAAATTGTGTATAATATACTACAATTTTTAACCGAAACTAGTATTTGAAAAAGTTTCATATAATCTAATTTTGAGGAAAACAAATTGCATGGACTTCCATCATAACCTTCCCTCGTACCATTTAGAAAGGATATGAAAAGTTTCATAGCATTTCGAATAATCATAGATTTAATTTGATTTTTGACCGAAATTTGTATAAAATTGTGTATAATATACTACGATATTTTGACCGAAACTAGCTTTTCAAAAATTTTCATAGAATCTAATTTTAAGATAATTTTTTGCATGTACATCAATCATAACATTCCCTAGTAACATATATAAACGATCTGAAAAGCTTCGTAGCATTTCGAATAATCCTCGATTTAATTTGATTATTTGACCGAAACTAGTATAAAATTTTGTATAATATACTACGATTGTTTAACCGAAACTAGCATTTCAAAAAGTTTCATAGAATCTAATTTTGAGATGATTTTTTTACATGGACTTCCATCATAACTTTACCTCGTATAATATAGAAAGGATCTTATAAGTTTTGTAGCATTTCGAACAATCCGCTTTTTAATTTTATTATTTGACAGAAACTAGTATAAAATTTTGTATAATATACTACGATTTTTTGACCTAAACTAGCATTTCAAAAAATTTCATAAAATCTAATTTTGAGATATTTTTTTCCTTGTACTTCCATCATAACCTTCCCTTGTACCATATAGAAAGGATCTGAAATGTTTCGTAGCATTTCGAATAATCCTCGATTTAATTTGATTTTTTGACCGAAATTTGTATAAAATTGTGTATAATATACTACGATTTTTTGACCAAAACTAGGTTTTCAAAAATTTTCATAGAATCTAATTTTAAGATAACTTTTTGCATGTACTTCCATCATAACATTCCCTAGTAACATATATAAACGATCTGAAAAGCTTCGTAGCATTTCGAATAATCCTCGATTTAATTTGATTATTTGACCGAAACTAGTATAAATTGTGTATAATATACTACGATTTTTTAACCGAAACTAGCATTTCAAAAAGTTTCATAGAATCTAATTTTGAGATAATTTTTTTACATGGACTTCCATCATAACTTTACCTCGTATAATATATAAGGATCTTATAAGTTTCGTAGCATTTCGAACAATCCTCTTTTTAATTTGATTATTTGACCGAAACAAGTATTAAATTGTGTATAATATACTACAATTTTTGACAGAAACTAGTATTTCAAAAAGATTCAAAGAATAAAATTTTGAGATAATTTTTTTGCATGCACTTCCATCATTACCTTCCCTCGTAACATATAGAAAGGATCAGAAAGGTTTCGTAGTATTCTAACAATCCTAGATTTAATTTGATTATTTGATCGAAACTAGTATAAAATTGTGTATAATATACTACAATTTTTAACCGAAACTAGTATTTGAAAAAGTTTCATATAATCTAATTTTGAGAAAAAAAAATGGCATGGACTTCCATCATAACCTTCCCTCGTAACATATAGAAAGGATCTGAAATGTTTCGTAGCATTTCAGACAATCCTCGGTTTAATTTGATTTTGTGACTGAAACTATTATAAAATTGTGTATAATATACTACGATTTTTTTACCGAAACTTGAATTTCAAATAGTTTCAAAGAATCTAATTTTGAGATAATTTTTTGCATGGACTTCCATCATAACCTTCCCTCGCACCATATAGAAAGGATCTGAAATGTTTCATAGCATTTCGAACAATCCTCGATTTAATTTGATTTTTTGACTGAAACATAGTATAATATTGTGTATAAAATACAACAATTTTTTACCGAAACTAGTATTTCAAAAAGTTTCAGAGAATCTAATTTTGAGATAATTTTTTGCATGGACTTCCATCATAACATTCCCTCGTAACATATAGATATGATCTGAAAAGTTTCGAAGCATTTCGAACAATCCTCGTTTTAATTTGATTTTTTGACAGAAACTAGTATAAAATTTTGTATAATATACTACGATTTTTTGACCTAAACTAGCATTTCATAAAATTTCATAAAATCTAATTTTGAGATAATTTTTTCTTGTACTTCCATCATATCCTTCCCTCGTACCATATAGAAAGGATCTTAAAAGTTTCGTAGCATTTCGAATAATCCTCGATTTAATTTGATTTTTTGACCGAATTTTGTATAAAATTGTGTATAATATACTACGATTTTTTGAGCAAAACTAGCTTTTCAAAACTTTATATAGAATCTAATTTTAAGATAATTTTTTGCATGTACATCCATCATAACATTGCCTAGTAACATATATAAACGATCTGAAAAGCTTCGTAGCATTTCGAATAATCCTCGATTTAATTTGATTATTTGACCGAAACTAGTATAAAATTGTGTATAATATACTACGATTTTTTAACCGAAACCAGCATTTCAAAAAGTTTCATAGAATCTAATTTTGAGATAATTTTTTTACATGGACTTCAATCATAACTTTACCTCGTATAATATAGAAAGGATCTTTTAAGTTTCGTAGAATTTCGAACAATCCTCTTTTTAATTTGATTATTTGACCGAAACAAGTATAAAATTGTGTATAATATACTACAATTTTTGACAAAAACTAGTATTTTCAAAAGTTTCAAAGAATAAAATTTTGAGATAATTTTTTTGCATGCACTTCCATCATTACCTTCCCTCGTAACATATAGAAAGGATCTGAAAAGTTTCGTTGTATTCTAACAATCCTAGATTTAATTTGATTATTTGATCGAAACTAGTATAAAATTGTGTATAATATACTACAATTTTTAACCGAAACTAGTATTTGAAAAAGTTTCATATAATCTAATTTTGAGAAAAAAAAATTGCATGGACTTAAATCATAACCTTCCCTCGTAACATATAGAAAGGATCTGAAATGTTTCGTAGCATTTCAGACAATCCTCGGTTTAATTTGATTTTGTGACTGAAACTAGTATAAAATTGTGTATAATATACTACGATTTTTTTACCAAAACTATTATTTCAAAAAGTTTCAAAGAATCTAATTTTGAGATAATTTTTTGCATGGACTTCCATCATAACCTTCCATCGTACCATATAGAAAGGATATGAAATGTTTCGTAGCATTTCGAACAATCCTCGATTTAATTTGATTTTTTGACCGAAACATAGTATAAAATTGTGTATAATATACAACAATTTTTTACCGAAACTAGTATTTCAAAAAGTTTCAGAGAATCAAATTTTGAGATAACTTTTTGCATGGACTTCCATCATAACATTCCCTCGTAACATATAGAAATTATCTGAAAAGTTTCGAAGCATTTCGAATAATCCTCGTTTTAATTTGATTTTTTGACCGAAACTAGTATAAAAGTTTGTATAATATACTACGATTTTTTGACCTAAACTAGCATTTCAAAAAATTTCATAAAATCTAATTTTGAGATAATTTTTTTCTTGTACTTCCATCATAACCTTCCCTCGTACCATATAGAAAGGATCTGAAATGTTTCGGAGCATTTCGAATAATCCTCGATTAAATTTGATTTTTTGACCGAAATTTGTATAAAATTGTGTATAATATACTACGATTTTTTAACCGAAACTAACTTTTCAAAAATTTTCATAGAATCTAATTTTAAGATAACTTTTTGCATGTACTTCCATCATAACATTCCCTAGTAACATATATAAACGATCTGAAAAGCTTCGTAGCATTTCGAATAATCCTCGATTTAATTTGATTATTTGACTGAAACTAGTATAAAATTGTGTATAATATACTACGATTTTTTAACCGAAACTAGCATTTCAAAAAGTTTCATAGAATCTAATTTTGAGATAAATTTTTTTCATAGACTTCCATCATAACTTTACCTCTTATAATATAGAAAGGATCTTATAAGTTTCGTAGCATTTCAAACAATCCTCTTTTTAATTTGATTATTTGACCGAAACTAGTATAAAATTGTGTATAATATACTACAATTTTTGACAGAAACTAGTATTTCAAAAAATTTAAAAGAGTCAAATTTTGAGATAATTTTTTTGCATGCACTTCCATCATTACCTTCCCTCATAACATATAGAAAGGATCAGAAAACTTTCATGGTATTCTAACAATCCTAGATTTAATTTGATTATTTGATCGAAACTAGTATAAAATTGTGTATAATATACTACAATTTTTAACCGAAACTAGTATTTGAAAAAGTTTCATATAATCTAATTTTGAGGAAAACAAATTGCATGGACTTCCATCATAACCTTCCCTTGTAACATATAGAAAGGATCTGAAATGTTTTGTAGCATTTCAGACAATCCTCGGTTTAATTTGATTTTGTGACTGAAACTAGTATAAAATTGTGTATAATATACTACGATTTTTTTACCGAAACTAGTATGTCAAAAAGTTTCAAAGAATCTAATTTTGAGATAATTTTTTGCATGGACTTCCATCATAACCTTCCCTCGCACCATATAGAAAGGATCTGAAATGTTTCATAGCATTTCGAACAATCCTCGATTTAATTTAATTTTTTGACCGAAACATAGTATAATATTGTGTATAAAATACAACAATTTTTTACCGAAACTAGTATTTCAAAAAGTTTCAGAGAATCTAATTTTGAGATAATTTTTTGCATGGACTTCCATCATAACATTCCCTCGTAACTTATAGAAATGATCTGAAAAGTTTCGAAGCATTTCGAACAATCCTCTTTTTAATTTGATTATTTGACCGAAACTAGTATAAAATTGTGTATAATATACTACAATTTTTGACAGAAACTAGTATTTCAAAAAGTTTAAAAGAGTCAAATTTTGAGATAATTTTTTTGCATGCACTTCCATCATTACCTTCCCTCGTAACATATAGAAAGGATCAGAAAAGTTTCATGGTATTCTAACAATTTTAGATTTAATTTGATTATTTGATCGAAACTAGTATAAAATTATGTATAATATACTACAATTTTTAACCGAAACTAGTATTTGAAAAAGTTTCATATAATCTAATTTTGAGGAAAACAAATTGCATGGACTTCCATCATAACCTTCCCTTGTAACATATAGAAAGGATCTGAAATGTTTCGTAGCATTTCAGACAATCCTCGGTTTAATTTGATTTTGTGACTGAAACTAGTATAAAATTGTGTTTAATATACTACGATTTTTTTACCGAAACTAGTATTTCAAAAAGTTTCAAAGAATCTAATTTTGAGATAATTTTTTGCATGGACTTCCATCATAACCTTCCCTCGCACCATATAGAAAGGATCTAAAATTGTGTATAATTTGATTTTTTGACTGAAATTTGTATAAAATTGTTTATAATATACTACGATTTTTTGACCGAACTCGCTTTTCAAAAAGTTACATAGAATCTAATTTTGAGATAATTTTTTTGCATGGACTTCCATCATAACTTTACCTCGTATAATATAGAAAGGATCATATAAGTTTAGTAGCATTTCGAACAATCCTCGGTTTAATTTGATTATTTGACCGAAACTAGTATAAAATTGTGTATAATATACTACAATTTATGACTGAAACTAGTATTTCAAAAAGTTTCAAAGAGTCAAATTTTGAGATAATTGTTTTGCATGGACTTCCATCATAACCTTCCCTCATACCATATAGAAAGGATCTGAAAAGTTTCGTAGCATTTCGAACAATCCTCGATTTAATTTGATTTTTTGACCGAAACTCAGTATAAAATTGTGTATCATATACAACAATATTTTTACCGAAACTAGTATTTCAAAAGGTTTCAGAGAATATAATTTAGAGATAATTTTTTGCATGGACTTCCATCATAACATTCCCTCGTAACATATAGAAATGATCTGAAAAGTTTCGAAGCATTTCGAACAATCCTCGTTTTAATTTGATTTTTTGACAGAAACTAGTATAAAATTTTGTATAATATACTACGATTTTTTGACCTAAACTAGCATTTAAAAAAATTTCATAAAATCTAATTTTGAGATAATTTTTTCCTTGTACTTCCATCATAACCTTCCCTTGTACCATATAGAAAGGATCTGAAATGTTTCGTAGCATTTCGAATAATCCTCGATTTAATTTAATTTTTTGACCGAAATTTGTATAAAATTGTGTATAATATACTACGATTTTTTGACCGAAACTAGCTTTTCAAAAATTTTCATAGAATCTAATTTTAAGATAACTTTTTGCATGTACTTCCATCATAACATTCCCTAGTAACATATATAAACGATCTGAAAAGCTTCGTAGCATTTCGAATAATCCTCGATTTAATTTGATTATTTGACCGAAACTAGTATAAAATTGTGTATAATATACTACGATTTTTTAACCGAAACTAGCATTTCAAAAAGTTTCATAGAATCTAATTTTGAGATAATTTTTTTACATGGACTTCCATCATAACTTTACCGCGTATAATATATAAAGGATCTTATAAGTTTCATAGCATTTCGAACAATCCTCTTTCTAATTTGATTATTTGACCGAAAAAGGTATAAAATTGTGTATAATATACTACAATTTTTGACAGAAACTAGTATTTCAAAAAGATTCAAAGAATAAAATTTTGAGATAATTTTTTTGCATGCACTTCCATCATTACCTTCCCTCGTAACATATAGAAAGGATCAGAAAGGTTTTGTAGTATTCTAAAAATCCTAGATTTAATTTGATTATTTGATCGAAACTAGTATAAAATTGTGTATAATATACTACAATTTTTAACCGAAACTAGTATTTGAAAAAGTTTCATATAATCTAATTTTGACGGGAAAAAATTGCATGGACTTCCATCATAACCTTCCCTCGTAACATATAGAAAGGATCTGAAATGTTTTGTAGCATTTCAGACAATCCTCGGTTTAATTTGATTTTGTGACTGAAACTTGTATAAAATTGTGTATAATATACTACGATTTTTTTACCGAAACTTGAATTTCAAATAGTTTCAAAGAATCTAATTTTGAGATAATTTTTTGCATGGACTTCCATCATAACCTTCCCTCGCACCATATAGAAAGGATCTGAAATGTTTCATAGCATTTCGAACAATCCTCGATTTAATTTGATTTTTTGACCGAAACATAGTATAATACTGTGTATAAAATACAACAATTTTTTACCGAAACTAGTATTTCAAAAAGTTTCAGAGAATCTAATTTTGAGATAATTTTTTGCATGGTCTTCCATCATAACATTCCCTCGTAACATATAGAAATGATCAGAAATGTTTCGAAGATTTTCGAACAATCCCCGTTTTAATTTGATTTTTTGACCAAAACTAGTATAAAATTTTGTATAATATACTACGATTTTTTGACCTAATCTAGCATTTCAAAAAAATTCATAAAATCTAATTTTGAGATAATTTTTTTCTTGTACTTCCATCATAACCTTCCCTCGTACCATATAGAAAGGATCTGAAAAGTTTCGTAGCATTTCGAATAATCCCCGATTTAATTTGATTTTTTGACTGAAATTTGTATAAAATTGTGTATAATATACTACGATTTTTTGACCGAACTCGCTTTTCCAAAAGTTTCATAGAATCTAATTTTGAGATAATTTTTTTGCATGGACTTCCATCATAACTTTACCTCGTATAATATAGAAAGGATCATATAAGTTTCGTAGCATTTCGAACAATCCTCGGTTTAATTTGATTATTTGACCGAAACTAGTATAAAATTGTGTATAATATACTACAATTTTTGACTGAAACTAGTATTTCAAAAAGTTTCAAAGAGTCAAATTTTGAGATAATTGTTTTGCATGGACTTCCATCATTACCTTCCCTCTTAACATATAGAAAGGATCTTAAAAGTTTCATAGTAACAATCCTAGATTTAATTTGATTATTTGACCGAAACTAGTATAAAATTGTGTATAATATACAACAATTTTTAACCGAAACTAGAATTTGAAAAAGTTTCATATAATCTAATTTTGAGAAAAAAAATTGCATGGACTTCCATCATAACCTTCCCTCGTAACATATAGAAAGGATCTGAAATGTTTCGTAGCATTTCAGACAATCCTCGGTTTAATTTGATTTTGTGACTGAAACTAGTATAAAATTGTGTATAATATACTACGATTTTTTTACCGAAACTAGTATTTCAAAAAGTTTCAAAGAATCTAATTTTGAGATAATTTTTTGCATGGACTTCCATCATAACCTTCCCTCATACCATATAGAAAGGATCTGAAAAGTTTCGTAGCATTTCGAACAATCCTCGATTTAATTTGATTTTTTGACCGAAACTCAGTATAAAATTGTGTATCATATACAACAATATTTTTACCGAAACTAGTATTTCAAAAGGTTTAAGAGAATATAATTTAGAGATAATTTTTTGCATGGACTTCCATCATAACATTCCCTCGGAACATATAGAAATGATCTGAAAAGTTTCGAAGCATTTCGAACAATCCTCGTTTTAATTTGATTTTTTGACAGAAACTAGTATAAAATTTTGTATAATATACTACGATTTTTTGACCTAAACTAGCATTTCAAAAAATTTCATAAAATCTAATTTTGAGATAATTTTTTCCTTGTACTTCCATCATAACCTTCCCTTGTACCATATAGAAAGGATCTGAAATGTTTCGTAGCATTTCGAATAATCCTCGATTTAATTTAATTTTTTGACCGAAATTTGTATAAAATTGTGTATAATATACTACGATTTTTTGACCGAAACTAGCTTTTCAAAAATTTTCATAGAATCTAACTTTAAGATAACTTTTTGCATGTACTTCCATCATAACATTCCCTAGTAACATATATAAACGATCTGAAATGCTTCGTAGCATTTCGAATAATCCTCGATTTAATTTGATTATTTGACCGAAACTAGTATAAAATTGTGTATAATATACTACGATTTTTTAACCGAAACTAGCATTTCAAAAAGTTTCATAGAATCTAATTTTGAGATAATTTTTTTACATGGACTTCCATCATAACTTTACCGCGTATAATATATAAAGGATCTTATAAGTTTCATAGCATTTCGAACAATCCTCTTTCTAATTTGATTATTTGACCGAAACAAGTATAAAATTGTGTATAATATACTACAATTTTTGACAGAAACTAGTATTTCAAAAAGATTCAAAGAATAAAATTTTGAGATAATTTTTTTGCATGCACTTCCATCATTACCTTCCCTCGTAACATATAGAAAGGATCAGAAAGGTTTTGTAGTATTCTAAAAATCCTAGATTTAATTTGATTATTTGATCGAAACTAGTATAAAATTGTGTATAATATACTACAATTTTTAACCGAAACTAGTATTTGAAAAAGTTTCATATAATCTAATTTTGAGGGGAAAAAATTGCATGGACTTCCATCATAACCTTCCCTCGTAACATATAGAAAGGATCTGAAATGTTTCGTAGCATTTCAGACAATCCTCGGTTTAATTTGATTTTGTGACTGAAACTAGTATAAAATTGTGTATAATATACTACGATTTTTTTACCGAAACTAGTATTTCAAAAAGTTTCAAAGAATCTAATTTTGAGATAATTTTTTGCATGGACTTCCATCATAACCTTCCCTCATACCATATAGAAAGGATCTGAAAAGTTTCGTAGCATTTCGAACAATCCTCGATTTAATTTGATTTTTTGACCGAAACTCAGTATAATACTGTGTATAAAATACAACAATTTTTTACCGAAACTAGTATTTCAAAAAGTTTCAGAGAATCTAATTTTGAGATAATTTTTTGCATGGTCTTCCATCATAACATTCCCTCGTAACATATAGAAATGATCAGAAATGTTTCGAAGATTTTCGAACAATCCCCGTTTTAATTTGATTTTTTGACCAAAACTAGTATAAAATTTTGTATAATATACTACGATTTTTTGACCTAATCTAGCATTTCAAAAAAATTCATAAAATCTAATTTTGAGATAATTTTTTTCTTGTACTTCCATCATAACCTTCCCTCGTACCATATAGAAAGGATCTGAAAGGTTTCGTAGCATTTCGAATAATCCCCGATTTAATTTGATTTTTTGACTGAAATTTGTATAAAATTGTGTATAATATACTACGATTTTTTGACCGAACTCGCTTTTCAAAAAGTTTCATAGAATCTAATTTTGAGATAATTTTTTTGCATGGACTTCCATCATAACTTTACCTCGTATAATATAGAAAGGATCATATAAGTTTCGTAGCATTTCGAACAATCCTCGGTTTAATTTGATTATTTGACCGAAACTAGTATAAAATTGTGTATAATATACTACAATTTTTGACTGAAACTAGTATTTCAAAAAGTTTCAAAGAGTCAAATTTTGAGATAATTGTTTTGCATGGACTTCCATCATTACCTTCCCTCTTAACATATAGAAAGGATCTTAAAAGTTTCATAGTAACAATCCTAGATTTAATTTGATTATTTGACCGAAACTAGTATAAAATTGTGTATGATATACAACAATTTTTAACCGAAACTAGAATTTGAAAAAGTTTCATATAATCTAATTTTGAGAAAAAAAATTGCATGGACTTCCATCATAACCTTCCCTCGTAACATATAGAAAGGATCTGAAATGTTTCGTAGCATTTCAGACAATCCTCGATTTAATTTGATTTTGTGACTGAAACTAGTATAAAATTGTGTATAATATACTACGATTTTTTTACCGAAACTAGTATTTCAAAAAGTTTCAAAGAATCTAATTTTGAGATAATTTTTTGCATGGACTTCCATCATAACCTTCCCTCATACCATATAGAAAGGATCTGAAAAGTTTCGTAGCATTTCGAACAATCCTCGATTTAATTTGATTTTTTGACCGAAACTCAGTATAAAATTGTGTATCATATACAACAATATTTTTACCGAAACTAGTATTTCAAAAGGTTTCAGAGAATATAATTTAGAGATAATTTTTTGCATGGACTTCCATCATAACATTCCCTCGTAACATATAGAAATGATCTGAAAAGTTTCGAAGCATTTCGAACAATCCTCGTTTTAATTTGATTTTTTGACAGAAACTAGTATAAAATTTTGTATAATATACTACGATTTTTTGACCTAAACTAGCATTTCAAAAAATTTCATAAAATCTAATTTTGAGATAATTTTTTCCTTGTACTTCCATCATAACCTTCCCTTGTACCATATAGAAAGGATCTGAAATGTTTCGTAGCATTTCGAATAATCCTCGATTTAATTTAATTTTTTGACCGAAATTTGTATAAAATTGTGTATAATATACTACGATTTTTTGACCGAAACTAGCTTTTCAAAAATTTTCATAGAATCTAATTTTAAGATAACTTTTTGCATGTACTTCCATCATAACATTCCCTAGTAACATATATAAACGATCTGAAATGCTTCGTAGCATTTCAAATAATCCTCGATTTAATTTGATTATTTGACCGAAACTAGTATAAAATTGTGTATAATATACTACGATTTTTTAACCGAAACTAGCATTTCAAGAAGTTTCATAGAATCTAATTTTGAGATAATTTTTTTACATGGACTTCCATCATAACTTTACCGCGTATAATATATAAAGGATCTTATAAGTTTCATAGCATTTCGAACAATCCTCTTTCTAATTTGATTATTTGACCGAAACAAGTATAAAATTGTGTATAATATACTACAATTTTTGACAGAAACTAGTATTTCAAAAAGATTCAAAGAATAAAATTTTGAGATAATTTTTTTGCATGCACTTCCATCATTACCTTCCCTCGTAACATATAGAAAGGATCAGAAAGGTTTTGTAGTATTCTAAAAATCCTAGATTTAATTTGATTATTTGATCGAAACTAGTATAAAATTGTGTATAATATACTACAATTTTTAACCGAAACTAGTATTTGAAAAAGTTTCATATAATCTAATTTTGAGGGGAAAAAATTGCATGGACTTCCATCATAACCTTCCCTCGTAACATATAGAAAGGATCTGAAATGTTTCGTAGCATTTCAGACAATCCTCGGTTTAATTTGATTTTGTGACTGAAACTAGTATAAAATTGTGTATAATATACTACGATTTTTTTACCGAAACTAGTATTTCAAAAAGTTTCAAAGAATCTAATTTTGAGATAATTTTTTGCATGGACTTCCATCATAACCTTCCCTCATACCATATAGAAAGGATCTGAAAAGTTTCGTAGCATTTCGAACAATCCTCGATTTAATTTGATTTTTTGACCGAAACTCAGTATAATACTGTGTATAAAATACAACAAATTTTTACCGAAACTAGTATTTCAAAAAGTTTCAGAGAATCTAATTTTGAGATAATTTTTTGCATGGTCTTCCATCATAACATTCCCTCGTAACATATTGAAAGGATCTGAAAAGTTTCGAAGATTTTCGAACAATCCTCATTATAATTATATTTTTTTCACCGAAACTAGTATAAAATTTTGTATAATATACTACGATTTTTTGACCTAATCTAGCATTTCAAAAAAATTCATAAAATCTAATTTTGAGATAATTTTTTTCTTGTACTTCCATCATAACCTTCCCTCGTACCATATAGAAAGGATCTGAAAGGTTTCGTAGCATTTCGAATAATCCCCGATTTAATTTGATTTTTTGACTGAAATTTGTATAAAATTGTGTATAATATACTACGATTTTTTGACCGAACTCGCTTTTCAAAAAGTTTCATAGAATCTAATTTTGAGATAATTTTTTTGCATGGACTTCCATCATAACTTTACCTCGTATAATATAGAAAGGATCATATAAGTTTCGTAGCATTTCGAACAATCCTCGGTTTAATTTGATTATTTGACCGAAACTAGTATAAAATTGTGTATAATATACTACAATTTTTGACTGAAACTAGTATTTCAAAAAGTTTCAAAGAGTCAAATTTTGAGATAATTGTTTTGCATGGACTTCCATCATTACCTTCCCTCTTAACATATAGAAAGGATCTTAAAAGTTTCATAGTAACAATCCTAGATTTAATTTGATTATTTGACCGAAACTAGTATAAAATTGTGTATAATATACAACAATTTTTAACCGAAACTAGAATTTGAAAAAGTTTCATATAATCTAATTTTGAGAAAAAAAATTGCATGGACTTCCATCATAACCTTCCCTCGTAACATATAGAAAGGATCTGAAATGTTTCGTAGCATTTCAGACAATCCTCGATTTAATTTGATTTTGTGACTGAAACTAGTATAAAATTGTGTATAATATACTACGATTTTTTTACCGAAACTAGTATTTCAAAAAGTTTCAAAGAATCTAATTTTGAGATAATTTTTTGCATGGACTTCCATCATAACCTTCCCTCATACCATATAGAAAGGATCTGAAAAGTTTCGTAGCATTTCGAACAATCCTCGATTTAATTTGATTTTTTGACCGAAACTCAGTATAAAATTGTGTATCATATACAACAATATTTTTACCGAAACTAGTATTTCAAAAGGTTTCAGAGAATATAATTTAGAGATAATTTTTTGCATGGACTTCCATCATAACATTCCCTCGTAACATATAGAAATGATCTGAAAAGTTTCGAAGCATTTCGAACAATCCTCGTTTTAATTTGATTTTTTGACCGAAAGTAGTATAATTTTGTATAATATACTACGATTTTTTGACCTAAATTAGCATTTCAAAACATTTCATAAAATCTAATTTTGAGATAATTTTTTTCTTGTACTTCCATCATAACCTTCCCTCGAACCATATAGAAAGGATCTGAAAAGTTTCGTAGCATTTCGAATAATCCTCGATTTAATTTGATTTTTTGACCGAAATTTGTATAAAATTGTGTATAATATACTACTATTTTTTGACTGAAACTCGCTTTTCAAAAAATTTCATAGAATCTAATTTTAAGATAATTTTTTGCATGTACTTCCATCATAACATTCCCTAGTAACATAAATAAACAATCTGAAAAGCTTCGAAGCATTTCGAATAATCCTCGATTTAATTTGATTATTTGACCAAAACTAGTATACAATTGTGTATAATATACTACGATTTTTTAACCGAAACTAGGATTTCATAAAGTTTCATAGAATCTAATTTAGAGATATTTTTTTCGCATGGAATCTAATTTAGAGATTATTTGACCGAAACTAGTATAAAATTGTGTATTATATACTACAATTTTTGAACGAAACTAGTATTTCAAAAAGTTTCAAAGAATAAAATTTTGAGATAAATTTTTTTGCATGCACTTCCATCATTACCTTCCCTCGTAACATATAGAAAGGATCAGAAAAGTTTCGTAGTATTCTAACAATCCTAGATTTAATTTGATTATTTGATCGAATCTAGTATAAAATTGTGTATAATATACTACAATTTTTAACCGAAACTAGTATTTGAAAAAGTTTCATATAATCTAATTTTGAGGGGGGGAAATTGCATGGACTTCCATCATAACCTTCCCTCGTAACATATAGAAAGGATCTGAAATGTTTTGTAGCATTTCAGACAATCCTCGGTTTAATTTGATTTTGTGACTGAAACTAGTATAAAATTGTGTATAATATACTACGATTTTTATACCGAAACTAGTATTTCAAAAAGTTTCAAAGAATCTAATTTTAAGATAATTTTTTGCATGGACTTCCATCATAACCTTCCCTCGCACCATATAGAAAGGATCTGAAAAGTTTTGTAGCATTTCGAACAATCCTCGATTTAATTTGATTTTTTGACTGAAACATAGTATAATATTGTGTATAAAATACAACAATTTTTTTTACCGAAACTAGTATTTCAAAAAGTTTCAGAGAATCTAATTTTGAGATAACTTTTTGCATGGACTTCCATCATAACATTCCCTCGTAACATATAGAAAGGATCTGAAAAGTTTCGAAGCATTTCGAACAATCCTCGTTTTAATTTGATTTTTTGACCGAAACTAGTATAAAATTTTGTATAATATACTACGATTTTTTGACCTAAACTAGAATTTCAAAAAAATTCATAAAATCTAATTTTGAGATAATTTTTTTCTTGTACTTCCATCATAACCTTCCCTCGTACCATATAGAAAGGATCTGAAAATTTTCGTAGCATTTCGAATAATCCTTGATTTAATTTGATTTTTTGACCAAAATTTGTATAAAATTGTATATAATATACTACGATTTTTTGACCGAAACTAGCTTTTCAAAAAATTTCATAGAATCTAATTTTAAGATAATTTTTTGCATGTACTTCCATCATAACATTCCCTAGTAACATATATAAACAATCTGAAAAGCTTCGTAGCATTTCGAATAATCCTCGATTTAATTTCATTATTTGACCGAAATAAGTATAAAATTGTGAATAATATACTACGATTTTTTAACCGAAACTAGCATTTCAAAAAGTTTCATAGAATCTAATTTTGAGATAAATTTTTTTCATGGACTTCCATCATAACTTTACCTCGTATAATATAGAAATGATCTTATAAGTTTCGTAGCATTTCGAACAATCCTCGGTTTAATTTGATTATTTGACCGAAACTAGTATAAAATTGTGTATAACATACTACAATTTTTGACTGAAACTAGTATTTCAAAGAGTTTCAAAGAGTCAAATTTTGAGATAATTTTTTTGCATGGACTTCCATCATTACCTTCCCTCGTAACATATAGAAAGGATCTTAAAAGTTTCATAGTAACAATCTTAGATTTAATTTGATTATTTGACCGAAACTAGTATAAAATTGTGTATAATATACAACAATTTTTAACCGAAACTAGTATTTGAAAAAGTTTCATATAATCTAATTTTGAGAAAAAAAATTGCATGGACTTCCATCATAACCTTCCCTCGTAACATATAGAAAGGATCTGAAATGTTTCGTAGCATTTCAGACAATCCTCGGTTTAATTTGATTTTGTGACTGAAACTAGTATAAAATTGTGTATAATATACTACGCTTTTTTACCGAAACTAGTATTTCAAAAAGTTTCAAAGAATCTAATTTTGAGATAATTTTTTGCATGGACTTCCATCATAACCTTCCCTCATACCATATAGAAAGGATCTGAAAAGTTTCGTAGCATTTCGAACAATCCTCGATTTAATTTGATTTTTTGACCGAAACTTAGTATAAAATTGTGTATCATATACAACAATTTTTTACCGAAACTAGTATTTCAAAAGGTTTCAGAGAATCTAATTTTGAGATAATTTTTTGCATGGACTTCCATCATAACCTTCCCTCGTAATATATAGAAATGATCTGAAAAGTTTCGAAGCATTTCGAACAATCGTCGTTTTAATTTGATTTTTTGACCGAAAGTAGTATAATTTTGTGTATAATATACTATGATTTATTTACCGAAATTTGTATTTTAAAAAGTTTCAAAGAATCTAATTTTGAGATAATTTTTTGCATGGACTTCCATAATTACATTCCCTCGCACCATATAGAAAGGATCTGAAACGTTTCGTAGCATTTAGAACAATCCTCGATTTAATTTGATTTTTTGACCGAAACTTAGTATAAAATTGTGTATAATATACAACAATTTTTTACCGAAACTAGTATTTCAAAAAGTTTCAGAGTATCTAATTTTGAGATAATTTTTTGCATGGACTTCCATCATAACATTCCCTCGTAACATATAGAAATGATCTGAAACGTTTCGAAGCATTTCGAACAATCCTCGTTTTAATTTGATTTTTAGACCGAAACTAGTATAAAATTTTGTATAATATACTACGATTTTATTACCTAAACTAGCATTTCAAAAAATTTCATAAAATCTAATTTTGAGATAATTTTTTTCTTGTACTTCCATCATAACCTTCCCTCGTACCATATACTGAGGATCTGAAACATTTCGTAGCATTTCGAATAATCCTCGATTTAATTTGATTTTTTGACGAAATTTGTATAAAATTGTGTATAATATACTACAATTTTTTGACTGAAACTAGCTTTTCAAAACTTTTCATAGAATCAAATTTTAAGATAATATTTTGCATGTACTTCCATCATAACATTCACTAGTAAAATATAACAACAATCTTAAAAGCTTCGTAGCATTTCGAACAATCCTCGATTTAATTTAATTATTTGACCGAAACTAGTATAAAATTATGTATAATATACTACGATTTTTTAACCGAAACTTGCATTTCAAAATGTTTCATAGAATCTAAGTTTGAGATAATTTTTTTGCATGGACTTCCATCATAACTTTACCTCGTATAATATAGAAAGGATCTTATAAGTTTTGTAGCATTTCGAACAATCCTCGGTTTAATTTGATTAATTAATGAAACTAGTATAAAATTGTGTATAATATACTACAATTTTTGACCGAAACAAGTATTTCAAAAAGTTTCATAGAATCAAATTTTGAAATAATTTTTTTGCATGGACTTCCATCCTTACCTTCCCTCGTAACATATAGAAAGGATCTGAAAAGTTTCGTAGTATTCTAACAATCCTCGATTTAATTTGATTATTTGTCCGAAACTAGTATAAAATTGTGTATAATATACTACAATTTTTGACCGAAACTAGTATTTAAAAAAGTTTCATATAATCTAATTTTGAGGAAAAAAATTGCATGGGCTTTCATCATAACCTTCCCTCGTAACATATAGAAAGGATCTGAAATGTTTCGTAGCATTTCAGACAATTCTCGGTTTAATTTGATTTTGTGACTGAATCTAGTATAAAATTGTGTATAATATACTACGATTTTTTTACCAAAATTTGTATTTCAAAAAGTTTCAAAGAATCTGATTTTGATATAATTTTTTGCATGGACTTCCATCATAACATTCCCTCGCACCATATAGAAAGGATCTGAAACGTTTCGTACAATTTCGAACAATCCTCGATTTAATTTCATTATTTGACCGAAACTTAGTATAAAATTGTGTATAACATACAACAATTTTTTACCAAAACTAGTATTTCAAAATGTTTCAGAGAATCTAATTTTGAGATATTTTTTTGCATGGACTTCCATCATAACATTCCCTCGTAACATATAGAAATGATCTGAAAAGTTTCGAAACATTTCGAACAATCCTCGTTTTAATTTGATTTTTTGACCGAAACTAGTATAAAATTTTGTATAATATACTAAGATTTTATTACCTAAACTTGCATTTCAAAAAAATTCAGAAAAATCTAATTTTGAGATAATTTTTTTCTTGTACTTCCATCATAACCTTCCCTCGTACCATATAGAAAGGATCTGAAAAGTTTCGTAGCATTTCGAATAATCCTCGATTTAATTTGATTTTTTGACCGAAATTTTTATAAAATTGTGTTTAATATACTACGATTTTTTGACCGAAACTAGCTTTTAAAATATTTTTATAGAATCTAATTTTAAGATAATTTTTTGCATGTACTTCCATCAAAACATTTCCTAGTAACATATATAAACGATCTGAAAAGCTTCGTAGTATTTCGAATAATCCTCGATTTGATTTGATTATTTGACCGAAACTAGTATAAAATTGTGTATAATATACTACGATTTTTTAACCGAAACTAGCATTTCAAAAAGTTTCATAGAATCTAATTTTGAGATAATTTTTTTGCATGGACTTCCATCAAAACTTTACCTCGTATAATATAGAAAGGATCTGATACGTTTCATAGCATTTCAAACAATCCTCGGTTTAATTTGATTATTTGACCGAAACTAGTATAAAATTGTGTATAATATACTACAATTTTTGACCGAAACTAGTATTTCAAAAAGTTTCATAGAATCATATTTTGAGATAATTTTTTTGCATGGACTTCCATCATTACCTTCCCTCATAACATATAGAAAGGATCTGAAAAGTTTCGTAGTATTCTAACAATCCTAGATTTAATTTGATTATTTGACCGAAACTAGTATAAAATTGTGTATAATATACTACAATTTTTAACCGAAACTAGTATATTATAAAGTTTCATATGATCTAATTTTGAGGAAAAAAAATTGCATGGACTTCCATCATAACCTTCCCTCGTAACATATAGAAAGGATCTGAAACGTTTCGTAGCATTTCAGACAATCCTCGGTTTAATTTGATTTTGTGACTGAAACTAGTATAAAATTGGGTATAATATACTACGATTTTTTTACCGAAACTAGTATATCAAAAAGTTTCAAAGAATCAAATTTTGAGATAATTTTTTTCATGGACTTCCATCATAATCTTCCCTCGTACCATATAGAAAGGATCTGAAAAGTTTCGTAGCATTTCGAACAATCCTCAATTTAATTTGATTTTTTGACCGAAACATAGTATAAAATTGTGTATAATAAACAACAATTTTTTTCCGAAACTAGTATTTCATAAAGTTTTAGAGAATCTAATTTTGAGATAATGTATTGCATGGACTTCCATCATAACATTCTCTCGTAACATATAGAAAGGATCTGAAAAGTTTCGAAGCATTTCGAACAATCCTCGTTTTAATTTGTTTTTTTGACCGAAACTAGTATAAAATTTTGTATAATATACTACGATTTTTTTACCTAAACTAGCATTTCAAAAAAACTCATAAAATCTAATTTTTGAGATAATTTTTTTCTTGGAATTTAATCATTACCTTCCCTCGTACTATATAGAAAGGATCTGAAAAGATTCGTAGCATTTCGAATAATCCTCGATTTAATTTGATTTTTTGACCGAAATTTGTATAAAATTGTGTATAATATACTACGATATTTTGACTGAAACTAGCTTTTCAAAAACTTTCATAGAATCTAATTTTAAGATAATTTTTTGCATGTACTTCCATCATAACATTCCCTAGTAACATATATAAACGATCTGAAAAGCTTCGTAGCATTTCGAACAATCCTCGATTAAATTTGATTATTTGACCGAAACTAGTATAAAATTGTGTATAATATACTACGATTTTTTAACCGAAACTAACATTTCAAAAAGTTTCATAGAATCTAATTTTGAGATAATTTTTTTGCATGGACTTCCAACATAACTTTACCTCGTAACATATAGAAAGCATCTGATAAGTTTCGTAGCATTTCGAACAATCCTCGGATTAATTTGATTATTTGGAGATAATCAAATTTTCTCAAAATTTGATTATATAACAATCCTCGTATTTTTTGACCTAATCTAGCATTTCAAAAAAATTCATAAAATCTAATTTTGAGATAATTTTTTTCTTGTACTTCCATCATAACCTTCCCTCGTACCATATAGAAAGGATCTGAAAAGTTTCGTAGCATTTCGAATAATCCTCGATTTAATTTGATTTTTTGACTGAAATTTGTATAAAATTGTGTATAATATACTACGATTTTTTGACCGAACTCGCTTTTCAAAAAGTTTCATAGAATCTAATTTTGAGATAATTTTTTTGCATGGACTTCCATCATAACTTTACCTCGTATAATATAGAAAGGATCATATAAGTTTCGTAGCATTTCGAACAATCCTCGGTTTAATTTGATTATTTGACCGAAACTAGTATAAAATTGTGTATAATATACTACAATTTTTGACTGAAACTAGTATTTCAAAAAGTTTCAAAGAGTCAAATTTTGAGATAATTGTTTTGCATGGACTTCCATCATTACCTTCCCTCTTAACATATAGAAAGGATCTTAAAAGTTTCATAGTAACAATCCTAGATTTAATTTGATTATTTGACCGAAACTAGTATAAAATTGTGTATAATATACAACAATTTTTAACCGAAACTAGAATTTGAAAAAGTTTCATATAATCTAATTTTGAGAAAAAAAATTGCATGGACTTCCATCATAACCTTCCCTCGTAACATATAGAAAGGATCTGAAATGTTTCGTAGCATTTCAGACAATCCTCGGTTTAATTTGATTTTGTGACTGAAACTAGTATAAATTTGTGTATAATATACTACGATTTTTTTACCGAAACTAGTATTTCAAAAAGTTTCAAAGAATCTAATTTTGAGATAATTTTTTGCATGTACTTCCATCATAACCTTCCCTCATACCATATAGAAAGGATCTGAAAAGTTTCGTAGCATTTCGAACAATCCTCGATTTAATTTGATTTTTTGACCGAAACTCAGTATAAAATTTTGTATCATATACAACAATATTTTTACCGAAACTAGTATTTCAAAAGGTTTCAGAGAATATAATTTAGAGATAATTTATTGCATGGACTTCCATCATAACATTCCCTCGTAACATATAGAAATGATCTGAAAAGTTTCGAAGCATTTCGAACAATCCTCGTTTTAATTTGATTTTTTGACAGAAACTAGTATAAAATTTTGTATAATATACTACGATTTTTTGACCTAAACTAGCATTTCAAAAAATTTCATAAAATCTAATTTTGAGATAATTTTTTCCTTGTACTTCCATCATAACCTTCCCTTGTACCATATAGAAAGGATCTGAAATGTTTCGTAGCATTTCGAATAATCCTCGATTTAATTTAATTTTTTGACCGAAATTTGTATAAAATTGTGTATAATATACTATGATTTTTTGACCGAAACTAGCTTTTCAAAAATTTTCATAGAATCTAATTTTAAGATAACTTTTTGCATGTACTTCCATCATAACATTCCCTAGTAACATATATAAACGATCTGAAATGCTTCGTAGCATTTCGAATAATCCTCGATTTAATTTGATTATTTGACCGAAACTAGTATAAAATTGTGTATAATATACTACGATTTTTTAACCGAAACTAGCATTTCAAAAAGTTTCATAGAATCTAATTTTGAGATAATTTTTTTACATGGACTTCCATCATAACTTTACCGCGTATAATATATAAAGGATCTTATAAGTTTCATAGCATTTCGAACAATCCTCTTTCTAATTTGATTATTTGACCGAAACAAGTATAAAATTGTGTATAATATACTACAATTTTTGACAGAAACTAGTATTTCAAAAAGATTCAAAGAATAAAATTTTGAGGTAATTTTTTTGCATGCACTTCCATCATTACCTTCCCTCGTAACATATAGAAAGGATCAGAAAGGTTTTGTAGTATTCTAAAAATCCTAGATTTAATTTTATTATTTGATCGAAACTAGTATAAAATTGTGTATAATATACTACAATTTTTAACCGAAACTAGTATTTGAAAAAGTTTCATATAATCTAATTTTGAGGGGGAAAAATTGCATGGACTTCCATCATAACCTTCCCTCGTAACATATAGAAAGGATCTGAAATGTTTCGTAGCATTTCAGACAATCCTCGGTTTAATTTGATTTTGTGACTGAAACTAGTATAAAATTGTGTATAATATACTACGATTTTTTTACCGAAACTAGTATTTCAAAAAGTTTCAAAGAATCTAATTTTGAGATAATTTTTTGCATGGACTTCCATCATAACCTTCCCTCATACCATATAGAAAGGATCTGAAAAGTTTCGTAGCATTTCGAACAATCCTCGATTTAATTTGATTTTTTGACCGAAACTCAGTATAATACTGTGTATAAAATACAACAATTTTTTACCGAAACTAGTATTTCAAAAAGTTTCAGAGAATCTAATTTTGAGATAATTTTTTGCATGGTCTTCCATCATAACATTCCCTCGTAACATATAGAAATGATCAGAAATGTTTCGAAGATTTTCGAACAATCCCCGTTTTAATTTGATTTTTTGACCAAAACTAGTATAAAATTTTGTATAATATACTACGATTTTTTGACCTAATCTAGCATTTCAAAAAAATTCATAAAATCTAATTTTGAGATAATTTTTTTCTTGTACTTCCATCATAACCTTCCCTCGTACCATATAGAAAGGATCTGAAAAGTTTCGTAGCATTTCGAATAATCCCCGATTTAATTTGATTTTTTGACTGAAATTTGTATAAAATTGTGTATAATATACTACGATTTTTTGACCGAACTCGCTTTTCAAAAAGTTTCATAGAATCTAATTTTGAGATAATTTTTTTGCATGGACTTCCATCATAACTTTACCTCGTATAATATAGAAAGGATCATATAAGTTTCGTAGCATTTCGAACAATCCTCGGTTTAATTTGATTATTTGACCGAAACTAGTATAAAATTGTGTATAATATACTACAATTTTTGACTGAAACTAGTATTTCAAAAAGTTTCAAAGAGTCAAATTTTGAGATAATTGTTTTGCATGGACTTCCATCATTACCTTCCCTCTTAACATATAGAAAGGATCTTAAAAGTTTCATAGTAACAATCCTAGATTTAATTTGATTATTTGACCGAAACTAGTATAAAATTGTGTATAATATACAACAATTTTTAACCGAAACTAGAATTTGAAAAAGTTTCATATAATCTAATTTTGAGAAAAAAAATTGCATGGACTTCCATCATAACCTTCCCTCGTAACATATAGAAAGGATCTGAAATGTTTCGTAGCATTTCAGACAATCCTCGATTTAATTTGATTTTGTGACTGAAACTAGTATAAAATTGTGTATAATATACTACGATTTTTTTACCGAAACTAGTATTTCAAAAAGTTTCAAAGAATCTAATTTTGATATAATTTTTTGCATGGACTTCCATCATAACCTTCCCTCATACCATATAGAAAGGATCTGAAAAGTTTCGTAGCATTTCGAACAATCCTCGATTTAATTTGATTTTTTGACCGAAACTCAGTATAAAATTGTGTATCATATACAACAATATTTTTACCGAAACTAGTATTTCAAAAGGTTTCAGAGAATATAATTTAGAGATAATTTTTTGCATGGACTTCCATCATAACATTCCCTCGTAACATATAGAAATGATCTGAAAAGTTTCGAAGCATTTCGAACAATCCTCGTTTTAATTTGATTTTTTGACCGAAAGTAGTATAATTTTGTATAATATACTACGATTTTTTGACCTAAATTAGCATTTCAAAACATTTCATAAAATCTAATTTTGAGATAATTTTTTTCTTGTACTTCCATCATAACCTTCCCTCGAACCATATAGAAAGGATCTGAAAAGTTTCGTAGCATTTCGAATAATCCTCGATTTAATTTGATTTTTTGACCGAAATTTGTATAAAATTGTGTATAATATACTACTATTTTTTGACTGAAACTCGCTTTTCAAAAAATTTCATAGAATCTAATTTTAAGATAATTTTTTGCATGTACTTCCATCATAACATTCCCTAGTAACATAAATAAACAATCTGAAAAGCTTCGAAGCATTTCGAATAATCCTCGATTTAATTTGATTATTTGACCAAAACTAGTATACAATTGTGTATAATATACTACGATTTTTTAACCGAAACTAGCATTTCATAAAGTTTCATAGAATCTAATTTAGAGATATTTTTTTCGCATGGAATCTAATTTAGAGATTATTTGACCGAAACTAGTATAAAATTGTGTATTATATACTACAATTTTTGAACAAAACTAGTATTTCAAAAAGTTTCAAAGAATAAAATTTTGAGATAAATTTTTTTGCATGCACTTCCATCATTACCTTCCCTCGTAACATATAGAAAGGATCAGAAAAGTTTCGTAGTATTCTAATAATCCTAGATTTAATTTGATTATTTGATCGAATCTAGTATAAAATTGTGTATAATATACTACAATTTTTAACCGAAACTAGTATTTGAAAAAGTTTCATATAATCTAATTTTGAGGGGGGAAAATTGCATGGACTTCCATCATAACCTTCCCTCGTAACATATAGAAAGGATCTGAAATGTTTTGTAGCATTTCAGACAATCCTCGGTTTAATTAGATTTTGTGACTGAAACTAGTATAAAATTGTGTATAATATACTACGATTTTTATACCGAAACTAGTATTTCAAAAAGTTTCAAAGAATCTAATTTTAAGATAATTTTTTGCATGGACTTCCATCATAACCTTCCCTCGCACCATATAGAAAGGATCTGAAAAGTTTTGTAGCATTTCGAACAATCCTCGATTTAATTTGATTTTTTGACTGAAACATAGTATAATATTGTGTATAAAATACAACAATTTTTTTACCGAAACTAGTATTTCAAAAAGTTTCAGAGAATCTAATTTTGAGATAACTTTTTGCATGGACTTCCATCATAACATTCCCTCGTAACATATAGAAAGGATCTGAAAAGTTTCGAAGCATTTCGAACAATCCTCGTTTTAATTTGATTTTTTGACCGAAACTAGTATAAAATTTTGTATAATATACTACGATTTTTTGACCTAAACTAGAATTTCAAAAAAATTCATAAAATCTAATTTTGAGATAATTTTTTTCTTGTACTTCCATCATAACCTTCCCTCGTACCATATAGAAAGGATCTGAAAATTTTCGTAGCATTTCGAATAATCCTTGATTTAATTTGATTTTTTGACCAAAATTTGTATAAAATTGTATATAATATACTACGATTTTTTGACCGAAACTAGCTTTTCAAAAAATTTCATAGAATCTAATTTTAAGATAATTTTTTGCATGTACTTCCATCATAACATTCCCTAGTAACATATATAAACAATCTGAAAAGCTTCGTAGCATTTCGAATAATCCTCGATTTAATTTCATTATTTGACCGAAATAAGTATAAAATTGTGAATAATATACTACGATTTTTTAACCGAAACTAGCATTTCAAAAAGTTTCATAGAATCTAATTTTGAGATAAATTTTTTTCATGGACTTCCATCATAACTTTACCTCGTATAATATAGAAATGATCTTATAAGTTTCGTAGCATTTCGAACAATCCTCGGTTTAATTTGATTATTTGACCGAAACTAGTATAAAATTGTGTATAACATACTACAATTTTTGACTGAAACTAGTATTTCAAAGAGTTTCAAAGAGTCAAATTTTGAGATAATTTTTTTGCATGGACTTCCATCATTACCTTCCCTCGTAACATATAGAAAGGATCTTAAAAGTTTCATAGTAACAATCCTAGATTTAATTTGATTATTTGACCGAAACTAGTATAAAATTGTGTATAATATACAACAATTTTTAACCGAAACTAGTATTTGAAAAAGTTTCATATAATCTAATTTTGAGAAAAAAAATTGCATGGACTTCCATCATAACCTTCCCTCGTAACATATAGAAAGGATCTGAAATGTTTCGTAGCATTTCAGACAATCCTCGGTTTAATTTGATTTTGTGACTGAAACTAGTATAAAATTGTGTATAATATACTACGCTTTTTTACCGAAACTAGTATTTCAAAAAGTTTCAAAGAATCTAATTTTGAGATAATTTTTTGCATGGACTTCCATCATAACCTTCCCTCATACCATATAGAAAGGATCTGAAAAGTTTCGTAGCATTTCGAACAATCCTCGATTTAATTTGATTTTTTGACCGAAACTTAGTATAAAATTGTGTATCATATACAACAATTTTTTACCGAAACTAGTATTTCAAAAGGTTTCAGAGAATCTAATTTTGAGATAATTTTTTGCATGGACTTCCATCATAACCTTCCCTCGTAATATATAGAAATGATCTGAAAAGTTTCGAAGCATTTCGAACAATCGTCGTTTTAATTTGATTTTTTGACCGAAAGTAGTATAATTTTGTGTATAATATACTATGATTTATTTACCGAAATTTGTATTTTAAAAAGTTTCAAAGAATCTAATTTTGAGATAATTTTTTGCATGGACTTCCATAATTACATTCCCTCGCACCATATAGAAAGGATCTGAAACGTTTCGTAGCATTTAGAACAATCCTCGATTTAATTTGATTTTTTGACCGAAACTTAGTATAAAATTGTGTATAATATACAACAATTTTTTACCGAAACTAGTATTTCAAAAAGTTTCAGAGTATCTAATTTTGAGATAATTTTTTGCATGGACTTCAATCATAACATTCCCTCGTAACATATAGAAATGATCTGAAACGTTTCGAAGCATTTCGAACAATCCTCGTTTTAATTTGATTTTTAGACCGAAACTAGTATAAAATTTTGTATAATATACTACGATTTTATTACCTAAACTAGCATTTCAAAAAATTTCATAAAATCTAATTTTGAGATAATTTTTTTCTTGTACTTCCATCATAACCTTCCCTCGTACCATATACTGAGGATCTGAAACATTTCGTAGCATTTCGAATAATCCTCGATTTAATTTGATTTTTTGACGAAATTTGTATAAAATTGTGTATAATATACTACAATTTTTTGACTGAAACTAGCTTTTCAAAACTTTTCATAGAATCAAATTTTAAGATAATATTTTGCATGTACTTCCATCATAACATTCACTAGTAAAATATAACAACAATCTTAAAAGCTTCGTAGCATTTCGAACAATCCTCGATTTAATTTAATTATTTGACCGAAACTAGTATAAAATTATGTATAATATACTACGATTTTTTAACCGAAACTTGCATTTCAAAATGTTTCATAGAATCTAAGTTTGAGATAATTTTTTTGCATGGACTTCCATCATAACTTTACCTCGTATAATATAGAAAGGATCTTATAAGTTTTGTAGCATTTCGAACAATCCTCGGTTTAATTTGATTAATTAATGAAACTAGTATAAAATTGTGTATAATATACTACAATTTTTGACCGAAACAAGTATTTCAAAAAGTTTCATAGAATCAAATTTTGAAATAATTTTTTTGCATGGACTTCCATCCTTACCTTCCCTCGTAACATATAGAAAGGATCTGAAAAGTTTCGTAGTATTCTAACAATCCTCGATTTAATTTGATTATTTGTCCGAAACTAGTATAAAATTGTGTATAATATACTACAATTTTTGACCGAAACTAGTATTTAAAAAAGTTTCATATAATCTAATTTTGAGGAAAAAAATTGCATGGGCTTTCATCATAACCTTCCCTCGTAACATATAGAAAGGATCTGAAATGTTTCGTAGCATTTCAGACAATTCTCGGTTTAATTTGATTTTGTGACTGAATCTAGTATAAAATTGTGTATAATATACTACGATTTTTTTACCAAAATTTGTATTTCAAAAAGTTTCAAAGAATCTGATTTTGATATAATTTTTTGCATGGACTTCCATCATAACATTCCCTCGCACCATATAGAAAGGATCTGAAAAGTTTCGTACAATTTCGAACAATCCTCGATTTAATTTCATTATTTGACCGAAACTTAGTATAAAATTGTGTATAACATACAACAATTTTTTACCAAAACTAGTATTTCAAAATGTTTCAGAGAATCTAATTTTGAGATAATTTTTTGCATGGACTTCCATCATAACATTCCCTCGTAACATATAGAAATGATCTGAAAAGTTTCGAAACATTTCGAACAATCCTCGTTTTAATTTGATTTTTTGACCGAAACTAGTATAAAATTTTGTATAATATACTGAGATTTTATTACCTAAACTTGCATTTCAAAAAAATTCAGAAAAATCTAATTTTGAGATAATTTTTTTCTTGTACTTCCATCATAACCTTCCCTCGTACCATATAGAAAGGATCTGAAAAGTTTCGTAGCATTTCGAATAATCCTCGATTTAATTTGATTTTTTGACCGAAATTTTTATAAAATTGTGTTTAATATACTACGATTTTTTGACCGAAACTAGCTTTTAAAATATTTTTATAGAATCTAATTTTAAGATAATTTTTTGCATGTACTTCCATCAAAACATTTCCTAGTAACATATATAAACGATCTGAAAAGCTTCGTAGTATTTCGAATAATCCTCGATTTGATTTGATTATTTGACCGAAACTAGTATAAAATTGTGTATAATATACTACGATTTTTTAACCGAAACTAGCATTTCAAAAAGTTTCATAGAATCTAATTTTGAGATAATTTTTTTGCATGGACTTCCATCAAAACTTTACCTCGTATAATATAGAAAGGATCTGATACGTTTCATAGCATTTCAAACAATCCTCGGTTTAATTTGATTATTTGACCGAAACTAGTATAAAATTGTGTATAATATACTACAATTTTTGACCGAAACTAGTATTTCAAAAAGTTTCATAGAATCATATTTTGAGATAATTTTTTTGCATGGACTTCCATCATTACCTTCCCTCATAACATATAGAAAGGATCTGAAAAGTTTCGTAGTATTCTAACAATCCTAGATTTAATTTGATTATTTGACCGAAACTAGTATAAAATTGTGTATAATATACTACAATTTTTAACCGAAACTAGTATATTATAAAGTTTCATATGATCTAATTTTGAGAAGAAAAAATTGCATGGACTTCCATCATAACCTTCCCTCGTAACATATAGAAAGGATCTGAAACGTTTCGTAGCATTTCAGACAATCCTCGGTTTAATTTGATTTTGTGACTGAAACTAGTATAAAATTGGGTATAATATACTACGATTTTTCTACCGAAAGTAGTATATCAAAAAGTTTCAAAGAATCAAATTTTGAGATAATTTTTTTCATGGACTTCCATCATAATCTTCCCTCGTACCATATAGAAAGGATCTGAAAAGTTTCGTAGCATTTCGAACAATCCTCAATTTAATTTGATTTTTTGACCGAAACATAGTATAAAATTGTGTATAATAAACAACAATTTTTTTCCGAAACTAGTATTTCATAAAGTTTTAGAGAATCTAATTTTGAGATAATGTATTGCATGGACTTCCATCATAACATTCTCTCGTAACATATAGAAAGGATCTGAAAAGTTTCGAAGCATTTCGAACAATCCTCGTTTTAATTTGTTTTTTTGACCGAAACTAGTATAAAATTTTGTATAATATACTACGATTTTTTTACCTAAACTAGCATTTCAAAAAAACTCATAAAATCTAATTTTTGAGATAATTTTTTTCTTGGAATTTAATCATTACCTTCCCTCGTACCATATAGAAAGGATCTGAAAAGATTCGTAGCATTTCGAATAATCCTCGATTTAATTTGATTTTTTGACCGAAATTTATATAAAATTGTGTATAATATACTACGATATTTTGACTGAAACTAGCTTTTCAAAAACTTTCATAGAATCTAATTTTAAGATAATTTTTTGCATGTACTTCCATCATAACATTCCCTAGTAACATATATAAACGATCTGAAAAGCTTCGTAGCATTTCGAACAATCCTCGATTAAATTTGATTATTTGACCGAAACTAGTATAAAATTGTGTATAATATACTACGATTTTTTAACCGAAACTAACATTTCAAAAAGTTTCATAGAATCTAATTTTGAGATAATTTTTTTGCATGGACTTCCAACATAACTTTACCTCGTAACATATAGAAAGCATCTGATAAGTTTCGTAGCATTTCGAACAATCCTCGGATTAATTTGATTATTTGAACGAAACTAGTATAAAATTGTGTATAATATACTACGATTTTTGACCGAAACTAGTATTTCAAAAAGTTTCATAGAATCAAATTTTGAGATAATTTTTTTAATGGACTTCCATCATTACCTTCCCTCGTAACATATAGAAAGGATCTGAAAAGTTTCGTAGTATTCTAACAATCCTCGGTTTAATTTGATTATTTGTCCAAACTAGTATAAAATTGTGTACAATATTTTACAATTTTTGTCCGAAACTAGTATTTGAAAAAGCTTCATATAATCTAATTTTGAGAAAAAATTTGCATGGACTTCCATCATAACCTTCCCTCTTAACATATAGAAAGGATCTGAAATGTTTCGTAGCATTTCAGACAATCCTCGGTTTAATTTGATTTTGTGGCTGAAACTAGTATAAAATTGTGTATAATATACTACGATTTTTTACCGAAATTTGTATTTCAAAAAGTTTCAAAGAATCTAATTTTGATATAATTTTTTGCATGGACTTCCATCATAACATTCCCTCGCACCATATAGAATGGATCTGAAAAGTTTCGTAGCATTTCGAACTATCCTCGATTTAATTTGATTTTTTGACCGAAACTTAGTATAAAATTGTGTATAATATACAACAATTTTTTACCGAAACTAGTATTTCAAAATGTTTCAGAGAATCTAATTTTGAGATAATTTATTGCATGGACTTCCATCATAACATTCCCTCGTAACATATAGAAAGGATCTGAAAATTTTTGAAGCATTTCGAACAATCCTCGTTTTAATTTGATTTTTTGACCGAAACTAGTATAAAATTTTGTATAATATACTACACGATTTTTTTACCTATACTAGCATTTCAAAAAAATTCATAAAATCTAATTTTGAGATAAATTTTGTCTTGGACTTCCATCATTACCTTCCCTCGTACCATATAGAAAGGATCTGAAAAGATTCTTAGCATTTCGAATAATCCTCAATTTAATTTGATTTTTTGACCGATATTTGTATAAAATTGTGTATAATATACTACGATATTTTGACTGAAACTAGCTTTTCAAAAAAATTCATAGAATCTAATTTTAAGATAATTTTTGGCATGTACTTCCATCATAACATTCCCTAGTAACATATATAAACGATCTGAAAAGCTTCGTAGCATTTCGAATAATCCTCTATATAATTTGATTATTTGACCGAAACTAGTATAAAATTGTGTATAATATACTAGGATTTTTTAACCGAAACTAGCATTTCAAAAATTTTCATAGAATCTAATTTTGAGATAATTATTTTGCATGGACTTCCAACATTACTTTACCTCGTAACATATAGAAAGGATCTGATAAGTTTCGTAGCATTTCGAACAATCCTCGTTTTAATTTGATTATTTGACCGAAACTAGTATAAAATTGTGCCTAATATACTACAATTTTTGACCGAAACTAATATTTCAAAAAGTTTCATAGAATCAATTTTTGAGATAATTTTTTTGCATTGAATTCCATCATTACCTTCCCTCGTAACATATAGAAAGGATCTGAAAACTTTTGTAGTATTCTAACAATCCTCGATTTAATTTGATTATTTGTCCGAAACTAGTATAAAATTGTGTATAATATACTACAATTTTTGACCGAAACTAGTATTTGAAAAAGTTTCATATAATATAATTTTGAGAAACAAAATTGCATGGACTTCCATCATAACCTTCCCTCGTAACATATAGAAAGGATCTGAAACGTTTCGTAGCATTTCAGACAATCCTTGGTTTAATTTGATTTTGTGACTGAAACTAGTAAAAAATTGTGTATAATATACTATGATTTTTTTACTATAACTAGTATATCAAAAAGTTTCAAAGAATCTAATTTTGAGATAATTTTTTGCATGGACTTCCATCATAACCTTCCCTCGTACCATATAGAAAGGATCTGAAAAGTTTTGTAGCATTTCGAACAATCCTCAATTTAATTTGATTTTTTTACCGAAACTTATTATAAAATTGTGTATAATATACAACAATTTTTTTCTGAAATTAGTATTTCATAAAGTTTCAGAGAATCTAATTTTAACATAATTTATTGCATGGACTTCCATCATAACATTCTCTCGTAACATATAGAAAGGATCAGAAACGTTTTGAAGCATTTCGAACAATCCTCGTTTTAATTTGATTTTTAGACCGAACCTAGTATAAAATTTTGTATAATATACTACAATTTTTTTACGTAAACTAGCATTTCAAAAAAAATCAAAAATCTAATTTTGAGATAGTTTTTTTCTTGGACTTCCATCATAACCTTCCCCCGTACCATGTAGAAAGGATCTGAAAAGTTTCGTAGCATTTCGAATAATCCTCGATTTAATTTGATTTTTTGACCGAAATTTGTATAAAATTGAGTATAATATACTACGATTTTTTGACTGAAACTAGCTTTTCAAAAAATTTCATAGAATCTAATTTTAAGATAATTTTTTGCATGTACTTCCATCATAACATTCCCTAGTAACATATATAAACGATCTGAAAAGCTTCGTAGCATTTCGAATAATCCTCGATTTAATTTGATTATTTGATCGAAACTAGTATAAAATTGTGTATAATATACTACGATTTTTTAACCGAAACTAGCATTTCAAAAAGTTTCATAGAATCTATATTTGAGATAATTTTTTTTTTCATGGACTTCCATCATAACTTTACCTCGTAACATATAGAAAGGATCTTATAAGTTTCGTAGCATTTAGAACAATCCTCTGTTTAATTTGATTATTTGACTGAAACTAGTATAAAATTGTGTATAATATACTACAATTTTTGACCGAAACTAGTATTTCAAAAAGTTTCATAAAATCAAATTTTGAGATAATTTTTTTGCATGGACTTCCATCATTACCTTCCCTCGTAACATATAGAAAGGATCTTAAAAGTTTTGTAGTATTCTAACAATCCTCGATTTAATTTGATTATTTGACCGAAACTAGTATAAAATTGTGTATAATATACTACAATTTTTAACTGAAACTAGTATTTGAAAAAGTTTCATATAATCTAATTTTGAGAAGAAAAAAATTGCATGGACTTCCATCATAACCTTCCCTCGTAACATATAGAAAGGATCTGAAACGTTTTGTAGCATTTCAAACAATCCTCAGTTTATTTTGATTTTGTGACTAAAACTAGTATAAAATTGTGTATAATAAACTACGATTTTTTTACCGAAACTAACATTTTAAAAAATTTCATAGAATCTAATTTTAAGATAATTTTTTTCTTGTACTTCCGTCATAACATTCCCTAGTAACATATATAAACTATCTGAAAAGTTTCGTAGCATTTCGAACAATCCTTGATTTAATTTGATTATTTGACCGAAACTTGTATAAAAATTGTGTATAATATACTACGATTTTTTAACTGAAACTAATATTTCAACAAGTTTTAGAGAATCTAATTTTGAGATAATTTTTTGCATGGACTTCCATCATAACATTCCCTCGTAACATATAGAAAGGATCTGAAAAGTTTCGAAGCATTTCGAACAATCCTCGTTTTAATTGGTTTTTTTTTCCGAAACTAGTATAAAATTTTGTATAATATACTATGATTTTTTGACCTAAATTATCATTTCAAAAAGTTTCATAAAATCTAATTTTGAGTTAATTTTTTTCTTGGACATCCATCATAACCTTCCCTCGTACCATATAGAAAGGATATAAAATGTTCTGTAGCATTTCGAACAATCCTAAATTTAAATTTCTTTTGTGACCAAAACTAGTATTAAATTTTCTATAATATACTACGATTATTTGACCACTAGTATTTCAAAAAGTTTCATAGAATATAATTTTGAGATAATTTTTTTCTTGGACTTCCATCATAACCTTCCCTCGTACCATATAGAAAGGATCTAAAAATTTTGTAGCATTTCGAACAATCCTAAATTTAATTTGGTTTTTTGACCATAACTAGTCTAAAATTGTGTATAATACTACGATTTTTTTGACAGAAATTAGTATTTTAAAAACTTTCATAGAATCTAATTTTGAGATAACTTTTTGGATGGAATTCCATCATAACATTACCTAGTAACATATAGAAAGGATCTGAAAAGTTTCGTAGCATTTCGAATAATCCTCGATTTAATTTGATTTTTTTATCGAAATTTGTATAAAATTGTGTATAATATACTACGATTTTTTACCGAAACTAGCTTTCAAAAAGTTTCATAGAATCTAATTTTAAGATAATTTTATGCATGTACTTTCATCATAACATTCCCTAGTAACATATAGAAACGATCTGAAAAGTTTCGTAGCATTTCGAACAATCCTCGATTTAATTTGATTATTCGACCGAAACTAGTATAAAATTGTGTATAATATACTACGATTTTTTAACCGAAACTAACATTTCAAAAAGTTTAATAGAATCTAATTTTGAGATAATTTTTTTGCATGGACTTCCATCATAACTTTACCTCGTAACATATAAAAAGAATCTTATAAGTTTCGTAGCATTTCAAACAATCCTCGGTTTAATTTGATTATTTGACCGAAATTAGTATAAAATTGTGTATAATATACTACAATTTTTGACCGAAACTAGTATTTCAAAAAGTTTCATAGAATCAAATTTTGAGATAATTTTTTTGCATGGACTTACATCATTATCTTTCCTCGTAACATATAAAAAGGATATGAAAAGTTTCGTAGTATTCTAACAATCCTCGATTTAATTTGATTATTTGACCGAAACTAGTATAAAATTGTTTATAATATACTACAATTTTTGACCGAAACTAGTATTTCAAAAAGTTTCAAAGAATCTAATTTTGAGATAATTTTTTGCATGGACTTCCATCATAACATTCTCTCGTAACATATAGAATGGATTTGAAACGTTTCGAAACATTTCGAACAATCCTCGTTTTAATTTGATTTTTTGACCGAAACTAGTATAAAATTTTGTATAATATACTACGATTTTTTTACCTAAACTAGCATTTCAAAAAGTTTTATAAAATCTAATTTTGAGATAATTTTTTTCTCTGACTTCCATCATAACCTTCCCTCGTACCATATAGAAAGGATCTGAAACGTTCTGTAGCATTTCGAACAATCCTAAATTTAAATTGATTTTTTGACCAATACTAGTATAAAATTGTGATAATATACTAAGATGTTTTGACCGAAACTAATATTTCAAAAACTTTCATAAAATATAATTTTGAGATTATTTTTTTCTTGGACTTCCATCATAACCTTCCCTCTTACCATATAGAAAGGATCTGAAAAGTTCTGTAGCATTTGGAACAATCCTAAATTTATTTTGATTTTTTGACCGAAACAAGTATAAAATTGTGTATAATATTACGATTTTTTTGACCGAAATTAGTATTTTAAAAACTTTAAGAGAATCTAATTTTGAGATAACTTTTTGCATGAACTTCCATCATAACATTCCCTAGTAACATATAGAAAGGATCTGAAAAGTTTCGTAGCATTTCGAATAATCCTCGATTTAATTTGATATTTTGACCGAAATTTGTATAAAATTGTGTATAATATACTACGGTTTTTTGACCGAAACTAGCATTTCAAAAGTTTCATAGAATTTAATTTTAAGATAATTTTTGCATGTACTTCCATCATAACATTCCCTAGTAACATATAGAAACGATCTGAAAAGTTTCGTAGCATTTAGAACAATCATCGGTTTAATTTGATTATTTGACCGAAACTAATATAAAATTGTGTATAATATACTACAATTTTTACCTAAACTAGTATTTCAAAAAGATTCATAGAATCTAATTTTGAGATAATATTTTTGCATGGACTTCCATCATAGCCTTCCCTCGTAACATATAGAAAGGATCTGAAAAGTTTCGTAGTATTCTAACAATCCTCGATTTAATTTGATTATTTGACCGAAATTAGTATAAAATTGTGTATAATATACTACAATTTTTTACCGAAACTAGTATTTAAAAAAAGTTTCATATAATCTAATATTGAGAAAAAAAATTGCATGGACTTCCATCATAACCTTACCTCGTAACATATAGAAAGGATCTGAAACGTTTCGTAGCATTTCGGACAATCCTCGGTTTAATTTGATTTTTTGACCGAAACTAGTATAAAATTGTGTATAATATACTACGATTTTTGACCGAAACTAATATTTCAAAAAGTTTCAAAGAATCTAATTTTGAGATAATTTTTTGCATGGACTTCCATCATAACATTCCCCCGTACCATATAGAAAGGATCTGAAAAGTTTCGTAGCATTTTGAACAATCCTCGAGTTAATTTGATATTTTTTGACCGAAACTAGTATAAAATTGTATATTATACTACAATATTTTACGGAAACTAGTATTTCAAAAAGTTTTAGAGAATCTAATTTTGAGATAATTTTTTGCATGGACTTCCATCATAACATTCTCTCGTAACATATAGAAAGGATCTGAAAAGTTTCAAAACATTTCGAACAATCCTCGTTTTAATTTGATTTTTTGACCGAAACTAGTATAAAAAAATTTATAATATACTACGATTTTTTGACCTAAACTAGCATTTCAAAAAGTTTCATAGAATCTAATTTTGAGATAATTTTTTTTGGACTTCCATCATAACCTTCCCTCGTATCATATAGAAAAGATTTGAAAAGTTCCGTACCATTTCGAACAATCCTAAATTTAATTTGATTTTTTGACCTAAACTAGTATAAAATTGTGTATAATATACTACGATTTTTTGATCAAAACTAGCATTTCAAAAATTTTCATAGAATCTAATTTTGAGATAATTTTTTGCATGGAATTTCATCGTAACATTCCCTCGTAACATATAGAGAGGATCTGAAAAGTTTCGTAGCATTTCGAATAATCCTCGATTTAATTTGATTTTTTGACCGAAACTAGTATAAAATTGTGTATAGGGTAAACTTTTCATTTTTTCAATGAGTTTGTATTCTTTTGACAAGAAATCTGCAAAAATTTCAAATGAACAAAAAAGTAAACTGAAGATACTGAATAAGAATGAGTTTCATTATTTAAAAAGATAGATGTTCTGTTAATTTATGATTTTAATTCACTAAAATAATAGTGGTCTTTTAAATATATTTTAGAAAATTTTAGTTTTGCAAAGACCCCTTTTTTTTGTGAGGGCATGATATGACAAATACAAAGTAATTTTAATTGACTTTAATAAATAGATTATTCAATTGTTTACATTAATAGATTGATACAACATATAAATTATTTTTTATTTATGAAATCAAATTTCAAAATTCTAATAAATAGTGTCGTTTACATTAATAGATTGATACAACATATAAATTATTTTTTTTATTTATGAAATCAAATTCCAAAATTCTAATAAATAGTGTCGTTTCAAAAGGTTAAAAACATCCTTGATAAATACCTAGTGAAGGAAAAAAAAAAGGGCAAGTCAATGAAAATTTGGTAGTCAATAAGCAATAAAATATATTATTATACAATTACTATTTGTATATTATTAATGCATATATATTTAATAACTTCTAGAGGATTCTATTTTGTTACCTATAAATAAGTAAAATTTACACATTATTTTTACGAATAATATTCAATATAAGAAATCCAAATTTCTTTTTCAAAGTAAGCTTTATTATAATTTTATGCAAGACGGTCAGTCAGGAGCACGTTATAATTGTGAACAATCAAATAACTATAATGGTGCCACAAATTCGTTGAAATTTAAACTCATAACATGTATTTTTAAAGACGTAGCACTCATGTGGTATATGAATCTGTTGCGTCTCTTTATTACAAGTTACCAAGACCTGACCAAAAGTTACAATATTTTTCAGCAAGCAACTATAATAGAATAAAGGGACATCATACGGAAGATTGCATGTAGTCGAAAAGGAAAATTAAGGCTCTAATCCATAGAGGACATCTTTTATCGTCTGAGAAAACATCACGAAAGAAGGGTCCAGACGCCGGAGAGGGTCATGAAACGAAGGTTGCTCATCACACACTAAACACCATAGCCGGAGGATTTGCAGGAGAATGTGAAAACAGCTCATCCAGAAAGAGATACGCATGTGCGGTCATGCACATTGAATAATCCCTCCCAGAAAAGATGAATGAAGATCCTGTGGCGGTTACATTTTCCAAGCAAGACGCTGCATGAGTTATAGCTCACGAGAATGATCTTATGGTCATAAAAGTGTTGATACGAGAATGGAGCATGAAAAGAGTACTAATAGACCCCAATAGTTCAGTAGACGTATTATATTGGGATGCTTTCTGTGGAATGGGACTTGACGCCACTAAGATCTTACCGTTTAAGGGGAGTCTTGTAGGATTCTCAAGAGAACCGATACAAGTACTCAGTCACTTGGTATTACCAACAACCTTTGGCAACGCAGACAATGCAAAAACCGTCAGAGTCAGATACCTCATTGTTAATGTCGCCTCACCCTATAACATCATTATAGGACCTTCATTCAATGCTCTAGAGGCTTCACTATCAACTTTATACCTCATCATGAAATTCGGTGAAGGTCGGGTCAAACAAGGGAGTCCTAAGCAGAGTTGTGCTCTCCAACGTTGAAAGACTAGTTAAACTAACATCAACATTTTATCTATGTTTAAAATTTAAGGCACATGGTCACCAGGCAGAACACAATGCCTTGATTGTCGGAATACTGTCAGCAAAAGAAGATGGAATAACCCGCCTCATGATGAAAGTTGATTCTCAATTAGTATCTGGATTAATGAGATCGTGTTTCAAGCAAGATACCCTAATTTAATGAAATATCTTAAGGAAATGTCAGCAGCATACTCAACATGTTCCGAGCTTAGGATAGAGTACTCCGCCAGACAAGGTAATCCCTGGACCAATCACATAATCTTCCCAGCCAATTCTAAGAGCCCAAGGATAGATAAATTTGTGTTGCAAGAAGTACATAAAAGGCCAAAGGCACGTTATTCAAATAGGTATGAAGAAAATGAGGACAATCAAGCGGCTAGTTTGATTTTCTGGTAAAATACACGGCTCCCAAAAGCTTCAATGTCGCGTACAAGGACATTCAACCAATCGGTTAGGAAGACCCTTCCGAATAAAGAGAATATGTAGAGTATCCCTTTAAACTGATATGTGTGGTTAGAAGGAGTAGAAATTTCTAGGCTATGAATACATTCAAGCTTGAATAATATTTCAGTTAAGCTTTATGTAAATCTCTTTATACATAAATAAAAGGAGTTGGGTTGCACTCTTTTCCATTGAAATACAAAGCTTTTAATGATGCGCCTGACCTTAATGAAATATTGCATTTTAAGTTACATGTACTCGGCTTATAGAGTTATAATTCATTGCAAACCCCTATTAATGTGTCAACTTGCTCCCCATACATAGGTCGCCCGTAAGTGTGTCAACTTGCTCCGCGCAGGGTAGGAAAAACTCCTATAAACACGTTGATTACATATGTGTATATAGGTCGTCCATAAGCATGTTGAAATTCTCCGCGCATGGTAGGAAACACTCCTATAAACACGTAGATTACATCTATGTACATAGGTCGCCCACAAGCATGTCGACTTGCTCTACAAAGGGTAGGAAAAAATCTTATAAACACGTCGATTACATATGTGTACATAGGTCACCCACAAGTGTGTCAACTTGCTCCATGCAGGGTAGGAAAAACTCCTATAAACACGTTGATTACATCTATGTACATAGGTCGCCCACAAGCGTGTCTACTTGCTCCACACAGGGTAGGAAAAACTCTTTTAAACACGTCGAATACATTTGTGTACATAGGTCGCCCACAAGCCTATCGACTTGCTTTGCGTAGAGTAGGAAAAATTCCTATAAACACATTGATTACATCTGTGTACATAGGTCGCCCACAAACGTGCTAACTTGCTCCGTGTAGGGTTGGCTAAATCCCTTTAAACGCGTAAATTACATCCGTGTACATAGGACACCCATAAAAATATTGACCCTTTCCACGTATGGGAAAATAAAAACTCCTATAAAGCCCACGTTGTGTTGATAGGTCACCTGAAACGGGTTCATACCCATCCATGAAGGCACTAACTGCGCCACCAACATGGGCCTTAATAGCCTATTTGGAAAAGGATGAGACATCCATGATTCTCCTTCATCAAGAGAGAAACATGGGGCTTATAAAAATAAAAACTTTGAATTATATAGCCTGAACGTGTAATCGGTCACCTTAGAAGATTATAATTTTCGAAGTTCCCAAAGGCCCTACTCATGAGACTCCTTATGTGCAAATGAGTCTAAAATTCAATCTCACTTTTGGGCAAAAGAGACTATGAGTTACATAGCAGATTGCGACTTTGGACCTATGTCCATCATTAGACAAACAATTGTCCACATACATATTAATACACAAGGAGAAAGATACTCCAATAAATGTAAGAATTAACTCCTTATACATGAGGGTTCATCAAAAGGTCAACACTTGTCTATAATACTTTAGTTACGTGACGAGGTCTTAATGACAAAGTACCCGAACACAACTCATTAAGAATATCTCGGGGCTTCCGGAAAATCGTCAATAAAGGGCCATGCAACAGGTCCCTAACATGACAAGATATGTATCCGATGAACGTTTAAAATCCCGCCAATGGGCTCCTTAAAGACCAGTTGCAAAGGTATTAAGATACCTAAAGCTTCTAGCGACATTTATTGCTCGGGTGTCATGATCGATCACTTTGAGCCAACATGACTCAAGTGTGTAAACACCCCAAATTTTCCCTCACCCATTCACACCATGGCTTGTGATCATTTTATATGCATAAAACACAATCATACCATCTCATATTGCATTTTTGGTTCACTGCATTGGTTCAAAGTCATCTGCATCTAGGGTTTGTGATCTGAACAATCCAAGAGCTTCTTGAGCCACTCCAAAGGTCAACAATCACTTCAAAGGGGTCCATGTGTGTTCAAGTATCACATTATATCCTCTCAAAGTCAAGAATACCAAAGAATCATAAGAACTGGGATTGGTATGGAAGCAGAGTCAGGCTTGACTGCACAGATGACCTAAAATTAGGGTTTTGGTTTCAGAGGCCATGACTCCAAATTTTTTAGTCATTCTTGTTTCTATTGGTCTCTATATGGTATAGGGAGTATGCATATCAATTTTCATGAAGAAATTCCATGGGGAAGTCATCTGATCAAGAGTTGACTTTTCAGACAAGTCAGTGCAAAATCAGGGCATCTGAGGCCCCCAATGACCCAACCAAGGGGTGTTCTTCATCAATTTGATTGTATATAATCTTTATTTGATCATAGAAGAGGTTGGAAGTTCACAAAATTGAAGAATTTGAAGTTTTTGCAAAGTTGACTTTTTTGGGCAAGTTTGACTTTTAATGAAAATGTCACTTTATGCAACTTTTTCAACCCTTACTTTTTGATTCAAAAATGATTCAAATGGAAAAACTTTGGTCATGAAAGTTGAAGATTAGATCTTTCCCTTTTCAAAAAGTACAAGAACATGACCTAATTCATTTTGGATCAAAAGTTATGGTTCATCAAAGTTGGCTAAAATCACTAAATTTCAAGTTATGCACCAAATGGAAAAACTTGCAAAAACTTGTATCAAGGCAATTTGTGACTTCTAATTGATGTCAAACCATTACACAAACATCACACAAGTCTTAAAAATCAGAATGGGCCAAGAGATCACATGTTTATGGCCTATGGAGCAAGACTTTCTCATAGAAAACCAAAGACAAACCAAGTTGCAAAAACTCATGATGGCATTGCATCCACTTGCTAGCTACCTTGCTGATAAACCCTAGCCTTTCCCCTCACCATGCTGCGCAGCCCACACCCCTTGTACTTGGCTAGAACATGACCCATGCTTTCTCTTACACAAAGTTGACAATTTGCAAAAGTAGCTACACCTATCACAAAAGGGCATGTCACATCTTCTGACCAATCAGCATTGTTTATACAAACTAATTGCAAGCCAAAGCATATAGCCAGCAAGCCTGAAACAAGCCCAAGGATCACATTCTCATTTTCACTCTCAAAAGCAAAAGCTTTCGAAACTCAGAAAACAAGCCACAAACACTAAAACAAACTTCATAGATCAACTCAACTCATCATCCTGGTCACAAAGCACCCCTCACCCTTGCCTTAAACTGCCTGAATCATAAACACGATTCTCACCTGAGCTTGAACAGAAGTTGTTCAAACTCTCAAACCAGCCAACACAAACTCCTTCTAAGCATCCAGACATCATCAAGGGACCAAAGGGAGTAGATTGCACAAAGAGGAGAGACCAGAAGGTTGCAAAACTGAAAGCTTCAAAACTCAGGTAGCTCAAGAACTTTTTTTCCAGAAATGAATTTTTAAGTTCTTAATAGCTTCTACATGCTTCCCTGATCACTCTGATGTTTTTGGTTTTGAAAATGGTGGAGAGATGAGAGTTTAATCTGTTTCTGAAACTTTTTGCCCTAGGATTTGTTTGCTTCGATTCTCTCTGATTATGAGTGATAAATGATGTTTAAGTGAGGGGTTTGATTCGTTTTAGGGTGGGGAAGATTCCTGGATAGTTGGTTTTCATTTTCATAGCGTGTAGAATGATTTAGCATTTGAGCCCGCCGGAGAAGATGACCGGAACCACTGTTCCGGTCATCTGAAAGTCATTAGGGCAAAATTAGGGCTTAATCACTTAATTAGCCAAGTTTGAATTCCAGCCGTGGGATCTGGCGCCAAGTCAAACGCGCGCGCAGCAAGTTTAAATGAGGGCCCTTGGATCTGTTGACTTTTCTTTTTCAGCTTTAAATTCATTTTATTTTTCACATTATTTCATTTAATTTGTACATTTTATTAAAAATAGTAAAACCTTTTCAAAAATTCTGAAATTTTTTATACAAGTTATTATTTAATTTCAGAACACAAAAATATTTTTATTTTTATTTTTTGCATCAAAAAAGTATTTTTAAATATTTAAAAGTTTATTTTTAATTAATTAATGAGAATTAATTAATTAAAAATGCTTTTAGGTATTTAAAAATCACCAAAAAATTCATGAAACCTTTAAAAACATTTAGAAACATTGTCCAACCCTCAAACCAAATTTATTTTTTGATCTTGATTCATTTTAAGAATTTTCCATGAAATTAAAATCATTTTGATGCATTATTTTGATCCAAACTTCCAAAAATCATTTCTGCCTAACCCTAAAGAGTTGGACTTTGATTCTTTTTGCATTGTGTTTAGCATATCATGTAGTTTGTAGGATTAAATGGCCATGGTTTGATCTCTCATTTTCCATTTGTTTGGCATTTTTCTTGTTAAGGAACCCTAAAACCCTAGAAAACTTAGGAAAATCATAACTTGAATTAGGTTAGGAGTTGGAACTTCTCCTTTGGGCAGTGAGTTAGTATAGGTTTAGGGATCCCTTGAGTGAATTTTCAATTTTTTGTATTGATGTTTGCTTCTGATTTTGGTTTGTGTTTGATGCTTTGATCATAAACCCTAATTTGGGCTTCCATATGCATCCATCTTGCATTTGCATTCATACCTTGACTTGCCATAGCATTTTATGCATTCTTGTGATCCATTTAACATCATAAGACATATTGAAAGCATGTTTGATCATTGCATCTTGCATTTGCCATGTTGTATGCCATTTACATTTCATAACTTTTATGTATGTTCATTGGTTCTTAACTTGTTTCATTTGCATCCATAAGCTTGTATGATCATCTCCATGTGTTGTTTCATGTTTGTAGCATCTCATAGCATCATTAACATCATGTATGTGCTTCTGGTTTTGTTTCTCATCATGCCATTCCATTTCATTTTGCATTGCATTGCATTTCTTTTCTAACTTTTCAGGTGGTAAGTAACTTGGAGAAGTGGATTTGCCTTCACTTCTCATACTTTCTTCTCATCTCTCACTTGCATCCATGCTGCATTTTATTATGTGTTTGAGATTGAGCTTGCTCATTCTTCTTCTTCTTACTTTCTTTCTTCAAGTGACTTGCCTTCTTAAATGAAGCAAGTTACTTTGCTTCTCCTGATCCTTTTCATCTGCTTCCTGGTGGTTCCATTGGAGATCTTTCTCTTGCAACCTCACAAACCTTAGGAACAACCAAGCATGACAATGATTAGGGTTTTGTTTAGTCCCCCACTTAGTTTTTACCTTTGTGTCTCATTGAGTCTTCGCCTCTCATCTCATAATCAGGGACTAAACCCTAAAGGCTTTAAGGCTTTGTGATTAAGCTTATGCCTGCATCCTTCTATTAGGATGGAGTGTATAACTTTAATCCTAAGTGTTAAACCCTTAATGTGTTTAAATCTCTTAATCAATCCACTTAATAATCATCAAGACATTACACTTGTAACTTGGGCCTTGCATTAGGGTTCTAATTCTTCCTTAATTGGTTAAGAAGGACTAACCCTAGTGTTAATGGACAAGTCCCCCTCAAGTTGTCTTACAAATCATAAAATTCACTTCATCATCTTATCATTAAATAAAATCCACTTAATCAAAGGCTTGTTTTGTCATGGGTTTAATCCCTAATCATGGATTAAGTTGAGGAGCTTTCCTCAGCTTAAACATTCTCATCTATTATCCTTCTATTAGGATGGTGTAATGAGTCTGTTTAGTCCCTGATTATGGCTTAACCTCATTACTTAACACTAAACAAAAACACCAAAAACATTTAAATAATCACAAGTAGGTTAATGATCTTAATCCTGCATCAAAGGTGATTAAGTGTGAGAAGCTGACTTCACACTTAAGGTATTCTCATTACCCCTAATCAGAGGGAAGATGTGATGAGTTTACTAACCCATTGGTTTAGGCTTAAGCTCATTAACTTATGACAAACTTTCAAAAGTAATAAAAGACTGAAAACTCAAAAAAACAAACAATAATCGTCTCCTACGGGAATCTTTTCTTATCTCATTCACTCATAAAGCGAGAACTTGCTTCTTCCGTCTAATGCAAGACAGTTTGCACCTGAGCCAGACAGGTCATACACTTGAGCATAGACAAGTAAGCAAATCACAAGTCAATTCATCTTTCGGTCTCTTTGGGTCGAACTACGGTGTTCTGACTTCCTCATTGCACGAGAGGATACGTAGGCATAACTTAACAGTTATCGAACAAAAGTCTCTGTATATCCCCCCTCCTTCTAGCATTCTTCCTTTAGCCTCATACTCCTGAGCATTTCACATCATTCATACACTTTACACTTCTTTTACACTGACACCTGTACATCCTTTTCCAGCTCTTTTATACACAGATTGCACTGACACTACCCCTTTAAAACACAAATCTTTTAAGCGTGGATCCCGTCGAGTACGGCGGACAATCTGGGTGCTAATACCTTCCCAGGTTGTAACCAACCCCCTTTCTCAGTCTCTCTGGTTCGCAACTGTCTTATCCATCTTTTTCTAGGTCTATGCAGCATTACCTTTCCTCCGGGATAAAAATGCCTAGCTGGCGACTCTATTCATCTCCAGTGAGTTCACTGCTGTGTGTTCTCGCATCTCCTTTCGCCGACCGTTCGCGTCTGTACCCCATTTGACCCGGTGTCATTTGGTGGGAGCGACAGCTTGGCGACTCTGCTGGGGACCCTTATACTGCAACCAGGGCTTCTGGTTCTTTTTGTGGGTTCCTCCTAGCGCTTGATTGATTTGTGTTTACTGGGGTGTTATGTGCTATTTGTGTTTGTGTATTTGTTTTATTTTTGCTTTATGTACAGTCACTTTATTGCTTTCTCTATAGTTCTGCATATATCATACTGTCATGCTGTGTTGGCTGGATCTGTTTGTTTGCTTTGGTGGGTGGGGTTCTATTGAGAGTTAAGGTCCTACACCTGGGACCTGAGTGACACCTAGGCTAGAGTGGTTCATATTCTTTCCCATTCCATCTCGGTCTGGTGCGGGAATATGAAACACGGTTCAGATATGGGTTTCTTCTTGAGAACTCTGTGTTGCAGATTTCCTGCAGTGCTAGGGCTATCTGGGAAGCCTGCTAAGTCTGGATGACCTTTAGTATTGACCTTCAGAAACTGAGGTGAATTAGAGGAGGAACTTTTATGGTTATTGTAAACACTGTACCTCCGGGTTAGAAGTGCTTACACTTCTCATAACTGATCCGAGTCTGAGGATCCTTGTTTTAGAACACCACCTGTGAGGGGGTTGGGCTGTTTACAGGTTTGCAGGTACCCTTGACCTCAGCATACCCTGTTACTTTGTTTTGATTAAGAGTACTCCATGTTGGAACAGTTCTTGTGATTTCTAACCCTGGACATGTGACTCTTTATTTGAGTCCCCCACCTTGGTTACTAGACTTATAAACCTCCATCTGGATTTCTTGAACATACCTGGACTTATATCAGAGCACTTGATCAGATCCAGCTCAGTCACAAACCCTTGCATATCATTTGCATACATCATCATTGCATCATTTTAACATTTGCTTATTTGTTTTTCAGGGTATCCATACTTTATTTTGGCTTGGTTTTGACCCCATCATCAGCATAGGCCTATCTTCACCAGTATCTACTCCAGTTATCAGCTATTTGCATCATCAGTCTCAGCCTGTCAGAGGCCCATCATCAATTTTATTCTCCATCATCAGCATCTGTCTTTTTTCCTCTTCAGCAACATGGCACCTAAGAAAAGTAACATCTCTTATCACTTCTTTGAGCCTGAGCTAGCTAGCATCAGGAGGATTCAGACCCTGATTACTCCAGACCATATACCACTCTTTAGAGAACATTATGGAGGAATCCTTGATGTGGTTATGGATTTGGACCCTTCACAGAGGAGCTTGATACATACTTGCTTGCAGTTCTATGATCCCCCTCTGAGGTGCTTCACATTTCAAAATTTTCAGTTGGGACCCTTGTTGGAGGAATATTCATCATTAGTTGGTGTACCTATCAAGGGTGGAATCCCCTTCAACCCTGAGATGGCTTTCCCAAGTAATGAGGAGATAGCAAAAGCATTACATCTGGAACCAGTCCTGATTGGGCAGAATTTGACAGCTAAGGCTGGGGTCTCTGGTTTTCATCTGGACTTCTTGATCTCTCAGGCTACCCTGAAGGCTTCTTTGGGAGAGTGGAAGGCAGTCTGTGCTTTGTTGGCCCTTAGCATATATGGGGTCATTTTATTTGCAGATGAGCCTAAGTTCATTAGCAAGAATGCAGTCCATCTTTTCATCCTGAGAAACCCAGTGCCCACCTTACTGGGAGATCTTTACTACTCTGTTCATCAAAGGAATGAAAAGCAAAGGGGAAGATTAGTGAGATGCTGTGCTCCTTTGTTCCATACTTGGCTGCTCAAGCATTTGCCAAAGACTGATGCATTCTTGAACCCTCACCAGCAGAAGAAATGGGCTAGGAGGCTTGTTGCTCTAACCTCAGATGATATCAGGTGGTGCACTCAGAGCACCAAGGGCAGAGACATCATTACAAGTTGTGGGCAATTTCCCAATGTACCTCTGATTGGAGTGAAGGGTTGCATCAATTACAACCCTATGCTATTCAAAAGACAACTGGGCTATGCATTAGTCCATCCTCCTAGGGCACAGGATCTGACTGAGACCCTTTATTGTGAAATCAAACCTAATCTGGCTGTTGTCAGGCAAGCAGCCTGGGCCTGGGACAATGTGCAGACTAAGAGGGTAACCATTCTGGGGAAGTGCAACAATGTGGCATCAGCACAGTACTATGAGTGGTCCCATGCCAGGGCTCAGTTTTCTGGGATGCCCTTTACCATGGAAGATATGCCTGGACCATCCTCAGCACCACCTCCTGTCACTGTCAGCTTAGAGGAGTTTGAGAAATTGAAAGAGAGAAATGAGAAGTTGACTCAGGCTCTACAGAAGACCCTCTGGGATAGGAGTGATGGTAGGTTGGATATTGAAAGGTTGGAAAAGTTGAAGATAGAGCATTTGGCTAGAATTGAGAAGTCAGAGGATTACATTAAGAAGTCTAGGGCTGGAGAACAGATTCTGAAGAATGCCTGCAAGGAAGCTCAGTTCCAAAAAGCCAGGACTGATTTGTATCTAAAAGAGAGTCAGGCTAGGTGGGTCAGGATCACCGAGGCTCGTACTCTGGAAGATAAAAGGACTCAGGATAAGATTGAGCAGCTGGAAGCTAGTACAAAAGAGCAACAGGAAGCCCTGGCAGCAGCCCAGAGGGAGGTCTCAGAGTTAAAGATCAGAGTTGGAGTGAAGAGGTCAAAGGACCAGAGTCAACACAAGAAGCTAACTGTAGCTGTTACAACCAGGAATCTCCTTATCAGGAATCTTACAGAGCGTCCAGCTGATCCTGTGACTGAAGCACTTCTCAAGGAAGTTCAGGAGGATGAGTTTGGTCTTGGTGTTTGACTTTTGCTTGTTGTTGCTTTCATTTTATGTACTTTTTCTTTATGTCGTATTTTTGACCCCTCAGAGGGCATGTATTGTAAAAAACAACTATGTATCATTTGCTTTTTGTAATATATGTGTTGCTTTGTTTTGTCTAAATTCTTCAAGCAACATCACAAGCATCTTCCTCAGGAGTCTGGGAAGGTCAAAACCAAGTGCCAAGCCGGATACCTTGGAAACAAATAAGCATACTGCATTGCATACTAACCATTTTATTTGTTTTGTAGGTTTTTGTTTATTTGTTACTAACTCTGTTGTGATGTTAGGAACTATTGCTCGACGACGTGTGTTCCCACTCAACCGTCCACATAGATATCCAACCCGCAACAATCTTCTGGGCATACAAATGGACCAGGTACAGCAGGACCTTACAGAGGTCAGGAACCAAATGGCCAATGAGAGGCTAGAAATGAGGAATCAGATGACACAATTTATGGAGGTGATGAACAATATGGCTCAAAGCCAGGAGAGATTGAGAGCCATGGTAGAAAGGCAGAATCAGGAAGATCCCCATCTAGGGACTGCTGGCACAAGCAACAATGAGAGGGTCCAACCTCATGTCAACCCCCCTGTATTTGGACCCCACCTTCATCCAGAGATCAATATTCCTGCTAATGTTCAAGGGACTGCCACTGCAGGTAGAGTGCTGCAAGAAGACCCCCAGGAAGATCAGTTCACAGTGATGGGAGCTGGGGAGGAAGCCTATGATAGAAGATTAGAAGAGATTGCTGAGAAATTAAGATCCTTGGAGTCTCAAAACTCTTTGGGTTTTGATGTTATGGACATGGGCTTGGTAGACGGGGTCAGGATTCCCCATAAGTTTAAGCCCCCTTGTTTTGAAAAGTACAACGGGACTTCCTGCCCGCGGACCCACTTACAATCCTTTCTGGGGAGGTTGAAAGCATATACCATGGACGAGAAGCTATGGATGTTTTATTTTGAGGATAGCTTGACGGGAGCTTCAAGAGAATGGTACTCTCATCTGACAAGAGCAACCATCAGGTGTTGGAAGGATTTGGCAGAAGCCTTCATTAGACAATACCAGTATAATTTGGATATGGCACCCAACAGGACCCTCCTAATGGGAATGTCACAGTCGTCAAGAGAAAGTTTCCGAGAGTATGCCCAGAGATGGAGGCAATTGGCTGCTGCTGTCCAGCCACCTATGTCAGAGAGGGAGATGGCGGATATGTTTATGAACACCCTCCAAGGAACATACATTGACAGGCTAGCTGCCTTCTCTTCCACCAGCTTTGCAGATGTTGTTATAGCTGGGGAGAGAATTGAGAGCTTGTTAAAGATGGGCAAAATTTCTGACAACGGTGCTAGCTCATCCAGCAATACAAGGAAGCCTTTTGTAGGCCCAAGAAGAACTGGTGAGACCAATGCTATCCATGCCAGCAGGGGCAGGCCCCAATATGTTCATAGGTCTGTGGCAGCAGTCACCATTCCCGCTCCAGTTCATCCACAATCAGCTTATCAACCACCGCAACAAAATTATCAGCAACAACCTCAGTACCAGCAACAAACTCAGTATCCTCCTCAGAGAAACTACAACAACACCAACAACAACAATCAGCAAAGACCATATCAACAGAGACCTTCTCAGGCCAATAGGGTGATCGATCCGATCCCTATGCCCTATGCAACATTACTGCCACAACTCCTGAAACTCAACCTAGTTGAGCTAAGGACGTTGGCACCTCCAGATCCTAATAGTCTACCCAGGAATTACGACTCCAACGCCAGATGTGCTTTCCATTCAAATGCACCTGGCCATAGTACAGAGAAGTGCAGAGCCTTGCACATGAAGGTACAAGACTTGGTAGATTCTAAAGCTCTAAATTTCGCACCACCACCAAATGTTAATAAAAACCCTATGCCACACCACGGAGGTCCCAGAATCAATGCTATTGAAGAAGACAAGCCGTCTTATTTAATAACCAGTGTGGGTCAGATTCGGACACCGTTGGTAGAGATTAAAGCTCAACTCCTCGAATGTCAAATGTTCCCGGGATGTGAGCTAGGGTGTGCTTACTGCAACATTTCAGTGAATGGTTGTGATAACTTGAGAGATGGCATAGGTAGTCTCATCCAGAGTGGCCTGCTTCAAATTACAACATCAATTCCAACAAATCCAGCAATCTCATCAGCAACAATTCCAGTATCTCCTACAACTGCAACAGCCATTGTTCCCGACAACTCTTCAGCTTCATCAACAAATGTTTCATCTGTCATTTCAATTGACCAGATATCAACGAACATTCCTTCTACAACTTCAGCACCACTTCATTTTGAATCTCCTACAACAACAACACCCATCCTTCCAACAATGTCTCCTACAACATCAGCAGCAAACCATGAAGATGTCTCAACAGTTACGATTTATTACGATCCCGAAAATGATTCTGCCTACAACTCACAAAGTGCTACTCCCATCAGAGCACCAGTCACAATATATTATGATCCACAGACTATCACAGTCCCTTCTGCAGCTGCTCTCAGTCCAGTCACTATCACAGTGCCTGGGCCAGTACCTTATGAAAGCAGTAATGCCATCCCCTGGCATTACGGCTCTGATCTATACTGCGGAGGACAGAAAATCACTCTTGAACCATCAACACCTGCACCACAAATAGACAATGTGGGAGGAGGCGGAGGCTTCACTCGAAGCGGACGTCTCTTTGCTCCACAAATTCAAAAACCCACTACCGAAGCCGAAGCTGCTGCCAAGGCAAAAGGGAAGAGCCTGGTGCAGGAAGATCAAGCTGTTAAGGAAGCTTTGAAAACACCCTTTGATCAAGAAGTTGATGAGTTCATGAGAATCATCAAGAAGAGTGATTACAAAATAGTGGACCAGCTTCACCAGACGCCTTCCAAGATCTCCATTCTATCATTGCTTATGTGCTCCAAAGCCCATCGGAATGCACTACTCAAAGTCTTGCACGCAGCTTACGTGCCTGAAGAGATCACCGTCAATCAGTTGGAAACTGTGGTAGGAAATGTTACTGCTAGCAATGGACTAGGGTTCACCAACACTGATTTGACTACAGAAGGCCGCAATCATAACAAGGCTTTGCACATTACCATGGAATGTAAAGGTGCAGTTCTTTCCCATGTGCTGGTAGACACAGGATCATCCCTCAATGTCTTACCCAAAAAGGCCCTTGTGAAGTTGGAATATGAAGGATTGGCATTACGTCCCAGTAACCTAGTAGTGAGAGCCTTCGACGGTTTTAAGAGATCGGTTCTGGGAGAAATTGAGTTGCCTATAACGATTGGCCCACAAACTTTCAAAACGACCTTCTACGTGATGGATATTCAGCCTGCCTACAGCTGTTTGTTGGGTAGACCATGGATTCATGCCGCTGGCGCAGTTACGTCTACCCTTCACCAGAAGTTAAAATTCGAGTGGGAGGGCCAAGTCGTTACAATTTGTGGAGAGGAAGATACTTTTGTTAGCCATCTGGCTACCTACAAATATATTGAGATGGATGGGGAGATCCATGAAACAATGAGTCAAGGGTTTGAGGCCTTGAACGTAAATGAAGCATCCGCTGTACCCGGAATCTCCATGGCATCTTATCAACAAGCCCGGAAGGTTGTTGAGGAAGGAACTGCCCAAGGCTGGGGCAAGGTTTTATCTGTGGAGGAGAAGAAGGACAAATTTGGGTTGGGTTACAGACCAACTCAACAAAATCAAGCAGAGGCTGCTGAGAAGCCCGGTTTTGTCAGTGGGGGGATGCTCACCCCTGATGCTATCAACAATCTGGAAGACGAGTTGGAAGAAGAACGCAATCTGGAGAATTGGATACGTCCAAAGATCCCGGGGAGCAGTATCTCAAACTGGTCTTCCCAGGAAATTATAAGAGTTACTCATGCAGAGTAATTATTATTTCCTGTATTTTTATAGCATGCATCAAAGTCTTGCATCTTGCCCAAGATGACAAGACTCATTTTGTAATCGGGCCATCTGTACTTTTTGTGCAACAAGATTAATCAATGAAATATCAGACATCTTTTTGCAAATGAGTCCTTTTTTTTTCCGCTCACTGTTTTTCCATTTTTCTTTTTGTACAAAAAAATAAATGGCAATGTTTTCAAAATGACAACTTTATTTCACTTTTCTAAACAAGATTAAAATCAATCACTAAAATGAACAAACTGAACCCTTGCAGAGAGTGCCCTCCAGACAGCACCGACAACAGCACGGCTATGACTTCGTATGACTTTGACATTCCAATCAATCAAGCTGATGAAGGGGTTGAAGAAGAATATGAGCTTCCTGAAGAGCTAGCCAGGTTGTTGAGACAAGAGGAGAAGGTTATCACTCCTCATCAGGAGGAGGTGGAAACAATTAATCTTGGTACAGATGAAGATGTGAAAGAAATTAAAATCGGGGCCTGCCTACAAGACTCAGTGAAGAGACAACTGATTGATCTGCTTCAAGAATATGTGGATGTGTTTGCTTGGTCTTATCAAGATATGCCAGGGTTAGACACCGATATTGTTGTGCACAAGCTGCCTTTAAGGGAAGAATGCCCACCAGTTAAACAGAAACTGCGCCGTACTCGCCCAGACATGGCCATGAAGATCAAAGAAGAGGTACAAAAGTAGTGGGACGCCGGGTTCCTTGCTGTAACTAGCTATCCGCCGTGGGTTGCTAATATAGTACCTGTGCCTAAGAAGGACGGCAAAGTAAGAATGTGTGTTGACTACCGGGATCTGAACAGAGCTAGCCCAAAAGATGACTTCCCATTACCTCACATTGATGTATTGGTGGATAATACGGCTCAGTTCTCGGTATTCTCCTTCATGGACGGATTTTCAGGATACAATCAGATTAAAATGTCACCTGAAGACATGGAGAAGACAACCTTCATCACACCCTGGGGCACATTCTGTTACAAGGTGATGCCATTCGGATTGAAGAACGCTGGTGCAACATATCAACGGGCTATGGTGACATTATTCCACGATATGATCCATAAAGAAATTGAATGTTATGTGGATGACATGATTGCCAAGTACCTCACGGAAGAAGACCACCTGGTAAATCTGCTGAAGCTATTTAAGCGTCTGAGGAAGTACCAACTGAAGCTGAACCCCAACAAGTGCACATTCGGGGTGCGATCTGGTAAGCTGCTAGGATTTATTGTAAGCGAGAAAGGGATTGAAGTTGACCCTGATAAAGTCAAAGCTATTCAAGAGATGCCTGCACCGAAGACAGAAAAAGAAGTTCGAGGGTTTTTGGGACGATTGAACTACATTTCAAGGTTCATATCTCACCTTACAGCAACCTGTGAACCCTTGTTCAAACTGTTGAGAAAAGAACAGACGGTCAGGTGGAATGAAGATTGCCAGAAAGCTTTTGATAAAATCAAGGAATACTTACAAGAGCCTACAATCCTCATGCCTCCAGTTGAAGGAAGACCTCTAATAATGTACTTGACAGTATTAGAAGAGTCGATGGGGTGTGTGTTGGGCCAGCATGACGAGTCTGGTCGAAAAGAGTATGCAATATACTACCTAAGCAAAAAGTTTACCGACTGTGAACAACGTTATTCACTGCTCGAGAAAACTTGCTGTGCTTTAGCGTGGGCTGCTCGCCGACTGAGACAGTATATGTTGACCCACACTACCTTATTGATCTCAAAAATGGACCCAGTCAAGTATATTTTTGAGAAGCCAGCACTTACCGGACGGGTTGCAAGATGGCAAATGATTCTCACAGAATATGACATTCAGTACACATCTCAGAAAGCCATCAAGGGCAGTGTATTGTCTGAATATCTTGCTGAGCAACCTATTGATGACTACCAGCCTATGAGATTTGACTTCCCTGATGAAGACATCATGTTCATAAAAGCAAAGGATCATGAAGAGCCTGTTCACACTGAAGGGCCTGACCCGGAAGAAGAATGGACTATGATGTTTGATGGGGCTGTTAACATGAATGGTCGTGGTGTTGGTGCGGTACTCATTACACCCAAAGGAGTTCACATGCCTTTCTCGGCAAAACTCACTTTCAACTGCACTAACAACGAAGCTGAATACGAAGCTTGTATTATGGGTCTTGAGGAAGCCATTGACCTCAGGATCAAGACGTTGACGGTATTCGGAGATTCAGCTCTGGTAGTTAATCAAACCAACGGCAAATGGTACACCCACCAAGATCATCTGATACCTTACAGGGATTATACAAGGAGGTTATTGACTTTCTTTACAACGGTCAAGCTTGAGTATATCCCTCGGGACGAGAATCAATTTGCAGATGCTCTGGCTACCATTTCATCTATGATCAAAGTTCAGACTGCCAACTTTGTACCGCAGATTTCAGTGTCCAGACTTGACAGACCAGCATATGTGTTCGCAGCAGATGTTGTCAAAGATGATAAGCCTTGGTTCCATGACATTAAGTGTTTCTTGGAGGATCAAACATACCCACCTGGGGCATCTTCCAATGATAAGAAGACTTTGAGAAGGCTTGCTGGTAGTTTCTTCCTGAACACTGATGGTTCCCTATACAAAAGGAACTTTGATATGGTACTCCTCAGATGTGTTGATAGAACAGAAGCAGATTTGTTGATGCATGAAGTGCATGAAGGATCCTTTGGTACCCATGCTGGAGGGCATTCCATGGCTAAGAAACTGCTAAGATCAGGTTATTACTGGATCACAATGGATGCAGACTGTTGTGCCTACGCCAGAAGATGCCATAAATGCCAGATTTATGCGGATAAGGTGCATGTGCCTCCCAGTCCTTTTAATATAATGTCTTCACCATGGCCCTTTGCTATGTGGGGCATTGATATGATTGGCAAGATTGAACCGACTGCTTCAAACGGCCACAGATTCATCCTGGTCGCCATTGACTATTTTACCAAGTGGGTTGAAGCAGCGTCATATGCAAATGTTACAAGGCAAGTGGTAGCCAGATTTCTGAAGAGAGATATCATCTGTCGATACGGAGTTCCCGAGCGAATCATTACTGACAATGGTTCCAACTTAAACAACAAAATGATGGCAGAGCTATGTCGGGACTTCAAGATCCAACACCACAATTCTTCTCCTTACAGACCAAAGATGAATGGTGCTGTTGAAGCCGCTAACAAGAATATCAAGAAGATTGTGAAAAAGATGGTAGTCACTTATAAAGACTGGCACGAAATGCTACCATTTGCCTTGCATGGGTACCGCACGTCGATAAGGACATCCACTGGGGCAACACCGTATCAGCTTGTGTATGGTATGGAGGCAGTCCTACCAGTTGAAGTTGAATTACCCTCTCTGCGGATACTGATGGATGTTAAGCTGAACGAAGCAGAATGGGTTCGGTCCCGGTATGAACAACTAAGTCTGATTGAAGAGAAAAGATTGGCTGCGATCTGTCATGGGCAGCTGTATCAGAAAAGAATGAAGAGAGCCTTCGATCAGAAAGTCAGGCACCGAGAATACCAAGTAGGAGATCTTGTGCTGAAAAGAATCCTCCCTCCTCATACAGACCACAGGGGCAAATGGACTCCGAACTATGAAGGACCATTCGTGGTAAAGAAAGTTTTCTCTGGTGGAGCACTGATGCTCAGCACCATGGATGGTGAAGACTTCCCGTCCCCTGTGAATTCAGATGCAGTTAAAAAATACTTCGCATAAAATGACCCGCTGGACATAAAAACAGAATGTAAGTCCATGCAAAAATAGGGCATCCCGGCGAGTCAAAAACAGAATAAAAGACTCGGGCAAAAATAAGGGAAAAATAAAAAAATGTACACCCGCTGAGTTAAAAAGCCGCATTGGACAACTCAGGCAAAAATGGGTATCCCGATGGATTGAAAACCCGAAAAGGCGATCCATACAAAATAAGGGAATAAGCGAACAACTGCACTCTGAATTCGTCTGTATCACCTACAACTTGGTAAACCCCAAAAGGATCAAGCTTCAAACAGTATCAACCTTCTTCAGAAAGCAAGACGAGAAGAACGTCAAAAGTCATGCGAGTCATAGCAAAAGAGGAAGCTCCTTAAAGCGTCGTCAACATTGCCACCATTTTGTTTCTCAATTTATAACAATCTCCTCATTTTAGGAGATTTGTTTCTTTGACTGTATCTTACCAATTCAGGGCACATAAATTAATAAAATCAGATTTTTCAGTCATGTTTCGTCTTGTACATTTTTATTTGCAAAGAATGTCTGATGTCTCTAAAAGACTGATTGCATAAGTACAGATGCTTTTCTTCAAAAAAATAAAAACACGTGCTTGCAGGGAATATACTTACTCTCAAAAGTGTCTAACTCCTATGACGGAATCCAGCAAAGGATACCTCGGGATCACTTGTGCGTTTCTCTATCTTTGCAGGATTGCAGGTATCCAAAACGCAACTCGGGGCATGAAAGCTTCATCCCAGCAAGCTGACAAATCGACACTCAGTCTTAGCACCCAAGGTGTTTTCTCCCCAGCTGAGTTGCCACTTGTTTCTTCTCCCAACCGAGTTGCCAATCATTCTTCCTCAGCCAAGTACAAAAGCCAGGGAACCATCATCCCCACAGAATTTCAGCCTCTATTCAGAAGAGCAACGCATGAAGGAATCACAACAGAGTAAAGAAAGCTTCTACAAACCCCAGTTGGGTTCCCTCATTACCAAGATGGGTCTATCAGTGACTTATCTCCCCAAGTGGATACATCTCATCAGATCCACCAATGATCTCATCCCCAGCTGGGATGTCCATTTCAAGCAGATCGGCCAGAGATCTTCGCAACAACGGGATCCAAATCCCGGCTTGGTGTCTTTGCATAATCATGGCATTTGCATCATATTCACCCACAAAGCGTAGCATTCCGTTTAATACGGAGCATTACGACAAAAAAATCAAACATATTACATAATCATAAGCCATGTTTTGAATCAAACACTTGTGAATAATAACCATTCATCAACATACAGAAACTTCCCCCAGAGTCCCCAGCAAATACAGTTGCCTTGCACACAAACACCAGTATATACTCCTTTTGACACCCGTCCGTGTCACCATTCCCCAGTAAAGTCGCCTGAACACTCTTTACAAACAAGACCACCCGCTTTACAGAAACCTTTTGACACCCGTCCGTGTCATATCCCCAGCAGAAAGCCAAAAGCGTCCCCTTTGCACTCACAGATACTTATATGTATATAATTTTCTTGACATCCTTCCATGTCACTTTCCCCAGCACAGTAACATAAACACTTTGTATACCAGATATTTGTTTATACTATACTCTTCTCCTTTTGACACTCGTCCGTGTCACTCTCTCCAGCAGATTAAACTCTCATCTATACACCACTCATACTACTCATACTTATACAGATACTCGTCCGTATCTTGTATACACCAGTTATATCCCCGCAGATTCAAACCATAGTCCTTGTTCTTTGTTAACCAGTTGGTACTCGTCCGTACCATCATCTCAGAACATGTGTCAAGCGTTTGTTTCTACCTGATACTCGTCTGTATCATAGTCTTAAGGATGCTCGTCCGTATCTTTAATCCATACACTGTGTCAAACACTTACGTCTCCTTGAATATAGATACTCGTCTGTGTCTACTATTCCCCAGAAGAGTCCCCTCAGATTCAACACTTGTCCGTGTTCTTTGTTAACCAGTTGATACTCGTCCGTATCATCATCTCTGAACACGTATCAGTATTTGTTTCTACCCGATACTCGTCCGTATCATAGTCTTAGGGATGCTTACCCACATCCTTAATCTATACACAAACATCTAAACACTTATACCTTTTGTTTCTTGGATATAAACACTCGTCCGTGTTTACTATTCCCCAGTAGATCACCAACAAAGCAAATTTTCCTTTTATCTGACACTCGTCCTGTGTCATGATAAACCCTGAGAGCAGCCGTACCCTGCTAGGTGGTCGTCCTCCACCTCTTGATGGTCGTCCTCCATCATGCTCATCCGATGGCCGTCCCCATCGTTGATTTTCTATCCGACATTCGTCCTGTGTCGTGATATTTAGCAGCCGTCCCCTGCTAGGTGGTCGTCCTCCACCTCTTGATGATCGTCCTTCATCATTTTATCCAATGGCCGTCCCCATTGTTGATTTTTGGTTATCTGACATTCGTCCTATGTCATGATAAACCTCGAGAGCAGCCGTCCCCTGCTAGGTGGTCGTCCTCCACCTCTTGATGGTCGTCCTCCATCATGCTCGTCCGATGGCCGTCCCTATCGTTGACCTTTTCTATCCGGCATTCGTCCTATGTCGCGATATTTTCGGCAGCCGTACCCTGCCAGGTGATCGTCCTTCACCTTAGATGATCGTCCCTCATCTTATCCCCAACAGAGCAGCCGTCCCCTGCTAGGTGATCGTCCTTCACCTTTGATGACCGTACCTCATCATCTGTTTATTTCATTTATTCTTTAACCCGATGGCCGTCCCCGTCGTGGTCCCTTTTCTTTTTAGCTCGGTGGTCGTCCCCATCGTTGATTACTTTACCTTTATGAACTTGATGGTCGTCCCCGTCATGTTTCATTAATTCCCAGGGAGTCTTACAGTTTTACTTGATGGTCGTCCCCATCGTAATTCTTTTTATCCCCAGCATGTCGGCCGTCCCCGTCATTGCTTTATTTCCCGCACTTTTCCCAGCATGTCGGCCGTCCCCGTCATTGCTCTTTACTCAGCAGTCATCCTCTGCTCGACGGTCGTCCTCCGTCGCCCACTCTTTACAATATACTTTATTTTCCTTTACAATCTATATCCCTTTTCTTCTTCATTCTGTGAGTGCAAATTTTGGACTGTCTTTGGTATTCAACCACAAGATATCTTGTTGGCCTGTTAAGCCGTTGCTTACATCCTGCACAGCTAACTCATGTTTGAATAGGGGCAGCTGTAAACACCCCAAATTTTCCCTCACCCATTCACCCCATGGTTTGTGATCATTTTATATGCATAAAACACAATCATACCATCTCATATTGCATTTTTGGTTCACTGCATTGGTTCAAAGTCATCTGCATCTAGGGTTTGTGATCTGAACAATCCAAGAGCTTCTTGAGCCACTCCAAAGGTCAACAATCACTTCAAAGGGGTCCATGTGTGTTAAAGTATCACATTATATCCTCTCAAAGTCAAGAATACCAAAGAATCATAAGAACTGGGATTGGTATGGAAGCAGAGCCAGGCTTGACTGCACAGATGACCTAAAATTAGGGTTTTGGTTTCAGAGGCCATGACTCCAAATTTTTTAGTCATTCTTGTTTCTATTGGTCTCTATATGGTATAGGGAGTATGCATATCAATTTTCATGAAGAAATTCCATGGGGAAGTCATCTGATCAAGAGTTGACTTTTCAGACAAGTCAGTGCAAAATCAGGGCATCTGAGGCCCCCAATGACCCAACCAAGGGGTGTTCTTCATCAATTTGATTGTATATAATCTTTATTTGATCGTATAAGAGGTTGGAAGTTCACAAAATTGAAGAATTTGAAGTTTTTGCAAAGTTGACTTTTTTGGGCAAGTTTGACTTTTAATGAAAATGTCACTTTATGCAACTTTTTCAACCCTTACTTTTTGATTCAAAAATGCTTCAAATGGAAAAACTTTGGTCATGAAAGTTGAATATTAGATCTTTCCCTTTTCAAAAAGTACAAGAACATGACCTAATTCATTTTGGATCAAAAGTTATGGTTCATCAAAGTTGGCTAAAATCACTAAATTTCAAGTTATGCACCAAATGGAAAAACTTGCAAAATCTTGTATCAAGGCAATTTGTGACTTCTAATTGATGTCAAACCATTACACAAACATCACACAAGTCTTAAAAATCAGAATGGGCCAAGAGATCACATGTTTATGGCCTATGGAGCAAGACTTTCTCATAGAAAACCAAAGACAAACCAAGTTGCAAAAACTCATGATGGCATTGCATCCACTTGCTAGCTACCTTGCTGATCAACCCTAGCCTTTCCCCTCACCATGCTGCGCAGCCCACACCCCTTGTACTTGGCTAGAACATGACCCATGCTTTCTCTTACACAAAGTTGACAATTTGCAAAAGTAGCTACACCTATCACAAAAGGGCATGTCACATCTTCTGACCAATCAGCATTGTTTATACAAACTAATTGCAAGCCAAAGCATATAGCCAGCAAGCCTGAAACAAGCCCAAGGATCACATTCTCATTTTCACTCTCAAAAGCAAAAGCTTTCGAAACTCAGAAAACAAGCCACAAACACTAAAACAAACTTCATAGATCAACTCAACTCATCATCCTGGTCACAAAGCACCCCTCACCCTTGCCTTAAACTGCCTGAATCATAAACACGATTCTCACCTGAGCTTGAACAGAAGCTGTTTAAACTCTCAAACCAGCCAACACAAACTCCTTCTAAGCATCCAGACATCATCAAGGGACCAAAGGGAGTAGATTGCACAAAGAGGAGAGGCCAGAAGGTTGCAAAACTGAAAGCTTCAAAACTCAGGTAGCTCAAGAACTTTTTTTCCAGAAATGAATTTTTAAGTTCTTAATAGCTTCTACATGCTTCCCTGATCACTCTGATGTCTTTGGTTTTGAAAATGGTGGAGAGATGAGAGTTTAATCTGTTTCTGAAACTTTTTGCCCTAGGATTTGTTTGCTTCGATTCTCTCTGATTATGAGTGATAAATGATGTTTAAGTGAGGGGTTTGATTCGTTTTAGGGTGGGGAAGATTCCTGGATAGTTGGTTTTCATTTTCATAGCGTGTAGAATGATTTAGCATTTGAGCCCGCCGGAGAAGATGACCGGAACCACTGTTCCGATCATCTGAAAGTCATTAGGGCAAAATTAGGGCTTAATCACTTAATTAGCCAAGTTTGAATTCCAGCCGTGGGATCTGGCGCCAAGTCAAACGCGCGCGCAGCAAGTTTAAATGAGGGCCCTTGGATCTGTTGACTTTTCTTTTTCAGCTTTAAATTCATTTTATTTTTCACATTATTTCATTTAATTTGTACATTTTATTAAAAATAGTAAAACCTTTTCAAAAATTCTGAAATTTTTTATACAAGTTATTATTTAATTTCAGAACACAAAAATATTTTTATTTTTATTTTTTGCATCAAAAAAGTATTTTTAAATATTTAAAAGTTTATTTTTAATTAATTAATGAGAATTAATTAATTAAAAATGCTTTTAGGTATTTAAAAATCACCAAAAAATTCATGAAACCTTTAAAAACATTTAGAAACATTGTCCAACCCTCAAACCAAATTTATTTTTTGATCTTGATGCATTTTAAGAATTTTCCATGAAATTAAAATCATTTTGATGCATTATTTTGATCCAAACTTCCAAAAATCATTTCTGCTTAACCCTAAAGAGTTGGACTTTGATTCTTTTTGCATTGTGTTTAGCATATCATGTAGTTTGTAGGATTAAATGGCCATGGTTTGATCTCTCATTTTCCATTTGTTTGGCATTTTTCTTGTTAAGGAACCCTAAAACCCTAGAAAACTTAGGAAAATCATAACTTGAATTAGGTTAGGAGTTGGAACTTCTCCTTTGGGCAGTGAGTTAGTATAGGTTTAGGGATCCCTTGAGTGCATTTTCAATTTTTTGTATTGATGTTTGCTTCTGATTTTGGTTTGTGTTTGATGCTTTGATCATAAACCCTAATTTGGGCTTCCATATGCATCCATCTTGCATTTGCATTCATACCTTGACTTGCCATAGCATTTTATGCATTCTTGTGATCCATTTAACATCATAAGACATATTGAAAGCATGTTTGATCATTGCATCTTGCATTTGCCATGTTGTATGCCATTTACATTTCATAACTTTTATGTATGTTCATTGGTTCTTAACTTGTTTCATTTGCATCCATAAGCTTGTATGATCATCTCCATGTGTTGTTTCATGTTTGTAGCATCTCATAGCATCATTAACATCATGTATATGCTTCTGGTTTTGTTTCTCATCATGCCATTCCATTTCATTTTGCATTGCATTGCATTTCTTTTCTAACTTTTCAGGTGGTAAGTAACTTGGAGAAGTGGATTTGCCTTCACTTCTCATACTTTCTTCTCATCTCTCACTTGCATCCATGCTGCATTTTATTATGTGTTTGAGATTGAGCTTGCTCATTCTTCTTCTTCTTACTTTCTTTCTTCAAGTGACTTGCCTTCTTAAATGAAGCAAGTTACTTTGCTTCTCCTGATCCTTTTCATCTGCTTCCTGGTGGTTCCATTGGAGATCTTTCTCTTGCAACCTCACAAACCTTAGGAACAACCAAGCATGACAATGATTAGGGTTTTGTTTAGTCCCCCACTTAGTTTTTACCTATGTGTCTCATTGAGTCTTCTCCTCTCATCTCATAATCAGGGACTAAACCCTAAAGGCTTTAAGGCTTTGTGATTAAGCTTATGCTTGCATCCTTCTATTAGGATGGAGTGTATAACTTTAATCCTAAGTGTTAAACCCTTAATGTGTTTAAATCTCTTAATCAATCCACTTAATAATCATCAAGACATTACACTTGTAACTTGGGCCTTGCATTAGGGTTCTAATTCTTCCTTAATTGGTTAAGAAGGACTAACCCTAGTGTTAATGGACAAGTCCCCCTCAAGTTGTCTTACAAATCATAAAATTCACTTCATCATCTTATCATTAAATAAAATCCACTTAATCAAAGGCTTGTTTTGTCATGGGTTTAATCCCTAATCATGGATTAAGTTGAGGAGCTTTCCTCAGCTTAAACATTCTCATCTATTATCCTTCTATTAGGATGGTGTAATGAGTCTGTTTAGTCCCTGATTATGGCTTAACCTCATTACTTAACACTAAACAAAAACACCAAAAACATTTAAATAATCACAAGTAGGTTAATGATCTTAATCCTGCATCAAAGGTGATTAAGTGTGAGAAGCTGACTTCACACTTAAGGTATTCTCATTACCCCTAATCAGAGGGAAGATGTGATGAGTTTACTAACCCATTGGTTTAGGCTTAAGCTCATTAAATTGTGTATAATATACTACAATTTTTGACAGAAACTAGTATTTCAAAAAGATTCAAAGAATAAAATTTTGAGATAATTTTTTTGCATGCACTTCCATCATTACCTTCCCTCGTAACATATAGAAAGGATCAGAAAGGTTTCGTAGTATTCTAACAATCCTAGATTTAATTTGATTATTTGATCGAAACTAGTATAAAATTGTGTATAATATACTACAATTTTTAACCGAAACTAGTATTTGAAAAAGTTTCATATAATCTAATTTTGAGAAAAAAAAATTGCATGGACTTCCATCATAACCTTCCCTCGTAACATATAGAAAGGATCTGAAATGTTTCGTAGCATTTCAGACAATCCTCGGTTTAATTTGATTTTGTGACTGAAACTATTATAAAATTGTGTATAATATACTACGATTTTTTTACCGAAACTTGAATTTCAAATAGTTTCAAAGAATCTAATTTTGAGATAATTTTTTGCATGGACTTCCATCATAACCTTCCCTCGCACCATATAGAAAGGATCTGAAATGTTTCATAGCATTTCGAACAATCCTCGATTTAATTTGATTTTTTGACTGAAACATAGTATAATATTGTGTATAAAATACAACAATTTTTTACCGAAACTAGTATTTCAAAAAGTTTCAGAGAATCTAATTTTGAGATAATTTTTTGCATGGACTTCCATCATAACATTCCCTCGTAACATATAGATATGATCTGAAAAGTTTCGAAGCATTTCGAACAATCCTCGTTTTAATTTGATTTTTTGACAGAAACTAGTATAAAATTTTGTATAATATACTACGATTTTTTGACCTAAACTAGCATTTCATAAAATTTCATAAAATCTAATTTTGAGATAATTTTTTCTTGTACTTCCATCATATCCTTCCCTCGTACCATATAGAAAGGATCTGAAAAGTTTCGTAGCATTTCGAATAATCCTCGATTTAATTTGATTTTTTGACCGAATTTTGTATAAAATTGTGTATAATATACTACGATTTTTTGAGCAAAACTAGCTTTTCAAAACTTTATATAGAATCTAATTTTAAGATAATTTTTTGCATGTACATCCATCATAACATTGCCTAGTAACATATATAAACGATCTGAAAAGCTTCGTAGCATTTCGAATAATCCTCGATTTAATTTGATTATTTGACCGAAACTAGTATAAAATTGTGTATAATATACTACGATTTTTTAACCGAAACTAGCATTTCAAAAAGTTTCATAGAATCTAATTTTGAGATAATTTTTTTACATGGACTTCAATCATAACTTTACCTCGTATAATATAGAAAGGATCTTTTAAGTTTCGTAGAATTTCGAACAATCCTCTTTTTAATTTGATTATTTGACCGAAACAAGTATAAAATTGTGTATAATATACTACAATTTTTGACAAAAACTAGTATTTTCAAAAGTTTCAAAGAATAAAATTTTGAGATAATTTTTTTGCATGCACTTCCATCATTACCTTCCCTCGTAACATATAGAAAGGATCTGAAAAGTTTCGTTGTATTCTAACAATCCTAGATTTAATTTGATTATTTGATCGAAACTAGTATAAAATTGTGTATAATATACTACAATTTTTAACCGAAACTAGTATTTGAAAAAGTTTCATATAATCTAATTTTGAGAAAAAAAAATTGCATGGACTTAAATCATAACCTTCCCTCGTAACATATAGAAAGGATCTGAAATGTTTCGTAGCATTTCAGACAATCCTCGGTTTAATTTGATTTTGTGACTGAAACTAGTATAAAATTGTGTATAATATACTACGATTTTTTTACCAAAACTATTATTTCAAAAAGTTTCAAAGAATCTAATTTTGAGATAATTTTTTGCATGGACTTCCATCATAACCTTCCATCGTACCATATAGAAAGGATATGAAATGTTTCGTAGCATTTCGAACAATCCTCGATTTAATTTGATTTTTTGACCGCAACATAGTATAAAATTGTGTATAATATACAACAATTTTTTACCGAAACTAGTATTTCAAAAAGTTTCAGAGAATCAAATTTTGAGATAACTTTTTGCATGGACTTCCATCATAACATTCCCTCGTAACATATAGAAATTATCTCAAAAGTTTCGAAGCATTTCGAATAATCCTCGTTTTAATTTGATTTTTTGACCGAAACTAGTATAAAAGTTTGTATAATATACTACGATTTTTTGACCTAAACTAGCATTTCAAAAAATTTCATAAAATCTAATTTTGAGATAATTTTTTTCTTGTACTTCCATCATAACCTTCCCTCGTACCATATAGAAAGGATCTGAAATGTTTCGGAGCATTTCGAATAATCCTCGATTAAATTTGATTTTTTGACCGAAATTTGTATAAAATTGTGTATAATATACTACGATTTTTTAACCGAAACTAACTTTTCAAAAATTTTCATAGAATCTAATTTTAAGATAACTTTTTGCATGTACTTCCATCATAACATTCCCTAGTAACATATATAAACGATCTGAAAAGCTTCGTAGCATTTCGAATAATCCTCGATTTAATTTGATTATTTGACTGAAACTAGTATAAAATTGTGTATAATATACTACGATTTTTTAACCGAAACTAGCATTTCAAAAAGTTTCATAGAATCTAATTTTGAGATAAATTTTTTTCATAGACTTCCATCATAACTTTACCTCTTATAATATAGAAAGGATCTTATAAGTTTCGTAGCATTTCAAACAATCCTCTTTTTAATTTGATTATTTGACCGAAACTAGTATAAAATTGTGTATAATATACTACAATTTTTGACAGAAACTAGTATTTCAAAAAATTTAAAAGAGTCAAATTTTGAGATAATTTTTTTGCATGCACTTCCATCATTACCTTCCCTCATAACATATAGAAAGGATCAGAAAACTTTCATGGTATTCTAACAATCCTAGATTTAATTTGATTATTTGATCGAAACTAGTATAAAATTGTGTATAATATACTACAATTTTTAACCGAAACTAGTATTTGAAAAAGTTTCATATAATCTAATTTTGAGGAAAACAAATTGCATGGACTTCCATCATAACCTTCCCTTGTAACATATAGAAAGGATCTGAAATGTTTCGTAGCATTTCAGACAATCCTCGGTTTAATTTGATTTTGTGACTGAAACTAGTATAAAATTGTGTATAATATACTACGATTTTTTTACCGAAACTAGTATGTCAAAAAGTTTCAAAGAATCTAATTTTGAGATAATTTTTTGCATGGACTTCCATCATAACCTTCCCTCGCACCATATAGAAAGGATCTGAAATGTTTCATAGCATTTCGAACAATCCTCGATTTAATTTGATTTTTTGACCGAAACATAGTATAATATTGTGTATAAAATACAACAATTTTTTTACCGAAACTAGTATTTCAAAAAGTTTCAGAGAATCTAATTTTGAGATAATTTTTTGCATGGACTTCCATCATAACATTCCCTCGTAACTTATAGAAATGATCTGAAAAGTTTCGAAGCATTTCGAACAATCCTCTTTTTAATTTGATTATTTGACCGAAACTAGTATAAAATTGTGTATAATATACTACAATTTTTGACAGAAACTAGTATTTCAAAAAGTTTAAAAGAGTCAAATTTTGAGATAATTTTTTTGCATGCACTTCCATCATTACCTTCCCTCGTAACATATAGAAAGGATCAGAAAAGTTTCATGGTATTCTAACAATTTTAGATTTAATTTGATTATTTGATCGAAACTAGTATAAAATTATGTATAATATACTACAATTTTTAACCGAAACTAGTATTTGAAAAAGTTTCATATAATCTAATTTTGAGGAAAACAAATTGCATGGACTTCCATCATAACCTTCCCTTGTAACATATAGAAAGGATCTGAAATGTTTCGTAGCATTTCAGACAATCCTCGGTTTAATTTGATTTTGTGACTGAAACTAGTATAAAATTGTGTTTAATATACTACGATTTTTTTACCGAAACTAGTATTTCAAAAAGTTTCAAAGAATCTAATTTTGAGATAATTTTTTGCATGGACTTCCATCATAACCTTCCCTCGCACCATATAGAAAGGATCTAAAATTGTGTATAATTTGATTTTTTGACTGAAATTTGTATAAAATTGTTTATAATATACTACGATTTTTTGACCGAACTCGCTTTTCAAAAAGTTACATAGAATCTAATTTTGAGATAATTTTTTTGCATGGACTTCCATCATAACTTTACCTCGTATAATATAGAAAGGATCATATAAGTTTAGTAGCATTTCGAACAATCCTCGGTTTAATTTGATTATTTGACCGAAACTAGTATAAAATTGTGTATAATATACTACAATTTATGACTGAAACTAGTATTTCAAAAAGTTTCAAAGAGTCAAATTTTGAGATAATTGTTTTGCATGGACTTCCATCATAACCTTCCCTCATACCATATAGAAAGGATCTGAAAAGTTTCGTAGCATTTCGAACAATCCTCGATTTAATTTGATTTTTTGACCGAAACTCAGTATAAAATTGTGTATCATATACAACAATATTTTTACCGAAACTAGTATTTCAAAAGGTTTCAGAGAATATAATTTAGAGATAATTTTTTGCATGGACTTCCATCATAACATTCCCTCGTAACATATAGAAATGATCTGAAAAGTTTCGAAGCATTTCGAACAATCCTCGTTTTAATTTGATTTTTTGACAGAAACTAGTATAAAATTTTGTATAATATACTACGATTTTTTGACCTAAACTAGCATTTAAAAAAATTTCATAAAATCTAATTTTGAGATAATTTTTTCCTTGTACTTCCATCATAACCTTCCCTTGTACCATATAGAAAGGATCTGAAATGTTTCGTAGCATTTCGAATAATCCTCGATTTAATTTAATTTTTTGACCGAAATTTGTATAAAATTGTGTATAATATACTACGATTTTTTGACCGAAACTAGCTTTTCAAAAATTTTCATAGAATCTAATTTTAAGATAACTTTTTGCATGTACTTCCATCATAACATTCCCTAGTAACATATATAAACGATCTGAAAAGCTTCGTAGCATTTCGAATAATCCTCGATTTAATTTGATTATTTGACCGAAACTAGTATAAAATTGTGTATAATATACTACGATTTTTTAACCGAAACTAGCATTTCAAAAAGTTTCATAGAATCTAATTTTTAGATAATTTTTTTACATGGACTTCCATCATAACTTTACCGCGTATAATATATAAAGGATCTTATAAGTTTCATAGCATTTCGAACAATCCTCTTTCTAATTTGATTATTTGACCGAAACAAGTATAAAATTGTGTATAATATACTACAATTTTTGACAGAAACTAGTATTTCAAAAAGATTCAAAGAATAAAATTTTGAGATAATTTTTTTGCATGCACTTCCATCATTACCTTCCCTCGTAACATATAGAAAGGATCAGAAAGGTTTTGTAGTATTCTAAAAATCCTAGATTTAATTTGATTATTTGATCGAAACTAGTATAAAATTGTGTATAATATACTACAATTTTTAACCGAAACTAGTATTTGAAAAAGTTTCATATAATCTAATTTTGACGGGAAAAAATTGCATGGACTTCCATCATAACCTTCCCTCGTAACATATAGAAAGGATCTGAAATGTTTTGTAGCATTTCAGACAATCCTCGGTTTAATTTGATTTTGTGACTGAAACTTGTATAAAATTGTGTATAATATACTACGATTTTTTTACCGAAACTTGAATTTCAAATAGTTTCAAAGAATCTAATTTTGAGATAATTTTTTGCATGGACTTCCATCATAACCTTCCCTCGCACCATATAGAAAGGATCTGAAATGTTTCATAGCATTTCGAACAATCCTCGATTTAATTTGATTTTTTGACCGAAACATAGTATAATACTGTGTATAAAATACAACAATTTTTTACCGAAACTAGTATTTCAAAAAGTTTCAGAGAATCTAATTTTGAGATAATTTTTTGCATGGTCTTCCATCATAACATTCCCTCGTAACATATAGAAATGATCAGAAATGTTTCGAAGATTTTCGAACAATCCCCGTTTTAATTTGATTTTTTGACCAAAACTAGTATAAAATTTTGTATAATATACTACGATTTTTTGACCTAATCTAGCATTTCAAAAAAATTCATAAAATCTAATTTTGAGATAATTTTTTTCTTGTACTTCCATCATAACCTTCCCTCGTACCATATAGAAAGGATCTGAAAAGTTTCGTAGCATTTCGAATAATCCCCGATTTAATTTGATTTTTTGACTGAAATTTGTATAAAATTGTGTATAATATACTACGATTTTTTGACCGAACTCGCTTTTCAAAAAGTTTCATAGAATCTAATTATGAGATAATTTTTTTGCATGGACTTCCATCATAACTTTACCTCGTATAATATAGAAAGGATCATATAAGTTTCGTAGCATTTCGAACAATCCTCGGTTTAATTTGATTATTTGACCGAAACTAGTATAAAATTGTGTATAATATACTACAATTTTTGACTGAAACTAGTATTTCAAAAAGTTTCAAAGAGTCAAATTTTGAGATAATTGTTTTGCATGGACTTCCATCATTACCTTCCCTCTTAACATATAGAAAGGATCTTAAAAGTTTCATAGTAACAATCCTAGATTTAATTTGATTATTTGACCGAAACTAGTATAAAATTGTGTATAATATACAACAATTTTTAACCGAAACTAGAATTTGAAAAAGTTTCATATAATCTAATTTTGAGAAAAAAAATTGCATGGACTTCCATCATAACCTTCCCTCGTAACATATAGAAAGGATCTGAAATGTTTCGTAGCATTTCAGACAATCCTCGGTTTAATTTGATTTTGTGACTGAAACTAGTATAAAATTGTGTATAATATACTACGATTTTTTTACCGAAACTAGTATTTCAAAAAGTTTCAAAGAATCTAATTTTGAGATAATTTTTTGCATGGACTTCCATCATAACCTTCCCTCATACCATATAGAAAGGATCTGAAAAGTTTCGTAGCATTTCGAACAATCCTCGATTTAATTTGATTTTTTGACCGAAACTCAGTATAAAATTGTGTATCATATACAACAATATTTTTACCGAAACTAGTATTTCAAAAGGTTTCAGAGAATATAATTTAGAGATAATTTTTTGCATGGACTTCCATCATAACATTCCCTCGGAACATATAGAAATGATCTGAAAAGTTTCGAAGCATTTCGAACAATCCTCGTTTTAATTTGATTTTTTGACAGAAACTAGTATAAAATTTTGTATAATATACTACGATTTTTTGACCTAAACTAGCATTTCAAAAAATTTCATAAAATCTAATTTTGAGATAATTTTTTCCTTGTACTTCCATCATAACCTTCCCTTGTACCATATAGAAAGGATCTGAAATGTTTCGTAGCATTTCGAATAATCCTTGATTTAATTTAATTTTTTGACCGAAATTTGTATAAAATTGTGTATAATATACTACGATTTTTTGACCGAAACTAGCTTTTCAAAAAATTTCATAGAATCTAACTTTAAGATAACTTTTTGCATGTACTTCCATCATAACATTCCCTAGTAACATATATAAACGATCTGAAATGCTTCGTAGCATTTCGAATAATCCTCGATTTAATTTGATTATTTGACCGAAACTAGTATAAAATTGTGTATAATATACTACGATTTTTTAACCGAAACTAGCATTTCAAAAAGTTTCATAGAATCTAATTTTGAGATAATTTTTTTACATGGACTTCCATCATAACTTTACCGCGTATAATATATAAAGGATCTTATAAGTTTCATAGCATTTCGAACAATCCTCTTTCTAATTTGATTATTTGACCGAAACAAGTATAAAATTGTGTATAATATACTACAATTTTTGACAGAAACTAGTATTTCAAAAAGATTCAAAGAATAAAATTTTGAGATAATTTTTTTGCATGCACTTCCATCATTACCTTCCCTCGTAACATATAGAAAGGATCAGAAAGGTTTTGTAGTATTCTAAAAATCCTAGATTTAATTTGATTATTTGATCGAAACTAGTATAAAATTGTGTATAATATACTACAATTTTTAACCGAAACTAGTATTTGAAAAAGTTTCATATAATCTAATTTTGAGGGGAAAAAATTGCATGGACTTCCATCATAACCTTCCCTCGTAACATATAGAAAGGATCTGAAATGTTTCGTAGCATTTCAGACAATCCTCAGTTTAATTTGATTTTGTGACTGAAACTAGTATAAAATTGTGTATAATATACTACGATTTTTTTACCGAAACTAGTATTTCAAAAAGTTTCAAAGAATCTAATTTTGAGATAATTTTTTGCATGGACTTCCATCATAACCTTCCCTCATACCATATAGAAAGGATCTGAAAAGTTTCGTAGCATTTCGAACAATCCTCGATTTAATTTGATTTTTTGACCGAAACTCAGTATAATACTGTGTATAAAATACAACAATTTTTTACCGAAACTAGTATTTCAAAAAGTTTCAGAGAATCTAATTTTGAGATAATTTTTTGCATGGTCTTCCATCATAACATTCCCTCGTAACATATAGAAATGATCAGAAATGTTTCGAAGATTTTCGAACAATCCCCGTTTTAATTTGATTTTTTGACCAAAACTAGTATAAAATTTTGTATAATATACTACGATTTTTTGACCTAATCTAGCATTTCAAAAAAATTCATAAAATCTAATTTTGAGATAATTTTTTTCTTGTACTTCCATCATAACCTTCCCTCGTACCATATAGAAAGGATCTGAAAGGTTTCGTAGCATTTCGAATAATCCCCGATTTAATTTGATTTTTTGACTGAAATTTGTATAAAATTGTGTATAATATACTACGATTTTTTGACCGAACTCGCTTTTCAAAAAGTTTCATAGAATCTAATTTTGAGATAATTTTTTTGCATGGACTTCCATCATAACTTTACCTCGTATAATATAGAAAGGATCATATAAGTTTCGTAGCATTTCGAACAATCCTCGGTTTAATTTGATTATTTGACCGAAACTAGTATAAAATTGTGTATAATATACTACAATTTTTGACTGAAACTAGTATTTCAAAAAGTTTCAAAGAGTCAAATTTTGAGATAATTGTTTTGCATGGACTTCCATCATTACCTTCCCTCTTAACATATAGAAAGGATCTTAAAAGTTTCATAGTAACAATCCTAGATTTAATTTGATTATTTGACCGAAACTAGTATAAAATTGTGTATAATATACAACAATTTTTAACCGAAACTAGAATTTGAAAAAGTTTCATATAATCTAATTTTGAGAAAAAAAATTGCATGGACTTCCATCATAACCTTCCCTCGTAACATATAGAAAGGATCTGAAATGTTTCGTAGCATTTCAGACAATCCTCGATTTAATTTGATTTTGTGACTGAAACTAGTATAAAATTGTGTATAATATACTACGATTTTTTTACCGAAACTAGTATTTCAAAAAGTTTCAAAGAATTTAATTTTGAGATAATTTTTTGCATGGACTTCCATCATAACCTTCCCTCATACCATATAGAAAGGATCTGAAAAGTTTCGTAGCATTTCGAACAATCCTCGATTTAATTTGATTTTTTGACCGAAACTCAGTATAAAATTTTGTATCATATACAACAATATTTTTACCGAAACTAGTATTTCAAAAGGTTTCAGAGAATATAATTTAGAGATAATTTTTTGCATGGACTTCCATCATAACATTCCCTCGTAACATATAGAAATGATCTGAAAAGTTTCGAAGCATTTCGAACAATCCTCGTTTTAATTTGATTTTTTGACAGAAACTAGTATAAAATTTTGTATAATATACTACGATTTTTTGACCTAAACTAGCATTTCAAAAAATTTCATAAAATCTAATTTTGAGATAATTTTTTCCTTGTACTTCCATCATAACCTTCCCTTGTACCATATAGAAAGGATCTGAAATGTTTCGTAGCATTTCGAATAATCCTCGATTTAATTTAATTTTTTGACCGAAATTTGTATAAAATTGTGTATAATATACTACGATTTTTTGACCGAAACTAGCTTTTCAAAAATTTTCATAGAATCTAATTTTAAGATAACTTTTTGCATGTACTTCCATCATAACATTCCCTAGTAACATATATAAACGATCTGAAATGCTTCGTAGCATTTCGAATAATCCTCGATTTAATTTGATTATTTGACCGAAACTAGTATAAAATTGTGTATAATATACTACGATTTTTTAACCGAAACTAGCATTTCAAAAAGTTTCATAGAATCTAATTTTGAGATAATTTTTTTACATGGACTTCCATCATAACTTTACCGCGTATAATATATAAAGGATCTTATAAGTTTCATAGCATTTCGAACAATCCTCTTTCTAATTTGATTATTTGACCGAAACAAGTATAAAATTGTGTATAATATACTACAATTTTTGACAGAAACTAGTATTTCAAAAAGATTTAAAGAATAAAATTTTGAGATAATTTTTTTGCATGCACTTCCATCATTACCTTCCCTCGTAACATATAGAAAGGATCAGAAAGGTTTTGTAGTATTCTAAAAATCCTAGATTTAATTTGATTATTTGATCGAAACTAGTATAAAATTGTGTATAATATACTACAATTTTTAACCGAAACTAGTATTTGAAAAAGTTTCATATAATCTAATTTTGAGGGGAAAAAATTGCATGGACTTCCATCATAACCTTCCCTCGTAACATATAGAAAGGATCTGAAATGTTTCGTAGCATTTCAGACAATCCTCGGTTTAATTTGATTTTGTGACTGAAACTAGTATAAAATTGTGTATAATATACTACGATTTTTTTACCGAAACTAGTATTTCAAAAAGTTTCAAAGAATCTAATTTTGAGATAATTTTTTGCATGGACTTCCATCATAACCTTCCCTCATACCATATAGAAAGGATCTGAAAAGTTTCGTAGCATTTCGAACAATCCTCGATTTAATTTGATTTTTTGACCGAAACTCAGTATAATACTGTGTATAAAATACAACAATTTTTTACCGAAACTAGTATTTCAAAAAGTTTCAGAGAATCTAATTTTGAGATAATTTTTTGCATGGTCTTCCATCATAACATTCCCTCGTAACATATAGAAATGATCAGAAATGTTTCGAAGATTTTCGAACAATCCCCGTTTTAATTTGATTTTTTGACCAAAACTAGTATAAAATTTTGTATAATATACTACGATTTTTTGACCTAATCTAGCATTTCAAAAAAATTCATAAAATCTAATTTTGAGATAATTTTTTTCTTGTACTTCCATCATAACCTTCCCTCGTACCATATAGAAAGGATCTGAAAAGTTTCGTAGCATTTCGAATAATCCTCGATTTAATTTGATTTTTTGACTGAAATTTGTATAAAATTGTGTATAATATACTACGATTTTTTGACCGAACTCGCTTTTCAAAAAGTTTCATAGAATCTAATTTTGAGATAATTTTTTTGCATGGACTTCCATCATAACTTTACCTCGTATAATATAGAAAGGATCATATAAGTTTCGTAGCATTTCGAACAATCCTCGGTTTAATTTGATTATTTGACCGAAACTAGTATAAAATTGTGTATAATATACTACAATTTTTGACTGAAACTAGTATTTCAAAAAGTTTCAAAGAGTCAAATTTTGAGATAATTGTTTTGCATGGACTTCCATCATTACCTTCCCTCTTAACATATAGAAAGGATCTTAAAAGTTTCATAGTAACAATCCTAGATTTAATTTGATTATTTGACCGAAACTAGTATAAAATTGTGTATAATATACAACAATTTTTAACCGAAACTAGAATTTGAAAAAGTTTCATATAATCTAATTTTGAGGAAAAAATTGCATGGTCTTCCATCATAACCTTCCCTCGTAACATATAGAAAGGATCTGAAATGTTTCGTAGCATTTCAGACAATCCTGATTTAATTTGATTTTGTGACTGAAACTAGTATAAAATTGTGTATAATATACTACGATTTTTTTACCGAAACTAGTATTTCAAAAAGTTTCAAAGAATCTAATTTTGAGATAATTTTTTGCATGGACTTCCATCATAACCTTCCCTCATACCATATAGAAAGGATCTGAAAAGTTTCGTAGCATTTCGAACAATCCTCGATTTAATTTGATTTTTTGACCGAAACTCAATATAAAATTTTGTATCATATACAACAATATTTTTACCGAAACTAGTATTTCAAAAGGTTTCAGAGAATATAATTTAGAGATAATTTTTTGCATGGACTTCCATCATAACATTCCCTCGTAACATATAGAAATGATCTGAAAAGTTTCGAAGCATTTCGAACAATCCTCGTTTTAATTTGATTTTTTGACAGAAACTAGTATAAAATTTTGTATAATATACTACGATTTTTTGACCTAAACTAGCATTTCAAAAAATTTCATAAAATCTAATTTTGAGATAATTTTTTCCTTGTACTTCCATCATAACCTTCCCTTGTACCATATAGAAAGGATCTGAAATGTTTCGTAGCATTTCGAATAATCCTCGATTTAATTTAATTTTTTGACCGAAATATGTATAAAATTGTGTATAATATACTACGATTTTTTGACCGAAACTAGCTTTTCAAAAATTTTCATAGAATCTAACTTTAAGATAACTTTTTGCATGTACTTCCATCATAACATTCCCTAGTAACATATATAAACGATCTGAAATGCTTCGTAGCATTTCGAATAATCCTCGATTTAATTTGATTATTTGACCGAAACTAGTATAAAATTGTGTATAATATACTACGATTTTTTAACCGAAACTAGCATTTCAAAAAGTTTCATAGAATCTAATTTTGAGATAATTTTTTTACATGGACTTCCATCATAACTTTACCGCGTATAATATATAAAGGATCTTATAAGTTTCATAGCATTTCGAACAATCCTCTTTCTAATTTGATTATTTGACCGAAACAAGTATAAAATTGTGTATAATATACTACAATTTTTGACAGAAACTAGTATTTCAAAAAGATTCAAAGAATAAAATTTTGAGATAATTTTTTTGCATGCACTTCCATCATTACCTTCCCTCGTAACATATAGAAAGGATCAGAAAGGTTTTGTAGTATTCTAAAAATCCTAGATTTAATTTGATTATTTGATCGAAACTAGTATAAAATTGTGTATAATATACTACAATTTTTAACCGAAACTAGTATTTGAAAAAGTTTCATATAATCTAATTTTGAGGGGAAAAAATTGCATGGACTTCCATCATATCCTTCCCTCGTAACATATAGAAAGGATCTGAAATGTTTCGTAGCATTTCAGACAATCCTCGGTTTAATTTGATTTTGTGACTGAAACTAGTATAAAATTGTGTATAATATACTACGATTTTTTTACCGAAACTAGTATTTCAAAAAGTTTCAAAGAATCTAATTTTGAGATAATTTTTTGCATGGACTTCCATCATAACCTTCCCTCATACCATATAGAAAGGATCTGAAAAGTTTCGTAGCATTTCGAACAATCCTCGATTTAATTTGATTTTTTGACCGAAACTCAGTATAATACTGTGTATAAAATACAACAAATTTTTACCGAAACTAGTATTTCAAAAAGTTTCAGAGAATCTAATTTTGAGATAATTTTTTGCATGGTCTTCCATCATAACATTCCCTCGTAACATATAGAAATGATTAGAAATGTTTCGAAGATTTTCGAACAATCCCCGTTTTAATTTGATTTTTTGACCAAAACTAGTATAAAATTTTGTATAATATACTACGATTTTTTGACCTAATCTAGCATTTCAAAAAAATTCATAAAATCTAATTTTGAGATAATTTTTTTCTTGTACTTCCATCATAACCTTCCCTCGTACCATATAGAAAGGATCTGAAAGGTTTCGTAGCATTTCGAATAATCCCCGATTTAATTTGATTTTTTGACTGAAATTTGTATAAAATTGTGTATAATATACTACGATTTTTTGACCGAACTCGCTTTTCAAAAAGTTTCATAGAATCTAATTTTGAGATAATTTTTTTGCATGGACTTCCATCATAACTTTACCTCGTATAATATAGAAAGGATCATATAAGTTTCGTAGCATTTCGAACAATCCTCGGTTTAATTTGATTATTTGACCGAAACTAGTATAAAATTGTGTATAATATACTACAATTTTTGACTGAAACTAGTATTTCAAAAAGTTTCAAAGAGTCAAATTTTGAGATAATTGTTTTGCATGGACTTCCATCATTACCTTCCCTCTTAACATATAGAAAGGATCTTAAAAGTTTCATAGTAACAATCCTAGATTTAATTTGATTATTTGACCGAAACTAGTATAAAATTGTGTATAATATACAACAATTTTTAACCGAAACTAGAATTTGAAAAAGTTTCATATAATCTAATTTTGAGAAAAAAAATTGCATGGACTTCCATCATAACCTTCCCTCGTAACATATAGAAAGGATCTGAAATGTTTCGTAGCATTTCAGACAATCCTCGATTTAATTTGATTTTGTGACTGAAACTAGTATAAAATTGTGTATAATATACTACGATTTTTTTACCGAAACTAGTATTTCAAAAAGTTTCAAAGAATCTAATTTTGAGATAATTTTTTGCATGGACTTCCATCATAACCTTCCCTCATACCATATAGAAAGGATCTGAAAAGTTTCGTAGCATTTCGAACAATCCTCGATTTAATTTGATTTTTTGACCGAAACTCAGTATAAAATTGTGTATCATATACAACAATATTTTTACCGAAACTAGTATTTCAAAAGGTTTCAGAGAATATAATTTAGAGATAATTTTTTGCATGGACTTCCATCATAACATTCCCTCGTAACATATAGAAATGATCTGAAAAGTTTCGAAGCATTTCGAACAATCCTCGTTTTAATTTGATTTTTTGACCGAAAGTAGTATAATTTTGTATAATATACTACGATTTTTTGACCTAAATTAGCATTTCAAAACATTTCATAAAATCTAATTTTGAGATAATTTTTTTCTTGTACTTCCATCATAACCTTCCCTCGAACCATATAGAAAGGATCTGAAAAGTTTCGTAGCATTTCGAATAATCCTCGATTTAATTTGATTTTTTGACCGAAATTTGTATAAAATTGTGTATAATATACTACTATTTTTTGACTGAAACTCGCTTTTCAAAAAATTTCATAGAATCTAATTTTAAGATAATTTTTTGCATGTACTTCCATCATAACATTCCCTAGTAACATAAATAAACAATCTGAAAAGCTTCGAAGCATTTCGAATAATCCTCGATTTAATTTGATTATTTGACCAAAACTAGTATACAATTGTGTATAATATACTACGATTTTTTAACCGAAACTAGCATTTCATAAAGTTTCATAGAATCTAATTTAGAGATATTTTTTTCGCATGGAATCTAATTTAGAGATTATTTGACCGAAACTAGTATAAAATTGTGTATTATATACTACAATTTTTGAACGAAACTAGTATTTCAAAAAGTTTCAAAGAATAAAATTTTGAGATAAATTTTTTTGCATGCACTTCCATCATTACCTTCCCTCGTAACATATAGAAAGGATCAGAAAAGTTTCGTAGTATTCTAACAATCCTAGATTTAATTTGATTATTTGATCGAATCTAGTATAAAATTGTGTATAATATACTACAATTTTTAACCGAAACTAGTATTTGAAAAAGTTTCATATAATCTAATTTTGAGGGGGGGAAATTGCATGGACTTCCATCATAACCTTCCCTCGTAACATATAGAAAGGATCTGAAATGTTTTGTAGCATTTCAGACAATCCTCGGTTTAATTTGATTTTGTGACTGAAACTAGTATAAAATTGTGTATAATATACTACGATTTTTATACCGAAACTAGTATTTCAAAAAGTTTCAAAGAATCTAATTTTAAGATAATTTTTTGCATGGACTTCCATCATAACCTTCCCTCGCACCATATAGAAAGGATCTGAAAAGTTTTGTAGCATTTCGAACAATCCTCGATTTAATTTGATTTTTTGACTGAAACATAGTATAATATTGTGTATAAAATACAACAATTTTTTTTACCGAAACTAGTATTTCAAAAAGTTTCAGAGAATCTAATTTTGAGATAACTTTTTGCATGGACTTCCATCATAACATTCCCTCGTAACATATAGAAAGGATCTGAAAAGTTTCGAAGCATTTCGAACAATCCTCGTTTTAATTTGATTTTTTGACCGAAACTAGTATAAAATTTTGTATAATATACTACGATTTTTTGACCTAAACTAGAATTTCAAAAAAATTCATAAAATCTAATTTTGAGATAATTTTTTTCTTGTACTTCCATCATAACCTTCCCTCGTACCATATAGAAAGGATCTGAAAATTTTCGTAGCATTTCGAATAATCCTTGATTTAATTTGATTTTTTGACCAAAATTTGTATAAAATTGTATATAATATACTACGATTTTTTGACCGAAACTAGCTTTTCAAAAAATTTCATAGAATCTAATTTTAAGATAATTTTTTGCATGTACTTCCATCATAACATTCCCTAGTAACATATATAAACAATCTGAAAAGCTTCGTAGCATTTCGAATAATCCTCGATTTAATTTCATTATTTGACCGAAATAAGTATAAAATTGTGAATAATATACTACGATTTTTTAACCGAAACTAGCATTTCAAAAAGTTTCATAGAATCTAATTTTGAGATAAATTTTTTTCATGGACTTCCATCATAACTTTACCTCGTATAATATAGAAATGATCTTATAAGTTTCGTAGCATTTCGAACAATCCTCGGTTTAATTTGATTATTTGACCGAAACTAGTATAAAATTGTGTATAACATACTACAATTTTTGACTGAAACTAGTATTTCAAAGAGTTTCAAAGAGTCAAATTTTGAGATAATTTTTTTGCATGGACTTCCATCATTACCTTCCCTCGTAACATATAGAAAGGATCTTAAAAGTTTCATAGTAACAATCCTAGATTTAATTTGATTATTTGACCGAAACTAGTATAAAATTGTGTATAATATACAACAATTTTTAACCGAAACTAGTATTTGAAAAAGTTTCATATAATCTAATTTTGAGAAAAAAAATTGCATGGACTTCCATCATAACCTTCCCTCGTAACATATAGAAAGGATCTGAAATGTTTCGTAGCATTTCAGACAATCCTCGGTTTAATTTGATTTTGTGACTGAAACTAGTATAAAATTGTGTATAATATACTACGCTTTTTTACCGAAACTAGTATTTCAAAAAGTTTCAAAGAATCTAATTTTGAGATAATTTTTTGCATGGACTTCCATCATAACCTTCCCTCATACCATATAGAAAGGATCTGAAAAGTTTCGTAGCATTTCGAACAATCCTCGATTTAATTTGATTTTTTGACCGAAACTTAGTATAAAATTGTGTATCATATACAACAATTTTTTACCGAAACTAGTATTTCAAAAGGTTTCAGAGAATCTAATTTTGAGATAATTTTTTGCATGGACTTCCATCATAACCTTCCCTCGTAATATATAGAAATGATCTGAAAAGTTTCGAAGCATTTCGAACAATCGTCGTTTTAATTTGATTTTTTGACCGAAAGTAGTATAATTTTGTGTATAATATACTATGATTTATTTACCGAAATTTGTATTTTAAAAAGTTTCAAAGAATCTAATTTTGAGATAAATTTTTGCATGGACTTCCATAATTACATTCCCTCGCACCATATAGAAAGGACCTGAAACGTTTCGTAGCATTTAGAACAATCCTCGATTTAATTTGATTTTTTGACCGAAACTTAGTATAAAATTGTGTATAATATACAACAATTTTTTACCGAAACTAGTATTTCAAAAAGTTTCTGAGTATCTAATTTTGAGATAATTTTTTGCATGGACTTCCATCATAACATTCCCTCGTAACATATAGAAATGATCTGAAACGTTTCGAAGCATTTCGAACAATCCTCGTTTTAATTTGATTTTTAGACCGAAACTAGTATAAAATTTTGTATAATATACTACGATTTTATTACCTAAACTAGCATTTCAAAAAATTTCATAAAATCTAATTTTGAGATAATTTTTTTCTTGTACTTCCATCATAACCTTCCCTCGTACCATATACTGAGGATCTGAAACATTTCGTAGCATTTCGAATAATCCTCGATTTAATTTGATTTTTTGACGAAATTTGTATAAAATTGTGTATAATATACTACAATTTTTTGACTGAAACTAGCTTTTCAAAACTTTTCATAGAATCAAATTTTAAGATAATATTTTGCATGTACTTCCATCATAACATTCACTAGTAAAATATAACAACAATCTTAAAAGCTTCGTAGCATTTCGAACAATCCTCGATTTAATTTAATTATTTGACCGAAACTAGTATAAAATTATGTATAATATACTACGATTTTTTAACCGAAACTTGCATTTCAAAATGTTTCATAGAATCTAAGTTTGAGATAATTTTTTTGCATGGACTTCCATCATAACTTTACCTCGTATAATATAGAAAGGATCTTATAAGTTTTGTAGCATTTCGAACAATCCTCGGTTTAATTTGATTAATTAATGAAACTAGTATAAAATTGTGTATAATATACTACAATTTTTGACCGAAACAAGTATTTCAAAAAGTTTCATAGAATCAAATTTTTAAATAATTTTTTTGCATGGACTTCCATCCTTACCTTCCCTCGTAACATATAGAAAGGATCTGAAAAGTTTCGTAGTATTCTAACAATCCTCGATTTAATTTGATTATTTGTCCGAAACTAGTATAAAATTGTGTATAATATACTACAATTTTTGACCGAAACTAGTATTTAAAAAAGTTTCATATAATCTAATTTTGAGGAAAAAAATTGCATGGGCTTTCATCATAACCTTCCCTCGTAACATATAGAAAGGATCTGAAATGTTTCGTAGCATTTCAGACAATTCTCGGTTTAATTTGATTTTGTGACTGAATCTAGTATAAAATTGTGTATAATATACTACGATTTTTTTACCAAAATTTGTATTTCAAAAAGTTTCAAAGAATCTGATTTTGATATAATTTTTTGCATGGACTTCCATCATAACATTCCCTCGCACCATATAGAAAGGATCTGAAACGTTTCGTACAATTTCGAACAATCCTCGATTTAATTTCATTATTTGACCGAAACTTAGTATAAAATTGTGTATAACATACAACAATTTTTTACCAAAACTAGTATTTCAAAATGTTTCAGAGAATCTAATTTTGAGATATTTTTTTGCATGGACTTCCATCATAACATTCCCTCGTAACATATAGAAATGATCTGAAAAGTTTCGAAACATTTCGAACAATCCTCGTTTTAATTTGATTTTTTGACCGAAACTAGTATAAAATTTTGTATAATATACTAAGATTTTATTACCTAAACTTGCATTTCAAAAAAATTCAGAAAAATCTAATTTTGAGATAATTTTTTTCTTGTACTTCCATCATAACCTTCCCTCGTACCATATAGAAAGGATCTGAAAAGTTTCGTAGCATTTCGAATAATCCTCGATTTAATTTGATTTTTTGACCGAAATTTTTATAAAATTGTGTTTAATATACTACGATTTTTTGACCGAAACTAGCTTTTAAAATATTTTTATAGAATCTAATTTTAAGATAATTTTTTGCATGTACTTCCATCAAAACATTTCCTAGTAACATATATAAACGATCTGAAAAGCTTCGTAGTATTTCGAATAATCCTCGATTTGATTTGATTATTTGACCGAAACTAGTATAAAATTGTGTATAATATACTACGATTTTTTAACCGAAACTAGCATTTCAAAAAGTTTCATAGAATCTAATTTTGAGATAATTTTTTTGCATGGACTTCCATCAAAACTTTACCTCGTATAATATAGAAAGGATCTGATACGTTTCATAGCATTTCAAACAATCCTCGGTTTAATTTGATTATTTGACCGAAACTAGTATAAAATTGTGTATAATATACTACAATTTTTGACCGAAACTAGTATTTCAAAAAGTTTCATAGAATCATATTTTGAGATAATTTTTTTGCATGGACTTCCATCATTACCTTCCCTCATAACATATAGAAAGGATCTGAAAAGTTTCGTAGTATTCTAACAATCCTAGATTTAATTTGATTATTTGACCGAAACTAGTATAAAATTGTGTATAATATACTACAATTTTTAACCGAAACTAGTATATTATAAAGTTTCATATGATCTAATTTTGAGAAAAAAAAATTGCATGGACTTCCATCATAACCTTCCCTCGTAACATATAGAAAGGATCTGAAACGTTTCGTAGCATTTCAGACAATCCTCGGTTTAATTTGATTTTGTGACTGAAACTAGTATAAAATTGGGTATAATATACTACGATTTTTTTACCGAAACTAGTATATCAAAAAGTTTCAAAGAATCAAATTTTGAGATAATTTTTTTCATGGACTTCCATCATAATCTTCCCTCGTACCATATAGAAAGGATCTGAAAAGTTTCGTAGCATTTCGAACAATCCTCAATTTAATTTGATTTTTTGACCGAAACATAGTATAAAATTGTGTATAATAAACAACAATTTTTTTCCGAAACTAGTATTTCATAAAGTTTTAGAGAATCTAATTTTGAGATAATGTATTGCATGGACTTCCATCATAACATTCTCTCGTAACATATAGAAAGGATCTGAAAAGTTTCGAAGCATTTCGAACAATCCTTGTTTTAATTTGTTTTTTTGACCGAAACTAGTATAAAATTTTGTATAATATACTACGATTTTTTTACCTAAACTAGCATTTCAAAAAAACTCATAAAATCTAATTTTTGAGATAATTTTTTTCTTGGAATTTAATCATTACCTTCCCTCGTACTATATAGAAAGGATCTGAAAAGATTCGTAGCATTTCGAATAATCCTCGATTTAATTTGATTTTTTGACCGAAATTTGTATAAAATTGTGTATAATATACTACGATATTTTGACTGAAACTAGCTTTTCAAAAACTTTCATAGAATCTAATTTTAAGATAATTTTTTGCATGTACTTCCATCATAACATTCCCTAGTAACATATATAAACGATCTGAAAAGCTTCGTAGCATTTCGAACAATCCTCGATTAAATTTGATTATTTGACCGAAACTAGTATAAAATTGTGTATAATATACTACGATTTTTTAACCGAAACTAACATTTCAAAAAGTTTCATAGAATCTAATTTTGAGATAATTTTTTTGCATGGACTTCCAACATAACTTTACCTCGTAACATATAGAAAGCATCTGATAAGTTTCGTAGCATTTCGAACAATCCTCGGATTAATTTGATTATTTGAACGAAACTAGTATAAAATTGTGTATAATATACTACGATTTTTGACCGAAACTAGTATTTCAAAAAGTTTCATAGAATCAAATTTTGAGATAATTTTTTTAATGGACTTCCATCATTACCTTCCCTCGTAACATATAGAAAGGATCTGAAAAGTTTCGTAGTATTCTAACAATCCTCGGTATGATTTGATTATTTGTCCAAACTAGTATAAAATTGTGTACAATATTTTACAATTTTTGTCCGAAACTAGTATTTGAAAATGCTTCATATAATCTAATTTTGAGAAAAAATTTGCATGGACTTCCATCATAACCTTCCCTCTTAACATATAGAAAGGATCTGAAATGTTTCGTAGCATTTCAGACAATCCTCGGTTTAATTTGATTTTGTGGCTGAAACTAGTATAAAATTGTGTATAATATACTACGATTTTTTACCGAAATTTGTATTTCAAAAAGTTTCAAAGAATCTAATTTTGATATAATTTTTTGCATGGACTTCCATCATAACATTCCCTCGCACCATATAGAATGGATCTGAAAAGTTTCGTAGCATTTCGAACTATCCTCGATTTAATTTGATTTTTTGACCGAAACTTAGTATAAAATTGTGTATAATATACAACAATTTTTTACCGAAACTAGTATTTCAAAATGTTTCAGAGAATCTAATTTTGAGATAATTTATTGCATGGACTTCCATCATAACATTCCCTCGTAACATATAGAAATGATCTGAAAAGTTTCGAAACATTTCGAACAATCCTCGTTTTAATTTGATTTTTTGACCGAAACTAGTATAAAATTTTGTATAATATACTGAGATTTTATTACCTAAACTTGCATTTCAAAAAAATTCAGAAAAATCTAATTTTGAGATAATTTTTTTCTTGTACTTCCATCATAACCTTCCCTCGTACCATATAGAAAGGATCTGAAAAGTTTCGTAGCATTTCGAATAATCCTCGATTTAATTTGATTTTTTGACCGAAATTTTTATAAAATTGTGTTTAATATACTACGATTTTTTGACCGAAACTAGCTTTTAAAATATTTTTATAGAATCTAATTTTAAGATAATTTTTTGCATGTACTTCCATCAAAACATTTCCTAGTAACATATATAAACGATCTGAAAAGCTTCGTAGTATTTCGAATAATCCTCGATTTGATTTGATTATTTGACCGAAACTAGTATAAAATTGTGTATAATATACTACGATTTTTTAACCGAAACTAGCATTTCAAAAAGTTTCATAGAATCTAATTTTGAGATAATTTTTTTGCATGGACTTCCATCAAAACTTTACCTCGTATAATATAGAAAGGATCTGATACGTTTCATAGCATTTCAAACAATCCTCGGTTTAATTTGATTATTTGACCGAAACTAGTATAAAATTGTGTATAATATACTACAATTTTTGACCGAAACTAGTATTTCAAAAAGTTTCATAGAATCATATTTTGAGATAATTTTTTTGCATGGACTTCCATCATTACCTTCCCTCATAACATATAGAAAGGATCTGAAAAGTTTCGTAGTATTCTAACAATCCTAGATTTAATTTGATTATTTGACCGAAACTAGTATAAAATTGTGTATAATATACTACAATTTTTAACCGAAACTAGTATATTATAAAGTTTCATATGATCTAATTTTGAGAAAAAAAAATTGCATGGACTTCCATCATAACCTTCCCTCGTAACATATAGAAAGGATCTGAAACGTTTCGTAGCATTTCAGACAATCCTCGGTTTAATTTGATTTTGTGACTGAAACTAGTATAAAATTGGGTATAATATACTACGATTTTTTTACCGAAACTAGTATATCAAAAAGTTTCAAAGAATCAAATTTTGAGATAATTTTTTTCATGGACTTCCATCATAATCTTCCCTCGTACCATATAGAAAGGATCTGAAAAGTTTCGTAGCATTTCGAACAATCCTCAATTTAATTTGATTTTTTGACCGAAACATAGTATAAAATTGTGTATAATAAACAACAATTTTTTTCCGAAACTAGTATTTCATAAAGTTTTAGAGAATCTAATTTTGAGATAATGTATTGCATGGACTTCCATCATAACATTCTCTCGTAACATATAGAAAGGATCTGAAAAGTTTCGAAGCATTTCGAACAATCCTTGTTTTAATTTGTTTTTTTGACCGAAACTAGTATAAAATTTTGTATAATATACTACGATTTTTTTACCTAAACTAGCATTTCAAAAAAACTCATAAAATCTAATTTTTGAGATAATTTTTTTCTTGGAATTTAATCATTACCTTCCCTCGTACTATATAGAAAGGATCTGAAAAGATTCGTAGCATTTCGAATAATCCTCGATTTAATTTGATTTTTTGACCGAAATTTGTATAAAATTGTGTATAATATACTACGATATTTTGACTGAAACTAGCTTTTCAAAAACTTTCATAGAATCTAATTTTAAGATAATTTTTTGCATGTACTTCCATCATAACATTCCCTAGTAACATATATAAACGATCTGAAAAGCTTCGTAGCATTTCGAACAATCCTCGATTAAATTTGATTATTTGACCGAAACTAGTATAAAATTGTGTATAATATACTACGATTTTTTAACCGAAACTAACATTTCAAAAAGTTTCATAGAATCTAATTTTGAGATAATTTTTTTGCATGGACTTCCAACATAACTTTACCTCGTAACATATAGAAAGCATCTGATAAGTTTCGTAGCATTTCGAACAATCCTCGGATTAATTTGATTATTTGGAGATAATCAAATTTTCTCAAAATTTGATTATATAACAATCCTCGGATTTTTTGACCTAATCTAGCATTTCAAAAAAATTCATAAAATCTAATTTTGAGATAATTTTTTTCTTGTACTTCCATCATAACCTTCCCTCGTACCATATAGAAAGGATCTGAAAAGTTTCGTAGCATTTCGAATAATCCCCGATTTAATTTGATTTTTTGACTGAAATTTGTATAAAATTGTGTATAATATACTACGATTTTTTGACCGAACTCGCTTTTCAAAAAGTTTCATAGAATCTAATTTTGAGATAATTTTTTTGCATGGACTTCCATCATAACTTTACCTCGTATAATATAGAAAGGATCATATAAGTTTCGTAGCATTTCGAACAATCCTCGGTTTAATTTGATTATTTGACCGAAACTAGTATAAAATTGTGTATAATATACTACAATTTTTGACTGAAACTAGTATTTCAAAAAGTTTGAAAGAGTCAAATTTTGAGATAATTGTTTTGCATGGACTTCCATCATTACCTTCCCTCTTAACATATAGAAAGGATCTTAAAAGTTTCATAGTAACAATCCTAGATTTAATTTGATTATTTGACCGAAACTAGTATAAAATTGTGTATAATATACAACAATTTTTAACCGAAACTAGAATTTGAAAAAGTTTCATATAATCTAATTTTGAGAAAAAAAATTGCATGGACTTCCATCATAACCTTCCCTCGTAACATATAGAAAGGATCTGAAATGTTTCGTAGCATTTCAGACAATCCTCGGTTTAATTTGATTTTGTGACTGAAACTAGTATAAAATTGTGTATAATATACTACGATTTTTTTACCGAAACTAGTATTTCAAAAAGTTTCAAAGAATCTAATTTTGAGATAATTTTTTGCATGGACTTCCATCATAACCTTCCCTCATACCATATAGAAAGGATCTGAAAAGTTTCGTAGCATTTCGAACAATCCTCGATTTAATTTGATTTTTTGACCGAAACTCAGTATAAAATTGTGTATCATATACAACAATATTTTTACCGAAACTAGTATTTCAAAAGGTTTCAGAGAATATAATTTAGAGATAATTTTTTGCATGGACTTCCATCATAACATTCCCTCGTAACATATAGAAATGATCTGAAAAGTTTCGAAGCATTTCGAACAATCCTCGTTTTAATTTGATTTTTTGACAGAAACTAGTATAAAATTTTGTATAATATACTACGATTTTTTGACCTAAACTAGCATTTCAAAAAATTTCATAAAATCTAATTTTGAGATAATTTTTTCCTTGTACTTCCATCATAACCTTCCCTTGTACCATATAGAAAGGATCTGAAATGTTTCGTAGCATTTCGAATAATCCTCGATTTAATTTAATTTTTTGACCGAAATTTGTATAAAATTGTGTATAATATACTACGATTTTTTGACCGAAACTAGCTTTTCAAAAAATTTCATAGAATCTAATTTTAAGATAACTTTTTGCATGTACTTCCATCATAACATTCCCTAGTAACATATATAAACGATCTGAAATGCTTCGTAGCATTTCGAATAATCCTCGATTTAATTTGATTATTTGACCGAAACTAGTATAAAATTGTGTATAATATACTACGATTTTTTAACCGAAACTAGCATTTCAAAAAGTTTCATAGAATCTAATTTTGAGATAATTTTTTTACATGGACTTCCATCATAACTTTACCGCGTATAATATATAAAGGATCTTATAAGTTTCATAGCATTTCGAACAATCCTCTTTCTAATTTGATTATTTGACCGAAACAAGTATAAAATTGTGTATAATATACTACAATTTTTGACAGAAACTAGTGTTTCAAAAAGATTTAAAGAATAAAATTTTTAGATAATTTTTTTGCATGCACTTCCATCATTACCTTCCCTCGTAACATATAGAAAGGATCAGAAAGGTTTTGTAGTATTCTAAAAATCCTAGATTTAATTTGATTATTTGATCGAAACTAGTATAAAATTGTGTATAATATACTACAATTTTTAACCGAAACTAGTATTTGAAAAAGTTTCATATAATCTAATTTTGAGGGGAAAAAATTGCATGGACTTCCATCATAACCTTCCCTCGTAACATATAGAAAGGATCTGAAATGTTTCGTAGCATTTCAGACAATCCTCGGTTTAATTTGATTTTGTGACTGAAACTAGTATAAAATTGTGTATAATATACTACGATTTTTTTACCGAAACTAGTATTTCAAAAAGTTTCAAAGAATCTAATTTTGAGATAATTTTTTGCATGGACTTCCATCATAACCTTCCCTCATAACATATAGAAAGGATCTGAAAAGTTTCGTAGCATTTCGAACAATCCTCGATTTAATTTGATTTTTTGACCGAAACTCAGTATAATACTGTGTATAAAATACAACAATTTTTTACCGAAACTAGTATTTCAAAAAGTTTCAGAGAATCTAATTTTGAGATAATTTTTTGCATGGTCTTCCATCATAACATTCCCTCGTAACATATAGAAATGATCAGAAATGTTTCGAAGATTTTCGAACAATCCCCGTTTTAATTTGATTTTTTGACCAAAACTAGTATAAAATTTTGTATAATATACTACGATTTTTTGACCTAATCTAGCATTTCAAAAAAATTCATAAAATCTAATTTTGAGATAATTTTTTTCTTGTACTTCCATCATAACCTTCCCTCGTACCATATAGAAAGGATCTGAAAAGTTTCGTAGCATTTCGAATAATCCTCGATTTAATTTGATTTTTTGACTGAAATTTGTATAAAATTGTGTATAATATACTACGATTTTTTGACCGAACTCGCTTTTCAAAAAGTTTCATAGAATCTAATTTTGAGATAATTTTTTTGCATGGACTTCCATCATAACTTTACCTCGTATAATATAGAAAGGATCATATAAGTTTCGTAGCATTTCGAACAATCCTCGGTTTAATTTGATTATTTGACCGAAACTAGTATAAAATTGTGTATAATATACTACAATTTTTGACTGAAACTAGTATTTCAAAAAGTTTCAAAGAGTCAAATTTTGAGATAATTGTTTTGCATGGACTTCCATCATTACCTTCCCTCTTAACATATAGAAAGGATCTTAAAAGTTTCATAGTAACAATCCTAGATTTAATTTGATTATTTGACCGAAACTAGTATAAAATTGTGTATAATATACAACAATTTTTAACCGAAACTAGAATTTGAAAAAGTTTCATATAATCTAATTTTGAGAAAAAAAATTGCATGGACTTCCATCATAACCTTCCCTCGTAACATATAGAAAGGATCTGAAATGTTTCGTAGCATTTCAGACAATCCTCGATTTAATTTGATTTTGTGACTGAAACTAGTATAAATTTGTGTATAATATACTACGATTTTTTTACCGAAACTAGTATTTCAAAAAGTTTCAAAGAATCTAATTTTGAGATAATTTTTTGCATGGACTTCCATCATAACCTTCCCTCATACCATATAGAAAGGATCTGAAAAGTTTCGTAGCATTTCGAACAATCCTCGATTTAATTTGATTTTTTGACCGAAACTCAGTATAAAATTTTGTATCATATACAACAATATTTTTACCGAAACTAGTATTTCAAAAGGTTTCAGAGAATATAATTTAGAGATAATTTATTGCATGGACTTCCATCATAACATTCCCTCGTAACATATAGAAATGATCTGAAAAGTTTCGAAGCATTTCGAACAATCCTCGTTTTAATTTAATTTTTTGACAGAAACTAGTATAAAATTTTGTATAATATACTACGATTTTTTGACCTAAACTAGCATTTCAAAAAATTTCATAAAATCTAATTTTGAGATAATTTTTTCCTTGTACTTCCATCATAACCTTCCCTTGTACCATATAGAAAGGATCTGAAATGTTTCGTAGCATTTCGAATAATCCTCGATTTAATTTAATTTTTTGACCGAAATTTGTATAAAATTGTGTATAATATACTATGATTTTTTGACCGAAACTAGCTTTTCAAAAATTTTCATAGAATCTAATTTTAAGATAACTTTTTGCATGTACTTCCATCATAACATTCCCTAGTAACATATATAAACGATCTGAAATGCTTCGTAGCATTTCGAATAATCCTCGATTTAATTTGATTATTTGACCGAAACTAGTATAAAATTGTGTATAATATACTACGATTTTTTAACCGAAACTAGCATTTCAAAAAGTTTCATAGAATCTAATTTTGAGATAATTTTTTTACATGGACTTCCATCATAACTTTACCGCGTATAATATATAAAGGATCTTATAAGTTTCATAGAATTTCGAACAATCCTCTTTCTAATTTGATTATTTGACCGAAACAAGTATAAAATTGTGTATAATATACTACAATTTTTGACAGAAACTAGTATTTCAAAAAGATTCAAAGAATAAAATTTTGAGGTAATTTTTTTGCATGCACTTCCATCATTACCTTCCCTCGTAACATATAGAAAGGATCAGAAAGGTTTTGTAGTATTCTAAAAATCCTAGATTTAATTTTATTATTTGATCGAAACTAGTATAAAATTGTGTATAATATACTACAATTTTTAACCGAAACTAGTATTTGAAAAAGTTTCATATAATCTAATTTTGAGGGGAAAAAATTGCATGGACTTCCATCATAACCTTCCCTCGTAACATATAGAAAGGATCTGAAATGTTTCGTAGCATTTCAGACAATCCTCGGTTTAATTTGATTTTGTGACTGAAACTAGTATAAAATTGTGTATAATATACTACGATTTTTTTACCGAAACTAGTATTTCAAAAAGTTTCAAAGAATCTAATTTTGAGATAATTTTTTGCATGGACTTCCATCATAACCTTCCCTCATACCATATAGAAAGGATCTGAAAAGTTTCGTAGCATTTCGAACAATCCTCGATTTAATTTGATTTTTTGACCGAAACTCAGTATAATACTGTGTATAAAATACAACAATTTTTTACCGAAACTAGTATTTCAAAAAGTTTCAGAGAATCTAATTTTGAGATAATTTTTTGCATGGTCTTCCATCATAACATTCCCTCGTAACATATAGAAATGATCAGAAATGTTTCGAAGATTTTCGAACAATCCCCGTTTTAATTTGATTTTTTGACCAAAACTAGTATAAAATTTTGTATAATATACTACGATTTTTTGACCTAATCTAGCATTTCAAAAAAATTCATAAAATCTAATTTTGAGATAATTTTTTTCTTGTACTTCCATCATAACCTTCCCTCGTACCATATAGAAAGGATCTGAAAAGTTTCGTAGCATTTCGAATAATCCCCGATTTAATTTGATTTTTTGACTGAAATTTGTATAAAATTGTGTATAATATACTACGATTTTTTGACCGAACTCGCTTTTCAAAAAGTTTCATAGAATCTAATTTTGAGATAATTTTTTTGCATGGACTTCCATCATAACTTTACCTCGTATAATATAGAAAGGATCATATAAGTTTCGTAGCATTTCGAACAATCCTCGGTTTAATTTGATTATTTGACCGAAACTAGTATAAAATTGTGTATAATATACTACAATTTTTGACTGAAACTAGTATTTCAAAAAGTTTCAAAGAGTCAAATTTTGAGATAATTGTTTTGCATGGACTTCCATCATTACCTTCCCTCTTAACATATAGAAAGGATCTTAAAAGTTTCATAGTAACAATCCTAGATTTAATTTGATTATTTGACCGAAACTAGTATAAAATTGTGTATAATATACAACAATTTTTAACCGAAACTAGAATTTGAAAAAGTTTCATATAATCTAATTTTGAGAAAAAAAATTGCATGGACTTCCATCATAACCTTCCCTCGTAACATATAGAAAGGATCTGAAATGTTTCGTAGCATTTCAGACAATCCTCGATTTAATTTGATTTTGTGACTGAAACTAGTATAAAATTGTGTATAATATACTACGATTTTTTTACCGAAACTAGTATTTCAAAAAGTTTCAAAGAATCTAATTTTGATATAATTTTTTGCATGGACTTCCATCATAACCTTCCCTCATACCATATAGAAAGGATCTGAAAAGTTTCGTAGCATTTCGAACAATCCTCGATTTAATTTGATTTTTTGACCGAAACTCAGTATAAAATTGTGTATCATATACAACAATATTTTTACCGAAACTAGTATTTCAAAAGGTTTCAGAGAATATAATTTAGAGATAATTTTTTGCATGGACTTCCATCATAACATTCCCTCGTAACATATAGAAATGATCTGAAGAGTTTCGAAGCATTTCGAACAATCCTCGTTTTAATTTGATTTTTTGACCGAAAGTAGTATAATTTTGTATAATATACTACGATTTTTTGACCTAAATTAGCATTTCAAAACATTTCATAAAATCTAATTTTGAGATAATTTTTTTCTTGTACTTCCATCATAACCTTCCCTCGAACCATATAGAAAGGATCTGAAAAGTTTCGTAGCATTTCGAATAATCCTCGATTTAATTTGATTTTTTGACCGAAATTTGTATAAAATTGTGTATAATATACTACTATTTTTTGACTGAAACTCGCTTTTCAAAAAATTTCATAGAATCTAATTTTAAGATAATTTTTTGCATGTACTTCCATCATAACATTCCCTAGTAACATAAATAAACAATCTGAAAAGCTTCGAAGCATTTCGAATAATCCTCGATTTAATTTGATTATTTGACCAAAACTAGTATACAATTGTGTATAATATACTACGATTTTTTAACCGAAACTAGCATTTCATAAAGTTTCATAGAATCTAATTTAGAGATATTTTTTTCGCATGGAATCTAATTTAGAGATTATTTGACCGAAACTAGTATAAAATTGTGTATTATATACTACAATTTTTGAACAAAACTAGTATTTCAAAAAGTTTCAAAGAATAAAATTTTGAGATAAATTTTTTTGCATGCACTTCCATCATTACCTTCCCTCGTAACATATAGAAAGGATCAGAAAAGTTTCGTAGTATTCTAACAATCCTAGATTTAATTTGATTATTTGATCGAATCTAGTATAAAATTGTGTATAATATACTACAATTTTTAACCGAAACTAGTATTTGAAAAAGTTTCATATAATCTAATTTTGAGGGGGGGAAATTGCATGGACTTCCATCATAACCTTCCCTCGTAACATATAGAAAGGATCTGAAATGTTTTGTAGCATTTCAGACAATCCTCGGTTTAATTAGATTTTGTGACTGAAACTAGTATAAAATTGTGTATAATATACTACGATTTTTATACCGAAACTAGTATTTCAAAAAGTTTCAAAGAATCTAATTTTAAGATAATTTTTTGCATGGACTTCCATCATAACCTTCCCTCGCACCATATAGAAAGGATCTGAAAAGTTTTGTAGCATTTCGAACAATCCTCGATTTAATTTGATTTTTTGACTGAAACATAGTATAATATTGTGTATAAAATACAACAATTTTTTTACCGAAACTAGTATTTCAAAAAGTTTCAGAGAATCTAATTTTGAGATAACTTTTTGCATGGACTTCCATCATAACATTCCCTCGTAACATATAGAAAGGATCTGAAAAGTTTCGAAGCATTTCGAACAATCCTCGTTTTAATTTGATTTTTTGACCGAAACTAGTATAAAATTTTGTATAATATACTACGATTTTTTGACCTAAACTAGAATTTCAAAAAAATTCATAAAATCTAATTTTGAGATAATTTTTTTCTTGTACTTCCATCATAACCTTCCCTCGTACCATATAGAAAGGATCTGAAAATTTTCGTAGCATTTCGAATAATCCTTGATTTAATTTGATTTTTTGACCAAAATTTGTATAAAATTGTATATAATATACTACGATTTTTTGACCGAAACTAGCTTTTCAAAAAATTTCATAGAATCTAATTTTAAGATAATTTTTTGCATGTACTTCCATCATAACATTCCCTAGTAACATATATAAACAATCTGAAAAGCTTCGTAGCATTTCGAATAATCCTCGATTTAATTTCATTATTTGACCGAAATAAGTATAAAATTGTGAATAATATACTACGATTTTTTAACCGAAACTAGCATTTCAAAAAGTTTCATAGAATCTAATTTTGAGATAAATTTTTTTCATGGACTTCCATCATAACTTTACCTCGTATAATATAGAAATGATCTTATAAGTTTCGTAGCATTTCGAACAATCCTCGGTTTAATTTGATTATTTGACCGAAACTAGTATAAAATTGTGTATAACATACTACAATTTTTGACTGAAACTAGTATTTCAAAGAGTTTCAAAGAGTCAAATTTTGAGATAATTTTTTTGCATGGACTTCCATCATTACCTTCCCTCGTAACATATAGAAAGGATCTTAAAAGTTTCATAGTAACAATCCTAGATTTAATTTGATTATTTGACCGAAACTAGTATAAAATTGTGTATAATATACAACAATTTTTAACCGAAACTAGTATTTGAAAAAGTTTCATATAATCTAATTTTGAGAAAAAAAATTGCATGGACTTCCATCATAACCTTCCCTCGTAACATATAGAAAGGATCTGAAATGTTTCGTAGCATTTCAGACAATCCTCGGTTTAATTTGATTTTGTGACTGAAACTAGTATAAAATTGTGTATAATATACTACGCTTTTTTACCGAAACTAGTATTTCAAAAAGTTTCAAAGAATCTAATTTTGAGATAATTTTTTGCATGGACTTCCATCATAACCTTCCCTCATACCATATAGAAAGGATCTGAAAAGTTTCGTAGCATTTCGAACAATCCTCGATTTAATTTGATTTTTTGACCGAAACTTAGTATAAAATTGTGTATCATATACAACAATTTTTTACCGAAACTAGTATTTCAAAAGGTTTCAGAGAATCTAATTTTGAGATAATTTTTTGCATGGACTTCCATCATAACCTTCCCTCGTAATATATAGAAATGATCTGAAAAGTTTCGAAGCATTTCGAACAATCGTCGTTTTAATTTGATTTTTTGACCGAAAGTAGTATAATTTTGTGTATAATATACTATGATTTATTTACCGAAATTTGTATTTTAAAAAGTTTCAAAGAATCTAATTTTGAGATAATTTTTTGCATGGACTTCCATAATTACATTCCCTCGCACCATATAGAAAGGATCTGAAACGTTTCGTAGCATTTAGAACAATCCTCGATTTAATTTGATTTTTTGACCGAAACTTAGTATAAAATTGTGTATAATATACAACAATTTTTTACCGAAACTAGTATTTCAAAAAGTTTCAGAGTATCTAATTTTGAGATAATTTTTTGCATGGACTTCCATCATAACATTCCCTCGTAACATATAGAAATGATCTGAAACGTTTCGAAGCATTTCGAACAATCCTCGTTTTAATTTGATTTTTAGACCGAAACTAGTATAAAATTTTGTATAATATACTACGATTTTATTACCTAAACTAGCATTTCAAAAAATTTCATAAAATCTAATTTTGAGATAATTTTTTTCTTGTACTTCCATCATAACCTTCCCTCGTACCATATACTGAGGATCTGAAACATTTCGTAGCATTTCGAATAATCCTCGATTTAATTTGATTTTTTGACGAAATTTGTATAAAATTGTGTATAATATACTACAATTTTTTGACTGAAACTAGCTTTTCAAAACTTTTCATAGAATCAAATTTTAAGATAATATTTTGCATGTACTTCCATCATAACATTCACTAGTAAAATATAACAACAATCTTAAAAGCTTCGTAGCATTTCGAACAATCCTCGATTTAATTTAATTATTTGACCGAAACTAGTATAAAATTATGTATAATATACTACGATTTTTTAACCGAAACTTGCATTTCAAAATGTTTCATAGAATCTAAGTTTGAGATAATTTTTTTGCATGGACTTCCATCATAACTTTACCTCGTATAATATAGAAAGGATCTTATAAGTTTTGTAGCATTTCGAACAATCCTCGGTTTAATTTGATTAATTAATGAAACTAGTATAAAATTGTGTATAATATACTACAATTTTTGACCGAAACAAGTATTTCAAAAAGTTTCATAGAATCAAATTTTGAAATAATTTTTTTGCATGGACTTCCATCCTTACCTTCCCTCGTAACATATAGAAAGGATCTGAAAAGTTTCGTAGTATTCTAACAATCCTCGATTTAATTTGATTATTTGTCCGAAACTAGTATAAAATTGTGTATAATATACTACAATTTTTGACCGAAACTAGTATTTAAAAAAGTTTCATATAATCTAATTTTGAGGAAAAAAATTGCATGGGCTTTCATCATAACCTTCCCTCGTAACATATAGAAAGGATCTGAAATGTTTCGTAGCATTTCAGACAATTCTCGGTTTAATTTGATTTTGTGACTGAATCTAGTATAAAATTGTGTATAATATACTACGATTTTTTTACCAAAATTTGTATTTCAAAAAGTTTCAAAGAATCTGATTTTGATATAATTTTTTGCATGGACTTCCATCATAACATTCCCTCGCACCATATAGAAAGGATCTGAAAAGTTTCGTACAATTTCGAACAATCCTCGATTTAATTTCATTATTTGACCGAAACTTAGTATAAAATTGTGTATAACATACAACAATTTTTTACCAAAACTAGTATTTCAAAATGTTTCAGAGAATCTAATTTTGAGATAATTTTTTGCATGGACTTCCATCATAACATTCCCTCGTAACATATAGAAATGATCTGAAAAGTTTCGAAACATTTCGAACAATCCTCGTTTTAATTTGATTTTTTGACCGAAACTAGTATAAAATTTTGTATAATATACTGAGATTTTATTACCTAAACTTGCATTTCAAAAAAATTCAGAAAAATCTAATTTTGAGATAATTTTTTTCTTGTACTTCCATCATAACCTTCCCTCGTACCATATAGAAAGGATCTGAAAAGTTTCGTAGCATTTCGAATAATCCTCGATTTAATTTGATTTTTTGACCGAAATTTTTATAAAATTGTGTTTAATATACTACGATTTTTTGACCGAAACTAGCTTTTAAAATATTTTTATAGAATCTAATTTTAAGATAATTTTTTGCATGTACTTCCATCAAAACATTTCCTAGTAACATATATAAACGATCTGAAAAGCTTCCCTCGATTTGATTTGATTATTTGACCGAAACTAGTATAAAATTGTGTATAATATACTACGATTTTTTAACCGAAACTAGCATTTCAAAAAGTTTCATAGAATCTAATTTTGAGATAATTTTTTTGCATGGACTTCCATCAAAACTTTACCTCGTATAATATAGAAAGGATCTGATACGTTTCATAGCATTTCAAACAATCCTCGGTTTAATTTGATTATTTGACCGAAACTAGTATAAAATTGTGTATAATATACTACAATTTTTGACCGAAACTAGTATTTCAAAAAGTTTCATAGAATCATATTTTGAGATAATTTTTTTGCATGGACTTCCATCATTACCTTCCCTCATAACATATAGAAAGGATCTGAAAAGTTTCGTAGTATTCTAACAATCCTAGATTTAATTTGATTATTTGACCGAAACTAGTATAAAATTGTGTATAATATACTACAATTTTTAACCGAAACTAGTATATTATAAAGTTTCATATGATCTAATTTTGAGAAGAAAAAATTGCATGGACTTCCATCATAACCTTCCCTCGTAACATATAGAAAGGATCTGAAACGTTTCGTAGCATTTCAGACAATCCTCGGTTTAATTTGATTTTGTGACTGAAACTAGTATAAAATTGGGTATAATATACTACGATTTTTCTACCGAAAGTAGTATATCAAAAAGTTTCAAAGAATCAAATTTTGAGATAATTTTTTTCATGGACTTCCATCATAATCTTCCCTCGTACCATATAGAAAGGATCTGAAAAGTTTCGTAGCATTTCGAACAATCCTCAATTTAATTTGATTTTTTGACCGAAACATAGTATAAAATTGTGTATAATAAACAACAATTTTTTTCCGAAACTAGTATTTCATAAAGTTTTAGAGAATCTAATTTTGAGATAATGTATTGCATGGACTTCCATCATAACATTCTCTCGTAACATATAGAAAGGATCTGAAAAGTTTCGAAGCATTTCGAACAATCCTCGTTTTAATTTGTTTTTTTGACCGAAACTAGTATAAAATTTTGTATAATATACTACGATTTTTTTACCTAAACTAGCATTTCAAAAAAACTCATAAAATCTAATTTTTGAGATAATTTTTTTCTTGGAATTTAATCATTACCTTCCCTCGTACCATATAGAAAGGATCTGAAAAGATTCGTAGCATTTCGAATAATCCTCGATTTAATTTGATTTTTTGACCGAAATTTATATAAAATTGTGTATAATATACTACGATATTTTGACTGAAACTAGCTTTTCAAAAACTTTCATAGAATCTAATTTTAAGATAATTTTTTGCATGTACTTCCATCATAACATTCCCTAGTAACATATATAAACGATCTGAAAAGCTTCGTAGCATTTCGAACAATCCTCGATTAAATTTGATTATTTGACCGAAACTAGTATAAAATTGTGTATAATATACTACGATTTTTTAACCGAAACTAACATTTCAAAAAGTTTCATAGAATCTAATTTTGAGATAATTTTTTTGCATGGACTTCCAACATAACTTTACCTCGTAACATATAGAAAGCATCTGATAAGTTTCGTAGCATTTCGAACAATCCTCGGATTAATTTGATTATTTGAACGAAACTAGTATAAAATTGTGTATAATATACTACGATTTTTGACCGAAACTAGTATTTCAAAAAGTTTCATAGAATCAAATTTTGAGATAATTTTTTTAATGGACTTCCATCATTACCTTCCCTCGTAACATATAGAAAGGATCTGAAAAGTTTCGTAGTATTCTAACAATCCTCGGTTTAATTTGATTATTTGTCCAAACTAGTATAAAATTGTGTACAATATTTTACAATTTTTGTCCGAAACTAGTATTTGAAAAAGCTTCATATAATCTAATTTTGAGAAAAAATTTGCATGGACTTCCATCATAACCTTCCCTCTTAACATATAGAAAGGATCTGAAATGTTTCGTAGCATTTCAGACAATCCTCGGTTTAATTTGATTTTGTGGCTGAAACTAGTATAAAATTGTGTATAATATACTACGATTTTTTACCGAAATTTGTATTTCAAAAAGTTTCAAAGAATCTAATTTTGATATAATTTTTTGCATGGACTTCCATCATAACATTCCCTCGCACCATATAGAATGGATCTGAAAAGTTTCGTAGCATTTCGAACTATCCTCGATTTAATTTGATTTTTTGACCGAAACTTAGTATAAAATTGTGTATAATATACAACAATTTTTTACCGAAACTAGTATTTCAAAATGTTTCAGAGAATCTAATTTTGAGATAATTTATTGCATGGACTTCCATCATAACATTCCCTCGTAACATATAGAAAGGATCTGAAAATTTTTGAAGCATTTCGAACAATCCTCGTTTTAATTTGATTTTTTGACCGAAACTAGTATAAAATTTTGTATAATATACTACACGATTTTTTTACCTATACTAGCATTTCAAAAAAATTCATAAAATCTAATTTTGAGATAAATTTTGTCTTGGACTTCCATCATTACCTTCCCTCGTACCATATAGAAAGGATCTGAAAAGATTCTTAGCATTTCGAATAATCCTCAATTTAATTTGATTTTTTGACCGATATTTGTATAAAATTGTGTATAATATACTACGATATTTTGACTGAAACTAGCTTTTCAAAAAAATTCATAGAATCTAATTTTAAGATAATTTTTGGCATGTACTTCCATCATAACATTCCCTAGTAACATATATAAACGATCTGAAAAGCTTCGTAGCATTTCGAATAATCCTCTATATAATTTGATTATTTGACCGAAACTAGTATAAAATTGTGTATAATATACTAGGATTTTTTAACCGAAACTAGCATTTCAAAAATTTTCATAGAATCTAATTTTGAGATAATTATTTTGCATGGACTTCCAACATTACTTTACCTCGTAACATATAGAAAGGATCTGATAAGTTTCGTAGCATTTCGAACAATCCTCGTTTTAATTTGATTATTTGACCGAAACTAGTATAAAATTGTGCCTAATATACTACAATTTTTGACCGAAACTAATATTTCAAAAAGTTTCATAGAATCAATTTTTGAGATAATTTTTTTGCATTGAATTCCATCATTACCTTCCCTCGTAACATATAGAAAGGATCTGAAAACTTTTGTAGTATTCTAACAATCCTCGATTTAATTTGATTATTTGTCCGAAACTAGTATAAAATTGTGTATAATATACTACAATTTTTGACCGAAACTAGTATTTGAAAAAGTTTCATATAATATAATTTTGAGAAACAAAATTGCATGGACTTCCATCATAACCTTCCCTCGTAACATATAGAAAGGATCTGAAACGTTTCGTAGCATTTCAGACAATCCTTGGTTTAATTTGATTTTGTGACTGAAACTAGTAAAAAATTGTGTATAATATACTATGATTTTTTTACTATAACTAGTATATCAAAAAGTTTCAAAGAATCTAATTTTGAGATAATTTTTTGCATGGACTTCCATCATAACCTTCCCTCGTACCATATAGAAAGGATCTGAAAAGTTTTGTAGCATTTCGAACAATCCTCAATTTAATTTGATTTTTTTACCGAAACTTATTATAAAATTGTGTATAATATACAACAATTTTTTTCTGAAATTAGTATTTCATAAAGTTTCAGAGAATCTAATTTTAACATAATTTATTGCATGGACTTCCATCATAACATTCTCTCGTAACATATAGAAAGGATCAGAAACGTTTTGAAGCATTTCGAACAATCCTCGTTTTAATTTGATTTTTAGACCGAACCTAGTATAAAATTTTGTATAATATACTACAATTTTTTTACGTAAACTAGCATTTCAAAAAAAATCAAAAATCTAATTTTGAGATAGTTTTTTTCTTGGACTTCCATCATAACCTTCCCCCGTACCATGTAGAAAGGATCTGAAAAGTTTCGTAGCATTTCGAATAATCCTCGATTTAATTTGATTTTTTGACCGAAATTTGTATAAAATTGAGTATAATATACTACGATTTTTTGACTGAAACTAGCTTTTCAAAAAATTTCATAGAATCTAATTTTAAGATAATTTTTTGCATGTACTTCCATCATAACATTCCCTAGTAACATATATAAACGATCTGAAAAGCTTCGTAGCATTTCGAATAATCCTCGATTTAATTTGATTATTTGATCGAAACTAGTATAAAATTGTGTATAATATACTACGATTTTTTAACCGAAACTAGCATTTCAAAAAGTTTCATAGAATCTATATTTGAGATAATTTTTTTTTTCATGGACTTCCATCATAACTTTACCTCGTAACATATAGAAAGGATCTTATAAGTTTCGTAGCATTTAGAACAATCCTCTGTTTAATTTGATTATTTGACTGAAACTAGTATAAAATTGTGTATAATATACTACAATTTTTGACCGAAACTAGTATTTCAAAAAGTTTCATAAAATCAAATTTTGAGATAATTTTTTTGCATGGACTTCCATCATTACCTTCCCTCGTAACATATAGAAAGGATCTTAAAAGTTTTGTAGTATTCTAACAATCCTCGATTTAATTTGATTATTTGACCGAAACTAGTATAAAATTGTGTATAATATACTACAATTTTTAACTGAAACTAGTATTTGAAAAAGTTTCATATAATCTAATTTTGAGAAGAAAAAAATTGCATGGACTTCCATCATAACCTTCCCTCGTAACATATAGAAAGGATCTGAAACGTTTTGTAGCATTTCAAACAATCCTCAGTTTATTTTGATTTTGTGACTAAAACTAGTATAAAATTGTGTATAATAAACTACGATTTTTTTACCGAAACTAACATTTTAAAAAATTTCATAGAATCTAATTTTAAGATAATTTTTTTCTTGTACTTCCGTCATAACATTCCCTAGTAACATATATAAACTATCTGAAAAGTTTCGTAGCATTTCGAACAATCCTTGATTTAATTTGATTATTTGACCGAAACTTGTATAAAAATTGTGTATAATATACTACGATTTTTTAACTGAAACTAATATTTCAACAAGTTTTAGAGAATCTAATTTTGAGATAATTTTTTGCATGGACTTCCATCATAACATTCCCTCGTAACATATAGAAAGGATCTGAAAAGTTTCGAAGCATTTCGAACAATCCTCGTTTTAATTGGTTTTTTTTACCGAAACTAGTATAAAATTTTGTATAATATACTATGATTTTTTGACCTAAATTATCATTTCAAAAAGTTTCATAAAATCTAATTTTGAGTTAATTTTTTTCTTGGACATCCATCATAACCTTCCCTCGTACCATATAGAAAGGATATAAAATGTTCTGTAGCATTTCGAACAATCCTAAATTTAAATTTCTTTTGTGACCAAAACTAGTATTAAATTTTCTATAATATACTACGATTATTTGACCACTAGTATTTCAAAAAGTTTCATAGAATATAATTTTGAGATAATTTTTTTCTTGGACTTCCATCATAACCTTCCCTCGTACCATATAGAAAGGATCTAAAAATTTTGTAGCATTTCGAACAATCCTAAATTTAATTTGGTTTTTTGACCATAACTAGTCTAAAATTGTGTATAATACTACGATTTTTTTGACAGAAATTAGTATTTTAAAAACTTTCATAGAATCTAATTTTGAGATAACTTTTTGGATGGAATTCCATCATAACATTACCTAGTAACATATAGAAAGGATCTGAAAAGTTTCGTAGCATTTCGAATAATCCTCGATTTAATTTGATTTTTTTATCGAAATTTGTATAAAATTGTGTATAATATACTACGATTTTTTACCGAAACTAGCTTTCAAAAAGTTTCATAGAATCTAATTTTAAGATAATTTTATGCATGTACTTTCATCATAACATTCCCTAGTAACATATAGAAACGATCTGAAAAGTTTCGTAGCATTTCGAACAATCCTCGATTTAATTTGATTATTCGACCGAAACTAGTATAAAATTGTGTATAATATACTACGATTTTTTAACCGAAACTAACATTTCAAAAAGTTTAATAGAATCTAATTTTGAGATAATTTTTTTGCATGGACTTCCATCATAACTTTACCTCGTAACATATAAAAAGAATCTTATAAGTTTCGTAGCATTTCAAACAATCCTCGGTTTAATTTGATTATTTGACCGAAATTAGTATAAAATTGTGTATAATATACTACAATTTTTGACCGAAACTAGTATTTCAAAAAGTTTCATAGAATCAAATTTTGAGATAATTTTTTTGCATGGACTTACATCATTATCTTTCCTCGTAACATATAAAAAGGATATGAAAAGTTTCGTAGTATTCTAACAATCCTCGATTTAATTTGATTATTTGACCGAAACTAGTATAAAATTGTTTATAATATACTACAATTTTTGACCGAAACTAGTATTTCAAAAAGTTTCAAAGAATCTAATTTTGAGATAATTTTTTGCATGGACTTCCATCATAACATTCTCTCGTAACATATAGAATGGATTTGAAACGTTTCGAAACATTTCGAACAATCCTCGTTTTAATTTGATTTTTTGACCGAAACTAGTATAAAATTTTGTATAATATACTACGATTTTTTTACCTAAACTAGCATTTCAAAAAGTTTTATAAAATCTAATTTTGAGATAATTTTTTTCTCTGACTTCCATCATAACCTTCCCTCGTACCATATAGAAAGGATCTGAAACGTTCTGTAGCATTTCGAACAATCCTAAATTTAAATTGATTTTTTGACCAATACTAGTATAAAATTGTGATAATATACTAAGATGTTTTGACCGAAACTAATATTTCAAAAACTTTCATAAAATATAATTTTGAGATTATTTTTTTCTTGGACTTCCATCATAACCTTCCCTCTTACCATATAGAAAGGATCTGAAAAGTTCTGTAGCATTTGGAACAATCCTAAATTTATTTTGATTTTTTGACCGAAACAAGTATAAAATTGTGTATAATATTACGATTTTTTTGACCGAAATTAGTATTTTAAAAACTTTAAGAGAATCTAATTTTGAGATAACTTTTTGCATGAACTTCCATCATAACATTCCCTAGTAACATATAGAAAGGATCTGAAAAGTTTCGTAGCATTTCGAATAATCCTCGATTTAATTTGATATTTTGACCGAAATTTGTATAAAATTGTGTATAATATACTACGGTTTTTTGACCGAAACTAGCATTTCAAAAGTTTCATAGAATTTAATTTTAAGATAATTTTTGCATGTACTTCCATCATAACATTCCCTAGTAACATATAGAAACGATCTGAAAAGTTTCGTAGCATTTAGAACAATCATCGGTTTAATTTGATTATTTGACCGAAACTAATATAAAATTGTGTATAATATACTACAATTTTTACCTAAACTAGTATTTCAAAAAGATTCATAGAATCTAATTTTGAGATAATATTTTTGCATGGACTTCCATCATAGCCTTCCCTCGTAACATATAGAAAGGATCTGAAAAGTTTCGTAGTATTCTAACAATCCTCGATTTAATTTGATTATTTGACCGAAATTAGTATAAAATTGTGTATAATATACTACAATTTTTTACCGAAACTAGTATTTAAAAAAAGTTTCATATAATCTAATATTGAGAAAAAAAATTGCATGGACTTCCATCATAACCTTACCTCGTAACATATAGAAAGGATCTGAAACGTTTCGTAGCATTTCGGACAATCCTCGGTTTAATTTGATTTTTTGACCGAAACTAGTATAAAATTGTGTATAATATACTACGATTTTTGACCGAAACTAATATTTCAAAAAGTTTCAAAGAATCTAATTTTGAGATAATTTTTTGCATGGACTTCCATCATAACATTCCCCCGTACCATATAGAAAGGATCTGAAAAGTTTCGTAGCATTTTGAACAATCCTCGAGTTAATTTGATATTTTTTGACCGAAACTAGTATAAAATTGTATATTATACTACAATATTTTACGGAAACTAGTATTTCAAAAAGTTTTAGAGAATCTAATTTTGAGATAATTTTTTGCATGGACTTCCATCATAACATTCTCTCGTAACATATAGAAAGGATCTGAAAAGTTTCAAAACATTTCGAACAATCCTCGTTTTAATTTGATTTTTTGACCGAAACTAGTATAAAAAAATTTATAATATACTACGATTTTTTGACCTAAACTAGCATTTCAAAAAGTTTCATAGAATCTAATTTTGAGATAATTTTTTTTGGACTTCCATCATAACCTTCCCTCGTATCATATAGAAAAGATTTGAAAAGTTCCGTACCATTTCGAACAATCCTAAATTTAATTTGATTTTTTGACCTAAACTAGTATAAAATTGTGTATAATATACTACGATTTTTTGATCAAAACTAGCATTTCAAAAATTTTCATAGAATCTAATTTTGAGATAATTTTTTGCATGGAATTTCATCGTAACATTCCCTCGTAACATATAGAGAGGATCTGAAAAGTTTCGTAGCATTTCGAATAATCCTCGATTTAATTTGATTTTTTGACCGAAACTAGTATAAAATTGTGTATAGGGTAAACTTTTCATTTTTTCAATGAGTTTGTATTCTTTTGACAAGAAATCTGCAAAAATTTCAAATGAACAAAAAAGTAAACTGAAGATACTGAATAAGAATGAGTTTCATTATTTAAAAAGATAGATGTTCTGTTAATTTATGATTTTAATTCACTAAAATAATAGTGGTCTTTTAAATATATTTTAGAAAATTTTAGTTTTGCAAAGACCCCTTTTTTTTGTGAGGGCATGATATGACAAATACAAAGTAATTTTAATTGACTTTAATAAATAGATTATTCAATTGTTTACATTAATAGATTGATACAACATATAAATTATTTTTTATTTATGAAATCAAATTTCAAAATTCTAATAAATAGTGTCGTTTACATTAATAGATTGATACAACATATAAATTATTTTTTTTATTTATGAAATCAAATTCCAAAATTCTAATAAATAGTGTCGTTTCAAAAGGTTAAAAACATCCTTGATAAATACCTAGTGAAGGAAAAAAAAAAGGGCAAGTCAATGAAAATTTGGTAGTCAATAAGCAATAAAATATATTATTATACAATTACTATTTGTATATTATTAATGCATATATATTTAATAACTTCTAGAGGATTCTATTTTGTTACCTATAAATAAGTAAAATTTACACATTATTTTTACGAATAATATTCAATATAAGAAATCCAAATTTCTTTTTCAAAGTAAGCTTTATTATAATTTTATGCAAGACGGTCAGTCAGGAGCACGTTATAATTGTGAACAATCAAATAACTATAATGGTGCCACAAATTCGTTGAAATTTAAACTCATAACATGTATTTTTAAAGACGTAGCACTCATGTGGTATATGAATCTGTTGCGTCTCTTTATTACAAGTTACCAAGACCTGACCAAAAGTTACAATATTTTTCAGCAAGCAACTATAATAGAATAAAGGGACATCATACGGAAGATTGCATGTAGTCGAAAAGGAAAATTAAGGCTCTAATCCATAGAGGACATCTTTTATCGTCTGAGAAAACATCACGAAAGAAGGGTCCAGACGCCGGAGAGGGTCATGAAACGAAGGTTGCTCATCACACACTAAACACCATAGCCGGAGGATTTGCAGGAGAATGTGAAAACAGCTCATCCAGAAAGAGATACGCATGTGCGGTCATGCACATTGAATAATCCCTCCCAGAAAAGATGAATGAAGATCCTGTGGCGGTTACATTTTCCAAGCAAGACGCTGCATGAGTTATAGCTCACGAGAATGATCTTATGGTCATAAAAGTGTTGATACGAGAATGGAGCATGAAAAGAGTACTAATAGACCCCAATAGTTCAGTAGACGTATTATATTGGGATGCTTTCTGTGGAATGGGACTTGACGCCACTAAGATCTTACCGTTTAAGGGGAGTCTTGTAGGATTCTCAAGAGAACCGATACAAGTACTCAGTCACTTGGTATTACCAACAACCTTTGGCAACGCAGACAATGCAAAAACCGTCAGAGTCAGATACCTCATTGTTAATGTCGCCTCACCCTATAACATCATTATAGGACCTTCATTCAATGCTCTAGAGGCTTCACTATCAACTTTATACCTCATCATGAAATTCGGTGAAGGTCGGGTCAAACAAGGGAGTCCTAAGCAGAGTTGTGCTCTCCAACGTTGAAAGACTAGTTAAACTAACATCAACATTTTATCTATGTTTAAAATTTAAGGCACATGGTCACCAGGCAGAACACAATGCCTTGATTGTCGGAATACTGTCAGCAAAAGAAGATGGAACAACCCGCCTCATGATGAAAGTTGATTCTCAATTAGTATCTGGATTAATGAGATCGTGTTTCAAGCAAGATACCCTAATTTAATGAAATATCTTAAGGAAATGTCAGCAGCATACTCAACATGTTCCGAGCTTAGGATAGAGTACTCCGCCAGACAAGGTAATCCCTGGACCAATCACATAATCTTCCCAGCCAATTCTAAGAGCCCAAGGATAGATAAATTTGTGTTGCAAGAAGTACATAAAAGGCCAAAGGCACGTTATTCAAATAGGTATGAAGAAAATGAGGACAATCAAGCGGCTAGTTTGATTTTCTGGTAAAATACACGGCTCCCAAAAGCTTCAATGTCGCGTACAAGGACATTCAACCAATCGGTTAGGAAGACCCTTCCGAATAAAGAGAATATGTAGAGTATCCCTTTAAACTGATATGTGTGGTTAGAAGGAGTAGAAATTTCTAGGCTATGAATACATTCAAGCTTGAATAATATTTCAGTTAAGCTTTATGTAAATCTCTTTATACATAAATAAAAGGAGTTGGGTTGCACTCTTTTCCATTGAAATACAAAGCTTTTAATGATGCGCCTGACCTTAATGAAATATTGAATTTTAAGTTACATGTACTCGGCTTATAGAGTTATAATTCATTGCAAACCCCTATTAATGTGTCAACTTGCTCCCCATACATAGGTCGCCCGTAAGTGTGTCAACTTGCTCCGCGCAGGGTAGGAAAAACTCCTATAAACACGTTGATTACATATGTGTATATAGGTCGTCCATAAGCATGTTGAAATTCTCCGCGCATGGTAGGAAACACTCCTATAAACACGTAGATTACATCTATGTACATAGGTCGCCCACAAGCATGTCGACTTGCTCTACAAAGGGTAGGAAAAAATCTTATAAACACGTCGATTACATATGTGTACATAGGTCACCCACAAGTGTGTCAACTTGCTCCATGCAGGGTAGGAAAAACTCCTATAAACACGTTGATTACATCTATGTACATAGGTCGCCCACAAGCGTGTCTACTTGCTCCACACAGGGTAGGAAAAACTCTTTTAAACACGTCGAATACATTTGTGTACATAGGTCGCCCACAAGCCTATCGACTTGCTTTGCGTAGAGTAGGAAAAATTCCTATAAACACATTGATTACATCTGTGTACATAGGTCGCCCACAAACGTGCTAACTTGCTCCGTGTAGGGTTGGCTAAATCCCTTTAAACGCGTAAATTACATCCGTGTACATAGGACACCCATAAAAATATTGACCCTTTCCACGTATGGGAAAATAAAAACTCCTATAAAGCCCACGTTGTGTTGATAGGTCACCTGAAACGGGTTCATACCCATCCATGAAGGCACTAACTGCGCCACCAACATGGGCCTTAATAGCCTATTTGGAAAAGGATGAGACATCCATGATTCTCCTTCATCAAGAGAGAAACATGGGGCTTATAAAAATAAAAACTTTGAATTATATAGCCTGAACGTGTAATCGGTCACCTTAGAAGATTATAATTTTCGAAGTTCCCAAAGGCCCTACTCATGAGACTCCTTATGTGCAAATGAGTCTAAAATTCAATCTCACTTTTGGGCAAAAGAGACTATGAGTTACATAGCAGATTGCGACTTTGGACCTATGTCCATCATTAGACAAACAATTGTCCACATACATATTAATACACAAGGAGAAAGATACTCCAATAAATGTAAGAATTAACTCCTTATACATGAGGGTTCATCAAAAGGTCAACACTTGTCTATAATACTTTAGTTACGTGACGAGGTCTTAATGACAAAGTACCCGAACACAACTCATTAAGAATATCTCGGGGCTTCCGGAAAATCGTCAATAAAGGGCCATGCAACAGGTCCCTAACATGACAAGATATGTATCCGATGAACGTTTAAAATCCCGCCAATGGGCTCCTTAAAGACCAGTTGCAAAGGTATTAAGATACCTAAAGCTTCTAGCGACATTTATTGCTCGGGTGTCATGATCGATCACTTTGAGCCAACATGACTCAAGTGTGTAAACACCCCAAATTTTCCCTCACCCATTCACACCATGGCTTGTGATCATTTTATATGCATAAAACACAATCATACCATCTCATATTGCATTTTTGGTTCACTGCATTGGTTCAAAGTCATCTGCATCTAGGGTTTGTGATCTGAACAATCCAAGAGCTTCTTGAGCCACTCCAAAGGTCAACAATCACTTCAAAGGGGTCCATGTGTGTTCAAGTATCACATTATATCCTCTCAAAGTCAAGAATACCAAAGAATCATAAGAACTGGGATTGGTATGGAAGCAGAGTCAGGCTTGACTGCACAGATGACCTAAAATTAGGGTTTTGGTTTCAGAGGCCATGACTCCAAATTTTTTAGTCATTCTTGTTTCTATTGGTCTCTATATGGTATAGGGAGTATGCATATCAATTTTCATGAAGAAATTCCATGGGGAAGTCATCTGATCAAGAGTTGACTTTTCAGACAAGTCAGTGCAAAATCAGGGCATCTGAGGCCCCCAATGACCCAACCAAGGGGTGTTCTTCATCAATTTGATTGTATATAATCTTTATTTGATCATAGAAGAGGTTGGAAGTTCACAAAATTGAAGAATTTGAAGTTTTTGCAAAGTTGACTTTTTTGGGCAAGTTTGACTTTTAATGAAAATGTCACTTTATGCAACTTTTTCAACCCTTACTTTTTGATTCAAAAATGATTCAAATGGAAAAACTTTGGTCATGAAAGTTGAAGATTAGATCTTTCCCTTTTCAAAAAGTACAAGAACATGACCTAATTCATTTTGGATCAAAAGTTATGGTTCATCAAAGTTGGCTAAAATCACTAAATTTCAAGTTATGCACCAAATGGAAAAACTTGCAAAAACTTGTATCAAGGCAATTTGTGACTTCTAATTGATGTCAAACCATTACACAAACATCACACAAGTCTTAAAAATCAGAATGGGCCAAGAGATCACATGTTTATGGCCTATGGAGCAAGACTTTCTCATAGAAAACCAAAGACAAACCAAGTTGCAAAAACTCATGATGGCATTGCATCCACTTGCTAGCTACCTTGCTGATAAACCCTAGCCTTTCCCCTCACCATGCTGCGCAGCCCACACCCCTTGTACTTGGCTAGAACATGACCCATGCTTTCTCTTACACAAAGTTGACAATTTGCAAAAGTAGCTACACCTATCACAAAAGGGCATGTCACATCTTCTGACCAATCAGCATTGTTTATACAAACTAATTGCAAGCCAAAGCATATAGCCAGCAAGCCTGAAACAAGCCCAAGGATCACATTCTCATTTTCACTCTCAAAAGCAAAAGCTTTCGAAACTCAGAAAACAAGCCACAAACACTAAAACAAACTTCATAGATCAACTCAACTCATCATCCTGGTCACAAAGCACCCCTCACCCTTGCCTTAAACTGCCTGAATCATAAACACGATTCTCACCTGAGCTTGAACAGAAGTTGTTCAAACTCTCAAACCAGCCAACACAAACTCCTTCTAAGCATCCAGACATCATCAAGGGACCAAAGGGAGTAGATTGCACAAAGAGGAGAGACCAGAAGGTTGCAAAACTGAAAGCTTCAAAACTCAGGTAGCTCAAGAACTTTTTTTCCAGAAATGAATTTTTAAGTTCTTAATAGCTTCTACATGCTTCCCTGATCACTCTGATGTTTTTGGTTTTGAAAATGGTGGAGAGATGAGAGTTTAATCTGTTTCTGAAACTTTTTGCCCTAGGATTTGTTTGCTTCGATTCTCTCTGATTATGAGTGATAAATGATGTTTAAGTGAGGGGTTTGATTCGTTTTAGGGTGGGGAAGATTCCTGGATAGTTGGTTTTCATTTTCATAGCGTGTAGAATGATTTAGCATTTGAGCCCGCCGGAGAAGATGACCGGAACCACTGTTCCGGTCATCTGAAAGTCATTAGGGCAAAATTAGGGCTTAATCACTTAATTAGCCAAGTTTGAATTCCAGCCGTGGGATCTGGCGCCAAGTCAAACGCGCGCGCAGCAAGTTTAAATGAGGGCCCTTGGATCTGTTGACTTTTCTTTTTCAGCTTTAAATTCATTTTATTTTTCACATTATTTCATTTAATTTGTACATTTTATTAAAAATAGTAAAACCTTTTCAAAAATTCTGAAATTTTTTATACAAGTTATTATTTAATTTCAGAACACAAAAATATTTTTATTTTTATTTTTTGCATCAAAAAAGTATTTTTAAATATTTAAAAGTTTATTTTTAATTAATTAATGAGAATTAATTAATTAAAAATGCTTTTAGGTATTTAAAAATCACCAAAAAATTCATGAAACCTTTAAAAACATTTAGAAACATTGTCCAACCCTCAAACCAAATTTATTTTTTGATCTTGATGCATTTTAAGAATTTTCCATGAAATTAAAATCATTTTGATGCATTATTTTGATCCAAACTTCCAAAAATCATTTCTGCCTAACCCTAAAGAGTTGGACTTTGATTCTTTTTGCATTGTGTTTAGCATATCATGTAGTTTGTAGGATTAAATGGCCATGGTTTGATCTCTCATTTTCCATTTGTTTGGCATTTTTCTTGTTAAGGAACCCTAAAACCCTAGAAAACTTAGGAAAATCATAACTTGAATTAGGTTAGGAGTTGGAACTTCTCCTTTGGGCAGTGAGTTAGTATAGGTTTAGGGATCCCTTGAGTGAATTTTCAATTTTTTGTATTGATGTTTGCTTCTGATTTTGGTTTGTGTTTGATGCTTTGATCATAAACCCTAATTTGGGCTTCCATATGCATCCATCTTGCATTTGCATTCATACCTTGACTTGCCATAGCATTTTATGCATTCTTGTGATCCATTTAACATCATAAGACATATTGAAAGCATGTTTGATCATTGCATCTTGCATTTGCCATGTTGTATGCCATTTACATTTCATAACTTTTATGTATGTTCATTGGTTCTTAACTTGTTTCATTTGCATCCATAAGCTTGTATGATCATCTCCATGTGTTGTTTCATGTTTGTAGCATCTCATAGCATCATTAACATCATGTATGTGCTTCTGGTTTTGTTTCTCATCATGCCATTCCATTTCATTTTGCATTGCATTGCATTTCTTTTCTAACTTTTCAGGTGGTAAGTAACTTGGAGAAGTGGATTTGCCTTCACTTCTCATACTTTCTTCTCATCTCTCACTTGCATCCATGCTGCATTTTATTATGTGTTTGAGATTGAGCTTGCTCATTCTTCTTCTTCTTACTTTCTTTCTTCAAGTGACTTGCCTTCTTAAATGAAGCAAGTTACTTTGCTTCTCCTGATCCTTTTCATCTGCTTCCTGGTGGTTCCATTGGAGATCTTTCTCTTGCAACCTCACAAACCTTAGGAACAACCAAGCATGACAATGATTAGGGTTTTGTTTAGTCCCCCACTTAGTTTTTACCTTTGTGTCTCATTGAGTCTTCGCCTCTCATCTCATAATCAGGGACTAAACCCTAAAGGCTTTAAGGCTTTGTGATTAAGCTTATGCCTGCATCCTTCTATTAGGATGGAGTGTATAACTTTAATCCTAAGTGTTAAACCCTTAATGTGTTTAAATCTCTTAATCAATCCACTTAATAATCATCAAGACATTACACTTGTAACTTGGGCCTTGCATTAGGGTTCTAATTCTTCCTTAATTGGTTAAGAAGGACTAACCCTAGTGTTAATGGACAAGTCCCCCTCAAGTTGTCTTACAAATCATAAAATTCACTTCATCATCTTATCATTAAATAAAATCCACTTAATCAAAGGCTTGTTTTGTCATGGGTTTAATCCCTAATCATGGATTAAGTTGAGGAGCTTTCCTCAGCTTAAACATTCTCATCTATTATCCTTCTATTAGGATGGTGTAATGAGTCTGTTTAGTCCCTGATTATGGCTTAACCTCATTACTTAACACTAAACAAAAACACCAAAAACATTTAAATAATCACAAGTAGGTTAATGATCTTAATCCTGCATCAAAGGTGATTAAGTGTGAGAAGCTGACTTCACACTTAAGGTATTCTCATTACCCCTAATCAGAGGGAAGATGTGATGAGTTTACTAACCCATTGGTTTAGGCTTAAGCTCATTAACTTATGACAAACTTTCAAAAGTAATAAAAGACTGAAAACTCAAAAAAACAAACAATAATCGTCTCCTACGGGAATCTTTTCTTATCTCATTCACTCATAAAGCGAGAACTTGCTTCTTCCGTCTAATGCAAGACAGTTTGCACCTGAGCCAGACAGGTCATACACTTGAGCATAGACAAGTAAGCAGTTCACAAGTCAATTCATCTTTCGGTCTCTTTGGGTCGAACTACGGTGTTCTGACTTCCTCATTGCACGAGAGGATACGTAGGCATAACTTAACAGTTATCGAACAAAAGTCTCTGTATATCCCCCCTCCTTCTAGCATTCTTCCTTTAGCCTCATACTCCTGAGCATTTCACATCATTCATACACTTTACACTTCTTTTACACTGACACCTGTACATCCTTTTCCAGCTCTTTTATACACAGATTGCACTGACACTACCCCTTTAAAACACAAATCTTTTAAGCGTGGATCCCGTCGAGTACGGCGGACAATCTGGGTGCTAATACCTTCCCAGGTTGTAACCAACCCCCTTTCTCAGTCTCTCTGGTTCGCAACTGTCTTATCCATCTTTTTCTAGGTCTATGCAGCATTACCTTTCCTCCGGGATAAAAATGCCTAGCTGGCGACTCTATTCATCTCCAGTGAGTTCACTGCTGTGTGTTCTCGCATCTCCTTTCGCCGACCGTTCGCGTCTGTACCCCATTTGACCCGGTGTCATTTGGTGGGAGCGACAGCTTGGCGACTCTGCTGGGGACCCTTATACTGCAACCAGGGCTTCTGGTTCTTTTTGTGGGTTCCTCCTAGCGCTTGATTGATTTGTGTTTACTGGGGTGTTATGTGCTATTTGTGTTTGTGTATTTGTTTTATTTTTGCTTTATGTACAGTCACTTTATTGCTTTCTCTATAGTTCTGCATATATCATACTGTCATGCTGTGTTGGCTGGATCTGTTTGTTTGCTTTGGTGGGTGGGGTTCTATTGAGAGTTAAGGTCCTACACCTGGGACCTGAGTGACACCTAGGCTAGAGTGGTTCATATTCTTTCCCATTCCATCTCGGTCTGGTGCGGGAATATGAAACACGGTTCAGATATGGGTTTCTTCTTGAGAACTCTGTGTTGCAGATTTCCTGCAGTGCTAGGGCTATCTGGGAAGCCTGCTAAGTCTGGATGACCTTTAGTATTGACCTTCAGAAACTGAGGTGAATTAGAGGAGGAACTTTTATGGTTATTGTAAACACTGTACCTCCGGGTTAGAAGTGCTTACACTTCTCATAACTGATCCGAGTCTGAGGATCCTTGTTTTAGAACACCACCTGTGAGGGGGTTGGGCTGTTTACAGGTTTGCAGGTACCCTTGACCTCAGCATACCCTGTTACTTTGTTTTGATTAAGAGTACTCCATGTTGGAACAGTTCTTGTGATTTCTAACCCTGGACATGTGACTCTTTATTTGAGTCCCCCACCTTGGTTACTAGACTTATAAACCTCCATCTGGATTTCTTGAACATACCTGGACTTATATCAGAGCACTTGATCAGATCCAGCTCAGTCACAAACCCTTGCATATCATTTGCATACATCATCATTGCATCATTTTAACATTTGCTTATTTGTTTTTCAGGGTATCCATACTTTATTTTGGCTTGGTTTTGACCCCATCATCAGCATAGGCCTATCTTCACCAGTATCTACTCCAGTTATCAGCTATTTGCATCATCAGTCTCAGCCTGTCAGAGGCCCATCATCAATTTTATTCTCCATCATCAGCATCTGTCTTTTTTCCTCTTCAGCAACATGGCACCTAAGAAAAGTAACATCTCTTATCACTTCTTTGAGCCTGAGCTAGCTAGCATCAGGAGGATTCAGACCCTGATTACTCCAGACCATATACCACTCTTTAGAGAACATTATGGAGGAATCCTTGATGTGGTTATGGATTTGGACCCTTCACAGAGGAGCTTGATACATACTTGCTTGCAGTTCTATGATCCCCCTCTGAGGTGCTTCACATTTCAAAATTTTCAGTTGGGACCCTTGTTGGAGGAATATTCATCATTAGTTGGTGTACCTATCAAGGGTGGAATCCCCTTCAACCCTGAGATGGCTTTCCCAAGTAATGAGGAGATAGCAAAAGCATTACATCTGGAACCAGTCCTGATTGGGCAGAATTTGACAGCTAAGGCTGGGGTCTCTGGTTTTCATCTGGACTTCTTGATCTCTCAGGCTACCCTGAAGGCTTCTTTGGGAGAGTGGAAGGCAGTCTGTGCTTTGTTGGCCCTTAGCATATATGGGGTCATTTTATTTGCAGATGAGCCTAAGTTCATTAGCAAGAATGCAGTCCATCTTTTCATCCTGAGAAACCCAGTGCCCACCTTACTGGGAGATCTTTACTACTCTGTTCATCAAAGGAATGAAAAGCAAAGGGGAAGATTAGTGAGATGCTGTGCTCCTTTGTTCCATACTTGGCTGCTCAAGCATTTGCCAAAGACTGATGCATTCTTGAACCCTCACCAGCAGAAGAAATGGGCTAGGAGGCTTGTTGCTCTAACCTCAGATGATATCAGGTGGTGCACTCAGAGCACCAAGGGCAGAGACATCATTACAAGTTGTGGGCAATTTCCCAATGTACCTCTGATTGGAGTGAAGGGTTGCATCAATTACAACCCTATGCTATTCAAAAGACAACTGGGCTATGCATTAGTCCATCCTCCTAGGGCACAGGATCTGACTGAGACCCTTTATTGTGAAATCAAACCTAATCTGGCTGTTGTCAGGCAAGCAGCCTGGGCCTGGGACAATGTGCAGACTAAGAGGGTAACCATTCTGGGGAAGTGCAACAATGTGGCATCAGCACAGTACTATGAGTGGTCCCATGCCAGGGCTCAGTTTTCTGGGATGCCCTTTACCATGGAAGATATGCCTGGACCATCCTCAGCACCACCTCCTGTCACTGTCAGCTTAGAGGAGTTTGAGAAATTGAAAGAGAGAAATGAGAAGTTGACTCAGGCTCTACAGAAGACCCTCTGGGATAGGAGTGATGGTAGGTTGGATATTGAAAGGTTGGAAAAGTTGAAGATAGAGCATTTGGCTAGAATTGAGAAGTCAGAGGATTACATTAAGAAGTCTAGGGCTGGAGAACAGATTCTGAAGAATGCCTGCAAGGAAGCTCAGTTCCAAAAAGCCAGGACTGATTTGTATCTAAAAGAGAGTCAGGCTAGGTGGGTCAGGATCACCGAGGCTCGTACTCTGGAAGATAAAAGGACTCAGGATAAGATTGAGCAGCTGGAAGCTAGTACAAAAGAGCAACAGGAAGCCCTGGCAGCAGCCCAGAGGGAGGTCTCAGAGTTAAAGATCAGAGTTGGAGTGAAGAGGTCAAAGGACCAGAGTCAACACAAGAAGCTAACTGTAGCTGTTACAACCAGGAATCTCCTTATCAGGAATCTTACAGAGCGTCCAGCTGATCCTGTGACTGAAGCACTTCTCAAGGAAGTTCAGGAGGATGAGTTTGGTCTTGGTGTTTGACTTTTGCTTGTTGTTGCTTTCATTTTATGTACTTTTTCTTTATGTCGTATTTTTGACCCCTCAGAGGGCATGTATTGTAAAAAACAACTATGTATCATTTGCTTTTTGTAATATATGTGTTGCTTTGTTTTGTCTAAATTCTTCAAGCAACATCACAAGCATCTTCCTCAGGAGTCTGGGAAGGTCAAAACCAAGTGCCAAGCCGGATACCTTGGAAACAAATAAGCATACTGCATTGCATACTAACCATTTTATTTGTTTTGTAGGTTTTTGTTTATTTGTTACTAACTCTGTTGTGATGTCAGGAACTATTGCTCGACGACGTGTGTTCCCACTCAACCGTCCACATAGATATCCAACCCGCAACAATCTTCTGGGCATACAAATGGACCAGGTACAGCAGGACCTTACAGAGGTCAGGAACCAAATGGCCAATGAGAGGCTAGAAATGAGGAATCAGATGACACAATTTATGGAGGTGATGAACAATATGGCTCAAAGCCAGGAGAGATTGAGAGCCATGGTAGAAAGGCAGAATCAGGAAGATCCCCATCTAGGGACTGCTGGCACAAGCAACAATGAGAGGGTCCAACCTCATGTCAACCCCCCTGTATTTGGACCCCACCTTCATCCAGAGATCAATATTCCTGCTAATGTTCAAGGGACTGCCACTGCAGGTAGAGTGCTGCAAGAAGACCCCCAGGAAGATCAGTTCACAGTGATGGGAGCTGGGGAGGAAGCCTATGATAGAAGATTAGAAGAGATTGCTGAGAAATTAAGATCCTTGGAGTCTCAAAACTCTTTGGGTTTTGATGTTATGGACATGGGCTTGGTAGACGGGGTCAGGATTCCCCATAAGTTTAAGCCCCCTTGTTTTGAAAAGTACAACGGGACTTCCTGCCCGCGGACCCACTTACAATCCTTTCTGGGGAGGTTGAAAGCATATACCATGGACGAGAAGCTATGGATGTTTTATTTTGAGGATAGCTTGACGGGAGCTTCAAGAGAATGGTACTCTCATCTGACAAGAGCAACCATCAGGTGTTGGAAGGATTTGGCAGAAGCCTTCATTAGACAATACCAGTATAATTTGGATATGGCACCCAACAGGACCCTCCTAATGGGAATGTCACAGTCGTCAAGAGAAAGTTTCCGAGAGTATGCCCAGAGATGGAGGCAATTGGCTGCTGCTGTCCAGCCACCTATGTCAGAGAGGGAGATGGCGGATATGTTTATGAACACCCTCCAAGGAACATACATTGACAGGCTAGCTGCCTTCTCTTCCACCAGCTTTGCAGATGTTGTTATAGCTGGGGAGAGAATTGAGAGCTTGTTAAAGATGGGCAAAATTTCTGACAACGGTGCTAGCTCATCCAGCAATACAAGGAAGCCTTTTGTAGGCCCAAGAAGAACTGGTGAGACCAATGCTATCCATGCCAGCAGGGGCAGGCCCCAATATGTTCATAGGTCTGTGGCAGCAGTCACCATTCCCGCTCCAGTTCATCCACAATCAGCTTATCAACCACCGCAACAAAATTATCAGCAACAACCTCAGTACCAGCAACAAACTCAGTATCCTCCTCAGAGAAACTACAACAACACCAACAACAACAATCAGCAAAGACCATATCAACAGAGACCTTCTCAGGCCAATAGGGTGATCGATCCGATCCCTATGCCCTATGCAACATTACTGCCACAACTCCTGAAACTCAACCTAGTTGAGCTAAGGACGTTGGCACCTCCAGATCCTAATAGTCTACCCAGGAATTACGACTCCAACGCCAGATGTGCTTTCCATTCAAATGCACCTGGCCATAGTACAGAGAAGTGCAGAGCCTTGCACATGAAGGTACAAGACTTGGTAGATTCTAAAGCTCTAAATTTCGCACCACCACCAAATGTTAATAAAAACCCTATGCCACACCACGGAGGTCCCAGAATCAATGCTATTGAAGAAGACAAGCCGTCTTATTTAATAACCAGTGTGGGTCAGATTCGGACACCGTTGGTAGAGATTAAAGCTCAACTCCTCGAATGTCAAATGTTCCCGGGATGTGAGCTAGGGTGTGCTTACTGCAACATTTCAGTGAATGGTTGTGATAACTTGAGAGATGGCATAGGTAGTCTCATCCAGAGTGGCCTGCTTCAAATTACAACATCAATTCCAACAAATCCAGCAATCTCATCAGCAACAATTCCAGTATCTCCTACAACTGCAACAGCCATTGTTCCCGACAACTCTTCAGCTTCATCAACAAATGTTTCATCTGTCATTTCAATTGACCAGATATCAACGAACATTCCTTCTACAACTTCAGCACCACTTCATTTTGAATCTCCTACAACAACAACACCCATCCTTCCAACAATGTCTCCTACAACATCAGCAGCAAACCATGAAGATGTCTCAACAGTTACGATTTATTACGATCCCGAAAATGATTCTGCCTACAACTCACAAAGTGCTACTCCCATCAGAGCACCAGTCACAATATATTATGATCCACAGACTATCACAGTCCCTTCTGCAGCTGCTCTCAGTCCAGTCACTATCACAGTGCCTGGGCCAGTACCTTATGAAAGCAGTAATGCCATCCCCTGGCATTACGGCTCTGATCTATACTGCGGAGGACAGAAAATCACTCTTGAACCATCAACACCTGCACCACAAATAGACAATGTGGGAGGAGGCGGAGGCTTCACTCGAAGCGGACGTCTCTTTGCTCCACAAATTCAAAAACCCACTACCGAAGCCGAAGCTGCTGCCAAGGCAAAAGGGAAGAGCCTGGTGCAGGAAGATCAAGCTGTTAAGGAAGCTTTGAAAACACCATTTGATCAAGAAGTTGATGAGTTCATGAGAATCATCAAGAAGAGTGATTACAAAATAGTGGACCAGCTTCACCAGACGCCTTCCAAGATCTCCATTCTATCATTGCTTATATGCTCCAAAGCCCATCGGAATGCACTACTCAAAGTCTTGCACGCAGCTTACGTGCCTGAAGAGATCACCGTCAATCAGTTGGAAACTGTGGTAGGAAATGTTACTGCTAGCAATGGACTAGGGTTCACCAACACTGATTTGACTACAGAAGGCCGCAATCATAACAAGGCTTTGCACATTACCATGGAATGTAAAGGTGCAGTTCTTTCCCATGTGCTGGTAGACACAGGATCATCCCTCAATGTCTTACCCAAAAAGGCCCTTGTGAAGTTGGAATATGAAGGATTGGCATTACGTCCCAGTAACCTAGTAGTGAGAGCCTTCGACGGTTTTAAGAGATCGGTTCTGGGAGAAATTGAGTTGCCTATAACGATTGGCCCACAAACTTTCAAAATGACCTTCTACGTGATGGATATTCAGCCTGCCTACAGCTGTTTGTTGGGTAGACCATGGATTCATGCCGCTGGCGCAGTTACGTCTACCCTTCACCAGAAGTTAAAATTCGAGTGGGAGGGCCAAGTCGTTACAATTTGTGGAGAGGAAGATACTTTTGTTAGCCATCTGGCTACCTACAAATATATTGAGATGGATGGGGAGATCCATGAAACAATGAGTCAAGGGTTTGAGGCCTTGAACGTAAATGAAGCATCCGCTGTACCCGGAATCTCCATGGCATCTTATCAACAAGCCCGGAAGGTTGTTGAGGAAGGAACTGCCCAAGGTTGGGGCAAGGTTTTATCTGTGGAGGAGAAGAAGGACAAATTTGGGTTGGGTTACAGACCAACTCAACAAAATCAAGCAGAGGCTGCTGAGAAGCCCGGTTTTGTCAGTGGGGGGATGCTCACCCCTGATGCTATCAACAATCTGGAAGACGAGTTGGAAGAAGAACGCAATCTGGAGAATTGGATACGTCCAAAGATCCCGGGGAGCAGTATCTCAAACTGGTCTTCCCAGGAAATTATAAGAGTTACTCATGCAGAGTAATTATTATTTCCTGTATTTTTATAGCATGCATCAAAGTCTTGCATCTTGCCCAAGATGACAAGACTCATTTTGTAATCGGGTCATCTGTACTTTTTGTGCAACAAGATTAATCAATGAAATATCAGACATCTTTTTGCAAATGAGTCCTTTTTTTTTCCGCTCACTGTTTTTCCATTTTTCTTTTTGTACAAAAAAATAAATGGCAATGTTTTCAAAATGACAACTTTATTTCACTTTTCTAAACAAGATTAAAATCAATCACTAAAATGAACAAACTGAACCCTTGCAGAGAGTGCCCTCCAGACAGCACCGACAACAGCACGGCTATGACTTCGTATGACTTTGACATTCCAATCAATCAAGCTGATGAAGGGGTTGAAGAAGAATATGAGCTTCCTGAAGAGCTAGCCAGGTTGTTGAGACAAGAGGAGAAGGTTATCACTCCTCATCAGGAGGAGGTGGAAACAATTAATCTTGGTACAGATGAAGATGTGAAAGAAATTAAAATCGGGGCCTGCCTACAAGACTCAGTGAAGAGACAACTGATTGATCTGCTTCAAGAATATGTGGATGTGTTTGCTTGGTCTTATCAAGATATGCCAGGGTTAGACACCGATATTGTTGTGCACAAGCTGCCTTTAAGGGAAGAATGCCCACCAGTTAAACAGAAACTGCGCCGTACTCGCCCAGACATGGCCATGAAGATCAAAGAAGAGGTACAAAAGTAGTGGGACGCCGGGTTCCTTGCTGTAACTAGCTATCCGCCGTGGGTTGCTAATATAGTACCTGTGCCTAAGAAGGACGGCAAAGTAAGAATGTGTGTTGACTACCGGGATCTGAACAGAGCTAGCCCAAAAGATGACTTCCCATTACCTCACATTGATGTATTGGTGGATAATACGGCTCAGTTCTCGGTATTCTCCTTCATGGACGGATTTTCAGGATACAATCAGATTAAAATGTCACCTGAAGACATGGAGAAGACAACCTTCATCACACCCTGGGGCACATTCTGTTACAAGGTGATGCCATTCGGATTGAAGAACGCTGGTGCAACATATCAACGGGCTATGGTGACATTATTCCACGATATGATCCATAAAGAAATTGAATGTTATGTGGATGACATGATTGCCAAGTACCTCACGGAAGAAGACCACCTGGTAAATCTGCTGAAGCTATTTAAGCGTCTGAGGAAGTACCAACTGAAGCTGAACCCCAACAAGTGCACATTCGGGGTGCGATCTGGTAAGCTGCTAGGATTTATTGTAAGCGAGAAAGGGATTGAAGTTGACCCTGATAAAGTCAAAGCTATTCAAGAGATGCCTGCACCGAAGACAGAAAAAGAAGTTCGAGGGTTTTTGGGACGATTGAACTACATTTCAAGGTTCATATCTCACCTTACAGCAACCTGTGAACCCTTGTTCAAACTGTTGAGAAAAGAACAGACGGTCAGGTGGAATGAAGATTGCCAGAAAGCTTTTGATAAAATCAAGGAATACTTACAAGAGCCTACAATCCTCATGCCTCCAGTTGAAGGAAGACCTCTAATAATGTACTTGACAGTATTAGAAGAGTCGATGGGGTGTGTGTTGGGCCAGCATGACGAGTCTGGTCGAAAAGAGTATGCAATATACTACCTAAGCAAAAAGTTTACCGACTGTGAACAACGTTATTCACTGCTCGAGAAAACTTGCTGTGCTTTAGCGTGGGCTGCTCGCCGACTGAGACAGTATATGTTGACCCACACTACCTTATTGATCTCAAAAATGGACCCAGTCAAGTATATTTTTGAGAAGCCAGCACTTACCGGACGGGTTGCAAGATGGCAAATGATTCTCACAGAATATGACATTCAGTACACATCTCAGAAAGCCATCAAGGGCAGTGTATTGTCTGAATATCTTGCTGAGCAACCTATTGATGACTACCAGCCTATGAGATTTGACTTCCCTGATGAAGACATCATGTTCATAAAAGCAAAGGATCATGAAGAGCCTGTTCACACTGAAGGGCCTGACCCGGAAGAAGAATGGACTATGATGTTTGATGGGGCTGTTAACATGAATGGTCGTGGTGTTGGTGCGGTACTCATTACACCCAAAGGAGTTCACATGCCTTTCTCGGCAAAACTCACTTTCAACTGCACTAACAACGAAGCTGAATACGAAGCTTGTATTATGGGTCTTGAGGAAGCCATTGACCTCAGGATCAAGACGTTGACGGTATTCGGAGATTCAGCTCTGGTAGTTAATCAAACCAACGGCAAATGGTACACCCACCAAGATCATCTGATACCTTACAGGGATTATACAAGGAGGTTATTGACTTTCTTTACAACGGTCAAGCTTGAGTATATCCCTCGGGACGAGAATCAATTTGCAGATGCTCTGGCTACCATTTCATCTATGATCAAAGTTCAGACTGCCAACTTTGTACCGCAGATTTCAGTGTCCAGACTTGACAGACCAGCATATGTGTTCGCAGCAGATGTTGTCAAAGATGATAAGCCTTGGTTCCATGACATTAAGTGTTTCTTGGAGGATCAAACATACCCACCTGGGGCATCTTCCAATGATAAGAAGACTTTGAGAAGGCTTGCTGGTAGTTTCTTCCTGAACACTGATGGTTCCCTATACAAAAGGAACTTTGATATGGTACTCCTCAGATGTGTTGATAGAACAGAAGCAGATTTGTTGATGCATGAAGTGCATGAAGGATCCTTTGGTACCCATGCTGGAGGGCATTCCATGGCTAAGAAACTGCTAAGATCAGGTTATTACTGGATCACAATGGATGCAGACTGTTGTGCCTACGCCAGAAGATGCCATAAATGCCAGATTTATGCGGATAAGGTGCATGTGCCTCCCAGTCCTTTTAATATAATGTCTTCACCATGGCCCTTTGCTATGTGGGGCATTGATATGATTGGCAAGATTGAACCGACTGCTTCAAACGGCCACAGATTCATCCTGGTCGCCATTGACTATTTTACCAAGTGGGTTGAAGCAGCGTCATATGCAAATGTTACAAGGCAAGTGGTAGCCAGATTTCTGAAGAGAGATATCATCTGTCGATACGGAGTTCCCGAGCGAATCATTACTGACAATGGTTCCAACTTAAACAACAAAATGATGGCAGAGCTATGTCGGGACTTCAAGATCCAACACCACAATTCTTCTCCTTACAGACCAAAGATGAATGGTGCTGTTGAAGCCGCTAACAAGAATATCAAGAAGATTGTGAAAAAGATGGTAGTCACTTATAAAGACTGGCACGAAATGCTACCATTTGCCTTGCATGGGTACCGCACGTCGATAAGGACATCCACTGGGGCAACACCGTATCAGCTTGTGTATGGTATGGAGGCAGTCCTACCAGTTGAAGTTGAATTACCCTCTCTGCGGATACTGATGGATGTTAAGCTGAACGAAGCAGAATGGGTTCGGTCCCGGTATGAACAACTAAGTCTGATTGAAGAGAAAAGATTGGCTGCGATCTGTCATGGGCAGCTGTATCAGAAAAGAATGAAGAGAGCCTTCGATCAGAAAGTCAGGCACCGAGAATACCAAGTAGGAGATCTTGTGCTGAAAAGAATCCTCCCTCCTCATACAGACCACAGGGGCAAATGGACTCCGAACTATGAAGGACCATTCGTGGTAAAGAAAGTTTTCTCTGGTGGAGCACTGATGCTCAGCACCATGGATGGTGAAGACTTCCCGTCCCCTGTGAATTCAGATGCAGTTAAAAAATACTTCGCATAAAATGACCCGCTGGACATAAAAACAGAATGTAAGTCCAGGCAAAAATAGGGCATCCCGGCGAGTCAAAAACAGAATAAAAGACTCGGGCAAAAATAAGGGAAAAATAAAAAAATGTACACCCGCTGAGTTAAAAAGCCGCATTGGACAACTCAGGCAAAAATGGGTATCCCGATGGATTGAAAACCCGAAAAGGCGATCCATACAAAATAAGGGAATAAGCGAACAACTGCACTCTGAATTCGTCTGTATCACCTACAACTTGGTAAACCCCAAAAGGATCAAGCTTCAAACAGTATCAACCTTCTTCAGAAAGCAAGACGAGAAGAACGTCAAAAGTCATGCGAGTCATAGCAAAAGAGGAAGCTCCTTAAAGCGTCGTCAACATTGCCACCATTTTGTTTCTCAATTTATAACAATCTCCTCATTTTAGGAGATTTGTTTCTTTGACTGTATCTTACCAATTCAGGGCACATAAATTAATAAAATCAGATTTTTCAGTCATGTTTCGTCTTGTACATTTTTATTTGCAAAGAATGTCTGATGTCTCTAAAAGACTGATTGCATAAGTACAGATGCTTTTCTTCAAAAAAATAAAAACACGTGCTTGCAGGGAATATACTTACTCTCAAAAGTGTCTAACTCCTATGACGGAATCCAGCAAAGGATACCTCGGGATCACTTGTGCGTTTCTCTATCTTTGCAGGATTGCAGGTATCCAAAACGCAACTCGGGGCATGAAAGCTTCATCCCAGCAAGCTGACAAATCGACACTCAGTCTTAGCACCCAAGGTGTTTTCTCCCCAGCTGAGTTGCCACTTGTTTCTTCTCCCAACCGAGTTGCCAATCATTCTTCCTCAGCCAAGTACAAAAGCCAGGGAACCATCATCCCCACAGAATTTCAGCCTCTATTCAGAAGAGCAACGCATGAAGGAATCACAACAGAGTAAAGAAAGCTTCTACAAACCCCAGTTGGGTTCCCTCATTACCAAGATGGGTCTATCAGTGACTTATCTCCCCAAGTGGATACATCTCATCAGATCCACCAATGATCTCATCCCCAGCTGGGATGTCCATTTCAAGCAGATCGGCCAGAGATCTTCGCAACAACGGGATCCAAATCCCGGCTTGGTGTCTTTGCATAATCATGGCATTTGCATCATATTCACCCACAAAGCGTAGCATTCCGTTTAATACGGAGCATTACGACAAAAAAATCAAACATATTACATAATCATAAGCCATGTTTTGAATCAAACACTTGTGAATAATAACCATTCATCAACATACAGAAACTTCCCCCAGAGTCCCCAGCAAATACAGTTGCCTTGCACACAAACACCAGTATATACTCCTTTTGACACCCGTCCGTGTCACCATTCCCCAGTAAAGTCGCCTGAACACTCTTTACAAACAAGACCACCCGCTTTACAGAAACCTTTTGACACCCGTCCGTGTCATATCCCCAGCAGAAAGCCAAAAGCGTCCCCTTTGCACTCACAGATACTTATATGTATATAATTTTCTTGACATCCTTCCATGTCACTTTCCCCAGCACAGTAACATAAACACTTTGTATACCAGATATTTGTTTATACTATACTCTTCTCCTTTTGACACTCGTCCGTGTCACTCTCTCCAGCAGATTAAACTCTCATCTATACACCACTCATACTACTCATACTTATACAGATACTCGTCCGTATCTTGTATACACCAGTTATATCCCCGCAGATTCAAACCATAGTCCTTGTTCTTTGTTAACCAGTTGGTACTCGTCCGTACCATCATCTCAGAACATGTGTCAAGCGTTTGTTTCTACCTGATACTCGTCCTTATCATAGTCTTAAGGATGCTCGTCCGTATCTTTAATCCATACACTGTGTCAAACACTTACGTCTCCTTGAATATAGATACTCGTCTGTGTCTACTATTCCCCAGAAGAGTCCCCTCAGATTCAACACTTGTCCGTGTTCTTTGTTAACCAGTTGATACTCGTCCGTATCATCATCTCTGAACACGTATCAGTATTTGTTTCTACCCGATACTCGTCCGTATCATAGTCTTAGGGATGCTTACCCACATCCTTAATCTATACACAAACATCTAAACACTTATACCTTTTGTTTCTTGGATATAAACACTCGTCCGTGTTTACTATTCCCCAGTAGATCACCAACAAAGCAAATTTTCCTTTTATCTGACACTCGTCCTGTGTCATGATAAACCCTGAGAGCAGCCGTACCCTGCTAGGTGGTCGTCCTCCACCTCTTGATGGTCGTCCTCCATCATGCTCATCTGATGGCCGTCCCCATCGTTGATTTTCTATCCGACATTCGTCCTGTGTCGTGATATTTAGCAGCCGTCCCCTGCTAGGTGGTCGTCCTCCACCTCTTGATGATCGTCCTTCATCATTTTATCCAATGGCCGTCCCCATTGTTGATTTTTGGTTATCTGACATTCGTCCTATGTCATGATAAACCTCGAGAGCAGCCGTCCCCTGCTAGGTGGTCGTCCTCCACCTCTTGATGGTCGTCCTCCATCATGCTCGTCCGATGGCCGTCCCTATCGTTGACCTTTTCTATCCGGCATTCGTCCTATGTCGCGATATTTTCGGCAACCGTACCCTGCCAGGTGATCGTCCTTCACCTTAGATGATCGTCCCTCATCTTATCCCCAACAGAGCAGCCGTCCCCTGCTAGGTGATCGTCCTTCACCTTTGATGACCGTACCTCATCATCTGTTTATTTCATTTATTCTTTAACCCGATGGCCGTCCCCGTCGTGGTCCCTTTTCTTTTTAGCTCGGTGGTCGTCCCCATCGTTGATTACTTTACCTTTATGAACTTGATGGTCGTCCCCGTCATGTTTCATTAATTCCCAGGGAGTCTTACAGTTTTACTTGATGGTCGTCCCCATCGTAATTCTTTTTATCCCCAGCATGTCGGCCGTCCCCGTCATTGCTTTATTTCCCGCACTTTTCCCAGCATGTCGGTCGTCCCCGTCATTGCTCTTTACTCAGCAGTCATCCTCTGCTCGACGGTCGTCCTCCGTCGCCCACTCTTTACAATATACTTTATTTTCCTTTACAATCTATATCCCTTTTCTTCTTCATTCTGTGAGTGCAAATTTTGGACTGTCTTTGGTATTCAACCACAAGATATCTTGTTGGCCTGTTAAGCCGTTGCTTACATCCTGCACAGCTAACTCATGTTTGAATAGGGGCAGCTGTAAACACCCCAAATTTTCCCTCACCCATTCACCCCATGGTTTGTGATCATTTTATATGCATAAAACACAATCATACCATCTCATATTGCATTTTTGGTTCACTGCATTGGTTCAAAGTCATCTGCATCTAGGGTTTGTGATCTGAACAATCCAAGAGCTTCTTGAGCCACTCCAAAGGTCAACAATCACTTCAAAGGGGTCCATGTGTGTTAAAGTATCACATTATATCCTCTCAAAGTCAAGAATACCAAAGAATCATAAGAACTGGGATTGGTATGGAAGCAGAGCCAGGCTTGACTGCACAGATGACCTAAAATTAGGGTTTTGGTTTCAGAGGCCATGACTCCAAATTTTTTAGTCATTCTTGTTTCTATTGGTCTCTATATGGTATAGGTAGTATGCATATCAATTTTCATGAAGAAATTCCATGGGAAGTCATCTGATCAAGAGTTGACTTTTCAGACAAGTCAGTGCAAAATCAGGGCATCTGAGGCCCCCAATGACCCAACCAAGGGGTGTTCTTCATCAATTTGATTGTATATAATCTTTATTTGATCGTATAAGAGGTTGGAAGTTCACAAAATTGAAGAATTTGAAGTTTTTGCAAAGTTGACTTTTTTGGGCAAGTTTGACTTTTAATGAAAATGTCACTTTATGCAACTTTTTCAACCCTTACTTTTTGATTCAAAAATGCTTCAAATGGAAAAACTTTGGTCATGAAAGTTGAATATTAGATCTTTCCCTTTTCAAAAAGTACAAGAACATGACCTAATTCATTTTGGATCAAAAGTTATGGTTCATCAAAGTTGGCTAAAATCACTAAATTTCAAGTTATGCACCAAATGGAAAAACTTGCAAAATCTTGTATCAAGGCAATTTGTGACTTCTAATTGATGTCAAACCATTACACAAACATCACACAAGTCTTAAAAATCAGAATGGGCCAAGAGATCACATGTTTATGGCCTATGGAGCAAGACTTTCTCATAGAAAACCAAAGACAAACCAAGTTGCAAAAACTCATGATGGCATTGCATCCACTTGCTAGCTACCTTGCTGATCAACCCTAGCCTTTCCCCTCACCATGCTGCGCAGCCCACACCCCTTGTACTTGGCTAGAACATGACCCATGCTTTCTCTTACACAAAGTTGACAATTTGCAAAAGTAGCTACACCTATCACAAAAGGGCATGTCACATCTTCTGACCAATCAGCATTGTTTATACAAACTAATTGCAAGCCAAAGCATATAGCCAGCAAGCCTGAAACAAGCCCAAGGATCACATTCTCATTTTCACTCTCAAAAGCAAAAGCTTTCGAAACTCAGAAAACAAGCCACAAACACTAAAACAAACTTCATAGATCAACTCAACTCATCATCCTGGTCACAAAGCACCCCTCACCCTTGCCTTAAACTGCCTGAATCATAAACACGATTCTCACCTGAGCTTGAACAGAAGCTGTTCAAACTCTCAAACCAGCCAACACAAACTCCTTCTAAGCATCCAGACATCATCAAGGGACCAAAGGGAGTAGATTGCACAAAGAGGAGAGGCCAGAAGGTTGCAAAACTGAAAGCTTCAAAACTCAGGTAGCTCAAGAACTTTTTTTCCAGAAATGAATTTTTAAGTTCTTAATAGCTTCTACATGCTTCCCTGATCACTCTGATGTCTTTGGTTTTGAAAATGGTGGAGAGATGAGAGTTTAATCTGTTTCTGAAACTTTTTGCCCTAGGATTTGTTTGCTTCGATTCTCTCTGATTATGAGTGATAAATGATGTTTAAGTGAGGGGTTTGATTCGTTTTAGGGTGGGGAAGATTCCTGGATAGTTGGTTTTCATTTTCATAGCGTGTAGAATGATTTAGCATTTGAGCCCGCCGGAGAAGATGACCGGAACCACTGTTCCGATCATCTGAAAGTCATTAGGGCAAAATTAGGGCTTAATCACTTAATTAGCCAAGTTTGAATTCCAGCCGTGGGATCTGGCGCCAAGTCAAACGCGCGCGCAGCAAGTTTAAATGAGGGCCCTTGGATCTGTTGACTTTTCTTTTTCAGCTTTAAATTCATTTTATTTTTCACATTATTTCATTTAATTTGTACATTTTATTAAAAATAGTAAAACCTTTTCAAAAATTCTGAAATTTTTTATACAAGTTATTATTTAATTTCAGAACACAAAAATATTTTTATTTTTATTTTTTGCATCAAAAAAGTATTTTTAAATATTTAAAAGTTTATTTTTAATTAATTAATGAGAATTAATTAATTAAAAATGCTTTTAGGTATTTAAAAATCACCAAAAAATTCATGAAACCTTTAAAAACATTTAGAAACATTGTCCAACCCTCAAACCAAATTTATTTTTTGATCTTGATGCATTTTAAGAATTTTCCATGAAATTAAAATCATTTTGATGCATTATTTTGATCCAAACTTCCAAAAATCATTTCTGCTTAACCCTAAAGAGTTGGACTTTGATTCTTTTTGCATTGTGTTTAGCATATCATGTAGTTTGTAGGATTAAATGGCCATGGTTTGATCTCTCATTTTCCATTTGTTTGGCATTTTTCTTGTTAAGGAACCCTAAAACCCTAGAAAACTTAGGAAAATCATAACTTGAATTAGGTTAGGAGTTGGAACTTCTCCTTTGGGCAGTGAGTTAGTATAGGTTTAGGGATCCCTTGAGTGCATTTTCAATTTTTTGTATTGATGTTTGCTTCTGATTTTGGTTTGTGTTTGATGCTTTGATCATAAACCCTAATTTGGGCTTCCATATGCATCCATCTTGCATTTGCATTCATACCTTGACTTGCCATAGCATTTTATGCATTCTTGTGATCCATTTAACATCATAAGACATATTGAAAGCATGTTTGATCATTGCATCTTGCATTTGCCATGTTGTATGCCATTTACATTTCATAACTTTTATGTATGTTCATTGGTTCTTAACTTGTTTCATTTGCATCCATAAGCTTGTATGATCATCTCCATGTGTTGTTTCATGTTTGTAGCATCTCATAGCATCATTAACATCATGTATATGCTTCTGGTTTTGTTTCTCATCATGCCATTCCATTTCATTTTGCATTGCATTGCATTTCTTTTCTAACTTTTCAGGTGGTAAGTAACTTGGAGAAGTGGATTTGCCTTCACTTCTCATACTTTCTTCTCATCTCTCACTTGCATCCATGCTGCATTTTATTATGTGTTTGAGATTGAGCTTGCTCATTCTTCTTCTTCTTACTTTCTTTCTTCAAGTGACTTGCCTTCTTAAATGAAGCAAGTTACTTTGCTTCTCCTGATCCTTTTCATCTGCTTCCTGGTGGTTCCATTGGAGATCTTTCTCTTGCAACCTCACAAACCTTAGGAACAACCAAGCATGACAATGATTAGGGTTTTGTTTAGTCCCCCACTTAGTTTTTACCTATGTGTCTCATTGAGTCTTCTCCTCTCATCTCATAATCAGGGACTAAACCCTAAAGGCTTTAAGGCTTTGTGATTAAGCTTATGCTTGCATCCTTCTATTAGGATGGAGTGTATAACTTTAATCCTAAGTGTTAAACCCTTAATGTGTTTAAATCTCTTAATCAATCCACTTAATAATCATCAAGACATTACACTTGTAACTTGGGCCTTGCATTAGGGTTCTAATTCTTCCTTAATTGGTTAAGAAGGACTAACCCTAGTGTTAATGGACAAGTCCCCCTCAAGTTGTCTTACAAATCATAAAATTCACTTCATCATCTTATCATTAAATAAAATCCACTTAATCAAAGGCTTGTTTTGTCATGGGTTTAATCCCTAATCATGGATTAAGTTGAGGAGCTTTCCTCAGCTTAAACATTCTCATCTATTATCCTTCTATTAGGATGGTGTAATGAGTCTGTTTAGTCCCTGATTATGGCTTAACCTCATTACTTAACACTAAACAAAAACACCAAAAACATTTAAATAATCACAAGTAGGTTAATGATCTTAATCCTGCATCAAAGGTGATTAAGTGTGAGAAGCTGACTTCACACTTAAGGTATTCTCATTACCCCTAATCAGAGGGAAGATGTGATGAGTTTACTAACCCATTGGTTTAGGCTTAAGCTCATTAACTTATGACAAACTTTCAAAAGTAATAAAAGACTGAAAACTCAAAAAAACAAACAATAATCGTCTCCTACAGGAATCTTTTCTTATCTCATTCACTCATAAAGCGAGAACTTGCTTCTTCCGTCTAATGCAAGACAGTTTGCACCTGAGCCAGACAGGTCATACACTTGAGCATAGACAAGTAAGCAGTTCACAAGTCAATTCATCTTTCGGTCTCTTTGGGTCGAACTACGGTGTTCTGACTTCCTCATTGCACGAGAGGATACGTAGGCATAACTTAACAGTTATCGAACAAAAGTCTCTGTATATCCCCCCTCCTTCTAGCATTCTTCCTTTAGCCTCATACTCCTGAGCATTTCACATCATTCATACACTTTACACTTCTTTTACACTGACACCTGTACATCCTTTTCCAGCTCTTTTATACACAGATTGCACTGACACTACCCCTTTAAAACACAAATCTTTTAAGCGTGGATCCCGTCGAGTACGGCGGACAATATGGGTGCTAATACCTTCCCAGGTTGTAACCAACCCCCTTTCTCAGTCTCTCTGGTTCGCAACCGTCTTATCCATCTTTTTCTAGGTCTATGCAGCATTACCTTTCCTCCGGGATAAAAATGCCTAGCTGGCGACTCTATTCATCTCCAGTGAGTTCACTGCTGTGTGTTCTCGCATCTCCTTTCGCCGACCGTTCGCGTCTGTACCCCATTTGACCCGGTGTCATTTGGTGGGAGCGACAAAGTGCTCGAGGGGCTAATACATACATACACATGGAATTATTTTGCGTAATAAATGAAACAAATGTTAAACAAAAAAGATAGAAGTATAGCCTCGGTAAGGCCAGAAGTTATCCATTACAAATTAAAAAGTCTGAAAGCCAAAATATTACAAAAAGGGGAAGCTATCGCATTCCTTCACTGAAAATTATAAAGTTGGTGATAAAAAGATATCAACGGGTGACATCGTCCACGTCCTCAGGGCCATCGACTCGGGTTGTTGATTCTCCCGAGTTATCTTCCACCGGGTCAGTCATCTCTACAAGGTGACCATCCTTCACCACCTTAATATAATCTACCTCTATCAAGTCTAATTTCAGGTGAAGACATATGACCTACTCTTTAGCCCTATCAAAATCCTCGTCATCAATAGAGAGGATGTCAACCTAAGCCCTCTTAAGAGATTCCTTAAGTTCATTGTTGGAAACCAATAACTTAGTGTTTAAGTTCTCGACCTGCTTCAAATGCTTGGTAGATTGAGATAAGGCTGACTTATATTCTAACTCCAAAGTATCATTCTGCTTCTTCTCTTCAATCAGAGCTTCCTCCAAACCAGCAAGTTTCTCATATTAAGTCTTATGAGCTTCCTTCAGCTGGGTGATCTCAATTTTAAGCTTGAGTTGAACCTCTTCAGAACTACCAGTTAGTTCAAATAAACCTCACGCTAAAATTGCACACCTCATTAGATAAGAACTGAGGCTCTGGGTAATTTTCTGCTCGCCAATGGATTTAAATTTGTTAGCATCTTCAGTCGCATTAATATGATCACGAAGAAATTTAAAACCATCAAGGTCATTTGACCAGAACTTAAATTCACCAGGTACAAAACCTTCTCTGGAACCTTGCATTAAATAGCTAACCTCTGAGCTTGCCTAATGAATATCTTCATCTGAAAGAATCCTCAGCTTATTTGGATCTTCCTGAGAAATATATTTTAGGTTAGAAGCTGCAAAGGCTGAGAGTCATCCTTAGAAGGAAGGGCTTTAGTACCCATTCCTCTTGGCTGTTTGGGAGCTCGGGTCTCTAACCCGCTCAAATTCGAATTTGATGTAGAAGGAACCTCGGTTCCTTTACGAGCGTCTCGTGCATCTTTCATCAATTTCCTTTTCTCAGGAACTGACAAATAAGTCATCCTATCTGTAAAAGGAAAATAGTTAAGTGTAAAAACAAAATATGACAAAAGCGGTGCATGAAAATAATAATTACCCAGGAAAAGAATAAGCTAGTCGTCGGCTAAAGGGAGCAACTCTTTAACTTTCATCATACGAAAAAGAGTCCAAAATAGCCAGGGACTCAATCTCGGACTTGGTCAATTTGTCATAATCATACCCGATAATGGACAATGGGTCCTTTGGCCAATAATGAAGAAAACTGGGATGCCCATCCGAAGCATACAAAACCTGAGGACACACTGGTCCACAATGGACCTTAACAAAGTGGTCCTTATAATGCTTATAGTTGGATGCATAAGCTTGGAGGAAACTCCTCCGAGGAATCCCACTGATTTGAATCCAACTCTGGTTGTCAATGCCTTTCACCTCGAAGTAAGGAAAGAATAAACCAATGGTTGGATTGATAAATAAAACCTCACATACTCGCTCAAAGGCCTTAACAAAACCCCAGCTATTGGGACGTAGTTGGGATGGGGCAATATTGACGGTCTTCAACACGTCAATTTCAAAATATGTAAAGGGTATCTGAATATCAAAATCTTCAAGAAAACTCAGATAGAAATAAAATAAATCCTCAGAGACATTCTTTGGACGAAGAGTACAAACGCGCTCTTGTGGGATACACTATTCCAAAATAACGTCATCTTCAGAACCGCTAGACGATACTTTCCTTAAAGAACGTACCATTGAGATATCAGTATCATCGGAGATGTTATTCTTATAGTCCATGTCTTCAGAGTCAAATGAAGTAGGGTTTCCATTAAAATTTCTACAGAACCTAAAGAATCAGAATCAAAGTCACTTTCAGAAGAAAGAACTTCGTCACAAAATTTATTCATAATTCTCCTATGATCCTTTATCCCCAAAGGAACATTCAATGCCCATGTATATTCTTCTCATAGCTCTATTATCTCTTCGTCACTCCTATGAATAACCCTCCCCTCATTGTCACATTCCCTAAGGACTACCATTGTTGTTAAAATAAAAATAGGAAAACTGAGGCAAGAGTCAAATACATGGGAAAGATGATGAACTTGAGGGCTTGAGGCGTGCTTAAAAAAAGAAAATGTTAGAAGAGGAAAAGGAGAAAAAAATTTAAATACAGAGGTCCAACATTCAAGAATAGCTATAGACTAGATATTCATGAGGCATTAAAGTCATCATAAGGCTAAGAAGGCTAATAGACATGACTTTTCAGAAGCTATGTTTTTCCACGTAAAAACTTATATAAAGGTCGGATTATATAGCCCAACAACCTTGAAATATGTACGAGCTCATGATATTACCGAGCACTATACCTGCAAAACAGGAATAGAACTCGGGAGGCTTATGTTCATACCTTAATATTTCTAAGGCATGCTATATAGTCGGACACGGACAACAACCAAAATCCGGGTGGTCTCACATTACATCATATCTGGATCAGTCGTCATACCAAGCCCGTCTCCTAGGAGGTCGTACACTTAACCCCTATAACCCAGCTTCCAGACACTCACACATTTGTCAGTCAAAAAGACGTAACGGTTATGGCGCATCAATGCCAACCGTTTTTAAGCCTTCAAAGCAGACAATGATGAAGAAAGCTTATAAATTGAAGGGGCTGCAATGGCGGATGGCCAGGAGACATCTTTTAATGACCTCCCTAAAGGAAGATTTCATGTATAATTATAAAAGGGGCTCTCATTAGAGGGATAAGCAAAACACACTTATCTTAAGACTTGTTGCTTCAACACAGTTCTCGAATCCCCCAAAGTATTACATAATACAGACGACGTAGCTTTCCTTGCTCATAAGGAGGAGAGCCAACACCTTTGGTGTTCTAACCAAATTTGGCTAGAACCATACCTATTATAACTAAGGGGAAGATTTTGTTTGGAATTCCCTTGATTTTCTCGCAGTCTCGAAACCTAAGCATTAGTCGGTCAAGGATTTTGGTTGGCGTACCTTCATCCTTCTTATGGATGGTAAGAATTTCATCGATATTTCTTTTCATCGTCCCCTTGGATAGGATGTTTTCTCGGGGGCACCTCTCTAGTGATATCAACCATGTATTGGTGTTTCCCCTTGCTAGCCTCCTTATCTTCTCCACTGGTCCTAGCATTTGCAACATTTTAGGGGAACTTTCTATTGGGTGAATCTTCTCTCTCTCTCTCTCTCTCTCTCCACATATTCAGCCAATTGGCCTCTTTTTATTAGTCCCTCAATATTATTTTTCAGTTGTATGCAGTCATTTGTGTTGTGGTTGTGGTCCTTGTGGAAGCGGCAGTTTCTCTTGTCTGTTCGGGATGACTCTCTGATGGTAAAGGGGATTATGATTCCTCCATTTCGGAACTCTGTATTAGCACACTTTTGATAAATATTTTACATGATACATTCAAAGGAATGCACTTATCATACCTTCCATTCATTTCCCATTCAGATTCATCTTTCCTTTTGTGAGACACCTTACCCATTGGGCGGCTAGAATTGGTGTCAGTAGCGATCGGGTTTTCGAACCGAGTTTCAGCTTTTCCTCAAGGTTGATAAAAGCTTGAGTCATGTTCACTAGTTCCTTCATAGTATGAACTTCTCTTCTTCCCAACTTTTATTTTAAGGAGATATCCCTCAGTAGTATGTTCTCGAACATCAAACATTTGAGACATTCCTTTGCTTATTCTATTTCCACAAAAACTTGTGTGAATTGGTGGATGTAAAATTGTAGGTTATTCTTCCTTCCTTGTGAGATCACACATAATGTAGCTATGGTCACAAGTTTCCTTTTCTTAGTGGTGAATTGAGCAGTGAAACTCTTGCATAGGTCAGTCGAAGATTCAATGCTCCCGTCTAGTAGAGCGGTGAACCATAGATTAGTCGGTCTAATCAAGGTTATCATAAATAGCTTATACTTAGAGGCTTAGTCAACGTGGAAGTAATTCATTCGTTTATTTAAGAGTTGAGTATGTTCTTTCGGGTCTCCCTTCCCATTGTATTCGCCCATCTTAAGAGGTTTCTCCATTGATTTTGGTATTCTTTTATAAATAATGTAGATGTTTTTGTAGTTTCTTTGGTAGCAATTTTTCTACCAGGTTTTATGGAGGAGTGTGGCTTCCTCGATCCCCTTATGGATTTGAGGAGGACTCTGGCGCTTCTTTCTCTTATGATGATTTTACAATTTCAAAGATTTATCTCTTCTCGACGCAATCGGCTCAAAGATGGTGGTTTGGCTTTTTTTCATCATAGCTTCTTACACGGTGTTCCCCCATGGAAGTGTGTTGTGTAGGATTTCTTAGAGACAAAGTCACCTCTCCTTAATTTCCTATGAATTTTGTTGTCGAATAATGTTGTACATGTTGTGCATCAACTCATTTAAGCTTTATATTCTGAGATTGGCTCGCAAGAGTTGGAAGCTAGGCAATGCTTCTTGTTGTGCAACTTGTGGTGATATTTGATTCTTGGTTGGAGGTATCATAGTAGATCTTGTGATCTGAGGAGGTTGAGGAAGATCTAAATGCAGTGGAGTATCTTCTACTTGATCTCCAATATCTTGAGGATGAGGTACATAAGGTTGTTTGATCTCCGCTTGAGTAGCAGCGGCTTAACGCAATGCGGCAGAACGAGTAAATCTAGATCTAGTCGTTGCTGAAAAGCTTGGAAGTCAAGAATCTAGAAATTTAGGAAATCAAGGCTGATACGCAACTTGATTAGGTCGAACATAATGGATCTCATGTTCGATTTTAATAACTCTTAATCTGTTAAACTGACAAGTTTTCGAACCGATTAATCGAAGAATAAGCATGAGATTATGGAAAACATGGGAATAAGAAGTCAATTCTCACATATGATGATATTGTTTCGTTGTGGAACCAGGATTGATTGGTGAGACAGTGGTAGCAATGGATAATGATGGATTTGAGCTTCCAATGCAAGGGATGCGGGATTGATTTGCAAGGTTAGCACTCAAACGCTTAATTCAGTATGTAAGAGATAAGAGTGAATGAAAATTGGGTTTGAAATTATGTACCATAATTTTTGCACTTATCCTTTATATAGTGATGCAGTTATAACAACTTGTTATTTGCAAGGCGTGTGATGTGGAGAATCATTGGATGTATCATTGATTTTGATTGTATGTTCTCTTCCATACAATAATTCCTTTATGTCACTTGTTCTTCACATGAAATATAATTTCCTATAGTGGTCGACCGATGATAATTTCGGTCGGCCCGAAAAACTAACAATGAATTACATACTTTTAATACTAAGTGTGGTTGCTTATTTGCTTTTGTATATTTTCAAGTTATAGATTTTGTAGAAATAATGTATTTTGTGGAATTTGATTTTATTATTAAATGTTATGATATATGTGGATTTTATTTGATATTATATTATATGGTGTTTCATCCAATTTATATTTTGATGAATTATGCAATTGTATTGAATTGTGTCGCAAATTTTTTAGAATTTCAAAAAACAATTATTAAAGGTCATTTTTTATTTTATACGATTCACGAATCTAACTCAACTCAACCCATATTAGTTAGATTAATTTGGATCAGTTTTAATTGTGAAATTGTGGATTTGACAGTGAATTCGACCATTAAAATTTGAATGGATTAGGTAACATGTTAGGACAAACCGACCCATATACAATCCTAGTAAGGGGACTAATTTGCCCTTTTCTATTTCGTTAATTATCATTATCATAAAAAAAATTATTTAAAAAAATCAAATTTAAAATAAACTAATAAAATTAGTGTTAAGTGAGAGAATTCACTTATCTATCATATTAATGTTTTGAGTGAATATGTGATTTATCTTTAACAAAGATGTTACTCCAAACAAGTATGAGTTTAATTCTTATACATGGTCGATGTAAAAAACTTTCAACTATATTTAAATTAAGTTGTTTTTAATGATTTGTTATATTTGCATAAAAAAAAAACTCACGATTTCACTTAAAAACTATAAATTTTAGTTTAAGTTATAATAAATTTTGAAAGGAAAAATCAATTATGCTTTAAAGCAATCAAACATGTCAAAATTAATTTTCGAAATCCACCGTAGAATGAATCAAACTTTAGAAAATCACAATAATTTCAGTTTTCGATATCCGAAATCACTAATATAACCAAACATTCCCCAAGTATTTTTGAAATGCATTCAAATAAGGAAATATAATGTGTTAGAATTGTAAAAGGTGGCATCAAAATGTTATTATGGTGATGCTCAATCCTTCCAATTCATGAAAGAAAAAAAAATATATGAAAAGAATTCTATACAAAGAACAAACTGTTCATAACCTTGAAACAAACAAAAAATAACAAAATATACAACATCGATACGATGAATTTACTTGATGTTGTTGTGTATAACAAACCAAAATTTTGATTGCAAGATTTGCAATATGCTGAAAACAAGCTTGAGACACTGATATAAACAACTCCAACAGAAATATTGAACTTTCACACCAGAGAAAGAATGTTGTTACATGGACTTGTAAACATAGGAAAGCCATGGATGTTTTAGTGCTTGTCTTGCAGTTGGTCTTCTTTTTGGGTTGGTGTTGAGTAAGTATCCGACGAAGTCGATAAACATGGTATCTGTGTTCCGTAGGTGTTGCTCGAGTGATGTCTCTTCTGGAATTAAGTACTCTAGTTGATCGGTCTCCTGTGTATGTATATTAATGAAGATTAGAAAGTAGGACACGATTTCGTGAATATTTTGTATATAAACTACCCTTATCCTCGATTCTCGGTGACTATTTTGGTCGGCCCGGAACAAAAAGAAACGAAATATGATAACTTTATGATAGAAAAGCAACAAACCTCATTTACAAAGTAAATGTCATATTCTTTTGTGAAGTATTTATGTGTTTCTTGCCCTTTCACCAACATCTCCATATCGAAAGGACCAAACATTCCAACCATGCGTGCAAGAATCATCACGACAGCATCATTTGGAAAGAGCACCTATAGCCGTAAAAAGAACTCAGAAAATCATAGAGATATGTATTTCATTCATATCATAAGAAATTGCAAATTAGAACGTACTTCACCGGAGCATAGCTCAGCCAAAATGCAGCCGAGTGACCAGATATCAATCTTTTCATCGTATTGAAGGCCTAACATGACTTCCGGAGCTCTATAAGATCGCGATTGCACATATAGGCACAAATTGTCTGTTTTAAAGCAACTGCTTCCAAGATCAATAATCTTGATTTCACATTTTTTGTAACTTTTGACGAGAACATTTTCGGGTTTCAGGTCGCAATGAACAATTCCCAAGTTATGCAAATATTGTAAAGCCTCCAAACACTGTCGAGTAATGAGCTGTAATCTATGTAATGTAAAATATGCTTCACCTCCAGATTCTTGGTTGAATTTCTGAAATTCATACAAGTTTGCTCGAAGAAGTTCGGTCACAATGAATAAATGCTCCTGTGTAGATTTCATTCAAGATAAAAGTTAACTTGTGTTAAAAGTTAAGACTTAAAGTTTCTAAACATGTATGGTTACACAAATATTCGGATACAGCTTGAACTAAATGAAATCAAATCAGCCGAATATGATACATACCTGATGGTAGAAATAGTCATAAAGACGCAATATGTGGTGTTTATCTCCCGGATCGTGCTTATTGACAAGTTTTAGAAGCTTGATTTCATCTAGGCTCTGATCAAAAAAATCCTTGTCGTTTTTAATAATCTTCAAACAAACATCGACCCCCGTCTGAAGATCGTGTGCTTGAACAACTCTACTAAATGCAGCTGAACCGAGATATTCTGTCACATAGTATCTTCCCGCCATGACTGTATTTAGCACAATCGGCACTTCTTTATTTTCTTCGAATCCAGTCCTATAAATGCAGTAATAGATTATAGCGAATTATATTCAAAACACTTTGAAAAAAGAGTGTATAGCCATAATACCTGTTCTTTCTATGTACGATTCTTAGCTCAAATACTTCGTATTCTTCGTCTTGAATGTATTTTAAGAGCTCATCATCGATATTATTATCCTCTCCATCTGCAGCAACGTCCTGATCTCGGAAATCTTCACTTAACTCTCGATCATTTCTTACTTGATAGGGTTCGATCCCATTCGATAAATCTGTTTCAGCAACTGTGATAGTTAAGTCATATGAATCTTTATACCTCTCACTGCTGTCATTTTTAGTGTACGAATCAATACTTTGCTTCACGGTAAGCAGCGCAGAAGAATCAAAAGAATCAATAATATCCTTCAAATGAAAATCATTCCGATCAATTTCCTTCAAATCGGAGTAGCTAAAGTTCATAGGAACTTCACAAGTATGCGCAATGGCGTCGTTCTCGGACACATGACAGTAATTTGTTGAATAACTCACATTCTCATCAACTACAGATGAATGATTACAAATGCATTGCTTCTTCGGCTCGTCCACGTAACCCTCATTTCCCTCTAATCTTATTTCTTTGTAGCTGTAACGAAGATCGGGAGAATTTTCTCGTTGATTTTCTGTAACAAACTTATCTTCAGTTTCACATCCAAAGAAATCCGGTCCATCAAAACTAGGAGTCATGAAATCATCATCATCATTTTCGTTATACCAATACGGTTCATGTTGCATATCGAATTCATGATAATCGCGCGCTGTCCCGAATTGTGACAACCTATCCGATGAAGACTCAGAATCATTCTGTGTCTGAGATGATGAATTGATTCCATATGGATTGATAAATTCTGCACACAAAAATAAACCCTGAGTCATAAAATGCCCTAACTTTTATTCACTAAAAATCAAGGTTATAAAAAACGGTCCACGACAAAACAGTATCTGAATGTGCCGATACCGATATCATTATTCACCATTCTTGCAATAAAGAACAATTTGTGGTTAATTCTCATCGTGACAACCGCAATTAGTATTGCAACACTGTACCAACCGAAATCGCAAAAACCACGACCAGTCGCAATAATGTACAGACCGAAATCACGAAAGCCACGACTGAAGCTAATATTTCTGACAAGGATTAAATTCATAAGCATTTAATATAATCCGAATTTTAAAACATAAACTCACTAAAAGTTAAAAATTAAAAAAAAATCAAATAGATTATATAAATAAAAACAAAAACTAAGAATAATTTTGAAGAAACTAAAATTGGAATTTAATCAATGAATTATGCGATCCAAATGCACAAATTGCAAAGACTAAAATTACAACTCTTGAACGATCTAACTGAACATTGTTTCTAATTTCAAAATGAAACACTTGTAATTCAGAAAAATCTCAATTAACGATCACAAATCCACAATTAATAAAACAGAGCATAATAATTATTACTAATTGATTATTGATTAATAAAAGAAATTAATCAATAATAATAAAATAAAAAAGTACCTAAAGAAGAAACACGAGAACTAGGTGAACCGATGCTAACAAAGTGTTCATCAGAAGAAACAGAGTTGGATTCGTTGAATTTTCCTTCGTCGGCGGGAAGCTCCGACGAGCGTGAGATTGACCGGAGTTTGACCGGAGGAGGCGGAGGAACCATGGGAAAGAAGAATTTCTCGAAGTCAAAGGAAGCGAGGTTAGTCTTTTCAATGATGTCTTGTCTGAGAGCTGATTCAGCTTCAGATAATCCATTTTTTCTGAGGAAATCTAGAACAGTTTCGACGCTAGCCATGATTACGAGGAGAAGAGGTTAATGATGAATGTGTTTTTGTTGGGGAAGTTGAAGAGTTGGAGAGAAGGGTAGAGAGATGTAAATTAAGAGAGGTTGAGAGGGTAAAAGTGTAAAATGGCACATGGTGTGAGAATTGCATGGTTTGGTGACATAGATGAATTATGTGAGTTTGTTTCTCTCTAGTTTTCTGTAAAACATAAGCGAATCAAAGGGTGTCTTTGTCTTACCAACTTTTAGAGAGAGAGAATAAAGGTTTAATTGGCACTCACTTTTTCAATAGTTCGTTAATTACGGACGAAAGTGTAATTAATTAAATTAATTACGTGGTTGATTCAATTGACTAGGTTAATCTATTCACATGAGCGTGTAAGAGAGAGAGAAGTGTCATTAATAGTAGTAGGAAATTTTACATGAAAAATATTTCAAACTCTGAAAGTATTTATGATTTTTTGTTTTTGTTCTTAATGAGTGTCAATTCGATAAAAACAATAAAATATGTACAGTGTGTGTTTTCTTTTGGTTTTGACATATATCACATCATCCATGAATACAACTCCTTCCCTAATAAAACAAGCGTCTTGACTAAAATATTTTATAAAAAGTTTTCTTAAATTATATTTAATTATTTCATAATTTTTATTAACTTAATAAACATAAAATTGTATTTAATTATTTCATAATTTTTGGGATATGATTTAAACCTAATAAACATGATATCAAAGATAAGTTAAGACTACTCCCTCTGTTAGTTTTATAAGTTGTTTTAGAGAATAAATTTGTACTAAAATATATTTATTTTGTAATACCAAGAAATCATTAATATTTTTTTATTATACCATTAACTATTAAGCATTATCTCTTCTTTTAATTATTTAAATTTAACTTTCTCATGCATATAATGAAGGATAATATTATAAAATCCTTCATAATTTCTCTTTTCCATACAATAATGATTACTTTTTCTAATATGTGTGAAATTTCAAAATGACAAATATGGAGGGATTACAATATGTGGGAATTTGACTCAAATCCACACTATGTAAAGAAAGTGAGTGTTATAGTTGATGTTGTTTAAGTTTTTTGGAGTTTGATTAGAGTTATATATTGCTTATGTTCTTGTAGTGTTGGATGTATAAATGTGTTTAGGCAACTTCATCGTTTAATCTAGTTTTTTGGATGTGATCGAAACCTATTTAATAATATCAGCTAGTGTGAGGATGAATGGTAGGGGCACAAATAAGTTTTGCATTACAATAAGAATGCATTAATGTTCAACTTTAAATTTTTATCTTTTTACTTTATAGTCTCTTTAATTCAAATTCCACCTGATCCCACTGATTTCTTGTCTAAGTGATTGTCATTTACTAAGCATTGATTGGATAACTTTGAATTTTGCCAGCGACCAACATTTCCACAATCTCACAAAAGTTGGACATCTTCCAACTCCGCCTTACGAATAATTTCTACTAGGCTTTGCAAAAATCTTCCATGAAGTATATTGAATCTCTTTTATTGATAAATACCAATAAGAACCAAACAACATTCAAGAAATGATACATGCACCTCTTACAAATAGCAAACTTCACACAAAAACATTAGATACCCTAGTGTATCACTAGTTTCCCTTAACACCCAATCTTTAGAGATGAATGTCCACAACAACGGAAAATGACTAAGGATGAATATGATGAACAGTGTCAAAGTAATCTCATAAAAACTCTAATTCAAAGAGTGTTAACCAAGAAATTAGATGTAGGTAAAAGAAGAACAAACACAAATATTCCCTCTAATTTCTGGATAAATGGGTATTGGATCTTGATGGATATTATAAGTTTGATCAACCATGAGTCACTACAAGATTTATTAACACGCGCTTTAATTCCCTAAAAACTAACAACAAATTGCACAAGAACAAAGTGCAACAAAAGAAGTGAACCTGACATGGATTAACATTCCAGAATTTGTTCTAGAAAACAAGAGAAAGATTGAAGGTGCTAGGAGTAGATACACTAGAGAAGATAAGACAAATTGACATTTTATATCTATCGGTTTCACCCATATAGTTTCACACACTTATTTTTGAATCAAAGATACAATATATAAATATAAGGTCGAAAATTGGATTTGTGAAGCTGTGATTTGAGTTAAGTTAAACTCATGATTCGAGTCAAATTAAGCAGAATCCAATCCTTGCTTCATGGAGAGTTTTTATTTTAGTCATGATTACAACATGATTCGAGTCAGGTTAATCTAGAGATTTTAGTCAAATTATCTATAGGCAAATTCCAATTTTCACAATGTATAATTTGAGTCATGCATAATACTTAATTTGAATCAAATGACTTTTGATTCAAGTCATGTCTGATGAAACGACAAAAAACAATTTGCTAGGCTAAACAAGGAACATTATCATGGATCAATTGTCTAATTTTATTGAGTGATGAATTATCTTAATGATACAATGCTAATAGCCGAAGCGAATACATTACAATTCGAATATGAATGAAATACAAACACACAAATAACTGAATAATAAGAAAATTACAAATTAGCAATTTCCTCATTTTGAATGTTGCTTTTGTTAGGATCGTTGTACATAGTTTGCATATATGTGTGAATTCTACTTATTATGTGTTCTGCATTACTATCTTTTTGGGTTTTTTTTGTTAGCTTTCTATTTGTACAGAACCACAAGATTATTAGACACTCCCTGGTTGTTGGTCTTATAAGCTTCCATCTCCTGATTTATCATGCTTTTAGCACGAGTAATAGTTTCATTTATAATAATAGACTTCTATTCATAAACTTTTTTTATCTATTGTCCAATCATATACTATAAAAAATGGCCATGATCTTCTTTGTTGTATTTAATAAAATAATCCTTCATCGTATCTTCCTTATATTCACTACTACAAAAAAGGCATATAACAACGGTTGGGAAAGATATATAGTCATGTGGGACCTGGTGTTGTTAAGTAGAGAATGGTTGTATATGAGTTATTTACAATCACAGTCCAATGCTCATGCTAGAAAACTGAAAAGTGCGCTACATATAATCACGGTTATTTTAAATACCCATTGTTGTATGTTTTTTTAATAAAATTTATAAAAAAAACAATATTAGAACTATCTATAATCATAGTTATTTTAAATACTCGTTGTTGTATGTCTTTTAATAAAAAGATACAACATTAGAACAAGAACAACAACATCAAAAAAAAAAACAAGAACAAGAAGAAGAAGAAGAAGAAGAAGAACAACAACAACAATAGTAAAAAAAACACCAACAACTAACATTGGTAACTTGAATCCATATTTTTCTTGTCTCATTCAAGTTGCAGAAGAGATGATGGAGTTCTTAAATTTGTTAATGAAAGAAATGATATTTTCGATTTTTTTTATGAAAGAAATGTTGTTTCTAGTTTGATTTAGTGGAGAAATAGAGTATCCTAAATGAAAGATGATGTTTGAAGGTAGAAGATGTAGTTCGTCTAAGTTGGAAGTTCGCCTAGGTTTTAGGTTTCACGTGGATCACTAATAGTAGTGTCTTTACCGTTGATAATCACTAAATGGACGACCAAGATTTGTTTAAGGACAGTGAACAAACTCAATAAGTGTGCCACATATTATGTTGCTGTTGGGGCTTGAAAAAATAAGTAAACACCCAAAAATGTTGGTGTTGGGACTTGAACTCATGACCAGATGCTACCTATAATCACTGTTTTTTGAATATCCGTGGTGAAAGGTCTGTCAGCATTTTGAAAAAAAATAAGTAAACAATGCTACCTATAATCACTGTTTTTTTAAATACTCATGGTGAAAGGTTTGTCCCCTTCACTCGAAAGCAATCTCTGATACCACTGTTGAGAAATGTGGTTGGGTCTAACTCAATCCTACAAAATTGGATTTTATGGTGAGAATTGCTCCCACTTATAACCACATGTTCATGCCTTATATTGTCCGATGTGAGACTCTTAACACCATCTCTCACGACCATGATTGAACGTCTGAAGCGTGAAACTAAATGTTGGGTGGCCTGATAGCGGAGTGATCCAACAGATCTTTAAAAAATAAGTAAAAAAACCAAAAATATTAGTGTTGAGACATGAACTCATAACCATTCGCTACATATAATTATAATTTTTTAAATAATCATGATTAAAAATATTTTAATAAAATAAAATAAAAATATACACGCTTAAATATCATATATTATTTACTATAGATAAATAGGAAAACATTATTACTTTATTACTTTATGTGTTTGTGTATATTATAATAATAAGTCTTCTTCAATTAATTTATTATGGATTCAATATGATATAATTCTATTTGAAAAATCAAAGGAGAAATTATATAGCGAGAAATTATATTTGAGCAAAAGTAAAACAAACCATGAAAATTTAGCAAAATCTATATTTTAATTTAAAAGAGAGAGTTAGAGATCATATTATACTACAAATTACACATTTTAAATATTTTGAGACCATACTACAAAAGAAAGAGAGAAAATTACGACATCTCACTATCTTCTAGACAATCCACGATAATATAAGTACCATACATAAACCTTTATTTTACACATTTGTTAAAATTTCAAATAATGATCCAAAATCATAAAAGTAGACGATCTATCAAATTGACCAATCGAAAAACATTTATGTTATTACAACCTCAACTAAAATTATTTAAATACACACAAACAAAACCAAAAAGTAAAAAGAGCAAAGAATAAAATAAAATAAATCTCTTTATTTAATTAAATCACTTTCTTTATATAACTAGCCTAGAGAAAAAGAAAGGGTTCGTGATTGTATTTATGAGTTGTTGCTGTTTTTGGTGGGGTAAGAGACACTATAATTTGATCGATTTGACACGTGGAATTAAGATATAATGTCCACGTCACATGTTATGTTTTCTTTTTCTTTTTATTTATGGTGAGAAGTCAACATGTGTATGGGACCAGACCAGGGACCATTTCATTTTCTTTAGTTTTTTTTGTTACTTTTCATTTCTAGAACGAGATTTTTGGGTACTTTCATTACTTTTTCTAACTTTTATTTTGGGTTGGGAAGTTCTTTTTCAATTCGTGAAAATATTAAATGAATATGGAATAATCTTGTAAAGAATATGAAAAAATAATAGTCAATTATTCATTTATTGTATTATTGTTAAGTTGCCTAATTCTCCTTATATACTTGGAATATTCTCATTCTATATTTAATTTGCTTCCCTTGTTTGATAGCAAAACATCTCAAAGTTTAAAAATTTTAAATATTCAAAAAATATTTTTTTATATATAAATTAGATATTTTCTACGTGCAAAAACAGAGATCAATATATAAGTCGAAGATCACAGTAGATTTACAAAAGTTTTATTTATATAAATAAATAATAATTTTTTACATGTATGTCGAAGATTGATTTCGAATCAATTTTTTTTTTGTCTAAAAGTTAAAAATAAACTCTTATGATATCAACCCAATCAAACATTATTGGATAAATATAAATATATATATATATATATATATATATATATATATATATATATATATATATATATATATATATATATATATATATATATATATATATATATATATATATATATATATATATATATAAAATTTCCTAATGATGCATTTGGATAAAGTAATTTAAAAAAAAAATTAAATGAGTCATAAGCAAATGTGGCTGCTGGCGGCTATGGTATAAAAAAAAGCAAATTAGAGAAGCCGTCAAAATAATATTTTGGCATGTAAGAACATGTTCTCAGCAAAATTTATATGGATATGGTTTGATAATGATATAATGAAGCTAATATATATATATATATATATATATATATATATATATATATATATATATATATATATATATATATATATATATATATATATATATATATATATATATATTTAATTTATAAAAAAAAATATAACAACTTACCATCTAACACAAAAGTATAAATTTATGAAAGAGAGAGTAACCAAAACAAAGGCGGGACCAAACCAAAATCATCCTAGAAATTTACAAATATATATTTAGGTTACTCTAATTTGTTTTTCAAAAAACTATCTCTAAATTCTAATATTATTAGGGAGGTTAAACCAAATAGTAAAATTTTGCAAATTCCGATCGATGTTATCTAAACTATTTGTACATATGTTTTCTTTCTAAATATATGAGTAACCATACAATTTATTCTTATAGGAAGAATAAAGCAATTGATCTAATGATTCTTAAGATGCTAAGGTATCAAGGTGGCGTTCATGAAAATCATCACAACCAATGTAGAATCCGTTTAAATCTAGAGATTATTCCAATTTATTATATCAACAATCATAATCGCACACATGGATCCAGAAAGCTCAACATGGAAACCGAACCAAAGTCAATATTCTGAGAAAAACAACAAAAAAAAGTTATGCATTATGATTTTTAAAAGGGTTAAATATGTTTTTGGTCCCTATAAATATCTCAATTTTGATATTTAGTCTCTATAAAAAAACGTCGAGTTTTTTGTCTCTATAAAATTACTTTTGCACGCAGTTTTAGTCCCTCTACAGTGACTAAATTTGCGTGCAAAAGTGATTTTATAGGGACTAATACTCGACATTTTTTTATAGGGACTAAAAAACCAAAATTGAGATATTTATAGGGACTAAAAACATATTTAACCCTTTTTTAAAAATACCACCACAAACGGATGTAAGACAAGAGGAGGCTCCATCAGTGTTACACTTTGTCCATGATGTAATTTGGAGGGTCCTAATCACTTCTATGATTTTAGGAGCTTTAAGAGGATGGGTTGAGATGTTGAAGCTTTTAAGGATTTGAAAATCATTGATAGAGAATAAAATGTCTTTAATTTAGATATGTTGAGAGAGAGGGAGAGAGAGAGAGGGCAGAGAGAGAAGGTCATACATACCTACAAATATGTCAGACTTATGTTATTAAAAAAGGATATGAAAATTTGATAGATCAGTCTATTTATGCATATCTACTAAAGAATAAGTCAAATAATATATAAAGAACATGTCGTCTATGAGGCTTAATATGAAATAAGTTTATCAAGTCTCCTGATCAACATAATTATACATCTTATGATGCTTTGCAATAGACTTTGAATTTGTAATGTAATTCATTGTGAGTTATGTCTTAAAACCCTTCCAACCCTCACCAACATATGAAATTCGTTTCTTTGTCAGCTTATCATCATTTGGAACAATAAGAACATCTTACATTTATATAATAAAGTTGACATATGAAATCCATTTCTTTGTCAGCTTATCATCATTTGGAGCAATAAGAACATCCTACATTTATATAATAAAGTTGGTATTAGTATTTTTAAAAATGTTCATATATACTTGTAAAAAGAATCATGAAAGTTAAAATGAATACCACAACATTGGCCACTTTATTTCACTTCAAGATATACTTGACCATAATCTTCTAACAAAATACTCGCTTCGCTTCAACCAAGTAATGTCACGTAACTCCTAAATGTTGTATCATGTTCACCATAACACTTCCAACTTCTTAAATAAAAATTGATCGGCATCCTAACACTTGTGGTGCAAACTTTTGTCAACTTGGTCGTCATCACGACACCTTTAAAATTTCTTATTCTTTTATTTTGAATGGGAGAATCCTCATTTGTAGGACATTTGTTGGATGAATCGTCCATATTTGTTTAAAAAATAACAAATATAAATATTTTACTTAACACAACATCAACAAAGACACCTAATGTGACTCAAGTTACATACAATACATTTTACTTAACACAACATCAACACATTCATAGTTCTTAGAACCAAATCAAGAACAACATTTATACTTGAATTGCACTCAATTCTTATATATAAATATGCTAATAAAAATACTAAATGGTACAAAGATTAAAAAGGAAAAACTTATTTTCCTATTTTATCAAGTTCAATCAACCTCTTAAGAGAACCTCAATCAGAATAACCTCGCTTGAATTTCCAAAAATCAAAAGTAACAAAAAATAATTTCCCTTAACATAATCAATAAGCAATCCCAAACAACAAAACTAACATTCTAATTTACATCCATGGATAAAGTGAGATACATGTCAAAAACATGACGAAGAAGATACAACGATGATGGGGAAGTTTCATTCGAGTTTCATTGCCTTTCTTCTGTTTCAAGCTTCGTTAGTGCTCAATGGAATTAATGACGTTCGAAGAGAGGAAATGAAGTTTCGAAAACAACTGTTGTAATATGTGATATTTAGGCGCATGCATTTTAAAATATATATATTTAACCACAGTTGATTTAATACCCGTGGTAAAAAGTGGCATATGGTCATGGGTTCAAATCGCAGCACCAACACTTTTGGATACTTACTTTTTTTAAAATACTGACAGACCTTTCACCACGAATATTAAAATCAACTTTGGTCATAGGTGGCACCTTTTTTTCAATATATATATATATATATATATATATATATATATATATATATATATATATATATATATATATATATATATAACACTCTTAGTTTATTCACTTTTGTCCTAGACGTACTTAGACAAATTTCATATTCTGCCTCCAAACTTTTTCCATTTACGAAACATTATTCATCCACTAAACCAAACTTGAAAACATCATTTCTTCCACAAACAAAACTCAGAAATATTGCTTCCATTAACATGTTACAATTTGTTCCTGTTTTAGGATTCTACAGGTGAAATGTTATTGTTTAACGATTCTATTTATTTATTTATTTATTTATTTATTGTTGTTTTGGTTGTTATTGACGTTGTTGTTGTTGTTCTTGTTCTTGTTCTTGCTTTTGTTGTTGTTCTTGTTGTTTCTCTAGTTGTTCTTGTTGTTATCCTTATTTTTGTTCTTGTTGTTATTATTGTTCTTGTTGTTCTTGTCGTTCTTGTTGTTGTTCTTGTTGTTATTCTTATTTTTGTTGTTGTTGTTGTCATTGTTCTTGTTGTTCTTGTCGTTCTTGTTGTTGTTTTTGTTACTGTTATTGTTTTTCTTGTTGTTTCTCTAGTTGTTCTTGTTGTTATGCTTATTTTTGTTCTTGTTGTTGTTATTATTCTTGTTGTTCTTGTCGTTCTTGTTGTTGTTTTTGTTGTTCTTGTTGTTATTCTTATTTTTGTTCTTGTTGTTGTCATTGTTCTTGTTGTTCTTGATGTTCTTGTCGTTCTTGTTGTTGTTTTTGTTGTTCTTGGTGTACTTGTTGTTATTATTGTTGTTGTTGTTGTTCTTGTTATTATTCTTATTATTCTTGTTAATCTTGCTGTTCTTGATGTTGTTGTGTTAAAATATTTAATATTGTATATTGTGATGAAAGTTATAAATGTAGTCTGACCAAACATGTGGCAAAAATAATAAAAAATATTGACAGACCTTTCACAATTGATATTTAAAATAACCTGATTATAGGTAGCGCACTTTTCAATTTTCTACCACGGGATTGAACTGTGATTGTAAATAGCCCACATACAACCACACTCTACATAACAACGATTGTTCACTCGTTATTATTGGTCTTTCACAACCGTGATTATAAGTGTTTTTTGTAGTAGTGGTGTGTTGGAAGAGACGGTGTTTCAAACATGTATGTGTGTTGGAAAGGATTATTGAAGTTCAGTTTAAAAATACGTTTAGGATGTTTTGATGGAGAAGATGAAGATGAAAATCTTCTATAGTATGTTAGGTTTAGGTACCGATATGTTTTGTTGGATAAATGAAGACGAAAATGAATGTTGAGTAGTAGATGAAAGCTAGAGTTTAGTTATACAAAATACCCGAAAAAGATATTTTCTCTAAGTTGGAATAACCAACTGAGGGAATAGATAAATAAAAGTTAAAACTAGAAGTTAGGATTCAATGTGTGTTCCCTAAGCCATTTTTCATATCGGTTGGTTCTAACTGTTGGGGTCAATTCAGGAATCAACACGAGGGAACATTTTAGACTTTGGGCTATACCCACGACCATGTAGGGATGCTTTTGATACACGTGAGTTGACCCCTTCACTCGAACCAAAGACTTATGATACCACTGTTTTGGTAAATTCAGGAGGTCAACACGGGGGAATATTTTACACTTTAGAATTTTTTTTCTTTATAAACAACACATCTTTGTGACAGACACACCAAATACTCACTCAAAACCTTAAGGTGATATGTGTGTGAGTTCTTCTCACTTATAAATGCTCAAGTCTCCACATTTCTAATTAATGTGAAACTTCTTCGCACTAGTCACACTTGTCATTCTCAACACTAACACTAACAATCTAAGAAATGATTGATTTAGAAATATAAATAAGAAAGTTGACAATTAAAAATAAATAAAGTGAAAATTGTAGGAACTAAGATTCGAAATGTAATCCTTGAACCACTTCTCCTTTTGGTTGATTTTAACAATCGAGAGAATAGTTTGAAATATACTACAGTCATTAATTATATCTCGATTCTTCAATAATTATATTTCGATTGTTTGTTTGCTTGAGGTGAATTTTTTTAAAATGAGTGACTAGATAGAATTTCAATAATATCAAATCCCAATCCTGCGTAATAACCCATTATCCTAACTTAAATTTCCTTTATTAAATATAAATAATAATAAAATTGAAATGATTAGGAAAAGAAGAAAAATATCTCATAATAAGTAGGGCCACGTGTACGTGTTAGTAATAAATCTTAAGAGTAAATTAAACTTTTTTTACAAGTATAATTAACCTACTTTTGAAAGAATAATTAACTAATATGAAATCAATAGCACAAAGCTAGAGACCCACCATTGATAATAATAATAATAATAATAACAATAATAATAATAATAATAATAATAATAATGTTTCTCCATTTTATGAAACTGAGTACTCACCCACTACTTTCATTTCCTGGTCACCAGTCACTAGATCTCACCACACTACTCACTCACTCTGCTGGTATATACAATCATTTATCACTTTTTTTTCTTCTCTTTCCTTTGTTCCCTTTATAATTATTATTGTCCTTGTTTCCTTTTTATTTTCTTTTTTTAAAACTTTTTTTTATCTTTTTTCTCTCTGACCCCATACAATATTTGAATTTCAAATAAGTTGCCCGTTAGTGAGGGCACACTAAACATGTCACTAGGGCAAACCAGCATGCCCACATTTATTCCAGAGAATATACTCTAAGAATTAGTGGCGACAAACGAATATGACCGCATTGTTTAAATTCGTCCCACAAAAGCCGCAAATAACAGGTTGGGATGGAACATAGATAGTTGAGAATACAAATCTAAAATCTAGATATGTCTATCTCGTAAAATAAATGAGGACGAGATGGGAATAATTTATGGGTACTGCACATTTTAATTCTAAAAACGTAAAAATATATATATAGATACTCGTATCCATAAAAATCCAAAAAAAAAATAGGACGGGACATATACATTAGAGAATGAGTATTTAAAACTTCATATTGCTAAGGTTGAAGTTCAAATCATATAAAAATGTACTATTACTATATAACTAGAGGGAAAAAAAACTAGTGAAATTTTAGTGTCAGTTATAATAAATGTAATGTTAGTGAAAATTCAGTGTCAGATAGGGTAGAATTTATTAGTATTAGTATTAGTGGGTGATATTATGGTTTAGGGTTAAATATATTAAATAGGGTGCTTAAATGCAAATTTAATAATGTTACTTGTAATGTTAGAAAGGGATATTTTTTCTTTATTTTTAATCTTAGGTTGCTTCTTTGTTTGGACAAAAGACCAACTTATAGGGTCATGAATAATGACATGATCCCTAACAAAATAATAATTGACTTTTTTTTTTCCTTTCTTCTCAAACACAACCTTTCATTTCGTGGATAATATAGTACTAATAGACCCACAAAAACAACAAAGAAAAAGAAATTATTGTTGGAGTTGGTCTCTTTCTCTATAATCAAAGGAGCAACCTTTGAAAATGAATATTTTAATTATAGACTTTGGAAATGAATAGTTTATTGTAGTTGAATATTTTTTTTAGAGTAAATTATTGAAATAAAAAAATTTCCACGTAGTGACCATAATAATGGTTGTCGACATTGAATTTCTCTTTGAATGCCCACGTTGTGAAGCACCTTCTGATGTAGGGTTTGAAGAAAGAGGATAGGAGATTATAGCTTCCTAATCTCATAAAGATTGAAAGTGACTTTAAGCATAATGGAAGACTAAGAAAATAACTCTACTAATTTTTATTTGGTGATGATTGCTACAATTGGTACACAACTTTGGGTGAGTTACTCTAGTTAAATTTCTTTTATTGAATATTTTTCAATTGCAAACTAATCATAAGGTGAATTTGCTGAAGTGGTATTTTAATTTCATCCTTTTTTTTATAAGATATCTTTAAGAGATTTAGACTATGTTCGATAAAAATAACAGTTGATAGTTTATAATTTATGATTGATGATTGATGATGTTGAATATGATTCATATTGTTGAGATAATTATTGATTGTCGAGAAAATTATAGATTGTTGAGAGTATAACTCATATTATTGAGATAATTATGAGTTGTTGAGATAAATATAAATTGTTGAAAGAATAATTAATATTATTGAGATATTTATGGATATAAATAATTGTTTGTTAAGGGAAACTAGAGATTAGGGTTTTAGATAAATTAAAACCTCGTGTGTGTGTGTGTGTGTGTGTGTGTGCAATTCACACGACATGAATAAAAGGAACTATAGCTACTCTATAGTCGCAAACATATGAAATTTGGACAAACTACGTGAACAAATTTTTTGTGTGTTTCTCTTTACTCTGATATGTATTCGTGTTTCTGTTCTAACAATTGATATCAAATGACACTTAATCTGTGAGGTGCGAAATTCGAAGTGATTCGATTCGACGAAACAAACAATTTCAGTTTATGGCGAATGAGGTTAAGGATTTGTTGGCTCAATAAGGTTTACAGAAGGCGCTTCATGATGAGAAACCGACAAACATCACAACCATTAATTGAAACGAGATGAAGGAAAAGGTTACTAGTTTGATAAAACTATGTGTTTCTGATGACGTGATGAATCATATCCTAGACCTCAGAACTTTGAAGGATGTCTGGAAAAAATTGAAAAATCAGTAATGTCAAAGACGCTCATGAACAAATTGTTCGCGAAGCAACGTCTCTAAAGCCTAAAGATACAGGAAGGAGGTGATTTAAAATCTTATGAAAATGCTTTCAACAACATCCCTGTTGATTTGACACATCTTGGTGTGAAGATTAACAATGAGGATAAAGCCATTATTTTGTTGTGCTCTTTACCAAGCTCTTATGATCCCTTGGTGACCATTCTCACATACGGGAAAGAAACAATCACACTGGAATCTATTTCTTCAACTCTTTTGCAACACACACAACATCGCTAAAGTGTAGACGAAGGTGGAGGAAGCTCATGTGAAGGAGTATTTGTGAATGAAGGTCAAGATTGTGGCAGAGGGAATGGAAATGCAATGAGTTCTTGAAAGAAAAAGAGGTTCAAGTCCAAAGACAAAAAAACAGCAGAATGTTATGGTTGCAAGTAAATTGGTCATTGGAAGAGGGGTTGTCCAAATAAATCAGGAAATAGTAGTTCAACAAATATATTTCAATTTTATGGCTTTGTAGTGAAGAGGATTTACTTTGTGTTTCATCTACAAAGTGCACTGATGCATGGATTATTAAATTTGGGTGCTTCCACCATATGACGTCGCATTTGGAATGGTTCAACTCTTTTAAATCATGTGATTTTGGTTTTATCTATTTAGGGGATGATAAAACTTGTACCATCACTAGAAAAGGGAAAATTAAAATATATTTGGATGATGGTGGTGTGCGTATGTTGAGTGAGGTTTGATATGTTCCAAAATTGAGAAAGAATTTGATTTCTTTGGGTACTCTTCAAGCAAATGTTTATTCATTCCCTTCAGACGGAGATAGCGACATCATGAGGGTTAGCAAGGGTTGAATGACAATGATGACGATAAAGAGGAATGTAAGCAACATTTATAAGTTATTAGGGGGCATAATTATGAGTGATGTAACATCTGTTGGAACTGATAATGATGCAACCAAATTGTGGCACATGTGCTTGGGTCATCTCAGTGAACGTGGGATGATGGAACAACATAAGAGGAATTTGTTGAAGGGTGTTCGCAGTTTCACAATTGGATTACGCAAGTATAGTATTCTTGGGAAATAGTGTGGAGTTCTTTTCAAGGCCAAACAACATAAGACCAATGGAATCTTAGATTGTGTCCATTATGATGTTTGGGGCCTACAAAAGAGCCCTCGGTTGGAGATTCCAAGTACTTTGTGACATTCACTGATGATTTTTCTCAGAAGGTCTAGGTTTATTTCATGAAATATAAATTTGAGGTATTTTCCAAGTTCAAACTATGGAAGGCAGAGGTTGAGAACTAGACATGGAGAAAAATAAAGTATTTATGGTTAGGTAATGGAACTGAATACACAGACAATAAGTTCATGCATTTTTTTGAGGATATTGGAATCTAAAGGAACTTTTCTGTGAGGAAGACACCACAATAGAATGGTGTTGCAGAGAGGATGAACAAGACTCTAACAAAGAAGGCAAGGTGCATTCGATTGAATGCTGGTCTTTCAAAAGGTTTCTAGGCAACAACACTTAATATGGCATGTTATATAGTCAACAGATCACCATGTGCTTCATTGGATGGAAAAATTGCAAAGGAGGTGTGGACAGGTAACCCCGTTGATCTAATTAATTTGAGGATTTTTGGGTGTCAATAATATGTGCATATTTCGAGTGAGGATCAGTCTAAACTTGACCCAAGTCAAAACAATGCATCTTTATTGGCTACAATAAAGGTGTGAAGGGGTACATATTATGGGATTCGGTTAACATGAAGGTTGTTGTCAATAGAGATGTTATATCTGACGAGGAATCGATGTTGAAACACTCAGATGCAATAGTTGTGCTAGATACTGATGTATAAAGTTCCACTCAGGACAAGATTCAAGTGGACATTGAGTCACTATTAAGTCCAAGACAGATTCTAGTTCAACAACGGGATGAACCAGAATTAGATTCAGGTGGAGTATAAGACTATACACTTCTATGTGATAGGGAGCTCATCATATTACACCACCAGTCATATATAGGTTTGAAGACTAAGTAGTATATGCTCTTATTACCAGTTCATGAGACTCTTCTATCTTTTGAGAGGTTATGGCTAGCCAGGAAAAAGATAAGTGAATGGGTGTTATGGTAAAGAAGATGGAATCTTTGAAAAATAATGAGAAATGGGATCTTGTTCAGCTGCCACCAGGAAATAGAGTTATTGGTTGTAAGTGGGTGTACATGAAAAAACCAACAGTAACAGAAAAAAGAAGGGGAAAAGTTAAAGGCTCGCCTAGTTTCAAATGTGTATTCACAATAGAAGGGGATTAATTATGATGCGATTTTTAATCTGGTTGTTAGACACACTTCTATCAAAGCAGTATTGGCCCTGGTAGCCAACAAGAATATGCATTTAGAACATATGGATGTGAAAACAACTTTCCTCCATGATAATCTAGAGGAGAAAATCTACATGGAGCGGTCAGAGGGATTTAGTGATACAAAAACATAATGTTGGGCTAGAACCTTTTAAAATATTGTACAAGCCTAATAAGAAGCTATGCGATAGGAATCTATCAGGATACAATTCGGTAAATGGGAGTATTAGAAGGGATATATTGTGTTATACTATGAGGGTATTTTTAAATACTTTTTTTCATCTCATCTAATTCTTAAGAATGATTATCATTTCTCTGAACTCCATGTAGCCCTTTCTGAAGAAGCATTATAGAATTTGTCATAGTAAAGTTAATAAGATTAAATCATACATTTTTCCAGATGTTTGTTTCTTTTAATAGAATTGGTCTCCATCATTCTCTTATTGAGTTCGAGTGTAAGGTGATGTGTTGAATATGCATCACTCCTTCCATCTTTCTCTTATTGAGTTTGAGTGTAAGGTGATGTGTTGAATATGCATCACTCCTTCCAAACTTCATCTTAATTGTTAGATATAAATTAGGTGTTTCTATTTGATGTAAAAGTATTGGAAATGATGTGATGTTATTTATATTGAAATAAATAAAAGGAAAATAACATGTTTTGACCGATGTGAAAAATCATAGTCTTGTAAATTTCATGTAATATAAGGTTATTTATATTGAAATAAATAAAAGGAGTGCAACTTATGTTTCAAATGAGTGGTATAATTTTGTTTAACTAGTTTAACCATGGTTTTCTTTTCTTTTTTTAATTATCTTTTGACCTAATTTACAAATAGTTATGCAAGGACATACAACTTAAATTTTTCATGAGGTTGTTGACATCTCACTGCACATATAACACAGCCTAGTCACTTCTTGATCTCTTTTCATTGTGGTGAATTTCTTGTTATCTAGAGGAAACTACATTGGCAAGCATAATGTTTTTATGATAATTCCAAGTATGTTTAGTATAAACCTTCTGAAAATAAGTTCATTAGTGGAGTGACTATAAATCATATGATATTCACAATATATCTTTTTGTATGAATTACACTTTGATTCCTTTTTTTCGGGCAGGCTATTAAAGTTAGAATCATAATCACATTGGAATATCCTTCCAAGCTTCTTAGTTAGAGGAATTTAGTTTTAGGTATAATTAGTCTCCGAGTCTCACAAGTTAATTTTAAATTTCGCTTTAGTCCTTTAATAAAAAATCGTTACAGTTTTGTCTCATAATATTAATTACGTTATAATTTGGTCACGCAATATTAATTCCGTTAGCAATATTGGTCCTTTCTGTTAGCTTAGCTGAGAAAGCGTTAGATTTTATCAATGTGCGTGCCAACTGTGTAATGACTCAGCAAAAGGACCAAATTGAAACATTAAAATTATTTAAGAGATCAAATCAAAAAAAATTAATCAAACTACAATTATACATTTTTCTTTCACTCTCACTTTTATTAAGGGAGCTACTTTGAGATGCATATCAGAGCATGGAAAAGAATGACAAATCTCATTAATATTGTGTTTATATAAGTTGTATATAATATGGAGTGAAAAACCAAAACAATTACTGACTTGATACATAGATTAATAAGGAGAAAAAACAGGAATCAAAATATATGACAGAATCAAAAGATTACAAGAAGAGGCTCATAACAGGAATCAAACGATATGACAGAATAACATAAATTAATAAGGATAAAAAACTCACTACAAAAATAAGAGGATCATAACATAATTTGGTTAGAGAATCAAATACAGTTACAGACTCATAACAAAAAACGGGAAAAAACTTTAACAAATACAGAAAATCTTCGGGATCCCTCACTTCCACCCTCATGTTCTCATGGATCCATCACCAATCCAATAACAAAACTTCAACAGAAACAACTCACATAAACCTCAAACTTCATCATCCTTCATCCCTTCAAACAACTCACAAACTTCTCACAATCACAAGAACAAAACCAGATGCATTCTCCAAACAGAATCACAAACCATAAATGCCCTTAAATCCACAAAATCAAATCGCACAAAGAGAACAGAGAGAGATCTGAGATGAAGTGATTAATAAAATAGATGAAGAGCAACCTCAAATCATAAACAACCACACAAACCACCAAACTGTGAAAAAGAAACTGAGACAGAGATGAAGAGAAATAAAACTGTAAACACAAACCCTTTCACAAATCTTGCTCATCTTCTTCAAACCAAACCATAGAACACAACCTTCAAATACAACATTCTTCATTAAATCTACAAGACCAAACATAAACCCAAAACTAAAAACCAAAGGAGAGTCAAAGTTGAAACGAAATCATGAAAAATCCGCGAGCAGAGATGAGATGAAAAAGAGATTCACGGTGAGACGAGAAGGCGAGCGAAACCGAGACTGTGAGATTGAAATTGCGATTCGAGTAAGAGAGAGTGAGAACCATATAGGCGAGATCAGGCGAGGATGATGGCGAAGTTCTTTTGGTTTTATGGTGATTTCAATGGAGATTAGGGTTTTACGGTGCTTTCAATGGAGGGGAGGGCTGAACGTGTTCTTGTTTTTTCTGTTTTATAAAAACAGAAAGGACTATTGCCACGTTTCAAATAATTAAATCCACATGGATAAAAAAATTAAAGCTAAATTGACATGTAGATAAAAATTAACTTTTTTTTTACAAATTTAACGGAAAAGACTATTTAAACTAACAGAGTCGTTTTATGGGACTAACCTGTAATGTTTTTTAGATACGAGACTAAAGTGAAATATTAAATTAAATTAAGGGACTAAAAGAGAAATTAAGCCTTATTTTTATAAGTACTCTTTCCTTATGCCTTTTCTTGATCATAATATTCTCTATAATGATTTTGTTGTGAATCAGATACCTTAAAAAAAAGTACAATTGGTTATTTGATCAGTCAAGAAATCCACAAGAGTTAGGATTTAGAGTAACCAAGGATAACAACAAGGATTGATTATAAACGGATATTCTTTACTTTCTCTTTAAACAAAATTACAAGTATACAAGAATAACAAATAACCTCTCTCACTTTTGAATTAGGCTTTTATCTTCCTATTTTCCATTATTCAAAATATGAGAGACTAGTATGCTATTTATAAGAAAACTAACTCACTAACCAAATGACAAGATAACTTAGGGTACAAGTTAACTTAAACAATTGAGTTCATAACAAAAAATCCAATTAAAATATTATATAATATGTTATGTAAGTGTCATAAGTTATTCTCATAGCTATAATGATGTATGTCACCCTTTGACATGAAACAACCCAGTTTCCTACACGAAAATATAAAGTTGGTTACTCCATAAGTCATGTAGAGAGATATAAGTGACCTATATAAAATTATCTACTCCTACGTATAAATGAGTAATATCTACGAGCACCTTAGTCAAGTATGACTATAAAATATATGGTCATGCCAAAGCAAATTATCATGTGATATTTAACTTATTTGTCTACTAAGTATATTAAGGTCTCAAGAAATATAATATTATACTATACAAGGGTGACACAAATTATTTCTTGTGTTTTAATATAGATTAGGGGAAAATATGTATTATACACATAGTTATTATCATAAAATGCTTACGTCATATCACATAACATTTTTATTCTTAGGATAGAAATAAGATTTTGCTAGACATCATTTCCTATTTATAACATTGAATATATAATTTAATATTATTTTTAATATTACAAGAGCCTACAAGTTCATACACATAAGAACAAATAAACAAGAAATTAAATAAATGAATAAGATTTATTTATGATTAAGTGTTCTTACAAATCAACTATGATTATTTGGATTATCTACCTTTACAATGATGTATATATCTTGACTAAACATTAATTGAATCAGTTTTGTTTGTTTAAAAATAATAAATTAATTTGTACTAATTTTTTATTTATATTTTATATTTTCTAATAGAATATTTAAGTAAGAAAATTAAATCCGATTCATACCTTTACAATGATGTATAGTTTACCTAAAGTTAATAATAGTGAATCACTTTGTTCGTTAAAAAAATAGTAAATCATTTTGTATTAATTTATATTTTCTCATTTAAAATAGTTAGTGATTAGAAAAGTTAAATCAAATTCAAACATCAGTCAACATTCATATACTTCATATTTAATATAATAATTTAATAAATATATTTGTAGTGCCTTGTTTGTTAATTTATTTGAAATGTCACAAATTTGAACGTATATTTTTCATATCTATCAATTGAATTAAATTTTTTTTTTTTTAATTTTTTTTTAACATAACGTGAATATGGAAATTATAGGTGCATTGTATTTAATTATCATTTTTAGTTTCCTCTAAAACCAAATACTGTTTATACACTCCAAAATTATCCATTGGTACCTTTTCTAGAATAATCTTATTAGAATATTTTTTGTTTCATTTTAAATTCATTCTCAAGATTAAAATAATGAGAACAATTATTATATGTGTCTCACGTTATTTGGGCTTCAAAATCATTTTCTTGATAACTTATTCAAAATTTCAATTCTGGACTCTAATATTGAATGTTGATAATCAGGCTTGGGCCTTCTTACACAATTTGACTTCATACTCATCATTTTACCTATACTCCCAAAGCACTTGAACTTGTCAAAATATCCTTCATTTAAAAGTAAAAAATTCTTCCCAGAAAACACATAGCCCTCAATATAAAAATTTAAAAATTCGGGAAAATCCATATATATATATATATATATATATATATATATATATATATATATATATATATATATATATATATATATATATATATATATATATATATATATATATATTGGATTAAATCTAATTTAAAAGTTATGATTATGAAGTATATATGTTAAAAAGACTTACTCTTGAAATAAGTTAATTCTGACTTTTATATATATATATATATATATATATATATATATATATATATATATATATATATATATATATATATATATATATATATATATATATATATAAGGAGTGCTAGCAACACTCTCTTTTCAATATTCTCTCAAACCGTCACTTTTCTATTGGTTGAAATATGAGTGAGTCTCTCACTTTGAAAATAGGTGCTACATAAAGTGGTAAGACTCACACATGTTTTAACCAATACAAAAGTGAGTGTTTGAGAGATTGTTGAAAAGAGAGTATTTAACCATTTTTTAGTTAAAGCTTGTTAGAACACTCGTTCATAAAAATAAGTTGGTGTATTATAGCAAACCTTGTAGGTTTGTTATAGTACATCCACTTATTTTTATGAAAGAGTGTTTTTATAACATGTATCTTAAGGTGCATTTAATGAATTTTTAGTAAGAACTTGCTAACATAGATCTTCATAACTTGATCTACTATCAAAACGGGTCACCCGCTCCGCCTAAAGCCCGCCAAAAAAATAGCGGAGCGGACATGCCTGTCAAATTGAAATGGGCATAAAAATCTAGCCCGCCCCGCCAAGGTGGCGGGCGGCTGGCTTGTCCGCCTTTTTTTTTTAAAAAATAAATTAAAAGGTTCTTCTTTCTACATTTCAATTAAAAAAAAACATCAAACAAACATTTAAAAAACATAATTTTTATTAGCCTAAAACATTAACTTTTAATGGAATAGTACTCTTATCATAAATAACATCACTTTTAGTATTTTATATGATCTAAATTCAAATTTCGATATCACTTTTGCCATTTTTCATTAGTAAAATTCAAAATACTTGTCCAACATTAATGACAGAGAAAGAGAAAGTAGATTAGTCATAATAATCTAAAAACAACTTATGTACCTATCACGAACTATTTTCATAGGCACTTTCAAATATTTAAATAGTGTTATTATTATATAGGTGCAGCGGGTTTTGACAGGCGGCGGACTTTGCCTGGACGGACTTTGGCGGTGGTGCGTTTTAGCGGAGCAGACTTTGGTGCGCGGTGAACCTAAAATCCCAACCCAACCCGCCACTTTTTGGTGGGTGCGCGGATCGACCTGGCGGGCCACGATCCGTTTTACCACCCCTAACTATAATATATTCAGTTTGGATTTTTAAATCAAAATGATTGAAAAAAAATATTTGACTTAAAACAATATCTTGTAAGATATAATAATTATCTAAAAGATATTATAAAAAGTTAAAGTATAATAAAAAATTTAGTTTAATACTTTTTTTATTTCCTTACCTATGCTTTTGAATTAATTTTGGTCGTTTTTATTTTAGAAAGGACTACATAGTAGAGAGGTAGCAAAATTATTTTTTATTATTAAATGCTTTTATTAATTGTTTTTTTTAAAATCTATTTAAATTAATTTTCTCAAATTTTAATATAAAATATTTGAGCCTGAAGCTCATGTTCTTTATACTAGCAGCCCAATAGTCAAGTTTTATTAGTATTGTGTGAACAAACTATATAAATATTCAACTTTGTTGTTGAATATTCAATGTGGGATTTCACAAACTCCATACACAATTTAAGCAAACCCCGTGAAAGCTTCATAAAAATACACTTGTCAAACATTGCCACTACAACAAACGATACTCCAATAAACACCAACCACTGCAACAAAACCCATGAAAACTTCCTATAAAATGCAGTTGCCAAACATTCATATCAGTAGCACTGTCAGAGTGTATAAAATGAATGTGTTCAGCAACTCTTAATAGAATAAAGATTAAATCGAAGTTTCGGAATGTGTTTCACGCCTTTGAGAATTAAAGTAGTCCAATGGCTAGTTTTGACACAAATATCTCCTATTCTGATGACATTAGTTTGCCCATTATTTCCCATACGAATAACCCCAAATTCACAAGTCTCATAAGTTGAAAAAAGATAATGTCTCGAGGTTGCATGAGTAGAAGCAGCACTATCAACCAGCAAATTCATCTCATCACATGATAGGTTGAAATTCTCTATACAACTATCACAAACAACAAAGAAAATATCAACAATATCAACATTTTCATCATTGTTACCTTCCTTTTTGTGTCGTTGTTGTAGTTCTTCTTCTTATTTTCCCTTTTCAACTTCCGGAAATACCTTGTTATGTGTCCCTTTTCCCCAGAATGATGAAAATCAATATTAGAGAATCTATTAGAGCCTTTTTGTTATTTACCACGTGATGTCCCATGATTACTTGAACCACTATTTTGATGTATCCCCCTCAATCCGGTAACTAACACCTCAGAATGTGAAGAAAAACCTTGTGAATTACGCCTAACTCTTCATTCAACACACTAATTTTAGCCAAGTTTATCGTGGTGATACCATTTGGAGAGGAGTTAGACAATGATGTCCTAAAAGTATCCCAAGAATTAAGCAAAGTACCAAGAAGCCACAAACCTAGAATTTCATCATCAAAAGTAAGACTCATCGCTGACAATTGATTTTATAATCCCTTGGAAAGTGTTCAAGTGATGAGGCCAAGAATCAAGAGAGACAATTAACCAAATCAACCACACAAAAATGCACCTCAGAAGTGGGCTCGTCAAACAGACTTAGAATGCTCAAAATATGACCTCCATCGTTCAAAATGTACCTCTAAAGTGTTGAACGATATCACAAAAAATAGGACGATATGACAGTTGGATTGTGAAAAAACTCTGATCTCGTGCTCTATGTTGAATTAGGGTTGCAAAAATTTCACTATTCTCTCAGTTTTACTTTTTACTGTTTCTCACCTTATGAATTGTTGACTTAATTCTCTATGTTTTATAATAACAAAGACTTAGACACACATAGGCTATTAACCTACACTCATTTGGGCCACTCTAAATATGAAAGATAGCCCAACAAATCCATTGTTTGAAGTTGAATTGACTACGTCTTATTGAACCGGGTAATCATAACATTATTTAAGAATTAATAAATTAGACTATATTCTCTTGGAGGATAAATTATCATAACCGGAGTGAATGCATGCAGACAATCCTAGCATCAAAGAACAAATCAATTTTCATCAATGGATATCTCCCACATCCACCAACTTTGATCAAGACTGTGATATTTGGGATCGATGAAATAACATGATAAGTCATTGGATCATAAAATCTTATCACCTTACATCGCAGAGAATGCAATATGCTTTGAATCCGCTTCAAATTTCTGGAATGATTTAGAGTATCTCCGCACCAAAGGAAATCATCTTTTAATTTTTGACCTACTAAAAGATCTCCATTCTATTTAAAATGTGATTGCGGTTTATCCAAATATTTCATTGACCTCAAGATACTTTGGGACAATCTAGAGTTCTTGAGGCTAACACCCTAAGCTTCCTTTGCATTGTCAACAAATGATTTAGAATCCCTTCATCACTGAACCAAAAACTTATGGCCTAAAAAATAGCACGATGATTAAACTTAGTACGATGAACATTAATATTAGAAGCAAAAGCAAGATAACCAAAGGTTTTAAGATGCACTAAAGTGGGAGCCATATGTTATAGACGTTGAAAAGGCGACTTGTTTTTTAATAAAAGAGTTGGAATTCTGTTAATTAAATGTATAACATGTTATATTTGAAAAGTGCCATAAATTTTGGACAAGGTTTCTTGAAAGGAAAGAGCCCTAGCAAAATTTAAAATATGTTGGTGTTTCCTTTCAACCAAACCATTTTATTGAGGGCATTCAAGACATGATCATCGATGAAGAATGCCTTTAGAATTAAAAGTATCATGCATCAAAATTTCAGCCCAAATTATTGATTTTAAGACATTTAAAGGTAGTAGAAAATAGATTTTCAATAAAGGAGATAAAAGAAAAAACATGTTGACATGTTTCATCTTTTGATTTCATTAAAATGGCCAAGGTAAACTGATTGTAATCATCAACGAGGGCCTGAAAAAATTTGTGTCCAACGATGGAGGGGATATAATAAGGTCCCCAAATATCATCATGGATCAAGTAAAACATATGAACAAAAGTACTAGTACTAACATGATAAGGCAATCACTTTGGTTTAAAATTATGACTAACATCACATGGACCAGTTTATTATATGTAATAAAAGGAAATTGAATATATATGCTTTTGTACACATAGTCTGATATATGGCTTAACCTAAGGTTCCATAAGTTGGTATCATTGCATAAGGTAAAAGTGGTAAGTAAACTATAAGCATGAAATATATTACATGGTGTAGGTTGAGCATGTAGCACATATAGATCATTGTATCATTTAGCTAAACCAATCATCTGTTGGGATGAATTTTGCAAAATTAAACACTTATCAATGTGAAAATACACGAATGAATCAGAAGCATATGTTAATTGAGTCACATATATCATATTAATAAAAAAGAAGAAATGTAATAAATTGTTCTATATGGTGTGGTTGGTTCTACCATAGTGAGTGCAGAGTCGAGCATAAGGTTGATTATTATCACGACCACCGTAGAATTGTGAGTGACCTCTGCCTTTGGAAAAGGACAATTGAAAGCCATAACCACTACCATTTTGGGGTTGAATTTTAGAAGTCAAGGTTTGGTTTTTGGAACACATAGGATTGGATAAGGTGTAGTGAGTAGTTTTTCTTGGCCAAGGACAAGAGATAACGTTTTGTCAAGGGTTGGTATTGGCTCTATCATCATAATCTGAGAACGAACATGGGAACATTGATCGTTTAACCCCTTTAAGAATTTTAGAAACTTATTTTGGTTTGCAAAGATCAGTAACAACGCCATGTGTGGATAGAATGATGCAAGTGCAATCTTTGGTAGGCTGATAGGTGTAGCGGTAAAAAACATGAGCGTAAGATATTAGTTAACTTAACTCAAAGTAAACAGATTCGTCACCGCGCTTTAATTTTATTCCAAGAGGAAAAGGAAAAAAGAGCGAATAAATTCTAATGAATCTAAAAGCAAAAAAAAGTTAAAGAAACACATCAGAGAAACGGGTAAGGGGATAAGTTACACAATGGGAAGGTTTTATGCACCCAAAATGTCCGTGGTACTCCACGGGAGCCCTTTGAAAAATTTAATGCTTTTGGTTTGAAAGAGGTTTGTTAAATGAGAGTGGAGGGATGAGAAAAGAATTATTTTTTAATATTTTTGTGTTTGGAGAAGTTTACCACCTCATGTCTACGTACCCACAAAGTACAATGCGAGATCAAAATCCCGTAGTTCGTGGTACAAATAGTGAAAGGGTTGGTTATGATTGATTTTTATTAAGTGAAGCGAATTTGTCATCTTCAAGTGGATATCCAAACAAACTACCATGAGAATGAAGACATGAACTCATACATCATTATGGGGAGGGCGCCAACTCAGATATAATCGACAAGTATGCCAATAAAACTCCACAAATGACAAGAGACTCAATTACATCAAATTACAACCATGGAGATTGAGAGACTTGCACCCGACTAAAAAATAATGACTCATAATCAGTACCTTTTAAAGAAAACAAACAAAAGTGCACAAAGGCACAAAACAACTTGAATGAATTTGGTTCTTTTTATTTTTTGAATTAAGGTCAAGAAGATTAAATTCATTGGTTTTTTAAAAGGAAAGAAAATGGATAAAATCCGCTTGACAAAAGTCAATGTTTTATTTATTAAAAATGTGATGTTTTGAAGAAGAAAGAATCCTTTGAAAAATGGGGAAGATTTTGAAAATTAAAGAAAGAGAGGAGATGAAGGGACTATCCTAGAAAAGAAAAATAAGGAGATAAATGAAGAAAGATCTAACCAAAATTGATGATACTTCAAAATATGAGCATAAGAGTTCCATCCTTATAAGCTAGCAAATGGCCAAATAAACACAAGTACCAACTTCATGAAGATCAAGGCAAAGGAGAGGTGTCCTAAAATCTAGGTCCAAATCTTCATTCCAATGCCAGGGGTAGTAACCAATAATCCAAAGATTAAAGTCACAAGTTTTTTAGAGGTTTAATCCTTTATTAATGTTTTTGTATCCAAATGGACAGAAGGAAAATCAACTTAATAAAATAAGAGAAAATAATAAACATGATATGGATGGATCAAGCATAATAAAGAAAAATAAAATAAAAGCAATAAAAGTGCAAGAATTTTAATGTTAATAGCAAAAGAAATAAAAATGCAAGAATCTAGAATATTAATAGTAATAATAGTATAATGATATTTACATTAAAGTGGTATGGTGAACTTAATCAACCACAACCAAAAGAGTAACTAAAATCGAAAGGCAACTGGATCCGCTTAGCATCTTACACTATAGCGATTAATCAAGGCAAACCGAATCGAATTCAATGAAATTTGAAAGGCGATTAGGAGACCCAAAGCGCCTACACATCAAACATTCATAAGTCTCGATTCTTAAAGCAATATGATTAACCACTTTGGGATTACGCGACCAACAAGAGGTCCGGTCCACGAAAGTGCAAGTACCAAATTATATTTTTATTCCTAAGTCGGGACATATTTAGGTCTATGTTAACCAATATTCGAGTAATTTATGAAGTAATTACCCTACAAATGACGCCGACTACCACCAATTAAGGTGAACAATGTTAGTGTTAATGCATGCGAGATAAACGATATGTAAATCGCTATCCGGTCGCAATACCGCACAAGACTAAAGATGAATACCAAATTGAATCATACTCATGGTATTCTTCCATCCTTAAGTTCAATCACTTATCTCGGTGGATTCAAGCATGGAAATGTATTACTAATGTAAAGTACCTTAAATGAATTTAATCCACTTAAAGGTAGTTTTGAATTAATGAACATTAACTACTCTAATCTACATCCAAAGTTCATTGAAATTAAGGAGAAATCACTCCCAAAAGTGCTTCCCAAGGTAAAAATAAAAATGAGGAAGAAGAAGGAGAAAAGGGAGCCAAAAAGAGCTTAAAACAAGTTAAAAAAACAATTCTAACTTGTGTTAACCGGTTAACCAAAATGAACTAGAAATGGTTAACCGGTTAACACAACCAGTTTTCAAATCTTGCGCAATTTAACACTAGTTAACCGGTTAACCAAATTACACTGAAAATGGTTAACCGGTTAACACTGAACCAGTAGCAGAAAAATTGCAGAATTTCAGCATGATCCATTTTTAAAACCTTTTTCAAACACTTGGTGATCATGATCTGAATTTGCACAAATTTTAAAACCAAAATACAGTGAAATCCCTGCAATCAAACAACAAATTAAGATCCAAAGGATCTAGAATCAAAGGCACCAAAGATCTACATCTTGAATGTTGATGGTGAGTATGGGTTTATGGAGTGAGTGAATTACCAAAAGCACTTCTTCAAATTGGACCAAATCAAGCTAGATCTACTGCAATGGATGAAAAAGAAAAAGAATAGGATGAAGGTTTAGCTCAAGTTAATCAAGAATTCAATGTGAATTCTTGATAACTTCAAAAGAAAGAAAAAGAGCTTTAGTGAATTTTTTGGTTTTGGGGGAGTATTTTGCAAAGGATTTGTTGGCTCTTCAAAGCTTGGTGAATGAATGAAATTATGGTGCTATTTAAAGACTTTAGGTATGGAAATTTGGTGGAATGGAGCTTGCTTTGGTAATTAAAATAAGGTTTGGTAAATGAAAATTTGGTGGGAAATGGAAAAGAGTGGTGATTAGTGAGGGTTTATGGTAGGAAATGATCAAAGTGATGTAGAGAAATCAAAGGGCAATGGATCTAGAAAATTTCAATGAGATCAATGATCCAATGGTGCTAAATTTGAATAAAAAATTCAAATTTCACACTGGTTAACCGGTTAACCAGATTACACTGGAAATGGTTAACCGGTTAACCAAGCTAAAATTTGAATTTTTTATTCAAATGTGATTGCTTGGTTGTTGTGGCCCGATTCACTTTGTACGTCGAAGAAGACATGGAAATAAACACATGAACCTTGGAATTCCTTAAATGAATCAATTAACTTGGGAAATCCTTGATCAGATAAATTTGAATTACTTGCGGATCAACTTCGACTTTTGTCTGTGAAATTTTACTCGAGCTGCAGGACTGCTATTTTTTGGCATTTTCAACGGTTCCTCTTTCCTGAAAATATTAGTGAAACAAAACAAAATATTTTTTGGATTTTGATTAATGGTTAGTAAACATAAACAAATGAAGTAATTAAAAACAACGATGATCCCCTGTGAGACATAGATCTACACCCGAGAAGAACCGAACAACCAGTGTGATCTTGTTTGTATGCAGGATGCATATGAAATGCGAAGAAATCTTAGGAAAAAAATTAGGGTGCTACAATAGGTATAGATTTGTTCCCAAGTTAAAGTTAGTTAGGTGAAGTAGGTGGAGGCGTCGATATATCCTCATTGAAGACGAACAAGATCGTCTTAGAGATCAGAGAGACAAAAAATGTCACATTCAAAAATCTATTTCGCAAGTTATCTCAAACGATTGAGGTATTGTCAAACCATAGAATCGATTGCACAATATTATTCGGTACAAAACGTTGGATCCAAGATAACACAATATTCTTGCATCGAACCCATGGATCATGGAGATTGTTATTGGCTATGGATTTTTGAAAGGTTCCGCCAATGAAATAGAGTTTGTTCTTTAAGATTAGGACACCCTTCATAGATTGAGCCCATGATAGGTAATTTTTGCTATTGAGAAGAGAAGAAATGAAGATTAATGTAAGGGTTTTCGTTGGGATGGATACTTAATGGGTTGGAGGGATTAATTATGAAATCAACGAAATTTTGTTTGTCCATGGAGGAATTGAAGAACATGAAGTTTGAAGAAAGGGGATTCGGGAAATTAGGGTTCAAGAAGATACACATGATAAGGTTAGATCAGGAAAAAAAGTTAGGGTTCAAGAAATTATGTGTGATTTGTGACGCATTTGTGGGTAAAGGTCTAAATTTATGGAGAAGGATCTTGGTGAAGATGAATTTATGGGTGAGTTTGGTATGGATTTCTAAAGAACGACGAAGAAGATTCAAAGGGAATTTCTGGGTGGATATGGGTGAAGAAGATTGTGAGAGTGATGGAGGAAGAGAAAGAAAGAAATACAAAGAACGAAGAGAACTTGAAAAGAAAAGTTGAAAAAAGAATAATACCAAAATCTTGGATTGCCAAAGGAATAACAACACATGGCCAAAATATTGAAGAGAAAAGAGATAATATCTGAAAGAAACTTAAAGAAATCTGAGAGAATGCAATACGTGGGAGGAGTTGGTGATGGTGAAAGGAAAATAACAATCTAACGAGGAAGAAAATATGTGCAAAATGAAATAAGAAGTAAAAGATATATTATTATTTCTATTATCATATCAAGAAATATTCCCAATGCACATAATGAACAACATCTTCATTAATTATTAGGCAAAATTCAAGAATATTTCTATATACACCACCCGAACACTATTATAAACAAAAAAAAAAACGAATATTTTTTAAATTTATTGGATAAATAGTATATCTGATCATTATTATATATCTAATACATCAAGATTTCAATAAAATAATAGTGACCAGAATGTGTATACATCATTTATTCATTAATAATAGGGTTAAATGTTGTTTATCCCCCTTCCATATGAGCGAGATTTGGTTTATCCCCCCCCCCCAACTTAAGAATTTTTTTTATCACTAAGATTCCCTTTTGGGTCACCCTTATTTGCATATGTGGACTAATTAAGCTTATTTGGCACGCCGACTGTGTATATAATTGCCACGCAGGAAATGTTTTAGCTATAATAGTATCAGCTGCAAAATTATTCTTCATATTACCCCCTAACAAATCTAGGGTTCATCTTCATCTTAATCCTCAAGTTCCAACTCGTTTTTCATTTATGCAACTTTCTTCTTCTTCTCACAAAATGGATGCAACTCAAAGTTCTGAAAGCAACAAATCGTACGAAACTTCAGTCGTTCCGTTGTGTGGTTGTCGTCGTCCTATGAAGGTGTGAATTTCGAAAACGGTACAAATCGCAATCGAAAATTCTGGAAGCGTCGAAATTCTGGGGTAATTGCTTGAAACCAAATCTATTTTAGGGTTTAGGGATTATTTTAGGGTTTAGGGATTATGTTATTTCTAATTATCTTGATATTAAAGATGGGGAATAGTTGTGATCTTTTCATCTGGGATGATGTAGCTTCTCGGTCCATGGTGGAATTGTCGAAGGTTGATTTTTTTTGCAAAAACTATAATGTGGCAATGGTGAAGTTTGATCTTACAGAAAAGAAGATTGGAAAAGCCAAGTTGAAGAGAAAAAATTTCCAATGGAAGATGGCATTTTTTTGTCTTGTATTATGTTTGCATTAGTGTATAAGTACATGTAATTGGTATATCCAATGTGTAAAGAAGTTAATGTAGGTCTTGGTTTAAGTTCAATGTTTTTGGTTTAAGTTAGATTTCTTTGTTTTAGTTGTTGGAACATGAAATTGTGATGTAATTGTTAAAGGATTATGAAATATTATTTGATCCAATTTGTTGAAACTCTGATTTCATTAATTATAGATCATAACACATATAGTCATTAAGCAGAATACGGTCATTAAACATAATTGACAATAACATTAATCAATGACATCAACCACAAAACACATTTGCCATCATACATTGGCATAAGTCATAACAAATACAAAATTTTCAGTACATTGGCATAACTCAATAATTAAAGGTTCAAAACTAATACATAACAATATATATATATATATATATATATATATATATATATATATATATATATATATATATATCACATCATTTGAACTATTTCTCCATTTTCTTCCTGGCACAAGTAGAGGTAGATCATTCTTGTGTCAAAACTCCTTCATCTTCTTATGGCAGAAGTATTGGTTGGTCAATGTTTGAACCTGGCTTAATTACTGGTTTTGAAACCACTTCAGCTTGATTCTCTCACTTGACCTCTTCTTGACTGGCTTGACCTCTTTTCTCTTCATGACTGGTCTGACCTTAGCTTCAGTTGCAGTAACATCAGGAATGCTGGATATGAGGTCATCAATAATGTCTCCAAAGTAATTAGATGTTTGGTCTGCAATAATAGTTGGTTGTGCTGGCTCTTGTTGTAGAAATTGACTTGCTTGTGTTGCTTCTTCAGGTGCTTGTGTTGTTTCTTCTACTTGTTGAATTATTTCATTTGTTGCTTGTGTTGTTTCATCAGTTGGTGGTGATACATCAGTTGGTATAATTGCATTAAGTTTCACCTTTTTCTGTCACAATATCAACATATTAAGATCAGACCAAATAAACACAATAGATTAGTTCAATAAACACATCTCATCAAATCATACCTTTCTCTTCAACCCATTTGGATCTTGTGTTGTGCTTTTACAAGTTTGAGCATTGTGACTAAAATTATCACACTTTGTACACCTATAAGACACACCTGTTAGTCTTCTCCTAGCCCCATCTTCACCACTCTCCCTAATCCTAAGCTTCTTAGGCCTACCAGGTCCTTTTTTGTACATTGGAGGCAATAGTTCTTCAGTCTCAATATCATGCCACATCTCCTGGCCATCAATAGGACTCACAGGAAAACCATAACATTATGCATATTTCTCTCTAGAATAATATTCATCTACAAAATCTCCAGGGTTATGTTGCCTAAAACCTAAAGCTACTATAGCATGCCTACAGGGTATACCAACCAACTCCCAGAAATTACAAGTGCACGATTTTTTTGCAATATCAACTATAAACTCTTGTGTGTTGAAAGAATGAATGACTTGAAATTTTCCAGCTATTGCCCAGGTAGGCAGCCAATTACCACTAAAAACAACCTCATTATCAAGTATTTTCCTAGGAATTTGCATGATCTTATGAGACCATTTCTCAAGTTTCAAGGCAGATGTGGAACACCTATTCATAAGGTACTTCCTAATCCACTCACACATTGTTAAAATTGGCTTATCCCTAGCAGCTAAGATGGTTACATTAAAATATTCAGCACTATTATTCATGAGCACATCACATTTGGGATAAAAGCTAAAAGCATGCTTACACCAAGTTTTTGTTGGAACACCCATTAGCCAAGCCCATGCCCTTTGATAAACTTGTTTCAATTCATTCATCTTCTGCAACCATCCTTACTCTATAAGACTCATTTTTAACAAAATTAATTTCCCTACCATTCAAAATAGACCACTCACGTATTGCTTCCCTAAAGTCATCTAGGGAATTGAACTCCATACCCCACACAAACTTAAAATTCTTATTCAAATGTTCTTTTCTAAACTTCAAATTTAGGACCTTTCTCATCATCAGAATTATCAGGATCTGAAGACAAAAGCTCATCACTCAAATACTCATCATCTTCCAAATTCTTCTTTTTTCCTCCACTTAAAAAACCACTCAAAGTAGGTGCATGTCTTATAGGAACAATGACATCAATATCTTCAAAACCATTAACCATTGCAGTTACACGCTCATCTTCACTATCATTCAATGCTTTTACACCATCATCCTCACAAACATCCAACTCAATATTTCCATTCACACACCTAGGACTTCTAACTGACTCTCCAATATCACTCACATTATGCTCCACAAACATCTCCCCTTCGACTTGGGTGGCACAAGCATACACAGTAAAGTCGTAACAATCATCATTTCTTTTGATTTGGAAATTTCTTTCATCAATTTCTACAATCTTAGTCCACGTTCTATACGTCCCTTGCAAGTGCCCCCAAGAAGTCACTAAACTAGGAACACTACTCATTGTAAACTTATCAATGTGGAGTCCAAAAACAAGTGTTGATACACCACCCCTCTAAATGGTAACCTCATCACTCATCACTACAAATTCCCCTCCGTGATGAAAAACAACATCAAACATTTGCAAGTTCTGAAATAAATCAAAAACAAACTTTAACCTAACATTCAAGTGTCATTATCGCATAAATAATGAAACCAAACAAACCTTTTTTGCTTCAACATTACGTATTGATTCTTCTTCCTCTTGCATATTCGGTTGCTCACATTGCATTGAGAAAGTAGCTTCATTTGACCGTCTCTTTGTTGCGTTTCCCTTCTTCTTCGACTGCCTCTTGGTCATCTTCTTCATAGCTGAGTTCTTCCCTTTTTTTGATTTGAATGAACCCTAGATTTGTTAGGAGGTAATATGAAGAAGGATTTTGCAGCTGATACTATTAATGCTAAAATATTTCATGCGTAATAATTATATACACAGTCAGCGTGTCAAATAAGCTCAAGTAGTCCACATATGCAAATAAGGATGACCCAAGAGGGAAACTTAGTAAGTTGAGGGAGGATAAAAAAAATCTTAAGAAAGAAATAAACCAAAACTCGCTCATATGACAGAGGATAAACAACATTTAACCGTTATCTAATTAATTAACTCTAAAATAAGATTAAAATCATAAAAGATAATTTCAATGTGTAAGATATCATGCTTTGAGAGTGATATCGTCATAGGTGACCTAATATCAACATATTCTTTTATCATTATTAAGAGTGGTCCTTCAATAGGATGAAGAAAGGATAGAGAATCAAATTTAGTGGATAGATATTGTAAATTCTATGGTAGCTGAAGTTTGACCAGATACTATGTATATATAACGACAAATGTAACATAATATATAAATAAACATTCAGTACTAGATTCGGATGACTCATTCCAACTAATCTATATAAGACAACTTGAGTGCCCCTTCAGATTGTTTTTCTTTTGAATATACAGTTCTGGAATGTACTACTATAAATTCTTTAATTATTGTACAGTTTCAAGCACGTGGTTATAAAAATATTTGATTGAGTTTATTATAAAAAACATTAAATATATAGTGGCCAATATTGACTTTTGAAGCATGTTATGTTTTGTTGTATAGCGAGATAAAGTTATCTTATGACATAAACCTTCACAATTAATTGGTTTTGGATTTTGTTAATAAGAAAAATCATATTTATTAAAAGTGTTTCAAGCACCACGCGTGTTTTTCAAAATATTCTTTCCGTTTTTTGAGATATATCTTTGGACATATTTTGTTTTGTTAATTTCGCAAATGAATTTACGAAAGTTTTCCTTTAGTATAAATGCATAAAAAATCCAGATGCAGAAACAACACAAATGAACATAACAACGCAAAATTCAACAATATTCATAAAATAAAATAGACATTACACTGATGACTTCGACATAAAATTAAGTGCTATATTTCAATAATCTGGTGGAAGTTGGCACATCTTCAAGATTTCATCGACCTTTCTTCCTACAATCGCCTCGAATTCGAGGAGATATTTCTCTTCAAAACCGAAGTACATATCTCACATAGGTCTAACATCCGCTCGAGTCTTGAGCTCAAATTTGTTGAACACGACGTTCCCTTCGTTGTCAACAAAATGTGAATGGTATTTGAGCTTCTTAACCTTCCTTCAGTCGTTGTAAGGTGGAAGATAGTAAATTTCGTCGATGATATCATCGAGCGAGGTGAAATTGGTGTTTGAAAGTCCGCCTGCGTGTTTTGCTGTCGGTGAAGGAGACACTTGCGACATACCAACAGATCTTGATATCATACAATTGAGACATTTTTGTTTTTGTGTTTGTGTGAAAGATAACATATGAAACCCCTATTTTTTATAGAAAACCTAGATGAATATGAACCAACCATTTTCTGGTCATCTGCTTCCGCAGATATATTCACAGAACTAGCCTGAATGAGTTGGTATCGTCGATGTATTTGCAGAACATTTTAACTTTAGATGCTTCTGTAGGTATATCTACAAAAATTTTGTTGATGCATCTTTAGCACATAACAACAATTTTATTAGTACAGATTTGTAGGTATATAAGTGGATAGAAGACAGTAAAATAATATATATGAACCAAAATTGACTATTATATTGAACTTCAAAATTTTACAATGAATTGTTCGATTATACAAGAATTCAAAACAAATCAAAACAAGAATCGTTGGAAAAATCTATTGGTGACAACCCTTTGGACTTTTCTGCATTCGATGCCTAGTGTCGTTCAATCTTTGAAATTCTTACATCCTTTCTATAAAATGATACGGCCACGTCTCGACATTTGTGGTTGAATGTCTCCTCCATTGGGGTGATGACGGTGATATTGGGCATCTCGGTTTCAAGTACACTTGAACAAAATGATTTGATTTAGAAAGTCATCCAATGCACATGATGCGCTCATTTGGATTTATAGGTGGTGCGGTGTGGAGTGGAAACAATATTTTCAAAAATCCATAGCATGTCAAGTCAATGCACACCCTATCATATGTGCATGCGATTAGATGACCCATTTTAGGGAATGCCATCCATTTCGACATCGATGTCAGAACGCTCAAACAAGGAACAAGAGATTCATAGACCGCATCAAATTTTTCTTTCTTTATGTACAACCACGTGTATGATTCTTTATTTGTCTTCAACTCTTGGATAAGTTGATGACGTACAATCGCATGGTTATCCTCTCCTTTATCATTCAATGTAGGCTTCACTTTCTTTGGAGCACCTTTTGTCTTTACCATTTGAGAAGGCGACTTCATATCGGTTGTCTCCGGAAAAACAATCTTCCTCAATTGTTCTTTGATATGGAGTTTCATGTTGTCATCGCCCTTATCAAATCTCGCTTGTATCGCTTCCCATTCGGCCAAAATGGAAATATTTGATTTACCTTCTTCTATGTAACCATCATCATTAAACTTTAGTTTTTTCCAATGAGAGAAAACTTCATCAATCAGGATTGACTCACCTAATTTCATCTTTTTGGCTCACCTAAACTTCATCATTAATGCATGTCTTCTCTTCCGGTTTGAGCCGACATACACTTGGATGTAAACCACTAATAACATTAAATCTCCACTTCTTGTTAGGCAACATGTAACCACGAATTTTAAAAGGACACTCGCATTTTCTACTACCCGTGTCGTCTCTTTTAAACTTTTGTAATGGAATTTGATTAATCTCGCTTCTTTCGCACAACAAGGTTACAAAAGTGCTTCTTCTTTCCGATCCATTATCTGATCTTCCAATAACCACACCAAAAGAAAGTGTACTTGCTCCCTTTGATTTGTTGCACCAAAAAAGTTGGAGTTTGGAGTGAAAAATGATGTTGATGATATATGGTTTTTAGGTTGGTGAAGAGAGCTTTTGTAAGATGGAAAGACAACAATGGAACAGTGGGGGAAATGATCATGTCGTTTTAAAATATATCAGAAACTTTCGGATATGCACCTGCGGAGATGTTTCACGTGTGCACCTGCGGAAACAACCAAAATTTACAGGAAAAAAAAGCGCATCCGATTATATACATCCGGAAGCAGGAGAAATTTCAGGAATTTTATCAAATACATAAAATTTACATGGATGGATTAAAAAATTCACACAAAAATATGGTTATTACTAGTATCTTTGTTGATGAAGAGCCACCTTTATAAAATTTCAAAATATTTTCAAAAGAGTATGAAGTTAAATTTTTAAATGTCTCTAATATACATAAAAATATTTCGTTCGTTAATCATTTTTATTTTGTCAAAAGATAATATGGATGTTAATCTTTGTATTGATAGAATACTAACTCCTTAATTAGGTTAAGTTCCAAACTAATAATTTAACATATTTTGAACATGTGTTTATTTCACAACTCAACAAATAATTCGGAAGTTAAGTTCTTATTGACCCTTAGGCAATAAATTTCTCTCTTAGAGAATAAATTTATTATAAATTTGACATATTTTAATAAACCTTATATACCATTTATATAAAGAATAAATAACTTTTATTCAATTAAACCATACACTTATATACTTATGTAATTCAATCAAAATGTATACTATATATTAAGTCAAAATGCAAACTATACATTATTCACAAAATACAAACAATAATACAAATCATCAAAATATAAAGAATAAATAACTTTACTTGTCTTTAAACATAAATTAAAATTACTAGACATTTTAAGCTAAAAATTAGACGATTAAGACAAAAAGAAAATGAAAAACAAAGGAAGTTTGATAAATATTCGTCCATTGAATTTGAAGAAAGAATAAGCTTTACATAATTTGTAATACAATAATCACATGGCATGGCCATATTACAAATATTGCCCCTAAATTATTGTGCATGCATCACCCCAATCATCGGTTGAAAAGTGGGGACAAAGTTACAAACCAATAGAAAATGAAAACATCATTTTCCATTAATTGCATATGCATTACCATATCCAATATTCGTAACCTTACTTTATGGCTTAATTGATATCCAATTTGAGCATAATTAACAAGTATTATCTAATATAAACTAGAGGGTATCATATGCAACTGGTGAGGATCTACATGGCTCTCTCATTTATCTCGGAGAATTTCTCATTCCATCCTATAAATTCTCAATCATCTGTTACATTTTAAAATATATTTTTTGTTTCTACTGATACATTTTTGGACGCATCGATTTTTTGTTTTATGTTGAAACCTTTCACAGATGCATATGCGAAAATAGTCCGTAAATGCATCTGCGGAATTTTAGTAGAACAATTTTTTTTAAAATTAAACCAGTTTTACTAGTCGGAGACACATATACAATGTCATCATCCAAAATAAATACATCATTGTCATAAAAAATAAATACATATAGCTATTGTGTCTGCGAGAGTGCATCCTCTACACCCTCTCCTCTGCCTGCCCCCTATGCACGCTCTCTTCTGCCTCTACCGCCTTGTCTGCCTTTGCGTCCTCCTCGGCTGCCTATCCCACCAGTCCTGGCACGATGTCTGTGGTACTGTGTGCCACTCAATGCCACCTGAATCATCTCCTCCACTGTACGCATGACATCAGACCCCTCAGGGAAGAAACCGAACTCAATGTATGCCCGTCCAATCCTAACTACATGTAGATATATAAACAGTACCAGATCCTGAGTGTGGTCCGTCTGAGACTGCTTCTCCTCTAATATCTCCTGATGTGCTGGTCTGGGAGGATCATCATCTGTAGTGGAAAGCATCAAGGGGTGTGAGACGGTATAGAACCACCTGATGTAGCCATCAACGTAGCTCCAATTGTACTCAACTATGATCGTCCGAGACTCATCTGGTACCAGATGGTGCTGGAACTCATCAAATATCTCTTTTATCCAGTGGCGGGTAATGGGCATGGGAGTGGACACATAAGGGTTCCTGAGAATGGTCTGGGCATAGTTGAACTGTCGCATGACACGCTCGGGCAGATATCGCGCAGTGATGGTCGAGCTGCATGCCAACCATCTGCTGTAAAGTGAAACCTCGTCGAACGGACGCATCACACGGTGATCTCCAGAAGTCGTATCTGACATCCTCAACAACCATGCGGTCCAGATACACTTTGTAAGGCTTTACTGACTTGTTCCCTCTCGGCGGAAGGCACGTGCCTGAGGCCACTCCTCTGTGTACTCCTGCACATACTCAGCCATGTATCTGCGGAAAGTGTTGGATGATCCAGGACTAGAATAAAAAAATTGGTATCAAACAAATATCACGAAAATATAAGAGAAAAGGTATAAGGGTTTAGTATTGGTACCATATATAGTTAACAACTTTCCGCAACAGTCCAATTAGCCCAAAGGCATCCAGTGGAGAGTCTATAGTAAGTGTGTGCCAACGTCGCTATACCCCGGTTGTACTCATGGTTCGTCGTCAGATTCAATAGGTACCTCAGGCAAACCACATCTATATATGAGGAGTTGGTGTCCACAAACAGCTGCTTGCCCACTAAGTATAGCAGATAACATTGCAACACCCGCTGTCTGTGTACCTCTACCTCTACTCCATCACCAGTTACCTGTACTATAATTGTCAGGGCCCGTGCATAATAAGTCGACAAGGTGGAATACCTCACATGAGCTCCAAGGGTCGTATCAGTCTCCGCCAGTGCATCCTCTAGAGTCACCTCGAGCTCTTGAATCAACATATCATGAGCCTCCTCCTTCGACAGCTTCCTGTGACGAGGGAGGATACCCTTGATCGGTAAATGTAGGAGACATGAAACATCGTCAAGGGTGATAGTAATCTCCCCGTGTGGTAGAGGGAAAGAGGATGTCTCTGGATGCCACATCTCCACAAAAGCCATGGGCATACCAGTATGTATCACGGAATACCCAATCTCAACAAGGTTTTTCAGATTAGACGTAACAATGGCTGTCACGAGCCACCCGTCCTCTGGTGGAGTCACTCTCCTACGTCCATGATTATAAAACCTTTAAGCTTGACGTACCTGAAAATTATCAAAGAAATAAATTTTAATTAAAAAAATGGTACCTATAATATTTTCCGAAAGAAAAAAAAAACTAAGTAATGTTACCTCTCCACGCGCGCCATACATGTGGGGTAGTATGCTCTACATAACCCAACAACAGAGACATGTCGTATGGACTCCCGAATAACTCTCAGTAGCAGTGGCAGCAACATCCACCTGTGTCTCTTCAACTCCCTCCTTGGTCTGCTCAGGATCTTTAACATCGTGTTTTGGTAGTAGAACCAGACTCTCCTGGTGTCACCTCTAGGAGGGCAAAGACTGTGAAGTACCCTCAGAAGCATCTCGTGGCCTCTGGGATGAAGAAATGTATACAACTCCAGATGTAGAAGGTACGTCTGACTGGACATGGACATTCTCCTTCCGGACGGAGGCATGTTGGGCAACTCGACCGTGTATTCGTCTTTCTGTAGGAATCTGATAGTTTGAGTCTGAAGAAGACATAATTTCTACAAACCAATAAATAAAATTTAAAAAAATAACATTCAATTGTTTTGCAAGTGTATTTACGGAAGCACCCATGATATAGAAAGTCTGGGTTGTTCCGCAAGTGCATCCATGAAGCGTGTTAATGTTCAATTGTTCTGCTGATGTACTTGTGGAAGCTTCTGAAACTTAAGAGAACAATGACAAACACCATCAACGTCCCAGTTATAGAAAAGTTCAAAACTAACCTCATTGATCGTCCATTCAAACCCTAAAAAAGTATCTACATTGTCTCTAAACTATGTTTCTAAACTTATCCAATGATTTCTAGACCTAAATAGTTATTCTAAATCGATTACAGAGAATATTTGAAAATAACTTGAAAACCTAACGATTGAAATGAGCTTCGAATGTTTATGACGTAGTTGATTGTCATAGATGATCCTCTGTGTCGAAGTCGAGCAAAAACGATGCGATTTAGTGAAATTTGAATTTTTGAGGTTTGAGAGAGTTTGAAGAGATTGAGGTTGAGGAAGATGAAAAGTGAAAGTGAGGCTGAAAAAGGGTTATGCGCACAAAGTATATCAAAATATGTCCCGCAACTACATTTGAGGAAATTTTATGCTGGTGTATCCACATAACAAATCAACATTTAAATAAAAAAAGTGCGTATGAAGATACATCAGTGGAAGCAGTGAGGAAAAAATGGAAACGCACATTGTGCTTGAGAGACCCATGGGGTGGGAATAAAAATTCTCTTAACTTGCATTAAAAAAGAATTTTAGAAACTTGAAACTTCACATGCCTAACTTGTTCTTGATAGATCATCTTTAGGTGTTCGATCATATCAAACACTGATTTGTTCTCATGTTGATTTTACAATTATGAATACATGGTAGCCAACATGTAACATGTAGTTTCTAATGCGTCATTAACATGCTTCTTAAAAGCATCTATTTCAACTCTAGGAACAGAACTCAAATGCTTCTCTTCGGGAACAAATTTCTCTAAGACATACAAAAATTTCTCCAGTTTGAGGTTAATATTCAAGTTTCGGTGTTAGTCCAAATTTTTTGTCCCATACAATATCCTCTGTCAAGGATTAATCACAAAATTTTGTTTGAATTATTTATTAATAGGGTAATCTACATTTCAAAAAGGGTTAAATATACAAAATGCCCATGTAATGTTAGCCAGATTTCATTTTAGCCCCTATAATCTTTATTTTCAAAAAACCCTCATAATATCTTGATCCTTTCACTTAGGCCCCTGATTACCACATTGCAACAAAAATTCTCTCCTTTGACTTGCGTGGTAGTCCGCGTGGCATTTTTATTTATTATTTATTTAATTTTAAATGTCAAATGAATTTTTATTTATTTATTTATTCCACATGGATTAATATATATAATTAAAAAAAATCGTACTATGCATGAATTCCACGTTTTAGTGGGGGTTACAAACCTTTGCAATTTGTAAAATAACTGTAGCAAAGTACATAACGACAGATATAATATTCGTAAATCAACGAACGATGGTTTGCACGATGGTTTTTGAACCCGTAGCAATCAGTGCTCGCAACACCAAGTTTATGATGGTTGGCAAAATGTCGCAATTTCAATTTTGCGGCAGTTCTAACCACCATAATGTGATCTCAAAACCGCTGCAAAACATCTTTTTTCTTGTAGTGTACAACACACACCGTCATAAACCCTAATCGTTTAACTCATGAAAGCACAACTAATGTGTCATCATAAAAACCTAATTGTATAACTCACCAATGCACAACTCATGCGAAATCATAAACCCTAATCATATAACTCATGACATCACAACTCTTGCGTTGTCATAAATCTTAATGCAACATATTCATATCATCAATAACATAATGATCGATTATTTAATGTGACTAGTCGAAACGTTGTTGTTTCACTATACATATATCAGTCGCGATGTATAATTAACATTAATTATTCAAATGTATAACAATCATTTTAGTAATCGAATGAGTATATCAAATATCCTGATGTTGCAACAAAATTATGTATATCATATATAAATCGACTAACCATATTTATATATCTATAGATGATCAAACTATCCTTACTTCACCATACAAATGTCAGTCATAAAACATAGTCAACATCAAACATCTAAATTTACAAATCATGATCTTCAATTAGTACAAAATTAACAAGTACCTATCTAACATGATTTAAACCACACTCTTGTTCATCCATACATTATAAATATTACAATTGACAACAAGATATACACAAATAGATATACACTCTTTATAACTTCATCAAATTCAAAGTGTCATCTAGGAGATTTTAAAGATTCAACTTGAGATTTTCCACATGGACCCCTCGTTCTAATGAAGAGTCTATATTCATCAAAGGTCATAGCAGGGTAGAGTGCTGGTGTTTCTGGCTTTACCAATTCTCTTGCTGGCTCAATTGGTATGTCACTTTTTGGATTGTAGAAGAAAGCTAAAGAAACTCTCTCTTTATGTGAATTTACAAGAACTCTATGCTCAACACTTTTGTAGATTGCATTACTTAGAACCTTATCAAACACAAAAAAAAAAAAAAAAATCATATAATTATTAATTATATGATTATTATATCAAAACATAGATTCCATATATTTTGAGAACCCACTTGTAAAAGAAGTATCTTACATTAATATTCATAATGTTGACATGTTATAAATAAATTAACGATCCTATCCTTAATTAGACCCGTGACCAAGAGAATAAATGTTTATCCAATTTTATTATTGTGTGTGCATGCTGATTCTGCCATAATGAAAAATAACATTTATTTATTTATCATAAATGTCTCTTTCAATCAAACTAATAAATTTATAATTTTTATCAAATAGATTAGCGACAAAAATACAGTTAATAAGTTACAATAAAATCACAATAATTAAAATAAAATAAATCATCCCTCAACAAATAAATAAATTAAAACAGAGAATGAGTTGTATCTTTCAAAAAAGACAATCATCCAAAAAATCTGACGAAAACTTAAATAAAATAATAAAGTTAAAAATATATTAAAATTATTTTTCCATGTGACAGATTCATGTATCATGAAAGATAAATATCAACCCAAACATGATCTATAAAGATAAGTACTCATCACAATTATAAAACAAATTAAAATTATTTATTTAAATAATATTTTGTAAAAATACATACTCAAATATTTATAATAAATATTTTTTAAATTTAATAAAAAAATATATTAAAAAAATAAAAAATAGACAAAAATATTTGTTAAAGAAATGAAGAATAATATAATTAATTCACCTGAATTTGATCACCAATATTAACAATAAATGCATTGCGAACAGGTTTGACTGTAATCCAATTATCATTTTTACGAACTTGAAGACCATTTACTTCATCATCTGGTAATAAAATTGTCATTCCTCCAGGATCTGAGTGTGATGATAAACCAAGAGTTAATTCTGGTTGAGGGCATTTTGGGTAATAATTAACTCTTATACAAGCACCAATATCTTCACCTCCAAAAGCACTTTGTAGATAATCTTCTTCTAATCCAAGATTTGTAGATAGAACCTTCATTAATCTCCCACATAATTTCACTAATTCTTTTCCATATTCATCAAACACTTCCCTGCATTCAAATTCATATATCCTTATTCTTGCTTAAATATTATATATTAACAATGAAACTATAATAATAGTTTTGCAATATTGCAATTTTTTTGTTTAAATATTATTTTACATATGTTTTAGGATATAAAAATATTCAATAAATTCATTTACCCAATTTTTAATATTTCTTTTGAAATTAATTAATAATACATTAAATTGATTTAATCGATATAATATTAATTTAATATTAATTTTATTTAATATTTTGTTAACTTTATTATTAAAATATTAAAATATGAGTTTTTTCTTTAAATTAAAATATTAAAATATAACTTATTTTTAGAATATATATATATATATATATATATATATATATATATATATATATATATATATATATATATATATATATATATATATATATATATATATATAAAATAAAAAGTAACTAACCTGCAAGAGGGAGGAAGAGAAGGCCATTTATTGAAATCCTTCAAAGTGAAAGGAAGATAATGAAGATAATAATAATCACTCCAATCAAGAATAGCACCTTTGTTAACACCAAGTCTACTACCATAGCCTTCATAAGTAATTGGTGAATTTGAATATTGTTGCTTAACCTCCATAGGCAAATGAAAGAATTGACGCCAAGTTTCCTTAGCCAAATCCATCAAATCATGACTAACACCATGGTTAACAATTTGAAAGAATCCCCACTCATTACAAGCCTCAGAAATTTTCTTAAGAGTTGAAGCTTTTTCATTTGGGTCTATACTATATAAACCTCTAAGATCAATTATTGGAATATTGGTTGATTCAAAAAGAGAGTTTGTGGATGGACGATCATTGAGAGGTTTGATATACCTTTGAGGGATTGAATCTTTGCAAGTTTGGGATAAAGATTGAACTCTTATTATTGGTTCTGGCCAATCTTGTGGGCTACTATTGTTGATCATTTTTGCATCAAGATGACTATTGGTTTCTAAGATATACTTTATTCTTCATGTTATATAAATATATGACACACTAAGTGTATATGCTATATAGTATGAAACAAGTTATTAATTTTTTGTTGAGAGTTGGTGTGTTAGGGAAAGAGAGGTGGGTTAGTGGGTGTGAGAGATGGGTTGAGGGTGTGACTTAAATGGACAAAGAAAATAGGGTGGATCATGGTGGGGATTGAAATAAAATAAAACGTGGAATTCATGCATAGTGTGAATACCTAATAACTTAAAATCCAAAATGAATAGATGACACAAATTAAGGTTTTTTTTTCTTTTTTTCCCAAAGGTTGTTTGGAACTTTGGGTCTCTTCTTTGAGGTTGACATAAATGAAATTCTAAACATATTATTTAAGTGAATTTTACTAAGATATTTTTTTAATGGTGATAATGTGGAGATGTCTTTTTAGGATAGAGTTCAGGATTTATTGCGCTGGTGGGTATCATTATCGTTAAGTATTTAAGATTTGTAATGGGTGCAAATTCAGGGAAAAAAGGATTTGGGATCCTCTGGTTCACCTTACCTCGAATAGATTAGTTTTTTGTTTTGAAAGAATAAATTTATGAGTCTTAGAAGAAGGGTGGTCTTGCTGAATTCAGTGTTGATCATTCTAGCGTTATTTATTTCTGTTGTTCTTTTGATTTGTTGCTTTAGGTAATGATAAGGTTGTCTGGATGAAGTGAAAGGATGTGGGTAAGATAAAAAGGGTTCGCGGTTTAAGTGTCAGGAATCTTAGGCTTGTTAACCTTGCTTTGTTAGGTCACTGTAGATGGATGATTAATAAGAATATTTCTTCGTTGTGGGGAGATATTTGTTCAGTAAAATAAGGTTCACATGGCTTTGGTTCACCATTGAGGGGTAAATGTAGTTGCATGTCCCTAATAAATTCAACAATAGTATCATAATATGATGGTTTTGTTGCTTGTATTATCGCTTTCGTTTTCATTTACTTTGATATATTGAGTCTCCATCATAATTTTACATCCTCTCTGAATCAAATTTTTGAAACAATTTGTTTTTAGCATGCATAAACCAATAGTTATGTTTGAACCTTATCATGATGCTTTTAGTCAATTGCATGAGTCAGTGGAATAAGAATCACGTGTTAGACGATGGCGCGGATCTAGAAGGGGGATTGAATAGATCCCTTTTAAAATATTTTCACCTTTCAAAAATTAATTGAAAAATATTTGTCGGAAGTTCTCCGGAAAAATTCACGTCTAAATTATTTTAAGTTACCGGTGATCGGATATGCATTATCAAATCAAATGAGATAATGAAGATGAATTAACTAATCAATATCAAGCAAATTAATCACTTAAATTTGATACAATTGATTAACCTACTACCAACAATGTATAGAGAGAAGAAATGGGCACAACAAAACAAAACATAATGTGTTTTGAATTTTATCGAACACTTGGTGTGCATACCACACTTAGTGTGTTTTGCCAAATAGTGTAGTGCAGATTTTCCTAAAGTTGCTATGTAGTTTTGATAGCAACAATTTCACAAACACTTGGTGTGCACTAAACTATGCAAAACAGAATTTTCAAAACACCACTATTTCAACTTGTGCAGAAAATTTACCGAAAGAAAAATGCAAAGGACACACGAATTTGTTTAGGCATTTCTCCTACCATCCTCGCTAAGGGTACCTCTGCCCCCAATTCAAAAATCGAATTGGGACTTTTTTATTAAAATTGCAACGTTTATACAAAGAGAAAATAGGAACGAAAAACCAATATTAATTGTTGTTGTAGTTATGTTTCTTTTTGCCTCTTGATTCAAGTTGAATCAAGTTCTTCACGTGTGTCGAACAAACCTCCGATTAATTACTCCATTCTTGCAAGAATTCACGATTCTCCAAACTTCGAGCACAACCACTTTTATTCGATACTTGTGAACCCACACCGTTCTTCGCAATCCTTGGGTTACCGTGATATGGTTGAACAATCACCTTGATCTTCAAATCTCTTTACTCGGTTGAATCTACGAACAAATGATGTGTGCAAAACCCCAAAATCACAATGATCTTGGAGGAAAAACCCTCGAGGTTTATTCAAGAAAAACCCACAAATCTCTTAATCCAAACTGAAAGTTCAATTCCACTATTTGAACGTTATCACCTTGAATCTTGCACTTGATAAACAAAACAAATTGTGTGTAGTTGTTGATGAATGCTAGAGAATAAGAAGATGATGAGAGAAATTGTGTATATCTTTCATTTTTCTTGTTAGTATGGAAAAATAAAAGACCCAACTATTTATACTTGTTAGTAGAAAAATAAAGGAAACAATTAAAATTAAGTAAGAGAGAAATTGGAGAAATGGGCCTTAAGCCAGGTTTGCATCGACATGTCTGAAGGTTTGCGTCGATCTAAACTTTAGTCTCAGTCAGCCTGTTGGGACCCGTGAGTTCCAAGAATTTTTGGCCTACATCTGAGTCGACATAAATCATTAAATGAGTCTACTCAAATTTTCTTAATTAAATGAGTCGACCTGTTCATGTTGATGAGTCGACTCATTTTCTTTGAAACACCAAAAATACACTTCCTGATATTTTGACATGCTAGCATCTTGTGATTCAATTTTCCTTCCTAAAACACACTAATTTTGACATCATTAAAACAACCAATAATCTCACACCATGTGTTTTATTGATTCAAGTTAGGTGGAAAACAATCTAAGTATTTTGAAAACCATAAAAAATTGAGATTTTATGTAATTAATTCAAATCAAGTATATATCATGACTTGAATCAAATTAAACAGAGGAAAATCCATTTTTTCAAACTCTCTAACTCGAATAAGATTTTTAACTTGATTAGAATCAGGAAGTTTATGATTCGAATCACATGTTGCACTTGATTCGAATCAAACTAATTTGAGTCGCCTTTTGTTCATTTGATTTAAATTATAGACTTTACACCTGATTCAAATCAGACACGTTTTTCCTCATTTTTCATTTGGCTCTGTTTGAATTGATTTGAATAAGATTTTTCACTTGATTCAAATCATGGTTTTTTTTATTCGAATCACACAATACACTTGATTTGAAACAACTAATAAGTAGGTCAAAATCACTTTTCCTTCTTATTCCACTTCACTTGCTCATTTAACTTAAATCATGAAATGATATTGATTTGAATCTAACTAACTTTTTTCATCCATTTGTGTGCTTAATCTTAAGCACATATAAAATCGTTTTGTCATCATATTTCATGTGTGGAAGTCATAATAAACATTGTAATTTCTGTGAAACCAACACCCTCCATTTTTAAAGTTCAAAACTCTTGCAACAAAACTCTTGAATCTTCAACCTAAAGTTTAGTTCCAGATTTTAATCATGAGGGATTTGTAATTGATTGAGGGAGACTCTGTCTTAAAACTAATTGTTCTTGAAGATTTGGTTGAGATTTTCAGGTAGCTTGCAAGATTGAGGTTGTTGTCATTGGTGCTGACAAATTCTAGTGGAAAGAAGGAAGTTATTTTCTCCATATTTCATTGGTAGTGACTGTGTGGAAGGCTACAGACAAGACGAAGTTCTTCTCAAATCTTTAGACAATTCACCGTTGAAGTAATTAATAGGATCAAGAGGTTATTAGTACACACGAAGGCTTGAGAATAAGATAGTTCATTAATAGGAAGACGAAGTTCTCTATGAAGATTTTCAAAAGCTTTTGGTAATTGAGAATAAGATATTTCATTAATAGATTCAAGCTTAGAAAGACTTGCATTTTTCTTTTTCTTTTTTCTTGCCATGAGGAAAAACCGGGCCAATTCAACACTTGAACTTGTGCTTTCATAACTTGAGGAATCACTTGCACTCTCCCAAGCAACATAAGCTCTTATAGAGTTGCTAGATTTTTTGTGATGGTCTTTCTCTGTGTCTTTCTTCATCATAGGACACTCCGGTCTATAATTACCAACTTCCGTATGTAAACACCCCAAATTTGCCCTCACTCATTTCACACCATGGCTTGTGATCTTTTCATTTGCATAAGTTCAATCATATCACATCATGTTGCATTGGTTCAAAGTCATCTGCACCTAGGGTTTGTGATCTGAGCAATCCATGAGCCATTTGAGCCACTACAAAGGTCTTAAATCATCTCAAGAGGGTCCATGTATGTTCAAACATCATATTATATCCTCCCAAGATCAAGAAAGTCAGAAAATCACAAGAACTAAGGAAGGCATGGAAGCAGAGCCAAGCTTAACTGCACAGATGACCAAAAATTAGGGTTTTGGTTTCAGAGGCCATAACTCCAAATTTTTTGGTCATTCTTGTTTCTATTGGTCTCTATATGTTATAAGGATCATGCATACCAATTTTCATGAAGAAACTCAATGGGGAAGGCATCTGATCAAAAGATGACTTCTTGAGCAAGTCAGTGCAAAATCAGGGCATCTGAGGCCCCCAATCATCCAACCAAAGGGTTTTCTCCATCATTTTGGATGTGTATGATCTTTATTTGATCTTAGAAGAAGTTATAAGTTCACAAACTTGAAGAATTTCAAGCCATTTGCAAAGTTGCCATTTTGGGAAAGTGACTTGTAATGTAAACTTGCCATTTTGGGAAAGTTTTTCAACCTCCTCTTTTTGATTCAAAAATGCTTCAAATGAAAAATTTCTTGGTCATGAAAGTTGTATATTGGATCCTCCCATTTTCAAAAAGTACAAGAACTTGATCTAACTCATTCTAGAACTAAAGTTATGGCCTTGCAAATTTGGGAAAAATCACTTAATTTTCACTTTTGTGCCAAAGAGGAAACTTGCAAAAACACTTGTCAAAGCCAAATGTGACCTCTAATTGACTTCCTCATTGCACGAGAGGATACGTAGGCATAACTTAACAGTTATCAAACAAAAGTCTCTGTATATTCCCCCCTCTTTCAGCATTATTCTTTAAGTCTCATTATCTTGAGCATTTCACTCTTTCCTTGCACTGACACTCTTTCATCTCACTTCACATCTCTTTACACTGACACTTGCATTCTTTTCCAGTTTTTTTTTTGTACACAGATAGCACTGACACTACCCCTTTAAACACAAATCTTTCAAGCGTGGATCCCGTCGAGTACGGCGGACAATCTGGGTGCTAATACCTTCCCAGGTTGTAACCAACCCCCTTTCTCAGTTTCTCTGGTTCGCAACCGTCTTATCCATCTTTTCTTAGGTTTATGCAGCATTACCTTTCCTTCAGGGATAAAAATGCCTAGCTGGCGACTCTTTTCATTCTTTCTCTTTCGTCGACCGTTCGCGTCTGTACCCCTCTTGACCAGGTGTCATTTGGTGGGAGCGACAGCTTGGCGACTCTGCTGGGGACCCAATGCTGTAACCAGGGCTTCTGGTTCTTTTTGTGGGTTCCTCCTAGCGCTTGTTTGATTTGTGTTTACTGGGGTGTTATGTGCTAATTGTGATTGTTTATCTGCTTTATTTATTTCTTTATGTACAGCTTTATTTATTGCTTTCCTTTACAGTTTTGCATATTTCATATTGTCATTGACACTGTGCTGGATCTGGTTTTCTTTGGTGGGTGGGGTTCCATTGAGAATTTAAGGTCCTATACCTGGGACCTGAGAGACACCTAGGCTAGAGTGGTTCATGTTCTTTCCCATTCCATTTCGGTCTGGTGCGGGAATATGAAACACGGTTCAGATGTGGGTTTCTTCTTGAGAACTCTGTGCTACAGATCTCCTGTAGTGATAGGGCTATCTGGGAAGCCTGCTAAGTCTGGATGACCTTTATTATTGACCTTCAGAATCTGGGGTGAATTAGAGGAGGATCTTTTATGGTTATTGTAAACATTGTACCTCCGGGTTAGAAGTGTTTACACTTCTCATAACTGATCCAAGTCTGAGGATCCTTGTTTTAGAACATTACCTGTGAGGGGGTTGGGCTGTTTACAGGTTTTCAGGTACCCTTAGCCACATCATACCCTGTTACTATCTTGTTTAAGAGTACCTCATTTTGGACAGTTCTTGTGATTAACCCTGGACATGTGACTCTTTATTTGAGTCCCCCACCTTGGTTACTGGATTTCTAAGCCTTCATCTGGACCTTGGAACATACATGGGCCTATATCAAGACAGATAATCAGATCTAGCTTGATCACAAACCCTTGCATATCATTTGCATATATCATCATTGCATCATTTAACATTTGCTTATTTGCTTTTCAGGGTATCCATATCATATCTGGTTTGGTTTTGACCCATTCTTCTGCATAGACCTCTGCTTCAACTGTCTTCATCAGTTATATGTTTCAGCTACCCTCATCATCACCAGCCTCAGCCTGTCAGTGGCCCATTTCTAGCATCAGTCTGTGGTCTTCATCAGCACTTACCTTCAGTTTCTTCACCAGCACTCATGACTACTCCCAGGAAGAGCAACATATCCTACCATTTCTTTGAGCCTGTGTTGACTGGTATCAGGCAGGTCCAGTCACTTATCACACCTGACCACATCCCACTGTTTAGAGAGCACCATGGAGGTATCCTGGATATGGTTATGGACCTTGACCCTTTTTAGAGGAGCATGATCCACACATGCTTACAGTTTTATGACCCTCCTTTGAGATGTTTCACATTCCTAGACTTTCAACTAGGGCCTCTGCTAGAAGAGTTTTCCTCATTGATTGGAGTACCTATCAGGGGTGGAATCCCTTTCAACCCAGAGATGCCAGCTTCCAGAAATGAAGAAGTAGCAAAGGCACTATACTTGGAGCCTGCCTTGATTGAGCAAAGTATGACAACAAAGGCTGGGATCCCTGGTTTGCATTTGGATTTCTTGATTTCTCAGGCCATCCTGAAGGTTTCATCAGGAGAGTGGAGGGCAGTCTATGCACTGTTAGCCCTCAGCATATATGGGGCTATACTGTTTGCAGATGAGCCCAAATTTGTCAGCAAGAATGCCATCCATTTGTTTCTTCTGAGGAACCCAGTGCCCACATTGCTAGGGGACTTCTATTACTCCATTCATCAGAGGAATGAGAAGCAAAGGGGGAAGTTAGTGAAATGTTGTGCTCCTTTGTTTCACACCTGGATGCTCAAACACCTGCCTAAGTCAGATGTCTTCCAGAATCCCCACCAACAGAAGAACTGGGCCAAGAGGCTCATTGCCTTAACTTCAGATGATATCAGATGGTGCACCCAGAGCACCAAAGGCAAGGACATTATCACCAGCTGTGGACAGTACCCTAATGTGCCTCTCATAGGAGTAAATGGTTGCATCAATTACAACCCTTTACTGTTTAAGAGACAACTGGGCTATGCTTTGGTTCACCCTCCCAGAGGGCAAGATTTAGCTGAGACCCTGTATTGTGAAGTGAAACCTAATTCAGCTGTTGTAATGCAAGCATCCTGGGCTTGGGACAACATCCAGATAAAAGGGATGGCTATTCTTGGAAGGTGTAATAATGTTGCTTCATCTCAGTACTATGACTGGTCCCGTACTAGAGCTCAAATTACTGGAATGCCTTTCATCTTGGAGGACATACCTGGACCATCTACAGTACAACCTGCAGCAACTGTCAGCCTAGAAGAGTTTGAGAAGCTGAAGGAAAGAAATGAGAACCTATCTCAAGCTTTAAAGAAGACTCTTTGGGAAAGGAGTGATGGTCGTCTGGACATTGAGAGATTGGAGAAGCTCAGGGTGGAGCATTTTGCCAAAATTGAGAAGACAGAGGACTACATCAGGAAAGCAAGAGCTGGGGAACAAATATTGAAGAATGCCTGTAAAGAAGCCAAAATTCAGAAGGCCAGGACTAAGCTCTATCTGCAAGAGAGTCAGGCTAGGTGGGTCAGGATCACTGAAATCCGTACACAAGAAGATCAAAAGACTCAAGACAAGATTGAACAACTAGAGGCCAATGAGAGGAAGCAACAGGAAGCTTTGTTGACTGCCCAGAAGGAGATTTCAGAGTTGAAGCTCAGAGCAGGATTGAAAAGATCAAAGGACCAGGACAGGCATAAGAAGCTAACCACTGCCATTTCCACCAGGAACCTCCTCATTAGGACCATTATAGAGCACCCAGCTGGTCCAGTGACCGAGGCACTCCTGAAGGAAGTCAGAGAGGATGAGTTTGGACTGGATGTCTGATTCTTTGTTTGTTGTTATTTCCATTTGATGTACTTTTCTTTTTATTATTATATTTTGACCCTCCTTGGGCATGTGTTGTAAAACAGACTATGTATTGTTCATAATTTGTAATATATTAGTTTGTTTTCATTGGGCTTCTTTTCTCAGCAACATCAAGCATCTTCCTCGAGGTCTGGAAAGGTAAAAACCAAGAACCAAACCGGATACCTTGGAAAATAAATAAGCATACTGCATTGCATACTAACTTTGCTTTTGTTTTGTATGTTTTGTTATTTTTGTTTCTAACTTTGTTGTGACTTCAGGAAACATTGCTCGTCGCCGAGTGTTCCCTGTCAACCGCGCGCACCGGTACCCGACTCGTAACAACCTTCCCGGTATTCAAATGGAACAAGTACAGCAGGATCTAACTGAGGTCAGAAATCAGATGGCTAATGAGAGAGTGGAGATGAGAAATCAGATGTCTCAATTCATGGCAGTAATGACTGGCTTAGCCCAGAGTCAGGAAAGGATAAGAGAGCTGGTGGAAAGACAAACTCCTGAGGAACCTCATCTTGGAACAGGAGGAACTAGTAACAATGAACGGGGCCAGCCTCGTATTGACCCACCAGTATTTTGACCTCATCTGGATCCAGAAGCTAACATCCCGAGAAATGTGCAAGGTAATACTGCTGGGGGGAGAATCTTGCAAGAGGATCCCCAAGAAGAACGGTTTACTGTTATGAGAGTCGGGGATGAAGTATATGACAGGAGATTGGACGAAATTGTTGAGAAGTTGAGATCTTTGGAGTCTCAGAATTCTTTGGGCTTCGATGTGATGGACATGGGGCTAGTGGATGGGGTGAGAATTCCCCACAAATTCAAACCCCCATGCTTTGAAAAGTACAATGGTACCTCCTGTCCTCGCACTCATTTGCAGTCTTTCCTGGGAAGACTTAAAGCTTATACTATGGATGAAAAGCTGTGGATGTTCTACTTTGAAGACAGTCTGACTGGGGCTTCAAGAGAGTGGTATTCACACTTGTCTAGAGCCACCATAATATGCTGGAAGGATTTGGCTGAGGCTTTCATCCGTCAATATCAATACAACCTGGACATAGCTCCCAACAGGACCCTTCTGATGGGAATGTCACAATCTTCTAGAGAGAGCTTTAGAGAATATGCCCAAAGGTGGAGACAGCTTGCTGCTGCTGTCCAACCACCCATGTCAGAGAGGGAAATGGCTGACATGTTCATGAATACTTTGCAAGGGACCTATATTGACAGATTGGCTGCCTTCTCCTCTACCAGTTTTGTTGATGTGGTCATAGCTGGTGAAAGGATTGAAAGTCTACTGAAGATGGGCAAAATCTCCGACAGTGGTGCAAGTTCGTCCAGCAATCCCAGAAAGCTTTTTGTGGGACCCCGAAGGGCTGGTGAGACAAATTCCATTCATGCAAGCAGGGGCAGGCCTCAGTATGCTCACCGGTCAGTAGCAGCAATTACCATTCCAGCTCTGATTCCTCAACAATCAGTATATCCTCAACAACAACAACCACAGTATCAACAACAAGTTCATTATCCGCAACAGAGAACCTACAACAATAGCAATAACAACCAACAACAGCGTCCTTTCCAGCAAAGGCCATCACAAGCAAACAGGGTAATTGACCCAATCCCAATGTCGTATGTTGCACTCTTGCCACAACTCCTGAAGCTCAACCTAGTTGAGTTAAGGACATTGGCACCTCCAGATCCTCTTAATTTTCCAAAGAACTATGATGCCAATGCCAGGTGTGCATTCCACTCAAACGCACCGGGGCATAATACTGAAAAATGCAGGGCCTTACAGATGAAAGTCCAAGACCTGGTGGACTCAAAAGCTCTCAACTTTGCACCTCCTCCGAATGTCACAAGGAATCCAATGCCTAGTCACAACAGGCCTAGGATTAATGCTATTGAGGAAGGTGAACTATCCACCTTAATCACCAGTGTTGCACAAATTCGAACACCTTTGGTTGAAATTAAAGCTCAGCTTTTAGAATGCCAGGTGTTCCCCGGATGTGAGCTCGGCTGTGGGTATTGCAATATTGCAGTCAATGGGTGTGAAAGGCTGAGAAACGACATAGATGACCTTATTAAGGATGGTATCCTTCAGATTACGACAACAACGCCTACAACTCCAACAATTCCTTCACCAATAGTCACATATACTCCTACAACGTCAACAACCATTGTTCCAACGGATTCTACTACAACTCCAACAAATGCTCAATCAATCACTTCAATGGATACAAGTTCAGTCACCATCCCTGCTTAAACTTCAACACCCATCCAGTCAGCAGTGTCTTCTACAAAATCAGCAACAATTGATGAAAGCATTTCAACGGTTACAATATACTATGACCCTGCAAATGTTCCTGCCAATAACTCACAACAAAATGTTACTCCTGTCAGAGCACCAGTTACCATATACTATGATCCACACACCATTGTGGCCCCCTCTGCAGCTGCTATCAGTCCGGTCACTATCACAGTGCCTGGGCCAGTTCCTTACGAAAGCAATAGTGCCATCCCTTGGCATTATGGCTCAGATCTGTACTGCGAGGGGCAGAAAATCACTTTAGAATCATCAACTTCTTCACCTCAGGTAGACAATGTGGGGGGAGGCGGAGGCTTCACTAGAAGTGGACGTCTCTTTGCTTCACAAATTCCAAGACCCATTGTCGAAGCAGAAGCTGCTGCTAAGGCAAAAGGGAAGAGCATGGTGCAAGATGAACAAGTTGTCAAGGAAGCTTTGAAGACTCCTTTTGATCAAGAGGTTGATGAATTCATGAGAATCATAAAGAAAAGTGATTACAAGGTGGTAGACCAGCTTCACCAAACACCTTCCAAAATCTCCATACTATCATTGCTAATGTGCTCCGAGGCTCATCGGAACGCACTATTGAAAGTCCTGCACGCAGCTTATGTGCCGGAGGAGATTACCGTCATTCAGTTAGAGGTTGTGGTTGGAAATGTTAACGCTAGTCATGGACTAGGATTTACCAACACTGATCTGACAACGGAAGGTCGCAATCACCACAAGGCTTTGCATATTACCTTGGAGTGTAAGGGTGCAGTTCTTTCTCACGTACTGGTGGACACAGGGTCATCCCTCAATGTCCTGCCCAAGAAAGCCCTTGTGAAGCTGGAGTATGATGGATTGGCACTACGCCCAAGTAACTTGGTAGTAAGAGCCTTTGACGGTTCTAAAAGATCAGTTCTGGGAGAGATAGAATTACCAATAATGATTGGCCCACAGGTTTTCAAAACGACCTTCTTTGTGATGGATATACAGCCTGCCTACAGCTGTCTATTGGGTATACCATGGATACACGCCGCCGGCGTCGTGACGTCAACCCTTCACCAGAAGTTATAATTCGAGTGGGAAGGCCAGGTCATTACTATTTGTGGGGAAGAGGATATTTTTGTTAGCCAGCTGGCTACTTTCAAATACATTGAAATGGATGGGGAGATCCATGAAACCATGAGCCAAGGGTTTGAGGCCCTTAATATTAATGAAACATCTGTTGTGCTTGGGACCTTCATCACATCATATCAGCAAGCCCGGAAGGTTGTTGAGGAAGGTACCGCCCAAGGCTGGGGCAAGTTGCTGCCCATGGAGAAGAAAGAAGACCGATTCGGGTTGGGTTACAGACCAACTCGACAAGATCAATCAGAGGCTGCAAAGGAGCCCAAGTTTATCAGAGGGGGAATGCTCACCCCGGATGCTGTGAATAGCTTGGAAGATGAGTCAGAAGACGAGCGCAACCTGGAAAGCTGGATACGTCCAAAGACCCCGGGGAGCCATGTCTCAAACTGGTCTTCCCAGGAAATTGTAGATGTTTAAGAATTGGCAGAATTTTTGACCAAACAAGAAATGTTAAATTCAGTTCAGAATGTCCTATCAGATGTTGGGACATTAGCAAACAGAGTATGTGAACTTATTTGAGGATGTCTCATCAGATGTTGGGACATTGTGTAAATGACTAAGTTCAGTTTTGTCAGGATGTCCCAACAGATGTTGAGACATCTCAGACCTGCTACCAGAATTAATTATTGATTAACAGATCAGAGATATTTAAGGAGAACTATCTGGAATTAATTAATGCTGGATAAAAACAGAACAAGGCGCATCTGTAGGGAGTTTTAAATTGAAGATTCAGATTAAAACAGAAGACCTAATGCACCTAGAATATAGGAGGTAACAAACCCTAAATTCAAGGTGACAGTTGCTGCACATTAGGGCTGGATCATTCTACAGAAAGCCCAAAATTCAGATACCTATTTAAACAACAGAAACTCATAGAATTGAGTACGAATTTCAGAAGACCAAATAGGGTGTCTAGTGTTTTAAATAGCAGGTTGTTTTTATGTACCACTTTATGAGCTTTTAAGCAAAAGTGCATTTGTGACTTGATTGAAACTGTGAAGTAAGATCAAGCTGTTATTGTTTGAAGGATGTCTTCAACTTTTGTAAACTTGTAAACTTGATCACTGGGTGATTGAGGGGGAGTGAGTAGGGTACTCTTATCTAAGTGAGTCTTAGGTAGAAATTGCATTGGGTAAGTATTAAGTGATAGATTAAACAGGGTGGTTTAAGTCTAGAATTAATATTACTAATAGTGGATTTCCTCCTGGCTTGGTAGCCTCCAGATGTAGGTGTGGTTATACGCTGAACTGGGTTAACAAACTTCTGTGTTGTTTACTTTTCTTGCTGTTTAAGTTTTGGTTAAATCTGTCAAATGTCCTATTAAGTGTTGGGACATCTCTTAGGACATCTCATACCTGATCACAGAATTTCAATTGGCATCAGAGCAGGCACCCTGCCTGTTTATACTGGGTGAGATCTAGGGAATACAAATTCTGTTACATGGACAGAGATTTAGGGTCAGTAAATAGACCACCTATTCTGGATGAATCTAATTATGACTACTGGAAGCCAAGAATGATTGCATTCTTAAGGTCATTTGACAACAGGGCATGGAGAGCAGTTAATGTTGGATGGGATCATCCTGTCCAAGACACCAAAGATGGATCAAAAGTGCTGAAACCTGAAGAAGAATGGAGTAAGGATGAAGAAGACTCAGCACTAGGCAACTCAAAAGCCTTAAATGCCTTATTCAATGGCATTGATAGGAACATTTTCAGACTTGTACATCATTGTGAGCTGGCCAAAGATGTTTGGGATACTCTCAAAACAACTCATGAAGGAACATCAAAAGTAAAAATGTCAAGACTTCAACTTCTCACCACCAAGTTTGAAAACTTGAGAATGAAGGAAGATGAATCAATTCATGAGTTCTATATGAACATCTTGGATATAGCCAATACTTCTGGAGCCTTGGGAGAAAAGATGACTGATGAAAAGCTTGTAAGAAAGATTCTCAGATCTTTGCCAAAAAGATTTGACATGAAAGTCACTGCAATAGAAGAAGCTCAAGACATATGCTCCATGAAAGTTGAAGAACTCATTGGTTCCCTTCAAACTTTTGAGATGGGAATGAATGACACAAATGCCAAAAAGAACAAAAGCATAGCTTTGGTGTCAAATACAGATGAAGAAGAAGATGATGAATCAACAAATGATAAAAGCTTATCAGAAAACCTTGCCTTGCTTGGAAGACAAGTCAAACAAATTCTCAGAGGAATGGAAAGCAAATCCAAACCTAGTGGAAGAAACACAAGCTCTGAGAACAGAAGACCTTATGAAGCTAACAAAAGATTAAAGCATGCTGAAAAGACCAGTCAAGATAAAGGAGTCAAATGCCATGAATGTGAAGGATATGGACATATCAAGTTTGAATGTCCTACCTACTTAAAGAGGCAAAAGAAAGGACTCTCTGTGACCTGGTCTGATGAAGACTCAGGAGAGTCAGAAGAAGAATCAGCTAAGCATTTTACTGCTCTAGCTGGACTGTGTGAATATGATAGTGATTCCAGTTGTGGAGAGCTTACTTATGAAGAACTTGAGCAAGCATTCAAAGATCTATACAAAAGAAGCTCTGAAATATGCAGTGAGGTTATAAAGCTAAAGAAGCAGAATGAGGTATTAGAAGATGAAAAAGCAAGTGATCAAGTAATCATTGATACCTTGAAAAGTGAAGTAACTCTTCTCAACTCTAAGTTGGAACATATGTCAAAATCTGTTAAAATGTTGAACAGTAGCTCAAATACACTGGATGTTATTCTCAGCAATAATAAACATTCAGGGGACAAAAGTGGACAGGGATATAACAGAGATGAAGCCAGCTCTAGCAAAGCTACTGCAAAAACTACACAGTCAAACAAGATGTCCCAACAGATGCTTCAACATCAGAACACAAAGGCAAACATAATGTTCCAACAGATGTCTAAACATTCTGGAAAGAACAAAATGAAGAAGAAGTATCAAAGATGGAGATGCCATCACTGTGGAAGATTTGGGCATATAAAACCTCACTGTTATAAGCTACATGGATATCCAAATCAGATATATCAGCAACCTTCCAAATAGAAAGTAGAGGGTACCAAGAAAGTGCTGCATAGTCATCAAAGAAATCAGCAACCTCCTAAGCAGAAGGCAGAGGTCATCAAGAAGGTTTGGAGACCAAAAGCTGACATTCAGACTGATCAAATCCACATACCCAAGAACCAGATCAACAATCAAGCTTGGAGATCATCTGAACAACACACAGGGCAGAGGCATCAAAAGAAATCTCAACTCATCTGGTCAAAGAAAAATACTGCATACATAGCACATACATCACTGAGAGTATCAGCTAAAGAAGACTGGTACTTTGATAGTGGATGTTCAAGACACATGACTGGATTGAAGAATTTGCTAGTAAACTTAAAATCACATTCATCCAGGTATGTGACCTTTGGAGATGGAGCTAAAGGAGAAATCAAGGGAGTTGGAACCTTGGACTGTCAAGATGTTCCAAGACTAGATGATGTGCTGCTTGTTAAAGGTTTAACTGCTAACCTGATCAGTATAAGTCAGTTATGTGATCAAGGGTACAGTGTAAACTTTACCAAATCTGAATGTATAGTGACTAACAAAGAACAAGAGGTTGTCATGAAAGGATCCAGATCTAAAGACAACTGTTACATGTGGGAATCCCAAAATCTCAGTCTCACTTCAACCTGTTCTCTAGCTAAAGAAGAAGAAGTGAAACTGTGGCATCAAAGACTAGGTCATCTTCATTTCAGAGGCATAAAGAAGATCATATCTATGGATGCTGTAAGAGGTATTCCTAAACTGAAGATTGATGATGGCAAAATATGTGGTGAATGTCAAATAGGCAAGCAAACCAAGATGTCCCATCCAAAGCTTCAACATCTGACAACTTCCAAAGTTTTGGAACTTCTACATATGGATCTTATGGGACCTATGCAGGTTGAAAGTCTTGGTGGTAAGAGGTATGCCTATGTTGTGGTTGATGATTTTTCAAGATATACATGGATAAACTTCATCAAAGAAAAGTCAGATGTATTTGATGTATTCAAAGAATTATGTCAAAGATTGCAAAGGGAAAAATCCAGCTGTGTGATCAGAATAAGAAGTGATCATGGAAAAGAATTTGAGAATCAAAAGTTCTTAGATTTCTGCTCTTCAGAAGGAATCAATCATGAGTATTCTTCACCTATCACTCCTCAACAGAATGGGATTGTTGAAAGGAAGAATAGAACCATTCAAGAATCAGCAAGAGCTATGATCCATGCTAAAAAGTTACCTCTATACTTTTGGGCTGAAGCTATGAACACTGCCTGTTACATCCATAACAGAGTTACTTTAAGGAAAGGAACTTTGTCCACAATATATGAAGTCTGGAAGGGCAGAAAACCCACAGTTAAGTACTTCCATGTTTTTGGAAGTATCTGTTATATTCTGGCAGATAGGGAGCAAAGAAGAAAAATGGATCCTAAAAGTGATGAAGGGATTTTCCTTGGATACTCCATAAACAGCAGAGCATATAGAGTATTTAATTCTAGATCCAAGGTTATCATGGAATCCATAAATGTGATAATTGATGATGCTCCTACAGATGTCCCAGAAGATGTTGGAACATCTGCTGATATCAAGATTGAAGCTGAAGAAAAGAATGATCAATATAACTTCACTCAAACTGATACAAGGTCAGAAGATTCAAGCAAACCTCCATCCATCAGAATACAGAAGGATCATCCCAAAGATTTAATAATTGGTGATCCCAACAGAGGTGTAAGCACTAGATCAAGAGAAGTGATTTCAGGTTCTTGTTTTGTTTCCAAAATAGAACCTAAAAATGTCAAGGAAGCTCTCACTGATGAATACTGGATTTGTGCTATGCAAGAGGAATTAGGTCAATTCACAAGGAATGAAGTGTGGAATCTTGTTCCTAGACCTGATGATATAAATGTAATTGGAACAAAATGGGTGTATAAGAACAAGTCAAATGAACAAGGAGTTGTTACAAAGAACAAAGCTAGACTTGTAGCTCAAGGATACACTCAAATTGAAGGGGTGGACTTTGATGAAACCTTTGCACCAGTAGCAAGGCTTGAATCAATAAGACTACTGTTGGGAATTGCTTGTATCTTAAAGTTCAAGCTATTTCAAATGGATGTGAAAAGTGCCTTTCTTAATGGTTATCTTAATGAAGAGGTATATGTAGAACAGCCTAAAGGATTTGTTGATCCAAGCTGTCCAAATCATGTATACAAACTCAAGAAAGCACTTTATGGTCTGAAGCAAGCTCCAAGGGCATGGTATGAAAGACTTACCACATTTCTTATCAAGCAAGGATACAGAAAAGGTGGGATTGATAAAACCCTGTTTGTTAAAGATGAAGAAGGAAATGTCATGATTGCACAAATATATGTTGATGACATTGTGTTTGGTGGGATGTCTGATAAGATGGTCAAACATTTTGTCAAGCAGATGGAATCTGAATTTGAAATGAGTCTAGTAGGTGAATTAACCTATTTTCTTGGTCTGCAAGTTAAGCAAATGGAAGACTCAATGTTCATCTCACAAAGCAAGTACTCCAAGAACATAGTGAAGAAATTTGGAATGGAAAATGCTTCTCATAAAAGAACTCCTGCTCCTACACATTTAAAGCTGACTAAAGATGAGAAGGGTGAGAATGTAGATCAAAGTTTATATAGAAGCATGATTGGAAGCTTGTTATACTTGACTGCTAGCAGACCAGACATTGCATTTGCAGTAGGAGTGTGTGCAAGATATCAAGCTGATCCAAAAGTCAGTCATCTCAATCAAGTCAAGAGAATTCTTAAATATGTTAATGGTACTTGTGACTATGGCATAATGTACTTTCATGGTTGCAAACCTATTCTCACTGGCTTCTGTGATGCTGATTGGGCAGGAAGTGCTGATGACAGAAAAAGCACTTCAGGAGGATGCTTCTTTCTAGGAAACAATCTGATTTCTTGGTTCAGTAAGAAACAGAATTGTGTATCTTTATCTACAACTGAAGCTGAATACATAGCAGCAGGTAGCAGTTGTTCTCAGTTGGTTTGGATGAAGCAGATGCTCACTGAGTACAATGTCCCACAGGATGTCATGACATTGTACTGTGACAACTTAAGTGCAATCAACATATCTAAAAATCCTATTCAACATAGCAGGACAAAGCATATTGATATCAGACATCATTTCATCAGAGATCTTGTAGAAGAGAAGGTGATTTCATTGGAGCATGTTGCTACAGATCTGCAATTAGCTGATATCTTTACCAAAGCATTGGATGCTACACAATTTGAGAACTTAAGGGGCAAACTTGGAATATGTTTATGTGATATTTAGCAGTTAATGAGATGTGCCAACATGTCTTATGACATTGCATGGCATAAGTTCCAGATGGCAAAGCTAGTCTGGACAAGATCCTTGGGAATTCCATTCTTAATCATTTGGACTGTAACGGCTACTTATTTAGTAACTACTTATAAGAAGCTATCAAGATTCTCATCATATCATCACAAGCGAATCACATTAACTCTCAAATCTTCAGAAATCATAAACCCTAAAGCTGTTCATCCTTCTTCCTCTACAATGTCTCAAAACCCTAAAACAGCTGAGGAAATTCTCAACAAGGAAGACGTGGTTCATGCCACTCCAATCTCTGTTGTGCCAATGTCTTCAACACCATTGGACGAGCTCAAGGGAAGCGCCTCTCACACTAAAAAGGCAAGAACACCAAAGAGATGTAAAGATCAAATCAGAAGCAAAGCTAAAGGCATTCCCTCTCCTGCTAACATGTCTACAAGATACTCCAAATATGTTGATGATTCCATCAAGGAGATTGTTAACCAAGTCTTTTCTGAACAAAGAGTGGTGAAAGGGATCTCTGTTCCTTTGAACACCATTCCTGCACCTCAAGAAGAACCAACTCAGGCTACAAAGGACACTGCTGCAGAACAAGATGTCCCAACAGATGTTGGAACATCTGAAGATAAGAAAAAGAACTTATCTGATGTTGAACAATCTAAGGACAAAGTCTCAAATGAAAATGATGAAGAGGTCTCTGAAGAACAGGCTCAAGGCTCAAATGAAGATCAAATCCCTGCTGATCAACCAGCTGAAGAGGAGGCTGCTCAATCTCCTCCAGTGGCCAATCTGGAGCAGGACTCTGATGCAGAGATCATAGCATCTGTGAAACCCAGCATTGCTAAAAGACTAAGGTCCAGGAAAGGAAAGATGCAAGCTGAACCTGTCATCCCTGAGAAAAATAAGGCTAGTTCAAAGAAAGGCAAAGCTAAAGCTATCTTTGGTCCAACAAAACCATGGAGCAAAGTTCAAACCCAGAAGAGAAAAGATTCAACACCATCAGATTCAGATGTTGGATCAGATGTCCCAACATCTCCTCCCAAGAAGAAACCAGCACAAGCTAGAGTTTCAACTGCTGTCCCAGAAGCTCCTTTGGACAACATATCCTTCCATCATGTCTCCAGTGTCAACAGATGGAAATATGTGTATCAAAGAAGGGTTGCCTTGGAAAGAGAACTAAGTAGCAATGCACTTGAGTGCACAGAACTGATAGGCCTCATCTCTGCTGCAGGACTATTCAAAACAGTCTCAGATCTCTCTCCCTGCTATGAACTACTTGTCAAAGAGTTCATTGTGAATCTTCAGGAGGATTGTTCAAATGGTAAGTCTTCTGAGTTTAGAAAAGTTTTTGTTAGAGGTAAATGTGTACAGTTTTCTCCTCAAATCATCAATGAGTATCTAGGAAGAGAAACAGATGGACCTAATGAATTAGGTAAGACAGATAATCAAGTCTGTAAAGTGATCACTGCAAACCAGGTTAAGGCATGGCCTGTGAAGGGAAAGCTCTCTGTGAGCATGCTTACCAGAAAGTATGCCATGCTGAACAGAATTGGAACTGCTAACTGGGTGCCTACCAACCACACTTCCTCAATCTCAACTGGTCTAGCCAGATTCATCTATGCTGTGGGAACTCAAACCAATCTGGACTTTGGAGCTTTTATCTTTGATCAAACCATGAAGCATGCCAGCTCCTCAGCAACAAAGCTTCCAATAGCCTTTCCATCATTGCTGTGTGGAATAGTGCTCAATCAATACCCTGGCATTCTCACTGACAAGGATACAGCATGCAAAAGAGAGAGCCCCCTGGCTTTTCACTACAAATTATTTCTCAGTCACCATGCTGCAGATGTTGAAACACCTGCTGGGACATCTGTTGGTCCCTCCTCTGCTAAGAATCCAATCTCCAAGAAAGAATTAATTGCTGAGCTAAAGTGCACCTGCAAAGAGCTTGAAGCTAGAAAGAAGAAGCTGGAGGAAATAATTAAGAGGTTGGAAAGTGAAGAAGATCAGACAGCTGCATCTGATGAAGACAGTGAAGCTGAAAGTGAAGCTGATAAAGATGAAGACACTGAAGTGGAGGAAGCTACTGAGAGTGATGAATCTGAGTGATCTGTGTATGTGAGGCATTTGTAATGACAGCAATAATTTGTAATTCTGGATAATAGTTCTTTGGCCCTTAATTTTGTGTCTACCAAGGGGGAGAACAACAACAACAAATTTGTACTGCTGTTTAATTTTTGAATGAAATCTGTTTGTTTCTGTCTGAACTGAATCAGTGTGTATTTCTGTTGCAACAAGACTGGACTCATATTTGTTTGAGGGGGAGTAATCTCAAATAAGAATCAACAGAAAAGTAATGATATACTCTGATAAAAAGATCTTCTGCTGCACTCTGAAAACCAGGAAAGATGTTAGCCAAAAATTAGCCAAAGGGGGAGTTTGTAGATGTTTAAGAATTGGCAGAATTTTTGACCAAACAAGAAATGTTAAATTCAGTTCAGAATGTCCTATCAGATGTTGGGACATTAGCAAACAGAGTATGTGAACTTATTTGAGGATGTCTCATCAGATGTTGGGACATTGTGTAAATGACTAAGTTCAGTTTTGTCAGGATGTCCCAACAGATGTTGAGACATCTCAGACCTGCTACCAGAATTAATTATTGATTAACAGATCAGAGATATTTAAGGAGAACTATCTGGAATTAATTAATGCTGGATAAAAACAGAACAAGGCGCATCTGTAGGGAGTTTTAAATTGAAGATTCAGATTAAAACAGAAGACCTAATGCACCTAGAATATAGGAGGTAACAAACCCTAAATTCAAGGTGACAGTTGCTGCACATTAGGGCTGGATCATTCTACAGAAAGCCCAAAATTCAGATACCTATTTAAACAACAGAAACTCATAGAATTGAGTACGAATTTCAGAAGACCAAATAGGGTGTCTAGTGTTTTAAATAGCAGGTTGTTTTTATGTACCACTTTATGAGCTTTTAAGCAAAAGTGCATTTGTGACTTGATTGAAACTGTGAAGTAAGATCAAGCTGTTATTGTTTGAAGGATGTCTTCAACTTTTGTAAACTTGTAAACTTGATCACTGGGTGATTGAGGGGGAGTGAGTAGGGTACTCTTATCTAAGTGAGTCTTAGGTAGAAATTGCATTGGGTAAGTATTAAGTGATAGATTAAACAGGGTGGTTTAAGTCTAGAATTAATATTACTAATAGTGGATTTCCTCCTGGCTTGGTAGCCTCCAGATGTAGGTGTGGTTATACGCTGAACTGGGTTAACAAACTTCTGTGTTGTTTACTTTTCTTGCTGTTTAAGTTTTGGTTAAATCTGTCAAATGTCCTATTAAGTGTTGGGACATCTCTTAGGACATCTCATACCTGATCACAGAATTTCAGAAATTATAAGGGTTACTCCTGTAGAGTAATTATTATTTCCTGTATTTTGAAGCATGCATCAAGTCCTGCATCTTGCCCAAGATGTCAGGACTCATTTTGTAATCGGGCCATCTTGTATTTTGTGCAAAGATCAATTAATGAATATTAGGACATCTTTTGCAAATGAGTCTTTTCTTTTCTGCTCACTGTTTTTCATTTTTCATTTTTTGTACAAAAATAAAATGGCAATGCTTTTCAAAATAAATAACTTCATTTTCACTTTTTTTAAATAAGGTAAAACTGATCACTAAAATGAACAAATCTAAACCCTTGCAGAAAGTGTCCTCCAGACTGCACCGACAACGACACTGCTATGACTTCGTATGACTTTGACAATCCAATCAATCAAGCTGATGAAGGGGTCAAAGAAGATTATGAGCTACCTGAAGAGCTAGCCAGGTTATTAAGGCAAAAGGAGAAGGTTATCACTCCTCATCAGGAGGAGGTTGAGACGGTTAATCTTGGTACAGAAGAAGACTTGAAAGAAGTTAAGATCGGGGCCTGCCTGCAAGATCCAGTAAAAAAGCAGCTGATTGATATGCTTCGGGAATATGTGGATGTTTTTGCTTGGTCTTATCAGGATATGCCAAGGTTGGACACCGACATTGTCATGCACAAGCTACCTCTGAAAGAAGACTGCTCGCCAGTAAAACAGAAGTTGCGCCGTACTCGTCCAGATATGGCAATGAAGATAAAAGAAGAGGTACAAAAGGCGTAGGACGCCGGTTTCCTTGTTGTGACTAGCTATCCGCAGTGGGTTGCTAATATTGTACCTGTGCCTAAGAAAGATGGCAAGGTGAGAATGTGTGTGGTTTACCGGGACCTGAACAGAGCCAGCCCGAAAGACGATTTCCCTTTACCTCACATTGATGTATTGGTCGACAATATGGCTCAGTTCTCGGTGTTCTCCTTCATGGATGAATTTTTAGGATATAATCAGATCAAAATGTCACCTGAAGACATGGAGAAGACAACTTTCATCACACCCTGGGGCACATTCTGTTACAAGGTGATGCCATTCGGATTGAAGAATGAGGGTGCCACTTATCAACGGGCTATGGTAACTTTATTCCATGACATGATCCACAAAGAAATTGAATGTTACGTGGATGACATGATTGCCAAGTCCCTCACAGAAGAAGACCACCTGGTGAATCTGTTGAAGTTATTCAAGCGTCTGAGGAAGTACCAATTGAAGTTAAACCCCAACAAATGCACATTCGGGGTGCGATCCGGTAAGCTGCTGGGATTTATTGTAAGTGAGAAAGGGATTGAAGTTGACCCTGATAAAGTCAAAGCCATTTAAGAAATGCCTGCACCGAAGACTGAAAAAGAAGTTTGGGGGTTCTTAGGTAGATTGAACTACATTTCAAGGTTCATATCTCACCTCACAGCAACTTGTGAACCCTTATTTAGGTTGTTAAGAAAAGAACAAACGGTCAGGTGGAACGAAGACTGCCAGAGGGCTTTTGACAAAATCAAGGAATACTTACAAGAGCCTCCAATCCTTATGCCTCCAGTTGAAGGAAGACCTCTAATCATGTACTTGACAGTATTAGAAGAGTCAATGGGGTGTGTGTTGGGCCAGCATGACGAGTCTGGTCGAAAAGAGTATGCAATTTACTACCTGAGCAAAAAGTTTACCGACTGTGAACAACGTTATTCACTGCTCGAGAAAACTTGTTGTGCTTTAGTGTGGGCTGTTCGCCGACTGAGACAGTATATGTTGACCCACACTACCTTATTGATATCCAAGATGGATCCAATTAAGTACATTTTTTAGAAGCCAGCACTTACCGGACGGGTTGCAAGATGGCAAATGATCCTCACAGAGTATGACATTCAGTACACATCTCAAAAGGCCATCAAAGGCAGTGTATTGTCTGATTATCTCGCTGAGCAATCCATTGATGATTACCAGCCTATGAGATTTGACTTCCCCGATGAAGACATCATGTTCATAAAAGCAAAAGATCATGAAGAGCCTATTCACACTGAAGGGCCTGACCCGGAAGAAGAATGGACTATGATGTTTGATGGGGCTGTTAATATGAATGGTCGTGGTGTTGGTGCAGTACTCATTACACCTAAGGGAGTTCACATGCCTTTTTTGGAAAAACTCACCTTTAACTGCACTAACAACGAAGCTGAATACTGTTGCACCCTAAAATTTGCCCTCACAACACAAGACTTTGTGTTCTAAGAAGGTTCACAAGGTTCACAAGTTCCATAACATTTGCAAGACCTTTCATGAGGTTCATGAAGTCCACAAGTTACTTCTTGAAGGTTCACAAGGTTCACAAGTTCCCAATGCTTATATAACCTTTCATGAGGATCATGAAGTCTACAAGGCACTTCTTGAAGGTTCACAAGGTTCACAAGCTTCTCAACATCTTCAAGACCTTTCATGAGGTTCATGAAGTCTACAAGTTACTTTATGAAGGTTCACAAGGTTCACAAGATTCACAATGATTACAAAGCTCTCCTGAGGTTCATGAGATCTACAAAACCATTTCATGAGGTTCACAAGGTTCACAAGCTTCACAATACCTCCCATGAGTATCACAAGACATCTTATGAAGATTCACAAGGTTCACAAAGTTCACAAATTGGTCAAAGAAGTTGACAATTCCCTCAGACAATGCACCTCCTAAGCAGTGCATCCAAAACTAGGGTTTTGACTTTAATCAGGCTAAATGTACTTCCAATACCTCAAGTGAGCTTCATAACATCTTATATGTGTATAAGAACCCCCATGACAAGTTTCAAGACTTTTCTCAAAAGTTTGCTCAGTCAGATGATCAGATAAGTCAAAATCAGTCAGTGCAGTTAAAAAGTCAAACTGAGGTCAACTGTGGTCAAACCAAAGTCAAACTTCATGATTTTTTGCCAACATCAAGTATATGAAGTAAAATTCATCATTTGATCAAGGATTGATCATGATTCATCAAGGAGATTCCAGATCATCAATAATCAGGAGTTTCTAAATTAGGGCTTCCTTAGTAAAAGTCAACTGAACTTTGACCAGCCATAACTTTCACATACTTCATCACCAAGTCTCCATCCAAAGCTCATTTTGAAGGAAATTGAATTCCCTACAACTTTGATGTTGAAAGTTAAGCCCAAAAATGCTTCATTTGAAAGATATGATCTAAGACATTATAGGTCATTTCAAAAGTCAACAAAAAGTCAACAACTTCAAAAGGGCATAACTTGAGATTGGTAAATGATATGGACCTGAAACCAATGGGGTTGTTTAGAGGACTCTTCAAGCTTTCCAAAAAGTCCAAGAACACCCTCATACCTTTAAAATTGATGGAGATGTGTCCTTGCAAAGTTGGGCAATTTTGTGATGGTTTATATTGAAAAGGGGGGCCTAAAAACAATTTTCTCCAAATGGGTTGGCCAAATTATGACCCAACCCATACAATAACATCTTGCACGAAATTTCCATAATATTTTCATAATTTTTATTTTATTTAATTAATTTATTATGATTTTTTATTCTTAAAATCATTTTAAATTTAAATAAAATATTAAATGTGAAGATTAATTTGATTTATTGATTTTAGAAAGTCATAAAATCAGTATGGAATAAGTTGATACAAGAGTTATGTGGAATGGCTTGAAATAGAAGGCATTGGTACAAAATATTGAACTTTCATGGCATGATCTTTCTCAATCTTAAAAAATCAAAACTTCCACATAATCAATCAAGTTTTTGACCTAGATTGATTCTCTTATAAGTACTAAACCTAATGCTATCATTCATTCACGAGTTGGCTGCCTCTAGAGTAAGTTCCAAATTTTCAAAACTCACCAAAAAACTTCAATTCGGATTATTGCATACAGGCCTTACCAACACGTTTTGAAGGTTGATTCATGATCCCTAAGGACTCTTGATGCTATCCCATTGCAGTGCATCACCTAAAAGCCATCCATATGCATAAACCGATCTTCAACATTCATATTTTTTCTTGTTTTCGATTCTGAATATTGGTTTGTTTTTAATGAATTTTGACTTGAAATTATTGTTTGTGATGAGCCATAGACTGATTCTGGACAGGTTTCTTGAAGCTTCATCACCCAATACGAATTCGGCCATGATTAGGGTTTCGGTCAAAATTTAGGGACTCTTGATTTAGTGAATTTAAATTGATTCTAAAGACATAGAATGAATCGTGTGGATGCCAGGAGCATGCTTCTGTGCTTAATTTTTAAAAATTGTATGGTTTTGTTGCTTGTTGATATTCGTAGGTTTTTCTGGGAATGATTTTTCGCAGGAAAATTTGCAAGTATTTTCATAGGAAAATTCGCAGCTCAGGAGGTTGAAGATGAAGTTTGCCGCGCGTTCAGAAATTCAAATTATGGTTAACCTATTTTATTTTGTTTTATTATTTGTTTATCACAAGCAGTGGCTTGTCCCAGTGGAAAGTTATGCGCATAGTTGACAATAGGGCCAGGGTTCGAATCCTGCCTTGTATCATTGTTTTGTTATTTTTTCAGGATAATCAAAAGGCTTAATATATTATGATTCGTAGCTGGTTCCTGAGTAGATTCGCTCATCTAGCTTGGTTGGTTGCGTGCATATGCGTGTGATGGAAAGGTCCTGGGATCAAATCCCACCCCAGGCCTTTTTGTTTCATTATTTTCCTGGATTTATCAAGCAAGACATAAAAGAAATTCTTCCTCCTTCATTGCTACCTGCGCCTGGCTGGCCTAGTGGTTGGTGTTTGTTGCTGGCAATCAGAAGGACATGGGATCAAATCCTGATCAGGTAAGTTCCTCTCTTTTTTTTTTTTTTTTTTTTTTTGCAATATTTTCTATTTTTTGCTATTTTGTTTAATTATTAAAGTTATATGTATATAAATATAATTAAAATAATATTATCTATGTTCAATATAACTCAAATTCTATATTTCTTTTTTTTTTATAATCATGTAAATAAATAAATTAAAATAATCTTATATAAAAAAAAATCCTAAAAAAAATATGTTCTAAGATAAACCCTAATTTTTTCAAAACTCTAAAATATTTTCTAAAAGAAATCAAACCCTAATTTATTTTTTTTAAAACCTAATTTATTTCTATTTTCTTTTAACTAAATTTATGTTCTTAATGTAATTATTATATATATTCATTATAATTCTTAAAAATTTTGTAAATATGATTATTGTTTATTTAAAATTTATTGTCTCCATAATGTATAAATATCTTTTATTGTTGATATATTTAGAATTTTATAATGATTAAAACTTATAATTATATTATATTCAAAACTTTTATTCTTATTATATATTAAAATTAAAATTTGTGTTTATAATATTTTTCTATTTATTTTTATTTTATTTTAATTATTGTTACTAACTACACTATTATTTATTATTTACTATTATCTTATATTTTTATTGTTTCTCTAACCTTATTTACTTTTTCTAATTATTATTATTATTATATTATTATCACTAACCCATTTATATTCTAATTATGCTTATTATTATTTACTAACCCCTTATTTTCTTTTATTTATTGCTTATTTATTTATTATTTATTTTGCTATTTATTTTGCTTATTATAATCATTTTGTAATTGCTCATTGGATGTAAATTGAGTAATATTGTAATTATTATTTTTGCTATGGTTAGTAATTAGGGAGTGCAAAACTTGTATATTCTTAAAATTAAAATTAGATCATGTTAATATAAGATAATTAAATTAAACACGTCACACACGTAAGTCGATTTTAATCGCCGTCTCACATTTCTAAGGTTATCCCTCAAGTTGCCTACGAATAATGGTCAAGTGGGGTGTATAAAGCAAGTCCCTTAAAAGAAAAATCATCAAGTCCCTCATGGTTGCCTATACGAATCGAGTCCCTTCGAAATAAATGATGATAGTCCCTCCTTTATGCTTATTACACCCCACAGTTGCCTTCATAACCAGATTGTCCCTCACATGTCCCTAATATCCAAGGTAAAGACTACCTACTCCTTAATAGTAGGGATAGTCTTACCAAGGAAAGAATAAAAGACAAGAAAGACTTAGAACTTTAGGGTAGGTACCTCTTAGTTGCTTGCTCACTCCATTTTTCAAACACTTAACAAATTTCGAACAAATTTTCAAACAAGTTTTTACACATCCGTACATGGATTATTATTAACTATTCTGAAAATTTTTCTATTCACACACTACACTTTCAAAAAACAATTTAAAGTGAGCTTAAGTAACTAAGAGCCCATGGATAACCATGGATGAAAAGGGTGCTAATACCTTCCCTTTTCATAACCTACCCCCCGGACCCAAAATATTCTCTTAAGGTCTTTCCTGTTCTTTTATAACCTTTCCTTTAGGATAAAATAAAAGTCGGTGGCGACTCTTGCTATCCGCAACATTACTTAAAGTCAGTTCTCCCACCGTGTTACAGAACTGGCGACTCTGCTGGGGATCTATTTAAGAGGGGTACCCTTAGGAATTAAGATCACTTTGAATTGTTTGCCTTGTTTGTTTTATATTACTTGTTGGGGTGCTCTTATGTGTGAAAGGTCCTAACCCGGATCTAGTGTACCTTAGGTAAATGGCAATAGACCAAGGAAACTGTACGACGTATATCGATACGGTTGATCTGGTGGCCATAGTTAGTGCGACTTCTTGGTTGGTGCTTATATTCCTTAAGTCAAGTTGAGGATAATATTGAGGCTGCCATATGTTGTCAATGCACTAACTAACTTTTAGAACCCTAGTTAACTCATCTTGGCCTTTAGAAGGTAGTGAGGTAACCGGCTTTGGTGCAGACTGAAGTTGGTTGACACTCGATACTACGCTCATTGAGATCTTAAACTTGGAGGGTTTTGGTTGGCAAGTAAGTTGCCTTCTGAACAACCACCCTTGTGAAGGATCAATGATATTGAGATCCCTTAGAACCTGGTTACTTTTGTAGGACAGGATGAACCATCTAACTTCAGGGGAGGGTACTTACCTTTGAACCTCATGCAAGCCTTTAAACCTAGGGCAATTGTGTGACTTGTTTGTGTGTGCCACATGTTTGTGATTGAGCATAACATCATGACATCATCATGCATCATAAGCATAGCATTTTCACTAACCATTTCAAGGACCAAAGGATTTATCTTTGTTCTTTGTTGCAGGTCATGGCTTCTGCTCGTAGAAACACCATCAGGATCAACTTTGTGGGCATACCTGCTAAGCTTAAAGAGTTGGTTTCTCAAGTGTCTGATCATTCCCAATTCATCAAAAGACAAGGTCACCTACTAGATCTAGTCACTTCAGGGTTCAATGAAGACATGATGAGTGTCCTGTTTCAGTTCTTTGACCCTAAACACCATTGCTTTACATTTCCCGACTATCAGCTAGTTCCAACCATGGAGGAGTTCTCTAAACTTCTGGGTATCCTTGTTCTTGATCAGAAACCATTCACAGGTTTGGAGAAGGAACTTAAACCTGAGGTTATTGCTGCAGCTCTACATCTGAAGAAGTCTGACATTGTTCTAGAGACGAGAAGTGGAGTCAAGGGTATTCTTGCCAAGGTATTAATGGATAAAGCTCAAATGTTCTTGAAGGCCATGAGCTATGATGCTTTTGAGGAGATCTTAGCCTTGCTGATATATGGCTTAGTATTGTTCCCCAATCCAGATCAGTTCATAGATGTTCATGCCATCAACATCTTCCTGAGTCACAACCCAGTGCCTACATTGCTTGGAGACATCCTGCATTCTCTTCACACCCGTACTACAAGGGCAAGAGGAACTTTGATGTGTTGCATACCTTTACTATCCAGGTGGTTTATTTCTCACCTTCCTCGCTCAGTAATGAAGAATGAGCAAGGGTTCAGATGGTCCAAGAGGATCATGTCACTATCTCACTCAGATATCCATTGGTGCTCCAGATCTATGGAGAATGTCACCATCATTGACCGTTGTGGGGAGTTTCCTAATGTGCCACTTCTAGGCATAAGAGGAGGCATCACCTACAACCCCTCTCTAGCTTTACAACAGTTTGGTTACGCTCGGAGCGATGGCCCACATGACATGTTGATTCAGGGCATTGTGTTTGATTACGACAACGATCTTCAGGGTCACCGTCAGAGATTCATACGAGCTTGGGGAAAGGTAAACAGGATTGACAGCAAGACACTGGAGCCTAAGTACACTATTCCTATGGAGGCTTATCTCAGATGGGTACGATCTCGTGCTCAGACACTCATGATGCCATATCCTGCCGTCCTACCAGTTACCATGGAACCTGTTGCTGAAGGAGACACTGCTTATACCATCCTTCACCCAGACATGCCTACTGATATGGAAGACTTGCAGAGATCATGGATCCAACTGAAAGAGCAAAGGGATACTTTCGAGGCTCATTACAAAGCAAGCCAAGAAAAGATCCTGGAGCTAACAAAGCTACTTCACGAGGAACGAAATCTCAACTCATACCTCAATACAAAGAGGAAACGTCCATGGGAGACTTAAAACCCCATCTTTTGTACTTATTTCATTTTCATTTTTGTAAGCCTAAAAGGCAAAACAAAGTTATTACTAATAAAAGTTTACTTTCGTTTTTGTCTAAGCAAATTTAAATCCTGCGGTCCTTGAAAACATTGCATATGCATTCCCATATCATTTCATTGCATCACAGGTTTATAATTGTGCACAGGTTTCTCATCTTCTCGCTGTTTATTTCAGCAATGGCTCTTGAACAATCAGTTAAGGATCTTCAGGCACAGAATGCATAGTTCCAAGAGCTGATCTTGAACCTGGCCAAGGGGCAAGATGATTTGAAGGCACTGCTGGCCAAGAAGACTAAGAAGACTAGAAGGTCTGCTGGGTTGCTCAACATGGGAAGAAGGTTCAAAGGTCCTGTCAAGACCAAGGAAGAGGTTGAAGACTATGAATCTGAGGAATCTGAGAAAGAGAGAGGCAGTCTCCACAACACTATGGGGGACTCTGATTCTGAGGCTAATTACTACCATGAGCCTAATGAAGACAAATTCAAGATGCTGTTGGATAGAATGGATGCTATGGAGCTGCAGAAATCATCTGGGCTGGATTTTGAGGATTTGAGTTTGATATCTGGGGTTGTGATACCCATTGGTTTCAAGGTTCCTACCTTTGTTGTTTATGATGGGGTCTCTTGTCCCAAACTGCATCTGAGGTCTTATGTCAGAAGAATTCAACCCCACACTGCTGACAAAAAGTTGTGGATCCACTTTTTTCAAGAGAGCTTATCTGGAGCTCAGTTGGAGTTGTATTATCAGTTGGAGAGTGTTAACATCAGAGACTGGAATGACCTTGCTGAAGCTTTCTACAAGCAGTATCAATACAATGCTGACTTAGCCCCCACTCGCATGCAGCTCCAGAGCATGTCTATGGGTGCCAAAGAAAGTTTTAAGGAGTATGCTCAGAAGTGGAGAGATTTAGCTGGAAGAGTTCAACCCCCTTTGACTGATAGGGAATTGGTTGATATGTTCATGTGTACGCTGAATGGTCCGTTTTACAGTCATCTCATTGGAAGCTCATCATCTGGTTTCACTGAGTTGATTATGACAGGAGAGCGGGTAGAGAATGGTATCAAGAGTGGTAAGATCCAAGTGGGCACTTCTTCATCAGGTACTGCAAAGAAGCCTCCCGCTGGGAAGAAAGAATCCAATGCTGTTTATGGTCAACCTGATCGTAACAGAAGGCATCAGTCTGTTAGTGCGGTTCATATTTCAAATCCAACTCCTGCAACAACAGAGCAGCCTCAAGGCAACCAACAGAGGGCTAGAAGACAGTTCACGAAGATCAACATGTCAATGGCTCAGGCATTGCAACACTTGTTGAAGGCTGAACTTATTACCCTGAGGGAGGCTCCTCAGAATCCCAATGTTACTTCTCCCAAGTACAATCCCAATGCACGATGTGCATATCATTCAAACTGTCCAGGACATGATACTAATAACTGCTGGGTCTTGAAGAACAAAATTCAAGATATGATTGATGCTGGAGAAATTGAGTTTGATCCACCAGGTACTCCAAATGTGATTACAGCTCCAATGCCAAATCACGAGAAGACTGTCAATGCCATTGATGAAGACTTGCATGTTTATTCAGTAATGGAGTTGAGTACACCACTGTCTGTTATCAAAAAGAGGTTAGTACAAGCTGGGATCTTTCCAGGTTGTCGTGAAGATTGTCATTATTGTACCTATAAGCCAGATAGTTGCTTCATTCTGAGAGATGGAATTCAACGTCTTATGGATAAGTATACTATAGTGTTTGAAAGAAGACCAGCATCTGTAGAAAGTATGGTAGATCATCTGACTCAGGGTAAGAAGATTGAAGAGGTTGACATGGTTGACAAAGTACCGGTGAGAATCACTTCAAAGGGTCCCATTAAAATCACTCATCAGGGCCCAATCAAGATCACTGCTGAAGGTCCTGTGAAAGTTGTTGCTGAAGCCAGAGTGGCTCCTCTGATCATTACTACTCCAGGTCCTATCCCATATACGTCTGACAAAGCTGTGCCTTGGCACTATGGGTCTGATGTTTACATCCATGGTGTTAAGCAAGAGCCTGTAGCTGATGTGCCTGTTGACATTGATAATATTGCTGGATCTAGTAAGATCACTCGTAGTGGAAGAATCTTCTCTCCTCCAGTTGCTTCTAAGAGTGCAGTTACTCCTGCTGCTACCTCCACCACTGATGCTCGGGGCAAGGGTCCTGTTATTGAGCCTATATCTACTGATGTGCCAGCTGCTGATGACCTCTCTAAGCAGATGGAAGAAGTATTGAAAATCATTCGCAAGAGTGATTATGACATTGTTGATCAGTTGGGGCATACTCCCTCAAAGATTTCCATGCTCTCCCTATTATTATGTTCTGAAGCTCATGCCAAGTCATTGATCAAGTTTCTGAAGATGGCTCATGTACCCAGTGCAATTTCTGTGGACCAATTTGAAAACTGTGTTGCCCACCTGACTTATGACAATGGGTTAGGATTTTCTGATGCTGACTTGACCCCTGCCAAGAGGGATCATAACAGGGCCTTGCATATTTCAATTGAATGCAGGGGCACTACCCTGTCTCATGTGCTGATAGACAATGGTTCCTCTCTGAATGTGTTGCCTAAAGAAGTCCTGAACAAGCTGAGTCCTGAAGATACTGTGCTAAAGCCCAGTAATATTGTGGTAAAGGCTTTTGATGGTTCTAGAAGAGTAGTGCATGGGGAAATTGATCTTCCAATCCAAGTTGGTTCCCAGGTGTTTACTGCTACATTTTATGTGATGGATATTCGTCCTTCATACTCTTGTCTGCTTGGTCGTCCCTGGATCCATGGGGCAGGTGCTGTGACCTTTACATTGCACCAAAAGTTGAGATATCCGGTGAATGGAAAGGTTGTTACGGTCTATGGAGAAGAAGAGTACTTTGTCAGCCATGTGAATACTTTCAAGTATCTGGAAGTGGAAGGTGAATACATTGAAACTCCGTGTCAGTCATTTGAAGTGATTCCCTGGGTTGGTAATGATTATGTAGCTCCTCCTGCTGTGAAGAAAGTTCTTGTGGTCACCAGAAAACCTCCAACAATGGCAATGGCCTCCCTCAATGATGCTAGAGCTGTGGTGGATGAAGGTGGTTGTACTATTTGGGGTCAGCTTCCTGATATTCCATACAAGTCTGACAAGTTTGGTTTGGGTTTCACTGCAGAGTCCCAGAAGGCTGTTTGTCGTGCTCGTGCTGCTCGTGTCACTAATCAAGGGGTTATCAATGCTGTGGGAGACTATGATGAAGACTACAACTTGGATGCATGGATTTTTCCTACTGTGGGTGCTGGACTCAATAATTGGAAAGCTGAAGATGTTATCCCTATCTCCTTTAGTCAGGAGTAAATACTATTACTGTGTTATGTTTTTAAATTTGTAATTTCTGAACAATAAAACTTTTAAGCCATGTGCCTTACCCGGGGCACAATGGTGTGCTTGTTACGGGCTGTCATTTCATTTGCATACTTCATTCAATAAAATCAGTGGACGTTTCGTTTTCGTAAATATTGTGTTCCTTGTCTTTCTTTTTCTTTTATTTTTGTTTTATCAGCTATGTGTTCTTACACACACCCACATCACTAAAATGCAGATCCTCATCCACTCTGGATCCTGTTGATAACAGTTCTACTATTGCCAATTACAATTTCGAGAATCCGATCTATCAAACTGAAGACGGAAATGAGGACGATTGTGAAATACCTGTAGAGCTTGCTAGGTTGTTACAACAAGAAGAGAAAGCTATACAGCCACATGAAGAGCCGGTCGAAGTTGTGAATCTAGGAACTGAAGAAAACAGAAAAGAGGTCAAGGTAGGGGCTGATTTAGAGGACAGTGTCAAGAGCAGGTTGATTCAGATGTTACGTGACTATGTGGAGATCTTTGCTTGGTCTTATGAAGATATGCCAGGGTTGGATACAGACATTGTGGTTCACCGTTTACCAGTGAAAGAAGATTGTCGTCCGAAGAAGCAAAAGGTTCGTCGTATGCGTCCTGAAATGTCAGAAAAGATCAAGGCAGAGGTAATGAAACAGTTCAATGCAGGGTTCTTAGCAGTGACTTCTTATCCTCAGTGGGTTGCAAATGTGGTACCGGTTCCAAAGAAAGATGGTAAGGTACGTATGTGTGTAGACTACAGAGATTTGAACAAGGCTAGCCCCAAAGATGACTTTCCACTTCCTCATATTGATATTCTGGTAGACAACACTGCTCAGCATAAGGTATTCTCTTTTATGGATGGTTTCTCTGGTTACAATCAAATCAAGATGGCACCTGAAGATATGGAGAAGACAACATTTGTGACACAGTGGGGCACTTTTTGCTATAAGGTGATGCCATTTGGTTTGAAGAATGCAGGGGCAACATATCAGCGTGCTATGGTGGCTTTGTTTCATGATATGATTCATCATGAGATAGAGGTATATGTAGATGATATGATAGCCAGATCTCAGAATGAAGAGCAACATCTTGATCATCTGCACAAGTTGTTTGAGAGGTTGAAGAAATGCAAGTTGAGATTGAACCCAAACAAGTGTACTTTTGGAGTTAGATCTGGTAAACTCCTGGGTTTCATTGTCAGTGGAAAAGGTATTGAAGTGGATCCTGCAAAAGTGAAAGCTATACGAGAGATGCCAGCTCCCCGTACTGAGAAGGAGGTTAGAGGTTTCTTGGGACGATTGAACTACATTGCAAGATTTATTTCCCAATTAACTACCATCTGTGAGCCAATTTTCAAGTTGTTGAAGAAAGATCAGGTGATGGAATGGAATGATGAGTGCCAGACTGCCTTTGATGAAATCAAGAGATATTTGCTAGAACCACCAATTTTGATGCCACCAGTTGATGGAAGACCCTTGATTATGTACTTAACAGTGTTAGACAATTCAATGGGGTGTGTGTTGGGGCAACATGACGAGTCTGGTTGAAAAGAGCAGGCAATATACTACCTTAGCAAAAAGTTTACCGACTGTGAAACAAGATACTCACTGCTCGAGAAAACTTGTTGCGCTTTGGCATGGGCTGCTCGCCGTCTAAGACAGTATATGTTGACCCATACTACCTTATTGATTTCTAAGATGGATCCAATCAAGTACATATTTGAGAAACCTGCTCTCTCCGGAAGAATTGCAAGATGGCAAATGATCTTGACAGAATATGACATACAGTATACTACTCAGAAGGCCATTAAGGGAAGTGTTGTTGCTGATCATTTGGCTCATCAAGCGGTGGATGATTATCAGTCAATGAATTTTGAGTTCCCTGATGAAGACATTATGATTATTACCAAAGAACCTGGACAATATGACGGACCTGAACAAGGATCCCGATGGACTATGGTTTTTGATGGTGCCTCTAATGCACTTGGTAATGGTGTTGGTGTTGTGATTAGTTCCCCTGAAAGTTGTCATACCCCGATTACTGCTAGACTTTGTTTCCATTGTACCAATAACATGGCCGAATATGAGGCATGTATCCTGGGTATTAAAGCTGCTATTGATATGAAGATTCAGTTCCTTGATGTGTATGGAGATTCAGCCCTGGTAGTAAGTCAGATTAAAGGAGATTGGGATACCAAGCATGATAACCTCATTCCTTACAGAGAGCATGTGTTGTCTTTGATCCCACATTTCAAAGAGATTACCTTTGAGCACATTCCACGGAGAGAAAATCAATTGGCAGATGCTTTGGCCACCATGGCATCTATGTTTGAGATTAACTGGGATGATGAAGCTCCCAAGATTACTATTGATAGATTTGAAAAGCCTGCATACTGCAATGAGATTGACACAGAAGGGGCAGAGGAGAAGCCTTGGTTCTATGAAATGAAAAGATATCTCGAAGCTCAGGAGTTCCCTGAAGGGGCATCTGTCAAAGATAGGAAGTTTCTGAGAAGGTTTTCTGCTAAGTTCTTTCTGAGTAATGGCATCCTGTATAAGCGCAATCATGATTCAACTATGCTTCGTTGTGTGGATAAGAAGGAAGCTACAGAAATTATGGAAGAGATGCATGATGGGACCTTTGGCACTCATTCTAGTGGTCATACCATGGCAAAGAAGATATTGAGAGCAGGTTACTATTGGTCTACCATGGAAGCTGATTGCTATCAACACTCCAGAATTTGTCACAAGTGTCAAATCTATGCTGATAAAGTTCATGTACCTCCATCACCATTGAATGTGCTGACTGCTCCTTGGCCCTTTGCCATGTGGGGCATTGATATGATTGGTGAGATCAAGCCTACTGCTTCTAATGGGCATCGTTTCATCCTGGTTGCTATTGATTACTTCACGAAGTGGGTAGAGGCAGCTTCATTTGCATCTGTGACTAAGAATGTTGTGGCTCGGTTCATTAAGAATAACCTCATATGTAGGTATGGCATCCCTGAAAGGATTATCACTGACAATGGCTCTAATCTGAACAACACTATGATTACTGATCTCTGCACGCAGTTCAAGATTAAGCATCACAACTCTTCTCCGTATCGTCCAAAGATGAATGGGGCAGTTGAAGCTGCTAATAAGAACATTAAGAAGATTATACAGAAGATGACTGTTACTTACAAGGATTGGCATGAGATATTACCATTTGCTCTTCATGGTTATCGTACCACAATACGTACCTCAACAGGGGCAACCCCATTCTCCTTAGTCTATGGTATGGAAGCAGTTCTGCCCATTGAAGTTCAGATCCCCTCCTTGAGAATTATGAAGGATGCAGGCTTGGATGAAGATGAATGGATTCAGACTCGACTGGACCAGATAAATTTGATTGATGAGAAGAGGTTAGCAGCAGTTTGTCATGGCCAGATGTACCAGAAACGGATGATCAAAGCTTTTAACAAGAAGGTTAAGCCAAAGGTATATCAGGTTGGTGACTTGGTAATCAAGCGTATCATATTACCACAGGGTGATCCTAGGGGCAAGTGGACTCCAACATATGAAGGACCATTTGTAGTCAAGACAGTGTTTTCAGGAGGTGCCATGATACTGACTACAATGGACGGTGAAGACTTCCCACAGCCTGTAAACGCAGACATAGTTAAAAAATACTACGCATAAAAAGAGACCCGCTAGGTTGACAGGCCTAGGCAAAAATAAGGGCATCCCGGCAAACCAAAAGGGTTTGGGCAAAAATTAGGGATATATATGAAAAGATGTACACCCGGCAAGTCGAAAACCTGAAAAGGCGGCTTGGGCAAAAAAGGGTATCCCGGTGGATTGAAAACCTGAAAGGGCAATCCAGGCAAAAGTTAGGGATTAAAGCGTATGACTATGTCTCGTTTGGATCACTCATGAAACTGCAACCAGTTGTACTACTTATTCAAGTTCGAACAGATAAAGCTCAATCCAATCATTTCCGTCTCAACAGCAAGAAGATGAGATACTTGAAGGGCAATAGTAGAATTGAAACTCAATAGGATTGTTTCCCACATAGCTGATTCTTTTTGTAAAACTTTATGACAAAATCCTCTTACTAGGGATTATGTCTCCTTGTACAAATTTACCCGTGTATGGGTCACTTTTTGATATAAATAAATTCCATCTTTTGAATCCAGATTTACTTTTACCCTATTTACATAAGCGAAACGTCCATTGGTTGTGTTTGAATGTATGTATGCTTTTGAATATGATTAATGTTTACCAAAAATGCATGAATGCTTAATATGATTGATGTTTACCAGAAATGCATGAAAATGCAGTAATAGTATTTACTAAGGACGAACGAGGTAAGGATTTCAACGAAGCTTCGCCGGTTCACTTTTATAAGACAGTTACAAATCCCTCAGTAGGACAAATACATCTTCACAAAGTCTCATCTCCCCTGGAATTTATATCCATCTCTTTTATCCTCATACGGATATTCGGGAATTTACTTTCCAATAAGGGTACGACGAACGAAGACGGGATGTTATACTTATCCTACTATCAAACGAAGACGAAGGTTATATATACCCTACTATCCCCAGCAGACGGGAGGTTATATTTACCCTACTATCCCCAGCAGACGGGAGGTTATATCTACCCTACTATCCCCATCAGACAAAGGGTTATATATTCTTCAACAAGGAATCGGGATTTATTTTCCCTGGCCAGCAGTTGTTATACGAAGATATCCAGATGCTTCCGGCAGTATCATATCATACATACATCATTTACATCATACCATAACATATATATCCATAGACATATAGTACATTACCTAAGTGCATCATATCATACATGCATACATAAGGCATAAACTAATGTTATTATACAGAACGCTACCTTGTTTTCAGGTTAATTATCCAACAAACAAATGATCTTTGGGACTGCTTTATTGTAACCTCAGGGTTACTTTATCCTCCTGAGGAGCTTCTTATTATTTTGGGACTGCTTTATTGTAACCTCAGGGTTACTTTATCCTCCTAATAAGCTTCTTATTACGTTGGGACTGCTTTATTGTCACCTCAGGGTTACTTTATCCTCCTGATAACTTCTCATGACTTCAAGACTGCTTTAGAGCTACTGATTGCTTTATCCTCCTGAAATCATCTTATTATTTCAAGACTGCTTTAGAGCTACTGATTGCTCTATCCTCCTGAAGACATATCATATTACTACTTCAAGACTGCTTTAGAGCTATTGATTGCTCTATCCTCCTGAGGTCATATTACTACTTCAAGACTGCTTTAGAGCTATTGATTGCTCTATCCTCCTGAGGTCATATTACTACTTCAAGACTGCTTTAGAGCTATTGATTGCTCTATCCTCCTGAAGCCATCTTACTATTTCAAGACTGCTTTAGAGCTATTGATTGCTCTATCCTCCTGAGATCATATTACTACTTCAAGACTGCTTTAGAGCTATTGGTTGCTCTATCCTCCTGAAGCCATATTATTACTTCAAGACTGCTTTAGGGTTATCATTATTGATTGCTCTATCCTCATGAAGACATGCTGTTACATCAGGATTACTCCAGTATTCTGAAAACCTATCATCAATACCTCAGGACTACTCCAGATTCCTGACAGCTTTCATTATACCTCCATCTGAAGAACTTTCCCCTAGTGGCATCTTTAAGCCCACTCAATCATATTCAACTAGCCATTTATACCACTCTAATGCACTGGTGAGTGCAAATTTTTGGGCTTTTGTGTTCAATCCCCTTCAACCTTCCAGGTCACGACTGGCAAATATACCAATCTAACCCCTCAGGTTTCAGAAAATTGAACAGGGGCAGCTGTTGCACCCCAAAATTTGCCCTCACAACACAAGACTTTGTGTTCTAAGAAGGTTCACAAGGTTCACAAGTTCCATAACATTTGCAAGACCTTTCATGAGGTTCATGAAGTCCACAAGTTACTTCTTGAAGGTTCACAAGGTTCACAAGTTCCCAATGCTTATATAACCTTTCATGAGGATCATGAAGTCTACAAGGCACTTCTTGAAGGTTCACAAGGTTCACAAGCTTCTCAACATCTTCAAGACCTTTCATGAGGTTCATGAAGTCTACAAGTTACTTTATGAAGGTTCACAAGGTTCACAAGATTCACAATGATTACAAAGCTCTCCTGAGGTTCATGAGATATACAAAACCATTTCATGAGGTTCACAAGGTTCACAAGCTTCACAATACCTCCCATGAGTATCACAAGACATCTTATGAATATTCACAAGGTTCACAAAGTTCACAAATTGGTCAAAGAAGTTGACAATTCCCTCAGACAATGCACCTCCTAAGCAGTGCATCCAAAACTAGGGTTTTGACTTTAATCAGGCTAAATGTACTTCCAATACCTCAAGTGAGCTTCATAACATCTTATATGTGTATAAGAACCCCCATGACAAGTTTCAAGACTTTTCTCAAAAGTTTGCTCAGTCAGATGATCAGATAAGTCAAAATCAGTCAGTGCAGTTAAAAAGTCAAACTGAGGTCAACTGTGGTCAAACCAAAGTCAAACTTCATGATTTTTTGCCAACATCAAGTATATGAAGTAAAATTCATCATTTGATCAAGGATTGATCATGATTCATCAAGGAGATTCCAGATCATCAATAATCAGGAGTTTCTAAATTAGGGCTTCCTTAGTAAAAGTCAACTGAACTTTGACCAGCCATAACTTTGACATACTTCATCACCAAGTCTCCATACAAAGCTCATTTTGAAGGAAATTGAATTCCCTACAACTTTGATGTTGAAAGTTAAGCCCAAAAATGCTTCATTTGAAAGATATGATCTAAGACATTATAGGTCATTTCAAAAGTCAACAAAAAGTCAACAACTTCAAAAGGGCATAACTTGAGATTGGTAAATGATATGGACCTGAAACCAATGGGGTTGTTTAGAGGACTCTTCAAGCTTTCCAAAAAGTCCAAGAACACCCTCATACCTTTAAAATTGAGGGAGATGTGTCCTTGCAAAGTTGGGAAATTTTGTGATGGTTTATATTGAAAAGGGGGGCCTAAAAACAATTTTCTCCAAATGGGCTGGCCAAATTATGAACCAACCCATACAATAACATCTTGCACGAAATTTCCATAATATTTTCATAATTTTTATTTTATTTAATTAATTTATTATGATTTTTTATTCTTAAAATCATTTTAAATTTAAATAAAATATTAAATGTGAAGATTAATTTGATTTATTGATTTTAGAAAGTCATAAAATCAGTATGGAATAAGTTGATACAAGAGTTATGTGGAATGGCTTGAAATAGAAGGCATTGGTACAAAATATTGAACTTTCATGGCATGATCTTTCTCAATCTTAAAAAATCAAAACTTCCACATAATCAATCAAGTTTTTGACCTAGATTGATTCTCTTATAAGTACTAAACCTAATGCTATCATTCATTCACGAGTTGGCTGCCTCTAGAGTAAGTTCCAAATTTTCAAAACTCACCAAAAAACTTCAATTCGGATTATTGCATACAGGCCTTACCAACACGTTTTGAAGGTTGATTCATGATCCCTAAGGACTCTTGATGCTATCCCATTGCAGTGCATCACCTAAAAGCCATCCATATGCATAAACCGATCTTCAACATTCATATTTTTTCTTGTTTTTGATTCTGAATATTGGTTTGTTTTTAATGAATTTTGACTTGAAATTATTGTTTGTGATGAGCCATAGACTGATTCTGGACAGGTTTCTTGAAGCTTCATCACCCAATACGAATTCGGCCATGATTAGGGTTTCGGTCAAAATTTAGGGACTCTTGATTTAGTGAATTTAAATTGATTCTAAAGACATAGAATGAATCGTGTGGATGCCAGGAGCATGCTTCTGTGCTTAATTTTTAAAAATTGTATGGTTTTGTTGCTTGTTGATATTCGTAGGTTTTTCTGGGAATGATTTTTCGCAGGAAAATTTGCAAGTATTTTCATAGGAAAATTCGCAGCTCAGGAGGTTGAAGATGAAGTTTGCCGCGCGTTCAGAAATTCAAATTATGGTTAACCTATTTTATTTTGTTTTATTATTTGTTTATCACAAGCAGTGGCTTGTCCCAGTGGAAAGTTATGCGCATAGTTGACAATAGGGCCAGGGTTCGAATCCTGCCTTGTATCATTGTTTTGTTATTTTTTCAGGATAATCAAAAGGCTTAATATATTATGATTCGTAGCTGGTTCCTGAGTAGATTCGCTCATCTAGCTTGGTTGGTTGCGTGCATATGCGTGTGATGGAAAGGTCCTGGGATCAAATCCCACCCCAGGCCTTTTTGTTTCATTATTTTCCTGGATTTATCAAGCAAGGCATAAAAGAAATTCTTCCTCCTTCATTGCTACCTGCGCCTGGCTGGCCTAGTGGTTGGTGTTTGTTGCTGGCAATCAGAAGGACATGGGATCAAATCCTGATCAGGTAAGTTCCTCTCTTTTTTTTTTTTTTTTTTTTTTTTGCAATATTTTCTATTTTTTGCTATTTTGTTTAATTATTAAAGTTATATGTATATAAATATAATTAAAATAATATTATCTATGTTCAATATAACTCAAATTCTATATTTCTTTTTTTTTTATAATCATGTAAATAAATTAATTAAAATAATCTTATATAAAAAAAAATCCTAAAAAAAATATGTTCTAAGATAAACCCTAATTTTTTCAAAACTCTAAAATATTTTCTAAAAGAAATCAAACCCTAATTTATTTTTTTTAAAACCTAATTTATTTCTATTTTCTTTTAACTAAATTTATGTTCTTAATGTAATTATTATATATATTCATTATAATTCTTAAAAATTTTGTAAATATGATTATTGTTTATTTAAAATTTATTGTCTCCATAATGTATAAATATCTTTTATTGTTGATATATTTAGAATTTTATAATGATTAAAACTTATAATTATATTATATTCAAAACTTTTATTCTTATTATATATTAAAATTAAAATTTGTGTTTATAATATTTTTCTATTTATTTTTATTTTATTTTAATTATTGTTACTAACTACACTATTATTTATTATTTACTATTATCTTATATTTTTATTGTTTCTCTAACCTTATTTACTTTTTCTAATTATTATTATTATTATATTATTATCACTAACCCATTTATATTCTAATTATGCTTATTATTATTTACTAACCCCTTATTTTCTTTTATTTATTGCTTATTTATTTATTATTTATTTTGCTATTTATTTTGCTTATTATAATCATTTTGTAATTGCTCATTGGATGTAAATTGAGTAATATTGTAATTATTATTTTTGCTATGGTTAGTAATTAGGGAGTGCAAAACTTGTATATTCTTAAAATTAAAATTAGATCATGTTAATATAAGATAATTAAATTAAACATGTCACACACGTAAGTCGATTTTAATCGCCGTCTCACATTTCTAAGGTTATCCCTCAAGTTGCCTACGAATAATGGTCAAGTGGGGTGTATAAAGCAAGTCCCTTAAAAGAAAAATCATCAAGTCCCTCATGGTTGCCTATACGAATCGAGTCCCTTCGAAATAAATGATGATAGTCCCTCCTTTATGCTTATTACACCCCACAGTTGCCTTCATAACCAGATTGTCCCTCACATGTCCCTAATATCCAAGGTAAAGACTACCTACTCCTTAATAGTAGGGATAGTCTTACCAAGGAAAGAATAAAAGACAAGAAAGACTTAGAACTTTAGGGTAGGTACCTCTTAGTTGCTTGCTCACTCCATTTTTCAAACACTTAACAAATTTCGAACAAATTTTCAAACAAGTTTTTACACATCCGTACATGGATTATTATTAACTATTCTGAAAATTTTTCTATTCACACACTACACTTTCAAAAAACAATTTAAAGTGAGCTTAAGTAACTAAGAGCCCATGGATAACCATGGATGAAAAGGGTGCTAATACCTTCCATTTTCATAACCTACCCCCCGGACCCAAAATATTCTCTTAAGGTCTTTCCTGTTCTTTTATAACCTTTCCTTTAGGATAAAATAAAAGTCGGTGGCGACTCTTGCTATCCGCAACATTACTTAAAGTCAGTTCTCCCACCGTGTTACAAATACGAAGCTTGTATTATGGGTCTTGAGGAAGCCATTGACCTCAGGATCAAGATGTTGACTGTGTTCGGAGATTCAGCTCTGGTAATTAATCAAACCAACGGCAAATGGTACACCCACCAAGATCATCTGATACCTTATCGGGATTATACAAGGAGGTTGTTGACTTTCTTCACAACAGTCAAACTTGAGTATATCCCTCGAGATGAAAATCAGTTTGCAGATGCTCTGGCTACCATTTCATCCATGATCAAAGTTCAAGCTGCCAACTTTGTACCTCGGATTTCAGTATCCAGACTTGATAGACCAGCATATGTATTCTCAGCAGACCTTGCTAGAGATGATAAGCCTTGGTTCCATGACATCAAATGCTTCTTGGAGGATCAAACATACCCACCTGGGGCATCTTCCAATGATAAGAAGACATTAAGAAGGCTGGCTGGAAGTTTCTTCCTGAATGCTGATGGTTCCCTGTATAAGAGAAACTTTGATATGGTACTTCTCAGATGTGTTGATAGGGCAGAAGCAGACTTGTTGATGCACGAGGTGCACGAAGGATCCTTTGGTACCCATGCTGGAGGGCATGCTATGGCTAAAAAGTTGCTAAGATCAGGCTATTCCTGGATCACAATGGACGCAGACTGTTGTGCTTATGCCAGAAAATGCCATAAATGCCAGATCTATGCGGATAAAGGGCATGTGCCTCCAAATCCCCTGAATGTGATGTCTTCACCCTGGCCTTTTTCCATGTGGGGCATTGATATGATTGGCAAGATTGAACCGACTGCTTCAAATGGCCACAGATTCATCCTGGTAGCCATTGATTATTTTACCAAGTGGGTTGAGGCAGCTTCGTATGCAAATGTCACCAGGCAAGTGGTAGCCCGATTCCTGAAGAGAGACATCATCTGTCGGTATGGAGTGCCCGAACGAATCATTACTGATAATGGTTCCAACTTAAATAATAAAATGATGGCAGAATTGTGCCGGGACTTCAAGATCCAACACCACAACTCTTCTCCTTACAGGCCAAAGAAGAATGGCGTTGTGGAAGCAGCTAACAAGAATATCAAGAAGATTGTGCAGAAGATGGTGGTTACCTATAAAGACTGGCATGAAATGCTACCATTTGCCTTGCATGGGTATCGTACGTCAATCAGAATATCCACTGGGGCAACATCGTATCATCTTGTTTATGGTATGGAGGCAGTCCTACCTGTTGAAGTTGAATTACCCTCCTTCCGGGTACTAATGGATGTCAAACTAAACGAAGCAGAATGGGTCCGATCCCGATACGAACAACTAAGTCTGATCGAAGAGAAGAGATTGGCTGTAATCTGCCATGGGCAGCTGTATCAGAAAAGAATGAAGAAAGCTTTCGATCAGAAAGTCAGGCTTCGAGAGTACCAAGTAGGAGATCTTGTGCTGAAAAGACTCCTTCCTCCTCATACAGATCACAGGGGCAAGTGGACTCCGAATTATGATGGTCCGTTCATAGTAAAGAAAGTTTTCTCTGGTGGAGCATTGATGCTCAGTACTATGGATGGTGAAGACTTCCTGTCCTCTGTGAATTCAGATGCAGTTAAAAATACTTCGCATAAAAATGACCCGCTGGACATAAAAACAGAATGTAAGTCCATGCAAAAATAGGGCATCCCGGCGAGTCAAAAACAGAACAAAAGACTCGGGCAAAAATAAGGGAAAATAAATATATAAAAAAATGTACACCCGCTGAGTTGAAAAGCCACATTGGACAACTCAGGCAAAAATGGGTATCCCGGTGGATTGAAAACCCAAAAGGGCGATCCACGCAAAAATAAGGGAATAAGCGAACAACTGCATTCTAAATTCGTCTGTATCACCCACAACATGGTGAACTTCGAAAGTATCAAGAATCGGTCAGAATTAGCTTTCTTCAAAAAGCAAGATGAGAAGAACGTCAATGTCATACAAGTCATAGCAAAAGGGAAGCACTGAAGCGTCATCAACATTGCCAGCATCTTTTTGTTTCTCAATTTTGTAGCAATCTCCTCATTTCAGGGGATATGTTTCTTTGACTGTATCTGCCAATTCAGGGCACGCAAATTAATAAAATCAGATTTTCATACACGTTTCGTCTCGTACATTCTGTTTTCATTTGCAAAAATGTCTGATGTCCTTAATATATTAATTGTATGAATACAGATGCGTCTTTTCTAAAATTACATGCTTACAGGAAATATATTCGCTCCAGGAATTTCTAAATTCCTATGATGGAATCCAGTAAGGGATACCTCGGGATACTTGTACGTTTCTTTGTCATAACGGGATTGCAGGTAGTCAAAGTGCAACATGGGGGCATGAAAGCTTCTCCCAGCAAGCTACCAAATCACTATTTACTCAGCCCATCTCCGAAATAGCACCAGGGGTGCCCTCTCCCCAGCTGAGTTGCCAAACATCATCATCCTCAGCAGGATCTCCGCAAAAATCTCTAGGAAGGTCGTTCAGTGATCATTCCCCCTCAGCCAAATGTTAGACAGGGAATCATCTCCCCTCAGAGTCTCAACCTCTATTCAGAAGAGCAATATTTGAAGACCTCACAACAAAGTGACGAAAGCTCCCACAGACCCCCAACTGGGCTCCTCATCACCAAGAATAGGTCTATCAGTGATTTGTTCCCCCAAACAGAGTCATATATATCAGATCTACCAATGATCTCATCCCCGGCTGGGATATCACTTCAAGCATATCATCCAGAGATCTCCACCGCAACGGGATCCGAATCCCGGATCGGTACCTTTGCACAATCATAGCATCTGCATCATATCTCCCCCCAGAGCGTAGCATTCCGCCTAATACGGAGCATTACGGCAAAAATCAAACATATTGCATAATCATAAGCCATGCCCTAAATCAAACATCTGTATATACCAACACTCCATTAACAAATATACAAAATACCTCTCAAATTCCCCGACAGAAAGCCAAAGCGTCCCCTTTACACTCTCTAACACAAGTTTGTATACTCACTCGATACTCGTCTGTATCATATTCTCTCTGCAAGTTGAACACTCACATGTGTCTTATGCCTTTCACTCATAAAAGATACTCGTCCGTATCTTGCATACACATCTTTTTCCCTCAGAATTGACATTCGTCCGTATTCTTTGATTAAATTAGTTGATACTCGTCTGTATCACTATCTTTGAACGTACGTCAGCGTTTGTTTCTACCGATACTCGTCTGTATCATGGTCCTAAGAGTGCTCGTCCGCATCTTTAAATCTATACACAGTGTCAAACACTTATGTCTTCTTGAATTTAGACACTCGTCTGTGTCTACCATTCCCCAGAAAAGTTTCCGGCAAATCCCGATAAATTATCTCCTTTCTATCTGACATTTGTCCTATGTCATGGTATTTCCGGCAGTCGTACCCTGCCAGGTGATCGTCCTTCACCTCTCGATGATCGTCCTTCATCGTCCCCAGCGGAGTCTCTATTTATTAGAACCCCTTCCTATCCGACATTCGTCCTATGTCATGATACTTGAGCAGCCGTACCCTGCTAGGTGATCGTCCTTCACCTTCTGATGATCGTCCTTCATCATTCTATCAGATGGCTGTCCCCATCGTTGATCTTTATCTGACATTCGTCCTATGTCATGATAAACCCCGAGAGTAGCCGTACCCTGCTAGGTGATCGTCCGTCACCTCTTGATGATCGTCCTTTATCAATGCTTATCTGATGGTCGTCCCCATCGTCGACCTTTTCTATCCGGCATTCGTCCTATGTCGTGGTACTTTCGGCAGTCGTACCCTGCCAGGTGATTGTCCTTCACCTCGGATGACCGTCCCTCATCCTTATCCCCAACAGAGCAGCCGTCCCCTGCTAGGTGATCGTCCTTCACCTCTGATGATCGTCCCTCATCATTTTTCTCAACCTGATGGTCTTCCCCATCATTGCCTCTACCTTTAATCCCCGGAGAGTCTTATTTCTTTGCCTGATGGTCGTCCCCATCATAATCTCTTCATTTCCCCAGCATGTCGGCCGTCCCTGTCATTACTTCATCCCCGATGGTCGTCCTCCTTCGCCCGCACTTTATGATCATACTTCACTTCCTTTTACAATCTATATCCCTTTTCTTCTTCATTCAGTGATTGCAAATTTTGGACTGTCTTTGGTATTCAACCACAAGTTATCTTGTTTGTTTGTTAAGTCGTCGTTCACATCCTATACAACTAACTCATGTTTGAATAGGGGAAGCTGTAAACACCCCAAATTTTCCCTCACTCATTTCACACCATGGCATGTGATCTTTTCATTTGCATAAGTTCAATCATATCACATCATGTTGCATTGGTTCAAAGTCATCTGCACCTAGGGTTTGTGATCTGAGCAATCCATGAGCCATTTGAGCCACTACAAAGGTCTTAAATCATCTCAAGAGGTTCCATGTATGTTCAAACATCATATTATATCCTCCCAAGATCAAGAAAGTCAGAAAATCACAAGAACTAAGGAAGGCATGGAAGCAGAGCCAAGCTTAACTGCACAAATGACCTAAAATTAGGGTTTTGGTTTCAGAGGCCATAACTCCAAATTTTTTGGTCATTCTTGTTTCTATTGGTATTTATATGTTATAAGGATCATGCATACCAATTTTCATGAAGAAATTCAATGGGGAAGGCATCTGATCAAAAGATGACTTCTTGAGCAAGTCAGTGCAAAATCAGGGCATCTGAGGCCCCCAATCATCCAACCAAAGGGTTTTCTCCATCATTTTGGATGTGTATGATCTTTATTTGATCTTAGAAGAAGTTAGAAGTTCACAAAATTGAAGAATTTCAAGCCATTTGCAAAGTTGCCATTTTGGGAAAGTGACTTGTAATGTAAACTTGCCATTTTGGGAAAGTTTTTCAACCTCCTCTTTTTGATTCAAAAATGCTTCAAATGAAAAATTCTTGGTCATGAAAGTTGTATATTGGATCCTCCCATTTTCAAAAAGTACAAGAACTTGATCTAACTCATTCTAGAACTAAAGTTATGGCCTTGTAAAGTTGGGAAAAATCACTTAATTTTCACTTTTGTGCCAAAGAGGAAACTTGCAAAAACACTTGCCAAAGCCAAATGTGACCTCTAATTGACTTCCTCATTGCACGAGAGGATACGTAGGCATAACTTAACAGTTATCGAACAAAATTCTCTGTATATTCCCCCCTCTTTCAGCATTATTCTTTAAGTCTCATTATCTTGAGCATTTCACTCTTTCCTTGCACTGACACTCTTTCATCTCACTTCACATCTCTTTACACTGACACTTGCATTCTTTTCCAGCTTTTTTTTTGTACACAGATAGCACTGACACTACCCCTTTAAACACAAATCTTTCAAGCGTGGATCCCGTCGAGTACGGCGGACAATCTGGGTGCTAATACCTTCCCAGGTTGTAACCAACCCCCTTTCTCAGATTCTCTGGTTCGCAACCGTCGTATCCATCTTTTCTTAGGTTTATGCAGCATTACCTTTCCTTCAGGGATAAAAATGCCTAGCTGGCGACTCTTTTCATTCTTTCTCTTTCGCCGACCGTTCGCGTCTGTACCCCTCTTGACCAGGTGTCATTTGGTGGGAGCGACACCGTATAATTGTAGCAAGAACTTATAAGTTTACTTTTCCTATTCTCATCTTCCTTTGAGGATTTTGTTAGCTTTTTAAATTTAGTTAGGTTCTTATATCCTTATCATCGAAATTTTTGCCATCTCTACTTTAACAATCACTTTGCTCATGGTATGAGGACTTTGAGGTTAAAGTCTTTAGAGAAATACACTTATTATTTACCTCTTTGTCTTTACCTTTCTCCTTCTTTACCTTATTTTCATATTATTTTTCATGTTTTTCTAAGCAAGTGAGTTCTTGCTCATGTTCTTCCAATTTGACAAACAATGTAGTGAGATCAAGTACTTTAAGATCGTTTGCCTCTTTGAGAGCGGTGACATTAGGTTTCCATTCCTTATTAATACATCTCAAAATCTTATTAGTAACAATATCATTGGAAATATGCTTGCTTAGAGCATTCAATCGATTGATAGGATGTGTGAACCTTTTTCACAAGACTGCAATGGTTTCACTATGCTCCGTGCGAAATAGTTAAAACTATTGATTTAAGGTATTGATCCTAGCTTGTTTGACCTTATTAGTTCCATCATGGGCAACTTCTAATGTGTCCCATAAAGTTATAACAGTCTCACAATGAGAAACACGATAATATATGTGAGAATATTTTGTGTCTTCTAATCATGTGGCCACAATTTCTTATCATTATTATTCAATTGTGCTTCCGGTTTAGGTACGGTAACACCTTCACCATTGGTCATTGCAATTTCATCAGAACCATTCATAATGGAGTTTCATATACCCTTGTCAAATGAGTTGACATGAATACATATACAAGCTTTCCAATAGCCATAATTTTCGACGGTGAAAACTGGTGCTCTATTGTACACTCTCTTAGGTTCTGTATCCATTCTTCTAATAAGAAAATCTTAAGTTTGGAATTAATTGTAGCTCGTGATACTACTTTTTAGATGATAAACTTCGATCTAGAAGGGGTGAGTAGATCACAAGTTAAAAACATTTGGAAAAATTGATTTGAAAAGTTTTTTTGGTACAATAGAGACAATCTGAATCGAATAATCTAACTAAACAACTATCGAAAAGCTTGGATATGTGTAAAGGTATACAAACGTATGATAGTGAACACAAATTTTTCAACAACTATTAATCAAAACCAATTGAATGCAAAGTTATATGTAAATTTTATCCCAATGATAAAAAATACAAAAATAATATTAAGGCAATTTATTGATCATTTAATGTTTCCTAATTCTAAGATGGACATTTAGAATTAGAAGATGTCGTCCAATATACATTAACACTAAAGTATCCTAGTTTTTACATCACGCAAAATACATCTAACGAAAAATTATAGACACATTTTCATCACAAGAAATTGTATCTAGACGATATTTTTCTCCACATTTTCATTTGGTGAAGAAAAATTCGGTGTCCAATGAGAGAGCACAAGGTAGTGCTCAACTCACCATCCGAGACATATCTCTGACAACTCTTTCTTAATTTCCAGCTTGATCAAACTTAAGCATATTCGTTGTCATTATAACCAATATTTTTTTCCAAAAGTTTAAACACAAGGTCATCAATCCAAAGGGTACAAATGTATTTAAATAGTGTTGCATTCGTTTGAACCGTAGACAAAAGTCAGCCAGTCATTGACATGTCAATGGTGAACCATCTGCTGCATTTTGGAAAACTGATGAAAGAAAGTTCAAACAAGAAGTTTATAGATCTTTTCAAATATAAGTAAATATCAATATAATTACAATAATGAAGAAACATGGAGAACTATGTCATTGAATAAAATACAAGAAAATGTTAAACCAATTATTCTCATTGAAGGGGAAGCAAAACCCATAAAGGAGTAGGCATATGTTTAACAAAAGAATATTCTGGATCCTGATGACAAATGCTTCCATCTTTTACATTATATATTTCTACATTGAATGGTTCACAATATTTATGAAATGGCGTATAATGTTTAATCTTGTTAACATAATAGATAGAATCTTGTTTCAAACGACCAGAGAAATAAGAACGTGATACCGAAATTGAATCACAGTCTCCCACAAATAAAACATTGTCTCCGAGACTTTCAAGTTTTATCAATTTCTTAATCTTTCTCCTGAGACTTTCAAGTTTTATCAATTTCTTAATCTTTCTCCTTTGACCGTAGAATTCCAACCTGTACACTTCAAAATTTATCAATCCATTATGATTGGAGTCATTCAAAATTTTTGTCACAATCCACAAATCTCCCTCTAATTACTTGACAAGATAACATTTCAAATCTTTATGAAACCTTCTATCACGAATTCGACTTATCTTCTGTGCGCCATCAGGGTCATCTAAATAACTAAGATTGAAGGATAATACACCTTGTTGAGTCAAAGCATATACAAAATCACCGTTGAATATGACATACATATAAGTAAATTTATAAGTGCCAATACAAGTCCAACTGGTTTGCCCCGCTTTTAAAATAGAAAGACGATCCCACTTTGTATAAATTACTGCGACTATGTAATCTTTTGGACTTGTTATAGGGTTAGCAGAAAGAATAACCTTGGGCAATAGTTCATCATAATTATCACTATATGTTTTGATAGGTGGAAGAATAATAGGAGAAACACCTTTCTCTTACTAAACATTGGAATTAAGATTTGGTCCTTCTACTTATGATAACCATCAAGATGGACTATTTAAGTTGAGGCAAGTAGGATCAGTTATGGATTACCAAACAACTTTTGAAAAACTAGGCAACCAAGTTTTCGACTTACCTCTTGATGCAATATTAAATTGTTTTATTTTTAGCTTATCACTTGAAATTCGGAATGAAATGGCTATTCATCGCCCTACAATAATCTCCCAAGCTATTGGGCTTGCAAAACTAATTGAAGCCAAAATCAATGATTCCAAACCCAAACCCAAACCTTTCACAAATTATTACTCCATACCTAAACCCCAATACCCAACAGCCAAACATCCAAAACTATTATCCCTACTCAGCCACCAATGACTTATCCTCTTAAACCTCAACCCACTCATATAATCTCAAAATTCCCTATAAAACGACTCTCTCAAGCCCAACTTCAAGAGAGATGGGCCCAGGGCCTATGTTTCAATTGTGATGAGAAATTTGTTCTTGCTCACAAATGTTCAACTAGCCGGTTCTTACTCCTTTTAGTTGAAGATGATACATTGGATGAGGTTTCTACTGAAAACATTGACCCTAATACTGAAGTTGACGATGATCTTAGGGATACTTATTTCCAATTATCTACCCAAGCTTTGACAAGGTTGTGTTCCTCACAAACATTAAAATTCAAAGGAACTATTGGTGGACTACCTGTTATGGTTTTGGTTGATACAAGAAGTACACACAACATCATGCAACCACGAATTGCACAACATCTCAATCTTACAACTACACCTATTTCCCAATTTTTCGATTATGGTTGGAAATGGCTCTCATTTTCAATGTGAATGGATTTGTGAAAATGTCCAACTTACTCTAAAGAACAAGTCTTTTACCCTTCCCTTTTATCTTTTACCTATAGAAGGTACTGACATAGTTCTTGGAACGACCTGGTTGCGCACCTTAGGCCCCATTCAAGCAGATTTCTCTGTACCATCCATCAATGTTAACCATCAAGGGACTGCAATCCCTTTGAAAGGCAACACTTATGCAGATCCAACTCACACCAATTTTCATCAACTCCACCACTTCATTCATATTAACTCTATTTCATCTTTCCATTTAATGATAATGCAACCTTGTAAAATTCTCCAACAAACAGCTGAACCATACCAACCCATTTTAAATACCAGCCAACCTTTATTTCATCCCAAACTTCAAGCCCTCCTTCATACCTACACTTCAATTTTCCTGACCCCTACCAGCCTTCCCCCTACCAGACCTCATGATCATCATACTCGTCTCCTCCCAAATACCCCTCCAATCAATGTTAGGCCATATTGTTACCCTCATTCCCAAAAATAAGCCATGACCTCTATCATTAAAGAAATTCTAAAAGAAGGCACTATTATCCCTAGTAACAACCCCTTTTCATCACTCGTTCTTTTAGTAAGAAAATGGTACTTGGCGTTTTGGTGTTGATTACAGAGCACTAAACGCAGTCACAATTAAAGATATATTTCCTATCCCAACCATAGATGCATTATTCGATGAGGTTGGTCTTAGCAACTATTTTTTCAAAGATATATTTAAGATCTAGTTATCACCAGACCCATGTTGCAACGGAAGATACACATAAAACAGCTCTTCGCACTTTTGACAGACACTATGAGTTTCTTGTGATGCCTTTCGGCCTAACAAATGCTCATTTTTTGTTTCAATCTGCTATGAATGATCTTTTAAGACCCTATTTACGGCGCTTAATTTTGGTTTTTTTCATGACATTTTAATTTATAGTTCCAATTTTTAGGATCATTTAACCCACTTGCGGGTTGTTTTTTACTTGTTAAAGTCTAACTCGTTTTTTGCCAAGTTGTCAAAGTGTGTGTTTGTAGTTAATATGATTGATTATTTGGGTCATGTGATTTCTATTGGTGGTGTTGCACCGGATCCAGAAAAAGTGAAAGCCATATTGGATTGGCCTACACCTCGTTCACTCACGACTCTCCGTGGATTTTTGGGTATCATAGGATTTTATTGCCGCTTTGTGCATAACTATGCCACTCTCGCCGCTCCTCTCACCGACCTGTTGTGTTCCACTAAATTTCAATGGAGTACAGAGGCTGATAGCGCCTTTACAGAGTTGAAAAGAAAAATGACTGACATGTCGGTCCTAGTCCTACTAGATTTTACAAAGAATTTCACAATCGAGACTGATGATTCTGGTGTTACCATTGGCGCAACTCTATCTCAAGAGGGTCATCCTATTACTTTCTTCAGTAAGTAGATGTGTCCAAGGTTACAGACAAGTTCTGCTTATGTCCAAGAAAATTTTTCCATTACTGAGGCTATGAAGAAATGGCGCCAATACATCATAGGCCAGTGCTTTCACATCTACAAATCAAAAGAGTCTTACGAACCTTCTATTACAAAAGATACAGACACCAGAACAACATAAATGGACATTCAAGTTAAAAGGTTTTAATTTCAATTTTTTTACAAACCTGGCAAATCAAATCAAGTGGCTGATACGTTGAGTCATAAACTTGGACCTGTCGAATCTCTTCTCTTAGCTATGACTTCTCCTATTCCAGACCCTTTTCAGAATCTTCGTCAATTCTATGCAAGTAACACCACAGGTCAACAGTTAGTCAAGGAAAATGATCAGATGAGTAGTGACCAGAATCTCTACAAGTTCACTAATGGTCTTCTCTATTACAAAGACAAAGTTTTCTTACCCAAGATCCTCCAACTTCGAGAAGACATCCTTCATGAGTACCACGACACTCCGACAGTTGGTCATCCAGGCGTGAAAGCCACTCTAGCTTGGATTGCTTCATCCTTTTGTTGGCCAAGAATGTACCTAGCAGTGAAAAACATGGTTAGAGCTTGCAGCATTTGCCAACAAAATAAGTACGACACGCAGAGAAAAAAGGGTTGTTGCAACCATTGCCAATTCTTGACAAGGTCTGGGAAGACCTGACAATGGACTTTGCCACTCATTTACTCAACTCATTTGGACATTCTGTAATCTGGGTGATTTGCGATTGTTTGTCCAAGTTTGTTCATTTCATAGCATTTCCTTCCAAGTTCTCCTCCAAAGATCTCACCTCTAGATTCACAGTAGATATTTTCAGACTCCGTGGAATCCCAAAGAAAATCATCTCTGACCGCAACTCTGTGTTCCTTAGCTCATTCTAGAAATTGTTTTTCAAAATACAAGGAACCACGTTAAAATACATTACTGCCTACAATCCAGAAACTGATGGACAAACAGAGGTGGTTAACAGATCTCTCGAAACTTACCTTCATTGTTTGGCCAGTGACAACCCTCGAACGTGGTATAAATTTATGCACCTGGCTTAGTATTGGTATAATACTTCATTCCACTCTTTCATCTTGATGACACCTTTAAGAACCTTGTATGGTCGGGATCCCCCCAACCTCACTCACTACTTATCCGACACGGTTTCTGATGATTCCTTAGACTCCAACATGCAAAACATAGACAAGATTTCCAGCCCGTTAAAAACCCACCTGAACAAAATCCAAACTCAAATGGAAAAACAAGCTAACTTAAAGAGAAAATAGTATACCTTTCAAGAAGATGAGTTCGTCTGGATGAAGCTTCAACCTTACCGTCAATCCAATGTAGCCCATCGTGTTTCACAGAAACTCTCAAAGCGTTACTTTGGGTCATTTTAGATCATAAAACGTGTTGGATCTATCGCTTATATGTTGGATTTGCCATCATCATCGCGTGTGCACCCAATTTTCCATGTTTTGCTGCTCAAACCCTATCATGGTACTCATATTCACCATGAGTTTCGACCCTTTCTGTTGATAGGTGCTTCTCCTTTTTATGTTGATCTAGTTGATGCAAGTAGAGATCGACATGCAACCATCACAAGTGAGGAACAGTAGATGAAAATGAACAATGGCATAGAAACCTCTAATAGCTAGTAGTGATTTTTGTTTTAATGAATTTTCTGCGAACCCAGATGGAAGAGAGAAGATGAACATCATAAGTTCCGAGCAGGGTGAAGAACATCAGAATGTTAGAAATTAGTTCTTTTATGAAAAAAAGAACAGAAAATCTAAGACCTTGTGTGAAGAAAGAAAATAAGACTCTAGAGATATGTATCTCAACTCTCAAAATTATCTGACTTCTCATATTTCTAATGTACTTTGTAACTCCAAAGTACCGTGTAACTGTTGGTTGGAGATTTAGACTTGTTCAGAAAAGGAGGCTTGGGAAGAAAATTTTGAGAATGCCAGAAGGAGAGGGTTCAAACCAACCAAAAAGAAGGAAAGCCAAACATGGATCAACAACCAGATGAAGAAATCAAGAACTAAGTCGAAGCACTTCGACGCATCCCACATACACCACCAGGTCGAAGGAATTTTGACAAGACCATTCAGGAATACATGGAAAAGAAACCACTCCAAGTAGTGGGACAAAGTTATGGGTGGTTACTAGAAGAAAGGATTGAAAGTTGTCAAGGCTTGACTTGTCGGAAAATGTCTGAAAGTTATTTTATTTGTCTATATAAGTAGATTTTATTTTTGCAGGTTATTTGGAAAACTGGTGTGCCTTTGAAAATCAAAGTTTTTGTTTGGAGACTTGCTTTGGATCGTCTTCCGACTCGGTGTAAATTAAGAATTCGTAGTATTATTGTTAGCGGAGAGGCAAAGGTCTGTGTCCTTTACAACCAAGTGGAAGAGGCAACTTTTCATTTATTTATTTCTTGTTCGAAGGATTCTACTCTTTGGGAGAAAATTTTCAATTGGCTTGGTCTAATCCCGATAGAAGCGGATTGTTTGAGTAAACATGTGTTATTGTGGTTTTTGGCTATGAGAAATAACGCAAAAGAGGATATGAAATGTTTTATTTGATTGGTTACCGTTTGGGGTATTTGGAGTGCGCGTAACAATATCATATTCAATGAAGCTTGCTTTGATGTTGATGATCTTTTCTTCCACATTGTGATTCTTTCTTGGAGGTGGTTGGAGATAGGCCGTAAAAACTGTTCTTTATACGATTGGATGAATCATCCGCTTGATTTTTTGTAGGTTTAGTTTTTGCTCCCAATGTCGAATGGATTCTCCATCCGTTTGATTTTTGTTAGATTAGGGACATTCTCTTTTCCTTGTTTTTGTTAAACTTTTGTATTAGGTCGAAGAATCATTTTTCTTCTTTTCTCTCAATCAATATTACTAATAAAAAAACCGTGAGAAGTTAATAATATAAAAAAACATCAATGTGAAAGGGTATTTTTGATTAAAAACTAAGTTGCACCAAATCAATGTTTTGATAGATTATAGCTTAATGAAACAACAGGACTTTGAATACAAAATAAATTTGCATCTTAGAAAGAAAAAAAAATAGAATTGCATCAAACTCAACACATTGCTACATTGTAAATATCAGCATGATTACAATAACAAAGAAACATGGAAAACAATGTCATTGAATAAAATACAAGAAAATGTTAAACCTACTATTCTCATTGAAGGGGCAGCAAAACCCAGAAAGGAGTAGGCATATGTTTGACAAAAGAATATTTTGGATCCTGATGACAAATGCTTCCATCTTTTACATTATATATTTCTACATTGAATGGTTCACAACAGAGTCGTCTCAATCTTTTTAGAGGCCCTGTGTAAGAAGTTGAAGTTAACTTCAATCAAGTTGTGAAATTTGTTTAAGAGGCCCTATTTAATCATAAATTAACTATAAAATATCTATATGGAGGCCCTTTTTTTTCATAGCTTAGTCATGAAAAAGTGTGAGGCCCTGTGCGGTAGGCCGCCTTGCACGCCCTCAAAGACGACCCTGGTTCACAATATTGATGAAATGGCGTATAAGTGAAACAACAGTGATGCGGTTGCTCAAAATTGGTGGAGTTTAGTTTTAAGAACAAATCTCGTGTACTATATATATCCTTTGTGTTAAAAATAGATTTAGATCTCTATCTCATTTCTTCTTATTGTATTTGTATTATGTTGTAAACTAATTTTTTTTTTGTAAAAATTTATATCTAAATCAATATTATTGATATGATTCTTACGACTTTGGTATTTATTTGTATTATCTCTGTATTTTATTTTACATGTTTATTTATTTACTTTTTATATGTTGTTTCTCGTTCATTAATTTCTAAGTTGATGTATGACCGTTTCTTGTGCAATTATTACTTTTTTAATTGTATTCTATAAATTATGAGCATTTTGAGAATCTTTTATTTTATTCATGCATTACTTAATCTCATTTTCATATATATATTTTGATCATGTATAGATCTATTGTTAATTTTTTTTAATGTCATATTGTGCATATTTGTTTAATTTGGCATGTCTTTCTAAATGAGGCATATAATTATTTGATGTATATCACTTAAGAATGTGTGGTTGAACTTAACTTAATCCAACAAAATCGGCTTGTAGGGTGAGTTAGGCTCAACCATATTTCTTAAGATGGTATCAGAGTCTGGTTTAAGATCTAGTGTACCACCTATTATGGTTTCTGCTATCAGGTCACCCACCATTTACTTTCATACTCATGTTGTCTAGTCTCGAGCGTGAGGGAATATGTTAAAAGTCTCACATCGAATAATATATGGCCTGAATATGTGTTTATAAGTTGGAGCAGTCTTCACTCTACAAATCGATTTTATAGGGTAAGTTAGGCTCTACAAACATTTCTTAACAATTTCCTTCTTAGATATTTAGCTTTGTTTTTCTTTCTCTGGTTTGATAACCTTTCAGATTAATTGCATTTTAGTTTTCATCATATTCTCATTTATGTTTTGAGTTATTTTTGGTGTTTCGATGTCATTGTGTTTTTTTGTGTTGTTGGCTGTTTAGTTTATTTCGGTTGAGTTGATATAAATATTGTAACACTGCTGAATAACGAAAATATATATATTTGTTTTGGTTGCTGTTTGTTTTGTTGTGTTTGAATCAGATATAATTTGTGGAATCGACATCCTTTATATGTCGTTATGCCACTGATTTTTCATTCGATATATTGATGGCATGTCGTTGTTGTCCTTTATTTGCGATTTAGTGTTGCGTTTCTACGTGATTGGTTGCATTACGTCATAATTTGTACGTGGTAACTTTAGGTTACGTGATGTTAAGTTTTAGCATGTTTTATTTCACGTTGGCTCTGCGTTTCATTTCATTAGTGTAGGAAGCTAATGGTTGACTTTATCAGCTTACATGTGATTCTTTAATTGGTTGTGGTTGCGTTTTGATTTTGTACATGCGTTCGATGGTTAGCATAACGACAATCCGCATTTTTGCTCCTACCAATCCGTGTTTTGATTTGCAACTTGTACTTTCATTTTATTTTTATTATCTTGATGCTTTTCGATTTGATTTGCAATGACCGCTTACACATTAGCAACTTGCCATTTCGATTTTCGTTAAGAAATAACGATCAAACGTCGTTATATTTAAGTTAAATTTGAATTTCTTGTGGTTGCCTTGTATGTCTTCGCTTACACGACTTTGATTTGTGTCTTTGTGTCATGATTTAATTTGTACACGTTTTCATTTCACTTTACTTTCTCGATTCATTTGTTGGTTATGTGATGTAGATATTGTGTATCTTGTTGTATCGTTTTATCATGTTTAATGCTTGTATGCATATTTGATTCGATCCTTGCGGCATTTGATTTACATTTTGGGCTTGAGTTCACGTCACTATGTTTCAACTCGCACCCCTTGCAATCCAATTTGCACCCTTTGCGTTATGATCTGTATCCATCATTTCAAATTCACTTACCAACACCATTTCAAATCACTTTTAAACCTTTTTTTTAAATGCAAACGCTTGATCCAACGTCAAGCTATTTTCAAAATCATTTTCAATCCATTTTGTCAAACCATTTCGCAAACGCTAATCGAAAGCTTAATCCAATGTCAAGTTTTTTTCTCAAGCAAATTAAAAATGACTAACCATTGACAACTTTGACATATACATTGACAGTGCACTACCTTTAAATCCTTTTATAAAATGGAAGAATAAAACTATCTTGGTGTAAATCCAATCATAGTCCCGAGTATTAGACTTAAGTTGTAAGAGCTTGCAAGTCATAAATACTCTACTTCTAACCTAAAAAAAGAATAAAACACATTCAAACCATTTTTCCTGTCAGCTCACCCTACAAACCTTTTTCACAAACGAAAGGTATTTTGTCTCAAGACGATACAAGACAATGCTTCGTCCACTTATAAATGTGAGTAAGCTAGCGACATTTTCCCGCGAATATTGAAATGTCTACCCATTCGATCGGATGCAAACATTCTCTTTTCCACTTAAATATGAAATTCAAATATCAAATTTAAATTTTCTCCTCAAATATCAAATTTTCATTATTTCTATTATTTAAATAAATAAAATTATGATCAAATTCAAATTAGTTATTTTGTTATAATTTTACAATTATGCACCCCATCAACACTCATAAAACTCTAGCCCAAAATTCAACAACTTAAATAAAAACAATTAAATAGGTTAAAACACTCCAAATCCCAATCAAAATTAAATTAATCAAAATCGGGGTGTCATATATACCACTAGTCTCCTCAGTCACTCCTCTCTCCTCCTCGTCGAATCACCTAGATACATATCCCTCACTTACACCATCGGGCCAGCCCGCACCTGGACCATGGTCATTCACAGTATGAATGACATTGATAAACCTAGGAAAAACCTGTGAGTTACCATTATTGATCCGACCATGTCCCCTCTTTCCAAAAACCATAAACTTGTCCTTTCTAACCCAAATTGAAAATCCTCTATGTAGCCTGAATTTCATGCTCTTATTAAAAATAAAATATGGGATTTAGTTCATCGACCTTGTAATGTTAATATTATTCGTTATATGTGGGTTTTCTTGCATAAAACGAAATATAAGTGAATGGGAGATCTTTGAATCAATTATTTGAGAATATTATTATGGAGACTATATATATATATATATATATATATATATATATATATATATATATATATATATATATATATATATATATATATATATATATATATATCGATGTGGAACTTATATACTTATATTCTTTAATAAATAAATACATATTTATGTTGGTTTGTAGGAAATCTAAGTATAATTTATTGTTTTGACTTTATATAATATTATAGAAGATAATAATGAGTTGTGAGAAGTTAATAGTACAAAAAAACATAAATGAGAAAATGTATTTTAATACTAAAGTACACCAAATAATATTTTTATAGATTATAGATTTTTTTAAGCAAGAGTTATATTGATATGAGTACAAAGGGTACTTGATCCTGATTACAAAAGAAAACGAGTCAGAGCTCGACAAAAGCGAAAAAAATTACCTACCAATTGAAACCTAGGATAAATAAAACAAAGGGCCTTTGTTGAATTCATACAAATTACAATTGGGGTGAGTAATTTCTCCAATGAAAAACCATATCCAAACCAAAAACTTCACATTTCAAACGATGTCTACCACATTCCAACCCGAATTCCTAAAAATGATATTATTAATAAGAATCCACAAACTCCAACACACCGCTAGCCAAATGCTTCCTTCTCTCCGCCAATTTAAACAAAATATATTAAACTTAGAAGTAGTTAAAATGAATGTGTTAATGAAACAACAAAAACTTGAATACAAAATAGTTTTGCATCTTAGGAAAAAAATAGAATTGCATCAAACTCAACACTTTGTTAGATTTTCCATCTCAATTCTCCCTTTTCCATTCTTAATGAGTGAGCAATTATTCCAAGCCTTTCTAAGGCTTTTCTTTTAGTTGCATGATCCTCCAATAACTTATAGATCTTTTTAGAGACTGTAATTAGCATGATGGTTTGCAAGTTTTTTTATAAGCAATAATTTTATTATGAGGAGCACAATGAGTACTCAGCCCATAATATAAGAAGGGGAAGAGAAACAAAACAAAACAAAAACAAATATAAACTACCAAAGATCCAAAGACTCCATCAGGCCAAAATTTAACAGAACAAAGAAGAAGGATTGACCATTCAATCATCCCAACCAAAACCATGGACAACTCTACAAAAAATTGTAATCCATTCCCAACTTGATCTAATAATACTAGCCCAACAATTCCATCCTGCAACTTTCTCCGTCTTAAAAATAATCAAATTCCTCTTATACTAGATATTCCAACAAACACAACACCAAACCAAACAACCTATCTTTTTACTATAAACTTTGTATGTGTTATGCGTAAACCGAATGAAATGGTCAACCATATTATCCACCAAACAAACCGACTCTATGCTTAACAAACCACAAACTCTGGCCCAAATTGCAAAAGAAAAGGATCAGGCAGAGAAAATGTGACTTACACATTCAATATTGATTAAGCAACTTTTTTAAAACACCTCATTCTCACCGCCAATCATTCCATACCGAAACAAAATGTCTTTGGAAGGGAGATGATTGGGAGTTAATTACCAACAAAAAATTTACACTTTACTAGGAATATTGGATTTCCACAACAATTGCAATGCAAGATCAGCAGGTCCGGAAAGACTAACGGAATGCACAATCATGGATTTATAGGCAAATTTCACATAGAAGTTATTCTTTGATGGCCATCAAATGAACGTGTCATCAGAATCAATGGTGGGAGAGATATCTGCTAACTGCAATAACACCAAACTAATTTCACCATACTTGTTCAGGGAAACCGTGATAATATGTATAATATATCACTAATGTTATTTTTGTCACCCGTGGTGAAAAGTGTTTCTCAACAATTAAAACAAAACACATTTTAGTTTATCTATTTCATAAAATAAGTGCCCTAGCGAACAAATAGAAGAAAGCAATAGTAGAGACCAAACAAACTCCATCATTTCAGATTCGAATCAAGGAGTGGAAAGACGAAACTTTAAGAAGCGTACATAAAAGTCATTTGTCTGCCTCTTCCTCTTCTCCACGAGTACGGTACTTTATATATTTCATCATAATTTATGTCGGGTTTTAGGTTTTTGGCTATTTGTTGAGTTAGTTATAGTTTTTGTTGTTGTTTAATGTTATATGTTATTGTGATTGAATGAGATTGAGATTGTTTTTCTGTTATTGAGAATTTATAGATTATTGTTGTAGTTGTTTCATTCTTATTATTGTTGTATTGAAATTGTTAAGGTGTTGTTGACAATATTGTTGGTGTTCTATTATTGTATTATGGTATATATTGATGTTGTAGTTGTTTAAAATTTATTTAGTAAGTAGTTGTCTGTTGCGTTGAGAATCGGATACCAAGCTATTAAGTGAGCTTGAATCGCAAAACATTTATGTTCACCACCGACTTTAATTTAATCCAAAGGGAAAAGGGAAAAAGATCGTAAAAACCCTAAATAAGGAGAAACTAGGTTCGGGGGTTGATTATACCTAGGGAAGGTGTTAGCATCCTAAGCATCCGCAGTATCCTACGGGAACCTCTTGTTAATATTTGCATTATTGTTGTTTATTGCTTGATAAAAATATGGGAACCTAAGATTTTATTTCTAATGGTGCTCGCACAACATCGCATCGATGCCTACGTATCGGGTATAGAATCAGAGCACTCGTAGTTCTCCTAAGGATTAACGAACACTTGGTTACGCTCAAGGTTCGCGGGGGGAGGTAAGTGTTATGGCAAACACTCACGTGACTTTAGGAAAGTCACAAAAAGTTGTAAAATAAAAAGTCCTAATGGTTAAGGTTGAAAAGGAACTAGGGATGGCTAAACTTCCTATGACATTGAGTCAACTGCAGGAGTTCTTTCCCCTTTGGATTTAAATGCGAAAAATAAAGTAAACAAATGAGGGTGCAAGCTCCTAAGTTTAAGGCATAGGTTGCTACTTGCAAAAATGAACTGAATAAAGTAAATAGAAATGCAAGGTAAAAGGCTTAGTAACCGGGCTATGACTCGATATATGGATCGAGAATGTGGGGGTGGAAGACAAGCGTGGTGCGTCAATTTGCTTAAGTTAGAAAGTTGTGAAGTGTAAAGACTGTGCAGATGGCGATCGTAAAACGACCGACTTACGTGTGTGAGTGAAGTGTGTGTGAAGTTCACTTGGCGTTGGACCAAGGATTTATTATCTTGAAAATAGAGTTAATATGGTCTAAGAGTGTGAGGAATGAATAATAAATAAATAAAGTGAAATAAATTATGAAATAGAATAAAATAAATTAAATAAATTAAATAGAATAAATAAATGAATTAAATAATAAATAAATGCATGAAATAGAAATAAATAAATGCATGGCCTCATATGGGTCACGATTAATCGGAAATGATTTATCGTGACCTTTGTCATATCATCGGCCCTAAATAGTTAAATAAATCGAGAAATCGATAAATAATAAGGAAATGGAAAAGTTTGGCCTCATATAGGTTTAGATAACGTCGATTACAAATATCGAATATCGATAAACCCTTAATAATATCATTGGCCCTAAAAAGAGAAAAATAAATGGATAGATTATTAAATAGTTATCTAACATATATTTCCTTTTTAATAATAATTTTTTTAAAAATAAATTGAAAATAGAATGAATTAAATAAATAAATGAAATAAAAATAAATGAATGAAGGGAAATGAATAAATGAATTAAATAGAAAAAATAAATGCATGGCCTCATATTGGTCACGATTAATCGGAAACGATTTATCGTGACCTTTTCATATCATCGGCCCTAAATAATAAAATCAAGAAATTATATATACATTTTTTTAACTACTTATAATGATAATAATAGAAAAGAAAAATTCCAAAATTAAAATATATTTTTTATTTTATATGTATATAATTCTTAACTAAATATAATAATAGAATAGAAAAGAAAATTAAAATTGAAATGTTTTTTTTTATTTATTTTTCTAACTAAATATAATAGTAGATAGGAAAGAAAATATTAAAGGTTTTTATTTTTCTAACTAAACATAATAATAAAATAGAAAAGAAAAAAATTAAAGAGTTTTTTTTATTTTGTAATTTAACTAAATATAACAATAAAATAGAAAAGAAAATATTAAAAAGTTTCTGATTTTTGTAATTTAACTAGATATATTTTTTTTATAGAAAAAAACTAATAAATAAAAGAAAGAAAAAAAAAGGGCTGGAAATGGAACAGATAACTGTACAAGCCCATTTAGGGCGCAGGGCCTACTGGGTCGGGTCAGGTTGGACCCGGATCCAGCTTGTTAGCAATGAAAATGGGCAAAGAAAAACCCTAACCCTAAGCCATCGAACCTTTTCCAAATTCAGAAAAACAAAACTCTCTCTCAATCGTTCACAGCCTCTCCGCCATTTCTTTTGATCGCGAAACCCTCTCAATGTTTTCTCTCAAATGGTTCACGGCTTCACTCTCTCGCGATGCTCGCTCATGGTGTTTTACGGTCAACGGTGGCTTCTCCGTTTCGGCTTGCTTGATGGTGGGTGCTACGGATTCGCGACATTCACGGATTTTGGGTTGGTGAAGGAGGTGAGCTAGCCGATTTCGGTTTGGAAGGTTTCGTTTGGTTGAGCGACGGCTGCTCGGTGGAGCGGAAGTGGTGGCCGGCATTTACGAGTTCTCAGATTCGTTTCAACAGTGGTGATTTCGGTTTGAAATCTGAGTTTTTCAAAGGTGAGTTTTCATGAAGAACAAGGGCAGTTTCGAGTTTCTTTCTGGGTTTGCGATTTGAAGCGATGAAGTTGAAATTGAAGGTGATGATATTGTTGTTGTTCCTTACTGGTTTTTTGTGATTGAGTATTTGGATTTCTTTTCATCTCATTCTTCTGGTCTTATAGAGTTTTTGATGATGGGTCTTTTCTTTTCAAATCTATTTTTCAGTGGGTGTAGTGAGAGTCTCTCAGTTTTGGAAAAATATTGTTGAGTTTCGTGTCTGGATTTTGATTTGCATTTAGTGTGAAGGGTTGAGGATGGCTTTTGAAGGTCGTTGCATTTGAAGGAATGGGGTGTTGGAAGGTTTTGAAGGGTAGTTAACGGGAAGCAGGTTTGTGGCTGCGGTTCTCACGGATACGGCGGAGACGGGACGGTTTCGGTCCAACGGAAGTTCGAGGCGTTTGTGGTTAGTGAGTTTAGGGATGATTTTATGACAATTTGAGATTAGGGATTGGAAGTTGGATGATGGTGTTGTTGTGTTTGTTCAGTTTGACAGAAGTGGTGTGAAGATGGTTTTGAGTTTGTTATGTTTGTGAAGGGATGCGTTTTTGTGGTGGTGGTTCGAAATCATGGGATTATGGTGATTCGCATCTTGCTGGTTCTGGTTTTATTTGGATGCTGGCGCAATGGTTGGTTGGTTGCGGCGGTGGTTCAAAGCTCCATGAAGAAGCTGGCGGTTCAAAAAGCTTGAGGTTGTTCAACGATTGGCGTTCGAGTTTGCTGTTGATACGGTTCGGTGATGAGGTTACAGTGGCGGTAAGGCGGAGGTAAAAGGGTGGTTGGTACTGTTTGTGTGCTGTGAAAGGGGTAAGTGGGAGGTTTATGTAGTCTGAGTGGTGTTTCTATTTACAAATGCTGTTGTTGAAAAAAAAAGTTTTAAGTATTTTATTTTTTTTGAAGTTTTAACATAAAGTTTATTTTGGTATGCAGATTTGAATGAAGTTACAAAAAGAAAAAATTATCTATGAACCAAAAGCTGAAAAGAGGTGAAAGGAAAAAGAACCAATACCGACCCGAATGTTATCGGGGTGACGAATCCACAACGGTAAGCTTTATCACTCCTCCTTCTTCTATGCAGCTTCTCTTCTCCCCCTTTGCTGTTGTACTTATGGCTGGATTTTTTTCTGTGTTATGGGCTGTTTTTGTAAGATTTTTTTGAGACTGTTTGGGTTGTGTTGAGGGCTCTTCTTGTGTTGTTTCAAGGCTTGTAACAGAGTGCTGAGTTTTGTGGTATTTTTATGGCAGATTTTTGGTTGATTTTTGGTAGTTTATGAGGCTGTTTCAGTGTGTTTGAGAGCTGGTTTTTGTAGCTGGTTTTTTGTAGTGTTTTTTGGTGCTGTTTGTGGTGTTTATATTGAATATAACAGGGGTTGTTTTATGGCTGTTCTGATTTTATTTGTACCATGAAAACTTGTAGGTGAAGGGTTTCAAAAAAAGGGACAAGGCCTGAATTGCTGTTGTGGGTGGAGTAGTGGAGCAGAGTGCAGGCCTGTTTTGGGGGCTGTTTGTGTTGGTGGCTGCATGCTGAGATTTGTATTTTTGTGCTGAATTTTGTACATATTTTCTTTGCAATTGTAATATAAACAAAATATTATTTGGAATAAAGTTAATCTTATTTTCATTTGTGGTTATAATTTGAAACTGACATTTAATATTGGAAATGAGAATCTAAATATAAACTTAAAAAAGAATTAAACTTAAAGTTGAAAAAATAACTTAGAAACTTAAATAATTAAACTTGGAATTAAAACTAACTTAGAATTTGAGAAATAAATTTGGAATTTAGAAAATAAACATGTGGATATGAATTGAAATGGAAAAAATGGTTAAAAACTAAAACTTGAATTAGAAGTGAAATAAAAAAAGGAATTTAAACTTAAAATTGAAAATAACTTATAAACTTTAATAATTAAACTTAGAATTAAAATGACTTAGAACTAAAGAAACAAATTTGGAATTTAGAAAATAAATACATGAATTAGAAATTGACATTAAATTTAGAAGTAACAACTTGAAAATGAAATAAAATTAAAAAATTAAAGAATAGAAAAAATAAATTCAAAAAAATAAAAACTTGAAAATGAAATAAAAAATTAATTTAAAAATGAAAAGAAGTAACAAATAAGTTTAGAAAAAATTTAAAAATTGAACTAAACAATTAGAAATAGAAATTGAGATAAAATTTTAAAATAGGAACTTACAAATAGAAACGAAAATAGAAATTAAAATTAAAAATACGAAAATGAATTAAAAAGTCATAAATAAGAAAAAAGAAATTAAATTAAAATGGAAGCTAGAAAATGAGAAGAAAGCAACAGAAAATGAATCGGGAAAATTCCCTGCTAAATGCGATAAATGTATGATGCGAACAGTTAGGGGTAAAATTTGGGGTGTGACAGTTGCCCCTATTTAAATAACTTCACCAGATGGCATGAATGACGATAGACACTCATGAGATCAGGGTTAAAGGTATTTAAATATAGAAATAACCGGAAATTTTGCCCCTAAATGCAATGTTATGCTGGACTACAAATCTATCTAACTCTGCAACTCTTATGCAATGAAATGATGATTATGGTATGAATGATAAGAATGAGATAAATCGACGACCACTAACCAAGACTCAACTGGGGATGACAAACACTGGGGATACAGAAACAAAAACGGGAAGTATTCAAAGTGATAAATCAACAGGTTCAAGTGTAACTGTCGACACTAAGAATAACACAAGACAGGAACAAAAGGAAATCCAAATCGTTGGATCAACGAACACAGATAAAACAAAATAAAATTCAAAGTGACTGCACAGTGGCTTGATGCGACCAACTGACACTGGAATAGAAATAAGACGAGGAAATAAATTGAAATGGTTGACCAATGGCTCTAGGCGACCAAATGACTTTGAGAAGAAAAACAACATATTCGAAGTGGATGCGCAGCGGCTCAATGCGACCAACTGTCAGAATAAAAATGACACAAAATTCAAAGTGAACGCGCAGCGACTCGATGCGACCAACTGACACCAAGAATACAAATAAGACAAGGAAATAAATCGAAATGGTTGACCAATGGCTCTATGCGACCAATTGACACCAAGAATACAAATAAGTCAAGGAAATAAATCGAAGTGGTAGACCAATGGCTCGAGGCGACCAAATGACTTTGAGAAGTAAAAAGCAACAACATATTCGAAGTGAATGCGCAGCGGCTCGATGCGACCAACTGACACTAAGAATACAACAAAATAAACATTCAAAGGGAAAATGCAGCGGCTCAATGCGACCAACTGTCATTGGAAATGAAAAACAGCTTATTCAAGGTGAATGCGCAGCGGCTCGATGCGACCAACTGACACTAAGAATAGAAATAACACAAAATTCAAAGTGAATGCGCAGCGGCTCGATGCGACCAACTGACACTAAGAATAATCAACAAAAATATTCAAAATGAATACGCAGTGGCTCGATGCAACCAACTGTCATTGGAAAAGATAAACATAATATTCAAAGTGAATGCGCAGCGGCTCGATGCGACCAACTGACACTAAGAATACAACAAACTAAACATTCAAAGAGAATGTGCAGTGGCTCGATGCGACCAACTGTCACTAAGAATACAAATAAAATAAACATTCAAAGGGAAAATGCAGTGGCTCAAAGCGACCAACTGTCATTGGAAAAGATAAACATAATATTCAAAGTGAATGCGCAGCGGCTCGATGCGACCAACTGACACTAAGAATACAACAAACTAAACATTCAAAGAGAATGTGCAGTGGCTCGATGCGACCAACTGTCACTGAGAATAATCAACAAAATAAACATTCAAAGCGAAATGCAGTGGCTCTATGCGACCAGCTGACACTAAGAATAACAAAAGGCTTATTCAAGGTGAATGCGCAGCGGCTCAATGCGACCAACTGACACCATGAATCGAAAATAAACATTCAAAGTGAATGCACAGCGGCTCGATGCGACCACTGTCACTGAGAATGACAACAAGCTTATTCAAGGTGAATGCGCAGCGGCTCGACGCGACCAACTGACACCATGAATAACAACAAAGATACTCGAAGTGGAAGCAACAATAGATTCGAAACCTATTGATACTAATAAAGGAAAGCCAAGATACACTCAAAGTGAATGCGCAACAAGTTGAAAAACCGGTTGACACTAAGAATGATAAAGACAAAGTAGTCAAAGTATTCAAAATGGTAAAATAGCAGGTTCCAATGTAACTGCCGACACCGAGGATAAGGAAGGAAAATCACAATGATTTAGTAGCGGCTCTATGCGACCAGCTAGCATTGGGGATAGAATGCAGATCACCCAAAGATAGATCAACGGCTCTAAGCGACCGGCTAATGCAAAGAAGTAACAACAAAATATGTTGGAGTTTACAAGTAAGATAAGACATCCAACCTCTGGAAATTCCTTCAGGAACCATCAGGAGAAAGGGTATAAGTATGCACAAAATCAAATGGACTTGGATTTTAAACAAAGGTTTCAGGGCCTGCTTAAAAGATTTGTGCCAATGACAATTGGACTTCAAGGAGACATTGGTGGTCATAAAGATAAATACCAAACACAAATAGAAATCCACAGGGGACACCAGCACTTACTGGGGACAACAACATTGGTAAACCAAACTTCGGGTACCAACAACAATGAATTCTCAAATTGAACACTAATGATATCTGGACTCGAGAGTTAGACAGATGCCAACTGGGGAAAGACAAATGCTAATGTCAAATGTGCATGATTGAGCATGATGCGAATGATCATGATATGCAAATGTTGACTCAAAAGAGACAAAGAGTTCTGACAAGACTCAAAGAGGAGTAGGCTCTCAACACTAATACTCAGATGAGCAACATGAAAAACACTGGGGAGATGTCTTCGAACTTGGAAATCATGCTTGGTCCAAGGATCCATCCAAGAGTGTTATCAATTTTGAACTTCGATGGGGATTTCTGTAACAATAGTATAAAAGTGTTGTTGCAAACCAGGACTTCTTGGGGAAGCAGAAGTTTTTTTTCAATTTTCCCAAAGTCAAAGAAACTTGAAAGTTTTTCAGTGTTTTCAAAAAAACATTTCCTTAAAAAAATTGTCATTTTCAGAGTTAAATTGTAATCAAGTGATGGCATTTTGCATAACAAAAGAAAATAAGAGTTTGAACAATAAAATTCATAGGCAAAGTTTGTATTTTATTCAAGAATGGTAGCTTGCCAATGACAAAAACTCCATGGGAAATTACAATTTGAAAATGGCAATGGGGAAAGGTCTACATTGAATCCAACGACCACTACAGTCCCTAATAACTAAGATTGCCCGACACCTTGCTTCTGACAAGAGCAAATGGATCGATCTTCCAGTATGATTCTTCAGTAATGGTAAACACCATCTGATACAGTCAAATGCCTTTGTCCCTAACTTTTGCCTGGATCGCCCTTTCGGGTTTTCAATCCATCGGGACGCTCTTTTTTTCCTAAGCCGCCCTTTCGGGTTTTCAACTTAGCGAGCTCTTATTTTTTTTCATTTTTTATCCCTAACTTTTGCCTGGATCTCCTTCATAGGTTTTGATCCACCGGGATACCCATTTTTGCTTAGGTCGCCATTTCTGGTTTTCGACCTATCGGGTTTTATTTAGGCATAATATTTTTTGACTGCATCAGAATTCACCGGGTGCTTCAGCTGTTCACCATCCATAGTTGTAAGGATTAAGGAACCTCCGGAGAATGCCATCTTCACAACATATGGGCCTTCATAGTTAGGGCTCCATTTTCCACGCATGTCTTTGTGGACTGGCAAGATTTTCTTGAGTACAAGATCTCCTTCTTTGAATTCTCGGATACGGACTTTCTTGTCAAATACTCTCTTGATGCGCTTTTGGTACATCTGGCCATGGCACATGGCAGTCATTCTCTTCTCATCAATGAGGTTCAGTTGGTCAAACCTGCTCTGGACCCACTCAGCTTCCTCCAGTTTGGTTTCCATCAAGATTCTCAAGGATGGTATCTCTACTTCAATAGGGAGAACTGCATCCATCCCATACACCAAAGAGAAAGGGGTTGCCCCTGTTGAAGTGCGAACTGATGTTCTGTATCCGTGTAAAGCATATGGTAACATCTCGTGCCAATCTTTGTAAGTTTTTACCATCTTCTGCAGAATCTTTTTGATGTTCTTGTTTGCAGCTTCAACAGCTCCATTCATCTTCGGACGATACGGAGAAGAGTTATGATGTTCAATCTTGAATGTCTCACACAACTCTTTCATCGTTTTATTGTTCAAATTGGTCTCATTATCTGTGATGATTCGGCTTGGGATTCCATAACGGCAGATAATTTGGTTCTTGATGAAACGGGCGACCACTTGCTTTGTCACATTGGCGTAGGAAGCTGCTTCTACCCATTTGGTGAAGTAATCAATTGCGACCAAGATAAACCGATGACCATTGGAAGCTTTAGGATCAATTGCCCCTATCATGTCAATGCCCCACATTGATAAAGGCCAAGGCGATGATAGAACATTCAAAAGTGTTGGAGGTACGTGCACCTTGTCGGCATAAATCTGGCATTTATGACACTTCCTGGCATACTTGAAACAATCTGATTCCATGGTTAACCAGAAGTATCCAGCTCTCAAAATCTTCCTGGACATGGCATGTCCATTGGCATGTGTTCCAAATGATCCTTCATGGATTTCCCTGATCAATAAGTCTGCTTCGCGCTTGTCCACACATCTGAGCAGAACCATATCATGATTTCTCTTGTAAAGCAAATTGTTGCTGAGGAAAAACTTGGATGCCAATCTTCTCAGAGTCTTCTTGTCTAGATTTGTTGCATCAGCTGGGTACTCCTGATTCTGCAAATAGTTCTTGATGTCATAGAACCACGGTTTCTCATCAGTTTCCTCTTCGACCAGTAGACAGTAGGCTGGTGCAGTTCTTCGCTCGATTGTAATGAGTGGAGCTTCATTAAGAAATCTGACTTGAAACATAGAGGCCAACATAGCCAAGGCGTCTGCAATTTGATTTTCTGCCCTTGGAACATGATGGAAAGTGACTTCATCGAAGTATTTGGTCAATTCCACAATGTGGGCACGATAAGGGACCGACTTCTCGTCACGGGTCTCCCATTCACCTTTGACTTGGTAAATTACTAAGGCTGAGTCTCCATATACATCAAGAATCTTGATTCTAGTATCGATTGCAGCTTCGATACCCAAAATACATGCTTCATACTCTGCGATGTTGTTTGTACATTCAAAGCACAATCTAGCCGTGAAAGGAGTATAACCACCATCAGGATTCATCAAAACAACTCCTACACCATGCCCCATGTAGTTAGAGGAACCATCAAACATCATCTTCCAACGAGACCCCGGCTCAGGACCTTCATCTGGACCTGGAACTTCATAGTCCTTTATCAACATAATGTCTTCGTCCGGGAAATCGAATTTCAAAGGTTCATAATCTTCGACAGGATGATCAGCAAGGTATTCAGATAAAACACTGCCTTTAATGGACTTCTGGGTTACATATTGGATGTCGTATTCGGATAACAACATGTGCCAACGGGCGAGTCTTCCAGTCAAAGCAGGCTTCTCAAAGATGTACTTTATTGGATCCATTTTCGAGATCAACAAAGTAGTGTGACAAATCATGTACTGCCTGAGGCGTCTGGCCGCCCATGCCAAGGCACAACAAGTCTTCTCTAAAAGCGAATATCTGCTTTCACAGTCTGTGAACTTCTTGCTTAAGTAATAAATGGCGTGCTCCTTACGACCAGTTTCGTCTTGTTGGCCTAATACGCAACCCATAGATCCCTCGAGTACAGTCAGATACATGAAAAGGGGCTTCCCTGGAGTAGGTGGGATCAAGATAGGAGGTTCTTGCAGATAAACCTTAATCTTCTCAAAAGCCAGTTGACAATCAGGACTCCACTCAATTGCTTGATTCTTCCGGAGTAACTTGAATAGAGGCTCACAAGTAGCAGTCATGTTGGAAATGAATCTGGAGATGTAGTTCAATCTTCCGAGGAAGCCTCTGACTTGCTTTTCTGTCTTGGGAGCTGGCATCTCTTGAATTGCTCTGACCTTATCTGGATCTACTTCAATTCCTTGCTGACTAACAATAAAACCAAGTAACTTTCCTGATCGGACACCAAAAGTACACTTAGCTGGATTCAGACGCAGTTGGAACTTTCTGAGGCGCTCAAATAACTTCAAGAGATGATTCAAATGATCCTCCTCACTCTGTGATTTGGCAATCATATCATCCACATAGACTTCTATCTCTTTATGCATCATATCATGGAAAAAGGTGACCATTGCCCTCTGATAAGTGGCTCCTGCATTTCTGAGGCCGAATGGCATAACCTTGTAACAATAAGTGCCCCATGGTGTGATGAATGTAGTCTTTTCCATATCGTCAGGATCCATCTTGATCTGGTTGTATCCTGAAAACCCATCCATGAAAGAGAAAACAGCAAATTTAGCAGTGTTGTCAACCAAAGTATCAATATGCGGAAGAGGGAAATCGTCCTTCGGACTGGCTTTGTTCAAATCCCTATAGTCCACACACATTCTGACTTTGCCATCCTTTTTAGGGACTGGCACAATATTAGCTACCCACTCAGGGTACTTCGCAACTGCAAGGAATCCAGCATCAAACTGTCTTTTGACCTCTTCTCGAATCTTCAGAGCCATGTCCGGTCTTGTTCTTCGAAGCTTTTGCTTTACAGGAGGACAATCTGGTCGAAGAGGTAACTTGTGGACCACTATGTCTGTGTCTAACCCGGGCATATCTTGATACGACCATGCAAACACATCTACATACTCTCTGAGAAGCTTGACCAATCTTTCTCTGACATCTGCCCCAAGTGTTGTACCAATCTTGACTTCCTTCATGTCTTCATCAGTGCCAAGATTTATGGTCTCTACCTGCTCCTTATGTGGCTGAAGATCTGTGTGCTCATTCTCAACCAATCTTGCCAGTTCTTCGGGAATGTCACAATCTTCCTCACTTTCATCTTCCACTTGGTAGATGGGCGAATCAAAGTTAGGAGGGAATGTAGAGTCATTGGATTCAACAGGGTTTTCATTTATTCTGCATATGATAATGATTTGCTTTTATTAAAAGTGGAGAATAGAGAAATTCAAAAGAAAAAAGCTTTTTATTGGTTTTTGAAAGATTGCCATATTCTTTTAAAAGTGAAAAGAGAGAAAAACAGTAAATGATCAAAATAAGAGTTTAACAAAATGCCTTCATTGATAATAACTTTAAAAATGAGAAGGGGCCCTACAAAATACTCCCATAGCCTTGGGCAGAGCTAGGGAACTTTGAAAACATTGAAAGAACAAAAAATTACTTTGACAATGGAAAAAACTCTGGGATCTCGACTGCCTCCCAATTGTCCAAGGCTTCTTCACACTGATACACCAGATGATTCACATCTTCATCTTCAGAAACTCCATCAATTGCATTGACCTGATAACCAGCACTGGAAAACACCTCTTGAATGGTCTTCAGACGTCCTTTAACGGAGGTTGACGCTCCTTCCTTCACATGAGTTGGTTTGTAACCCAACCCGCAACGATCTAGCTTCTGCTTGACTTCGATGACATCACCCCAACCTTCATAGCTTCTTTCTTCAATAGTGGAAATGATACTCTTCAGCGATGCAAAAGATGGGATACCCTTCCCTTTTGGTTCCTCTACTTCCAGAAGGACAGCATTGGCTATCTCAAGAGCTTGGAAAGAAGTTTCCAAAGCATCTTCATCAGCCTCAATATAACTAAAGGATGAAAGGTTGCTAACCATGAGATCTTCTTCCCCCGACACGGTTACCAGCTTGTTATCGACCACAAACTTCATCTTTTGATGTAGGGTAGAAGTGACTGCCCCTGCAGCATGGATCCAAGGTCTTCCCAGCAAGCAGCTGTAATTAGGATTGATGTCCATAACCTGGAAAGTGATTTTGAAGACCTGTGGCCCAATCAAGATTGGTAGGTCTACTTCTCCAATAACCGTCCTCCTTGACCCATCAAAAGCTTTTACAATCAGTGCACTGGGCCTCATCTCTGCCCCTTGATAAGATAACTTAGCCAGTGTTCTTTTCGGCAAAACATTCAATGAAGATCCTGTATCCACAAGAACTCTTGCTAAAGTATCCTCTTGACATTTCACTGATATGTGGAGAGCACGGTTGTGGTCCAAGCCCTCCTTTGGAAGATCCTCCATACTGAAACTGAGGTTGTTACATGCAGTGATATTGGCAATGACTCCATCAAACTGATTCACTGTTATATCATGCGTAACATGAGCTTGAGCTAGCAACTTCTGAAGCGCACTTCGATGAGCCGGAGAATGCATAAGCAGTGATAGGATAGATATTTTGGAAGGCGTTTGATGTAGCTGATCAATAACCTTATAATCACTCTTCTTAATGATTCTGAGAAATTCTGCATCCTCTTCTCCCAAGACTACCTCTTTATCTTTGTTGACAACAGCTGGAATGACTTCTTTAGGCGGAGCCGTATTGGCTTGCTGGGTGTAAACACGACCACTGCGAGTCAGACGACCTGCACCCGCTATGTCAGCACTTGCCACTTTTGAGCCTTCCTTTTGACTGGCTTTATCAATCTTTTGATGAACCTTCCCTGTATCATACCTCCATGGAACTGCTTTAGTGTCCTCATAAAGGAAAGGGTTACTCCTTTGTTCAAATCTTGGCTCAGGTATATTGAAAATTGGCACCACGGATTCTGGAGTATTGAAGATAGGTTGAGCTCCTGAAGATTCAGGCAGGTTGAACACTGGCACCCAGGTAGAATCAGATGCAGGCAAGTTGAAAATGGGTTCAATCACTGCCACTTCATTCCTTTTCATATGACCGCTTACTTGTAAGACGCCTTCATCAATCAAATCTTGAACATCTTTCAAGACCAATTCACATCCTCTTGGACTATCAACACAACCTTCACAATTCTTATGGCAGCTCTTTAGTATACCCGCCCCCACTAATTTTGCATGGAAGTCTCGAAGCGGGGTCTTGATCTCCGTGGCGTTGAAAATCGAACCTTCTTCAGACTCGTCAACAATAGCATTTATGGACCCATGCTTGGGTAAAGGATTATCTTTGACATTCGGACCAGTATTCCCAAATGACAGAATGTTCTTCTCCATCAAATCTTTCACGATGTACTTCAAAGCATAACAACCCTCCAAATCGTGCCCTGGGGCACCTTCATGGAATAAACAGTGGGCATTTGGGTTGTAATTTGGTGGGAGCGGATTTGGTGGAGGACCCAAAGGCCTTGGAGTAACCAAACCTTTCTTCAGCAGTGAAGGATATAACTCAGTATAAGTTATAGGGATTCGAGGATTAGGAGGCCTTCCACCTGGTCTTCTATTCTGAAAATTGGGATTTGGATGAGGAGCTGGAGTCCTCTGCTGGTAGGCTGAAGCATTGGGTGCTTGTTGATAGCCTGGGTTGTTGAGCATTGGTTGATAAGGTTGAATCATTGGAGCCGCTTGTTGATACATCGGTACTGCTTGAGTTGGCCGATACATGGGGACTTTTGGATTAAATGATGGTTGAACTGCCGCTACATAAGGATGTTGGGCATACTGTTGTTGATGAGCATACTGCTGTCGGGCCATAGGTGGAGGTCTCTGCCAAAGCGGATTTCTTCCTTGACTTGTCATTATGGCATTCGTCTCACCTTCCTTCTTCTTGTGGAAATTACTGGTAAATTTCTTGCCAATATTTCCACTACCATTGCTGGTACTGCCAGATGCGCCACTCATCTTTCCACTTTTCAAACCGAGTTCTACCTTGATTCCCACAGCCACTAAATCAGAAAAACTAGCAGTTATACTTCCCACCATTCTCTCATAGAATTCTGGTCGCACAGTGTCAACAAACCAGTCAGCTAATTCTTTTTCAGTCAATGGGGGCTCTACTTGAGAAGCGGTCCCTCTCCACCTCTGAGCATACTCTTTAAAGGATTCAGACTCTTTCTGGGACATGCTCAACAGTTGCCTCCTATCGGGATCAAGGTCCATGTTGTACTTGTATTGCTGGATGAAAGCATCTGCCAAGTCTTGGAAACTGCGAATCTTCGACTGGTCAAGCGTCAGATACCATTTAGAGGAGATTCCCTTCAGACTGTCCTGGAAGCAGTGGATCATTAACTTATCATTGTCCACCTGAGCAGCCATTCTTCGATAGTACATCAAGAGATGGTTCTTAGGACAAGTTGCACCCTCATACATATCAAACGTGGGTATCTTTAACTTTGGAGGTATTACCAATCCAGACACCAGACACATCTCTCTAGCAGCGGCACCAAAGATCTGGTCACCTTCAATCGCTCTTAACCTTTTTTCAAGGGTATCAAAATTCTCTTGCATCTTCACATGTTTCTCATCTTCGTTTTCAGACATATCTGGCGCTTCATACCCCTGATGGTCATTGAAGTACGGTTGAGCACGGGTGTGCACAATGTCTTGTGTGAAATTAGCAACTGCATGATTTTCTTCATTAGTCACAGGAACAGTTTGTTGAGCAGCAAATACATGAGGAGGAGGCACAAAACCTTGGGAAGGAAATACCATGCCCTGAGAAGGAGGTGCAAAACTTTGAGAAGCTAGACCTTGGGACGGGGGGAAGAAACCCTGAGCAGCAAATCCTTGGGAAGAAGGAATAAAACCCTGAGCAGCAAATCCTTGGGAGGAAGGAATAAAACCCTGAGCAGCAAATCCTTGGGAAGAAGGAATAAAACCCTGAGCAGCAAATCCTTGGGAGGAAGGAATAAAACTTTGAGCAGCAAAACCTTGAGAAGGAGGGAAAAAACCCTGAGCAGCGAATCCTGAAGAAGAGGGAATAACACTCTGAGAAGCAAAACCTTGAGAAGGAGGGAAAAATCCAGGAGGAAACCCAAAAGGAGACCAGGTCACAGGGGTAGTGACTGATGACGTAGGCTCGGTCGTCGCAGTGACAATTTCAGTCGTTGCAGTGACAATTTCTGACACCACAGTCTGCTGGGTATCCAACTTCGCTCGAATGACTTGAAACATTTCCATCATCTGACCCATATCTCCACGAATATCAGAAAGCTCTTCGTTAACTCTGTCCATCTCTAAGTCTCTTTCAGCCATCCTCTTTCTGGCTTGAGCTCGAGTGTAGTATTTGCGTGAGAGCCTCAGTGTGAAAGCTGGAGAGCAGATGACGGGAATTAGTTTTATATGAAAAAGATGCAAATGAAATGCCAAATGTATGAATGCAATGCGAAAAATAAATTTTATTCAAGGAACTTAAGAAACAATTTGCAAATACCAAGGAACACATAATAATCAAAAGGATGCGATTTCATTAAATTCAAAAAGTGATACAAAGTCTTGAGTACACTTTCAAAAATCCCAAACAAAGCTTAATAAAGACAAAGACAAAGTCCTAAGGAGATTCTCCTAAAAGCCTCAAGTTGAGCTTCTCGATGTGTGCCTTCATCTGAGCCCTTTCAAGCATAAGTTGATCCACGATCGACTTCCAAGAATTGTCCCCTTGAGTGCTGGAGGAAAATAAATCCTCTTGCGCTTTCCTTTTCTTGTTGGAGAGCTCTTCTTCTTCCTTCATCTTCAGCTGTCTTCTAAGTTCCTCATTCTCACTACTGATGATCTGATGACGATTCTTCCATGCATTCTTCTCTCGAATCTCTTTCTCCAAATCAATCTTCAGCTTCTCTGCATCATCCATAAAGATTAGAATGGGTTTCTTGAAGGTCATAGGGTCCTGGCGAGGGTAAGGCATCTTCAGACTGATTGCCCTATCTCGTACCCATTGGAGATAGAGTTCCATAGAAACACAATTCGGCTTTCCCAAGCTACTCCTCCCTTTCCTATGGATGTACTTCCAAGCTTGCATAATCTGTTTCTTGAGCTCTGGTTCTTCGTCATCCTTAAAGAAAATTCCTTCCACTTCCACGCTCTTAGGCTTGTCCTTCAACGGATACCCAAGTTGGCGGCGAGCCAAAACTGGATTATAGCTGATTCCTCCCTTAGTGCCAAGAAGAGGCACATTAGCAAAATCACCACAGCTATCAATAATCAATGCTCCATCATAAACACGATTGTACCAGCTAATGTCAGAGTGGGTAAGAGACATGATCCTTTGTGACCACCACAAACCATCCTTAAGGTTCCAAAATGAAGCTGACTTAGGCAAGTGCGAAATAAACCACTCGTACAACAATGATGCACAACAAGTAATCATCCCTCCCTTATGGTGATTCCTCAGATGGATGGAATGGTAGGTGTCTCCGAGCAAAGTAGGGACCGGGTTCTTCTTCAGAAATATCTTGATGGCGTTCAAGTCGACAAAGTCTTCAAAGTTTGGGAAAAGTAACACTCCATATATCAGCAGAATAAAAGTCGCCTCAAAAGCTTTCATATCCTTCACACTAACAAAATTCTTGGCCTTCTCTATCAAAAACTTTGTAGGGAATCCAAAAATCTTTCCTTTATAGGTCATATTTGCCTTAACCTCAGGAACACTCAAATATGTCGCATTTGCAATCTCCGCTTCTTCAGGGTCCTTCTCTAGAACAGGGAATGGAAACTCATCCTTAACACATGATCCCACCAGAACTGAATACTCTTCCAAAGTAGGTGCCAATTGGTAATCAGGGAACGTAAAACAGTGGTAGAGAGGATCATAAAACTGGAGCATCACAGAGAGCAACCTTCCATCCCAATCAGTCTTAAGCAAAGCTAAAAGTCTCCTATGCTTCTCCATGAAGGCTTCTTGATCCAAAACCAAATCTCTTAATTTCCTTAGGTCTTCAAGTTTGGGAGTTTTGAACGTGTACTTGACAGTCTTTCTTCTTCCAAAGTCCATGATGATACCTATGATATTTGCAAAAATAGAGTTTCTGAGTTCCTTGAATAAATGGGTAAAAATGATGCTTCATGATGCGTGAATGCAATGAATACACAAACACAAACAAGGCTTAGGTTCAAAGCTTGCATGAGGTCGAAGGTTCAACCCTCCCAAAAAGGTATGTACTATGAGTTTATTTGTACCTGTACAACGGGTTCTAAAAGTTCCCAGAATCATTGTCTCATCTTTCGGATATTACCGACTTCCCAACTCAACTTGGTAATCAATAATATTCTCAAGAGAGTCTCATCCGAGTGTAGTATCGCGTATCAACTATTTCGGATTTGCACCCTCATAGTCATCGCACTACATCCCTAAAAAGGCCAAGTGGGGGTAAATGTTCTACGGTCCTCAGCATTAATGGCTCTCAGGTCGAATATAGTAATGTTTTCACGACTGAACTCGATCAACAAAACTACATCCGAGGAGGCCTCCGCTGAGTGGTGGTGTCTCAAGTCAACTTGGTCGGGACTCAACTCCCTACAAGCCTTCTTGAATATACCACCGTCCTATCTTATTTTGCACTCAAGTCCGGGTTAGGACTTATCTCACCACACATGGAACACCCAACAAAAAATCCAAAATAATAACAAGCAATACAACAACAAATATACAAATATACAAGGTGGGCTTAACCCTCAAAAATGTTTTTCCCCAGCAGAGTCGCCATTTTCTGTTGCGGTGAGAATCGGATACCAAGCTATTAAGTGAGCTTGAATCGCAAAACATTTATGTTCACCACCGACTTTAATTTAATCCAAAGGGAAAAGGGAAAAAGATCGTAAAAACCCTAAATAAGGAGAAACTAGGTTCGGGGGTTGATTATACCTAGGGAAGGTGTTAGCATCCTAAGCATCCGCAGTATCCTACGGGAACCTCTTGTTAATATTTGCATTATTGTTGTTTATTGCTTGATAAAATTATGGGAACCTAAGATTTTATTTCTAATGGTGCTCGCACAACATCGCATCGATGCCTACGTATCGGGTATAGAATCAGAGCACTCGTAGTTCTCCTAAGGATTAACGAACACTTGGTTACACTCAAGGTTCGCGGGGGGAGGTAAGTGTTATGGCAAACACTCACGTGACTTTAGGAAAGTCACAAAAAGTTGTAAAATAAAAAGTCCTAATGGTTAAGGTTGAAAAGGAACTAGGGATGGCTAAACTTCCTATGACATTGAGTCAACTGCAGGAGTTCTTTCCCCTTTGGATTTAAATGCGAAAAATAAAGTAAACAAATGAGGGTGCAAGCTCCTAAGTTTAAGGCATAGGTTGCTACTTGCAAAAATGAACTGAATAAAGTAAATAGAAATGCAAGGTAAAAGGCTTAGTAACCGGGCTATGACTCGATATATGGATCGAGAATGCGGGGGTGGAAGACAAGCGTGGTGCGTCAATTTGCTTAAGTTAGAAAGCTGTGAAGTGTAAAGACTGTGCAGATGGCGATCGTAAAACGATCGACTTACGTGTGTGAGTGAAGTGTGTGTGAAGTTCACTTGGCGTTGGACCAAGGATTTATTATCTTGAAAATAGAGTTAATATGGTATAAGAGTGTGAGGAATGAATAATAAATAAATAAAGTGAAATAAATTATGAAATAGAATAAAATAAATTAAATAAATTAAATAGAATAAATAAATGAATTAAATAATAAATAAATGCATGAAATAGAAATAAATAAATGCATGGCCTCATATGGGTAACGATTAATCGGAAATGATTTATCGTGACCTTTGTCATATCATCGGCCCTAAATAGTTAAATAAATCGAGAAATCGATAAATAATAAGGAAATGGAAAAGTTTGGCCTCATATAGGTTTAGATAACGTCGATTACAAATATCGAATATCGATAAACCCTTAATAATATCATTGGCCCTAAAAAGAGAAAAATAAATGGATAGATTATTAAATAGTTATCTAACATATATTTCCTTTTTAATAATAATTTTTTTAAAAATAAATTGAAAATAGAATGAATTAAATAAATAAATGAAATAAAAATAAATGAATGAAGGGAAATGAATAAATGAATTAAATAGAAAAAATAAATGCATGGCCTCATATTGGTCACGATTAATCGGAAACGATTTATCATGACCTTGTCATATCATCGGCCCTAAATAATAAAATCAAGAAATTATATATACATTTTTTTAACTACTTATAATGATAATAATAGAAAAGAAAAATTCCAAAATTAAAATATATTTTTTATTTTATATGTATATAATTATTAACTAAATATAATAATAGAATAGAAAAGAAAATTAAAATTGAAATGTTTTTTTTTATTTATTTTTCTAACTAAATATAATAGTAGATAGGAAAGAAAATATTAAAGGTTTTTATTTTTCTAACTAAACATAATAATAAAATAGAAAAGAAAAAAAGTAAAGAGTTTTTTTTTATTTTGTAATTTAACTAAATATAACAATAAAATAGAAAAGAAAATATTAAAAAGTTTCTGATTTTTGTAATTTAACTAGATATATTTTTTTTATAGAAAAAAACTAATAAATAAAAGAAAGAAAAAAAAAAGGGCTGGAAATGGAACAGATAACTGTACAAGCCCATTTAGGGCGCATGGCCTACTGAGTCGGGTCAGGTTGGACCCGGATCCAGCTTGTTAGCAATGAAAATGGGCAAAGAAAAACCCTAACCCTAAGCCATCGGACCTTTTCCAAATTCAGAAAAACAAAACTCTCTCTCAATCGTTCACAGCCTCTCCGCCATTTCTTTTGATCGCGAAACCCTCTCAATGTTTTCTCTCAAATGGTTCACGGCTTCACTCTCTCGCGATGCTCGCTCATGGTGTTTTACGGTCAACGGTGGCTTCTCCGTTTCGGCTTGCTTGATGGTGGGTGCTACGGATTTGCGACATTCACGGATTTTGGGTTGGTGAAGGAGGTGAGCTAGCCGATTTCGGTTTGGAAGGTTTCGTTTGGTTGAGCGACGGCTGCTCGGTGGAGCGGAAGTGGTGGCCGGCATTTACGAGTTCTCAGATTCGTTTCAACAGTGGTGATTTCGGTTTGAAATCTGAGTTTTTCAAAGGTGAGTTTTCATGAAGAACAAGGGCAGTTTCGAGTTTCTTTCTGGGTTTGCGATTTGAAGCGATGAAGTTGAAATTGAAGGTGATGATATTGTTGTTGTTCCTTACTGGTTTTTTGTGATTGAGTATTTGGATTTCTTTTCATCTCATTCTTCTGGTCTTATAGAGTTTTTGATGATGGGTCTTTTCTTTTCAAATCTATTTTTCAGTGGGTGTAGTGAGAGTCTCTCAGTTTTGGAAAAATATTGTTGAGGTTCGTGTCTGGATTTTGATTCGCATTTAGTGTGAAGGGTTGAGGATGGCTTTTGAAGGTCGTTGCATTTGAAGGAATGGGGTGTTGGAAGGTTTTGAAGGGTAGTTAACGGGAAGCAGGTTTGTGGCTGCGGTTCTCACGGATACGGAGGAGACGGGACGGTTTCGGTCCAACGGAAGTTCGAGGCGTTTGTGGTTAGTGAGTTTAGGGATGATTTTATGACAATTTGAGATTAGGGATTGGAAGTTGGATGATGGTGTTGCTGTGTTTGTTCAGTTTGACAGAAGTGGTGTGAAGATGGTTTTGAGTTTGTTATGTTTGTGAAGGGATGCGTTTTTGTGGTGGTGGTTCGAAATCATGGGATTATGGTGATTCGCATCTTGCTGGTTCTGGTTTTATTTGGATGCTGGCGCAATGGTTGGTTGGTTGCGGCGGTGGTTCAAAGCTCCATGAAGAAGCTGGCGGTTCAAAAAGCTTGAGGTTGTTCAACGATTGGCGTTCGAGTTTGCTGTTGATACGGTTCGGTGATGAGGTTACAGTGGCGGTAAGGCGGAGGTAAAAGGGTGGTTGGTACTGTTTGTGAGCTGTGAAAGGGGTAAGTGGGAGGTTTATGTAGTCTGAGTGGTGTTTCTATTTACAAATGCTGTTGTTGGAAAAAAAAGTTTTAAGTATTTTATTTTTTTTTGAAGTTTTAACATAAAGTTTATTTTGGTATGCAGATTTGAATGAAGTTACAAAAAGAAAAAATTATCTATAAACCAAAAGCTGAAAAGAGGTGAAAGGAAAAAGAACCAATACCGACCCGAATGTTATCGGGGTGACGAATCCACAACGGTAAGCTTTATCACTCCTCCTTCTTCTATGCAGCTTCTCTTCTCCCTCTTTGCTGTTGTACTTATGGCTGGATTTTTTTCTGTGTTATGGGCTGTTTTTGTAAGATTTTTTTGAGACTGTTTGGGTTGTGTTGAGGGCTCTTCTTGTGTTGTTTCAAGGCTTGTAACAGAGTGCTGAGTTTTGTGGTATTTTTATGGCAGATTTTTGGTTGATTTTTGGTAGTTTATGAGGCTGTTTCAGTGTGTTTGAGAGCTGGTTTTTGTAGCTGGTTTTTTGTAGTGTTTTTTGGTGTTGTTTGTGGTGTTTATATTGAATATAACAGTGGTTGTTTTATGGCTGTTCTGATTTTATTTGTACCATGAAAACTTGTAGGTGAAGGGTTTCAAAAAAAGGGACAAGGCCTGAATTGCTGTTGTGGGTGGAGTAGTGGAGCAGAGTGCAGGCCTGTTTTGGGGGCTGTTTGTGTTGGTGGCTGCATGCTGAGATTTGTATTTTTGTGCTGAATTTTGTACATATTTTCTTTGCAATTGTAATATAAACAAAATATTACTTGGAATAAAGTTAATCTTATTTTCATTTGTGGTTATAATTTGAAACTGACATTTAATATTGGAAATGAGAATCTAAATATAAACTTAAAAAAGAATTAAACTTAAAGTTGAAAAAATAACTTAGAAACTTAAATAATTAAACTTGGAATTAAAACTAACTTAGAATTTGAGAAATAAATTTGAAATTTAGAAAATAAACATGTGGATATGAATTGAAATGGAAAAAATGGTTAAAAACTAAAACTTGAATTAGAAGTGAAATAAAAAAAGGAATTTAAACTTAAAATTGAAAATAACTTATAAACTTTAATAATTAAACTTGGAATTAAAATGACTTAGAACTAAAGAAACAAATTTGGAATTTATAAAATAAATACATGAATTAGAAATTGACATTAAATTTAGAAGTAACAACTTGAAAATGAAATAAAATTAAAAAATTAAAGAATAGAAAAAATAAATTCAAAAAAATAAAAACTTGAAAATGAAATAAAAAATTAATTTAAAAATGAAAAGAAGTAACAAATAAGTTTAGAAAAAATTTAAAAATTGAACTAAACAATTAGAAATAGAAATTGAGATAAAATTTTAAAATAGGAACTTACAAATAGAAACGAAAATAGAAATTAAAATTAAAAATACAAAAATGAATTAAAAAGTCATAAATAAGAAAAAAGAAATTAAATTAAAATGGAAGCTAGAAAATGAGAAGAAAGCAACAGAAAATGAATCGGGAAAATTCCCTGCTAAATGCGATAAATGTATGATGCGAACAGTTAGGGGTAAAATTTGGGGTGTGACAGTTGTATTGAGAATTTTGTTGTTGTTGTTGTTGTTGTATTGTTATACAGTGTTGTTAAATGATTTTACAAACTTTTGATAAAAATTATAGAATGTATTATGAATAGTAGTTGGATTAAAGCTAATAGATTAGGTCTGGTGTATGAGAATAAAGTTCTTGAATTTCTTGTATACACGGAACAAAATCTTCCTAACAATAATGGAATATTTTATTGTCCTTGTGTTATATGCGAGAATATTAAAAAAAATCAAATAATGAAATATTCAATCATCTAGGTTGTGATGAAATTTGTCAAAATTATATAATATGGATATGGAATGGTGAAGTAGATAAAAAAACAAACAACATCACAAAGACATGAAGTTGATGTAGATATGAATGATCAGTTAGAAGATACGATATGTGATACTGGAGAATCTTCTTTTAAAAAAAATTCATATTTATGACACTTTATGTAGTGACAAGTATACGCCGTTATATAAGGGATGCACATGTTTTACATGATTGTTTGTGGTGTTAAAATTGTTTAATACGAAGGAAAAAAGTAGGTGGTGCGATAAAAGTTTCACATAATTGCTTGAGTTGCTGAAACAAAATGCTACAAGAAGATAATAATTTTCCAAACCATAATCATGAGGCCAAGAAGATACTATGTCCAATGGGTTTGGAATGATTTCATATTATACAGTAATGAGTATGAACAATCAAATCAATACACGAAATGTGTTGATTCGCGCTACAAGGTGAAAGACAACAATGGTGATGAAAATTTTGCTTTCAATAGTCATCATCTCAATTTATTTGAAATTGTTGGGTTAGTAGTCATAAGAGGACCATGTCTTTCCTAATGACCACCCCGAGATAAGATAACAAACAAAATGGAAGTTCAAATATCCTTCCAAATTGATATTTATAAATATCAATTTCTAGTCCTTTTACGAATGTCATCAATGATGTATATTCAATCTTTAAATTGGAGTAGAACTCTCTTACAAGATTTGGGAATACTATATCTGATACATTTGTGAAGAATTCCCTCAGAAAACATTGGCAGATGTGAACATATTGCTTAAAGTTAAGAAAGTTTTCTTCCATAACATCGGTTTCATATTACCTTACGGTTGGACATTATGTTTTTACTTGACTTCTTAACAATCTTCATGAAGAATAATTTCTAGATTGAATGCTTCTTTTTTTAGACATATATGATGATATTTATGGCATAGAGTAGAACTCACACAAAACACAAGAAGAGCGAAAGGAATGATACAAAAGAAGAGAAGAGAATAACATATTTATAACGTTCCTTCTGACGGTTTGAGCATGTAAAAACTCCACAAAATCCTTGAGATTTGGCCCATAAATTATCAAAACTAAATCTTTTTAAAACAAATCATCTAATCAATTATTTGTATGCCCTAATCGATTAAGTAATTATGGTTTTGAAGATTTTCCGCATTCTTCATCAATGCACTGAATTGATTTGTCCGATGGCAAAGATTCAATCTGATCTTGTCAGGAATTTAAAACGTGTGGACTATCTAATCGATGATCCTAATTGATTATTTCCTTGTATTCAACCTCCTTGATATTTTTGGGCCTTGGATTGGATTTTTGGTTGTGGCACTCTGCTTTTTACACCCATTTTCATCTTATTCGCACCCCTTTCTTCAAAAGTGCTTACCACTAAAACATTTTATTAGTGTTAACAATTTTAAATGGTGGCGGTGTTGCTCGATAAAATGGCTTTTGTAGAGTTATTATCGTCGAAGATGGCATCAGAGATGATATCAGAAGTGATGTCGGAGATGATTTTAATGAATTATAAATTTTTATTTTGATAGGAGCTTTAAAATCAATATCACATTCTTTCAAAATTGCTAAAATATCTGGAAAAAAATTCAGCAAAATCTATACATTTGGAATAAGAGATGATGAATGTGAATAACCTATGCATGGTTAAAGCAAAACTTTTGTAATAGAGTTATAAGAAAGATGTTGGTTGAATAAAGTGATGAATGCTTCATGGATTAGATGGGAATGACTGTGTAACACTTTCACTTTTCATGTGATAAAGATAATATATTAGTTAGTATTATCTTCTCTATCAAACCATACACAAATTTTTTTGAATAAAAAATAGAATTGCATCAAACTCAAAATCTTGCTACATTATAGATAATTTATACCGCAACGATATGATAAAAATCACTTTGATCTTTCATCGAAATATGAAAAGAATTAATATTACAAAATGGTTTCTACAAGAATAACTAATTAATTTATAACCAACCTCACCCATGATTTATGGCAAGCTCATTCTAATGGTTTCTACTTTTGCAGTATAAATTCCACGTATATATGAATTTTTTTTTTAAATAACAGAGTTTATAAAATAAAATTCCAAAATAACATATATTTGGAAAAATTTACCAAAGTAACATAGTTTTATAACATTTTCGCCAAATGGTTTGTTGAACATGTGAGATTGTTCACCTGTTCGCCAAATGGAATGGCGAATGCATGCATGCATACAACCAATTCGCCAAACCATTTGGCGAATGCATGCAACACAAAAACCAATTCGCCAATTGGAATGATGTGCATGTGTTCTTTCATATTTTTTTTGTATATATATATATATATATATATATATATATATATATATATATATATATATATATATATATATATATGTATGTATAAGTTTATATATATATATATATATATATATATATATATGTATAAGTTTATATATATATATATATATATATATATATATATATATATATATATATATATGTATATATATATATATATATATACGTATAAGTTTATATATATATATATATATATATATATATATATATATATATATATATATATGTATAAGTTTATATATATATATAGATATATATATATATATATATATGTATAAGTTTATATATATATATATATATATATATATATATATATATATATATAAACTTATACATACATATATATATATATATATATATATATATATATATATATATATATATATATATATATAAGTATGTATATATAAATATATATATATATATATATATATATATATATATATATATTTATATATATATTTATATATATATATATATATATATATATATATATATATATATATATATATATATATATATATATATATATTTATTTATTTATATATAAGTAAATTAAAGAAAATTATAGATAAAGAAAATTAAAAAATATGAGAAAACGAAATATATATTAAAAGAAAAATTATTATTAATAATTCAAGAACGACATTACAAAAATTAATTTCCTGCCCGATCTAACTGCCCCCCAGTACCACATCCACGGGGATGACCCCGTCTTCGAACCCTACCACCAGGTTGTCGAGGTTCCGCTTGTATTTGTGTGTTTGGTGGAGGCGGTTGTTGTTGAGTCCATGATTCAGCCTGTCCCCAATTACGTGGAAGGTTGCTGCCAAAGGCGCTGCCGTAACTGAGTTGTGTGCCCATGTTTTCAAAGTTGGGTCGGATAGGTTGGGCTGGGTTGGATTGGGTTGGGTGAGGACGATAGGCTTGACCAAACGAGGATATTGCCTCGTTTTGAGAACGAAACAAAGGTGGGGGGCTATAGGTTGGTGTGGACATGAAGGGGTTGTCGGGGGTATAGTGGTGTTGGTAAGGCTCTTGATGTTGTGATTGGGTTTGTGGCATGAAGGGGTTATGTGTTTGGATGAATGGCCTATGGGTGTGTGAAGTCGATGGCTGGAATTGGGTGGGGCAGTCATGTTGTGGAGTTGGTGGTTGGGCGTATGCTGCGGCCTGGGCGCGAGGGTCGATCAAGTATGGGTTATCAGACACCCATTGTTGCATAGTAACCGACCTAAACCAAACTAAATATTCTCTAGTTGGTCTGACGTTTTGCAGCACTTGGTCAGTTAGGACATGTTGGCGTCGATCCCTCCATTGTTGACGTAACTCCCTTGCAAAGTCTCTCCAATCTTCCATGTTCCACATGTCACTCACTCTTTTCAAATGCCAATTTCCCAAACATGTAGGAGGGCTCGGAATATCCTGTTGCATTCCGAACTGCATTTTGACCCGATCTGTTTGGTGCATTTCAATTGTAGTGAAGCGGATGATTGGAGTTTTCGCCGTCCAAATTTCAGCATCTTCCGGGTTAGGCTCATGGTCGAGTGCTAAATATGGGCGCCAAACGAACTACGGAAAAAAAAAATTTGTTAGTATAAAATTATTTTAGTTAATAAAATGCAATAAAACGGAAAAATATTTTTTATATGTGACAATACCTGATCGATCCCCACGTGGTCTAACAACTGGCGATATAGAACTATAGAACTTCTTGGGTTTCTACTATAATCCATCCCAAGATCGGACCAGCTAAGCACAACAAATTTAAACACATTTAGATACAATAACAATTTAAATATTTAAAATTTAATATGTTTGGAAATAAAAATTAAAAGTGGACTCACTGGTTTGCGTAGGGGAACGGGCATGGATTCATGTTGCGTGGGGCAAGCATCGGCATTCTGGAATACCCCCAAGCTTGTAACAAAAATGCACACCCATAAAAGGTACAAGTATCCTTTGCGGCATTTTTGCAAAGGCTACTGTACAAGTGTGCCAAAACAGCTGAACCCCAACTGTATGTATTTACATTGTTGATGTTTCGCAACAATGGTAAATACATCATGTTTATTGTGTTCCCGGTACCGTCGGGAAATAAAAAATGACCAAATAAAAGCATAATATAACACCGAGTTTTTTGCATTATTTCTATCTGGGTAGAATCTTCAGTTAAAATAAAACTAGAATAGTGCTCTCTAAGGAGTCCTAGATTTATACCTGAACCCCGGCTACGAGTATTTGATGGCTGCTCCTCGTCAATTAGAGGGGCACCCAGCAAATCCGCAACTATAGAAACATCCTGGTTGACCTTACCGAAGACGGCTCTGCCGGATACACGTAACCCCAAGAGCATGTATACGTCTTCCAAGGTGACCGTGCATTCACCGAAGGGCAGGTGAAATGTGTGTGTCTCTGGCCTCCACCTCTCTTGGAGTGCCAAGATGAATTTTGAGTCTATTGAGTTGTTGTGAACCTTAATAACATCCCCAAACCCGCACAACTGTAGACACGGTTCAATGATCGGATCGAACTCAATGTAGTCGTGCACCCGACAGCGAAATCTTCTTACATTCTGTAAAAAAATTAATCGAAATAAGTACGCAATAATATATATATTTATGTGTAAATATATATATATATATATATATATATATATATATATATATATATATATATATTTACATATATATATATATATATATATATATATATATATATATATATATATATATATATATTTACATATATATATATATATATATATATTTACATATATATATATATATATATATATATTTACATATATATATATATATATATATATATATATATATATATATATATATATATATATATATATATATATTATATATATATATATATATATATATATATATATATATATATATATATATGTAAATATATATATATATATATATATATATATATATATATATATGTAAATATATATATATATATATATATATATATATATGTAAATATATATATATATATGTATATATATATATATATATATATATATGTAAATATATATATATATATATATATATGTATATATATATATATATGTAAAGATATATATATATATATGTAAATATATATATATATATATATATATATATATATATATATATATATATATATATATATATATATATATATATATATATATATATATAGATATATACATAAATGGAACCCTAATTATATGCGTAATAGAATGAAATATATATAAAAAATATGCGTAATAGAATGTACGAAAATGAAACTTACGAATGCGGCGATATTTTCTGGTGTGCCTCGGTGTTGATCTCCCATCGTTAGTAAAGCCATTTTTTTTTCCGCACTGATACTTGAGATTCACTATGTGATATAAGATGTTTAACTTGTTTGAATTATGATTGTATGATATTTTAGTTTTAGTAGAGTGGTATTTATAAGTTTTTTCAGTTACATGATGCGAATGGGAAGAAGAAACATACATGCATATTCGCCAATCCATGTGGCGAATTCAACTAAAACACTAACACTAATTCGCCATACCATGTGGCGAACGTGAACAACATTTTCCTGCATGTCCTGTGATTGGTTCGTCTGCTTGATTGAGGATTCCACTTCTTCATTTTGATTGGCGAAGGCACATGTTTGTGGATCACCAACTCACCTCACAAACACCCAAAAGATTCTCTGCATGGTCAAGGGTGCAGAGCATTGAAACCATGAGGAATCTCTGATGCGTTTCCAGCTTTGTGCAGGTTTCATAAAGCCTTACTGGATTCGCCAATCCATTTGGCGAAAAGCATTGAAATATGTATAGATTCGCCACACCATTTGGCGAACATGCATGCATGTTAAGTTATGTTAAGTTTAGTTTTAATTAGTTTCTAGGAGTTAGTTACTTAAGTTAGTCTTGGTTAGTTTATAATTAGGTTACTTAGGGTTGAATTAGGTTGAGTTAATTAGATTAGTTAAGGTTTAGTTTAGTTTAATTAGATTAGTTAGGGTTAAGTTACTTAGTTAGGTTAGATTAATTAGATTAGTTAGGGTTAGATTAAGTAGATTAGTTAGGGTTAAGTTAATTAGATTAATTAGGTTACATATATATATATATATATATATATATATATATATATATATATATGTATATATATATATATATATATATATGTATATATATATATATATATATTAGGTTAGATTAATTAGATTAGTTAGGGTTAGATTAAGTAGATTAGTTAGGGTTAAGTTAATTAGATTAATTAGGTTACATATATATATATATATATATATATATATATATATATATATATATATATATATATATATTTATATATATATATATATATGTATATATATATATATATATATGTATATATATATATATATATATATATTAGGTTAGATTAATTAGATTAGTTAGGGTTAGATTAAGTAGATTAGTTAGGGTTAAGTAATTTAGTTAGGTTAGATTAATTAGATTAATTAATATATATATATATATATATATATATATATATATATATATATATATATATAAATATATATATATATATATATATATATATATATATATATATATATATATATATTAGGTTAGATTAATTAGATAAGTTAGGGTTAAGTTAATTAGATTAATTAGGTTACATATATATATATATATATATATATATATATATATATATATATATATATATATATTATATATATATATATATATATATATATATATATATATATATATATATATAATTATGGTTTCATTAATGTCAATACCTACACCTATATGTGTAGAAGATAGCCCTATATGGTGCAGGAGATAAGCCTATATGGTGCAGGAGATAAGCCTATATGGTGCAGGAGATAAGCCTATATGGTGCAGGAGATAAGCCTATGAGACATTAATTCACATAAATTCAGAACCCTAAATATAACCATAAAATATGTTTTTGCCTTTACTATTTAAGATTGGTTTCATATCTTCATTGTACCATAAACTGCAAAACATTTTCATATATCTAAAACAGTCTTTGAATACGAACTATGTCTCAAATACCCCAGTATATGATCAACGCCCATACAAATGGCGAAATATTTGAATGTAACCATTCTGGTTTCAACTTTCGAAACACCGAGGTTACGCGGTTCTCAATCGTCCGACAATCCAATTTCGCTCATCTAAAAAAGAGATTGGAAAACAAAATGCAGCGTGGTCCAGTTGACGTCATTATTTACAAAAATCCAGTATTCTATGAGGATAACCAGGTCATGTATTTCCAATTAACTATCTCTGACGACGAAAGTGTTCGTACTATGTTTCTAAGCCATGAGTATTCTGGTTTCAATGATATCGAGTTGTATGTTACGTTTCACCAACAACAAGTGTCTCAGTCCATTGATCATTCGCAAGTATTTATCGAATCTGACAATGATTTGGCTGAAGTGGATGTTGTTGATGAGGACGAGGAACAAGAGGAGGCAGTAGTTGATGAACTGGTCAATGAAGACGAGGTTCCGGCCAGTCATGCATATCATCCTCCTCCACACATGACAAACTTGAACTTGGGAAGTGAAGACCCATCTTCAGACATATTTTATGTTCCGTATCCACAAAGGCAGGGTTCATTAAAGGAGGGCGACCATTTTCGAACAAAAGAAGAATGCGTTCGAGCTATAAAATATCACCACATGGATTTATCGGCTGATTATAGGGTCGACCGAACGAATCCTACACTATATATGATACGTTGTCGTAACGTGGCATGCCCGTTTCGATTGACAGCATCATACAGAAAAAGAAGTGAAGATTGGAAGGTTGCTTCAATGGGACCGGAGCATACATGTGTCATAACCAACACACTGCAGGATCATCGGCAACTGAGCTCTCAGCTAATATGCAACGATATCCTATCAATCGTTGCTGACGATCCTTCGGTCAAGGTCAGCACGATAATTAAGCACATAGTTCAGAAGCACAACTATACTCCATCATACAGGAAAGCCTGGATTGCTAGAACTAAGGCTGTTGCCGTTGTGTTCGGAAATTGGGAGGACTCGTACAAAGAACTCCCAAAGTTTTTGCTGGCACTGAAGCACTATGCACCTGGGACCGTTGTCATCCTAGAGACCTTGCCGGCGTATACTTCGGAAAGTCAATGTGTCAGTGGAAATGGCATATTCCACCGGCTCTTTTGGGCTTTTGACCCATGTATAAAGGGTTTTTCCTTCTGCAAGCCTATAATCCAAATTGATGGAACATGGCTCTACGGGAAATACAAAGGAACTCTATTGATGGCAGTGGCACAGGACGGCAACAGCAATATCTTTCCAATTGCATTCGCTATCGTCGAGGGAGAGACTGCCGAGGGATGGAGTTTTTTCCTAAAAAATCTTCGCAACCATGTGGCTCCCCAGTCTCACTTATATTTGATTTCGGACAGACATGCATCAATTGAGAGTGCATGGAAGAATGTTGATAACGGCTGGCAGGAACCGCCCTCAACACATGTCTATTGTATTAGACACATAGCGCAAAACTTCATGAGAGAGATCAAAGATAAGACACTGCGGAAGAAGGTCGTCAATGCAGGGTACTCATTAACCGAACCGTCATTCAAACATTATCGTGACGAAATCAGAATGGCGAATGAAGATGCATTCAGATGGATAAACCAGATTCCTTTAGATAAGTGGACCAGGGCCTACGACAAAGGACAACGCTGGGGTCATATGACAACAAACCTCGTTGAATCCATGAACTCTGTTTTCAAAGGAATCCGCAACCTACCGATAACCGCTTTGGTGAGGTCAACCTACTTTAGGCTCGGAGCACTTTTTGACACCAGGCGTTCAAAGTGGAGTTCAATCCTACAGTCTGGTCAAGTGTTCAGCGATAGTTCTATGACATTCGTCAAAGACGAAGCATCCAAGTCTAACACACATGTGGTAACCGTGTTTAACCGCAGTAAGGGACATTTCAATGTTGATGAGATCATGGATCACAACGAAGGGAGACCGAGGGGATCCTATCGGGTGGAACTTGATAACAATTGGTGCGACTGTGGTAAATTCCAAGCCTTCCGCATGCCTTGCTCCCATGTCATAGCGGCATGTTCGAAGGTTCGGCTGGACCCTTCAGGCTTACTATCCCCTGTTTACCAAGTGCACAACCTTTGCAACGTCTACAACAAAAGCTTTCCGGTTGTTGCAAATGAGGACTACTGGCCCTCCTACAACGGGGAAATAGTCTGGCACAACGAGAACATGAGAAGAAAGAAAAAAGGCCGTCCTAACAGCACGCGTATTCGCACCGAAATGGATACGGCGAACAAGATGGTGAGACTGTGTAGTTCATGTCGTCAGCCCGGGCACAATCGAAAAAAATGTCCCAACGTTGGACCAAGCTCAACATCGTAAATTAGGTCATTGTAACCGTATTTATTTTATATGGAAGCCTAGTTCCTTTGATTCATATCAGTAAAATCATACAACCACAAGGAAATACATGATTCAGGAATTGACCGTACATAAATAAAACGGAAAAATACATAAATAAAACCACAACCACAAACACGAACATACATAAATAAAACCAGGAAATACATGATTCAGTAAATGACCATACATAAATAGAACAACTGCAAGATTCATCAGATCTAGCCTATCAGAACCATCAGGACAACTTCACCTCCACCTAGCATCATCGACAAAACACCTGCATCATTGACAATTTTTCTCCATTTCGTCACACCAAACTCCACAACCCTCTTCTCAATTTTAATTATCTTTTCTTTGTGGCCGATCTCTCCTTCTAACCAGCGGGTTAATTCTCTGTGCAAGTGTTCCAAAGTTTGGGGGTTCCATAACAGCATCTTCAGAGGAGGCTTTGTTGCCGAGAAAAACACTAAAGCATTTTTCTTCAAGATATCAAATTTTGGAAGCGGTTCTTCTGATGATGAGGAAGACGGTGCCGATGCATAATTAGATGGACGGGGAGAAGCCATATTGTGAGAGAGGGAGACTGAAAGGACTGAATGAGAGAGGGTTTGTAAGGATGGAGTGAGATGAGTCCTAGATCTATGAGTGAGGCATATATATAGTAAAAAAATTTGCAAACCCTAGGTATATATACATGTATAAGTATATATATAAATATACATATATATATATGTATACGTGTATATATATATATATGTATATATATATATATATATATATATATATACATGTATATCTATATATATGTATATATATATATATATATATATATATATATATATATATATACATATATATATATATATTAATGAAACCCTAATTATATATATATATATATATATATATATATATATATATATATATATATATATATATATATATATGAAAATTTGAATTAGCATCGTGCACCACATGGATTGGCGAATTCATGTTGGAATTTCAACACATTCGCCAAATGGAATGGCGAATTGGTGAAGAAAATTCACTCCTAGCCAAACCATTTGGCGAATCCATATGAAGAAACACATCTTCATCAGATGATTTGGCGAATGTGTTTATAAAGTGTGTTAGTTTGGTAAATTTTTTCAAATATATGTTATTTTGGTATTTTATTTTATAATATATGTTATTTTAAAAAAAAATTCCGTATATATTCTTGCCTTTTGAATATGTCAATTCCTTCATACCATATAGCATAGCTCAAAAAAGATAGATCTGAATTTTCATATCTATTCAAGATAACATTTACAATATAAATTCTATTCAAGATAACATTTACAATATCAATTCCAACATTTTGTAAAACTGTCAATTTTATTTTAGTTTGTTTTTAATCAATTTACTATTTTATTTTTTATCATTCATTTGAGATTTTGAAAAATTGCACCCAATTATAGTCGCACCGGAGGACTTTTTACATGATTTCTGGGGTTTTTTCCATTCCGCAAGACTTAGGCAAAGTGCTCTAGTTTATCACAAAACTTATACCGGAAGTTTTACTAAAAGAGTTCCGGTTTTGTGGCAAAAAAATAAATTGTACCGGAACACTTTATTGATGTTTTTCGGTTTTAACTTTTTTTTTTAATCAAAATACATTTAGCAAGGTGGCTGGTTTGTAAATTTTGTGTACCGGGACTCTTTTAGTAAGACTTCTGATTTGCTTTGTTAAACGTATTTTTTTTACAATTTTTATATACTGTCAATATGGAAATTCTTCCACAAATATGCGATAAAAACCAAATATGTGTAGATACTTCTGATACTTTTTCAACTACTCAAAAATTTGATAAATGAAAAGAGATTATAAGGTGGATTAAAGAGGTTGGAATCTGAAATAACGTAATTGTAATTATCCCTCATTCAGATACTAAAACACGCAAGGGAGAAAGAAGTAACAAATTAATATTTGGTTGTGACAAAGGTAGGAAATACAAGGATACTGATAGTGGAACCCAAAATGTGACCAAAAAAATATGGATGTCCATTTAAAATCAGGGCGACTTTGGAGAAAAATGGGTATGGATGGAAGGTTAATGTAAAATGTGGAGTTCATGATCATGGTTTACCTGATAGATTAAAAGGTCACTCCTTTATTGGTATATTGACCATGAATCAGAAGCATCATATTGTTGATTAGACAAAGAGACATGTTCCACCTAGACACATATTTCTTTCCTTGCAAGAGTGAGATCCAGATAATGTCACTCGTATCACGTAAATATATAAACATAAGAGTATGATAGAAAAAGAGATAAGAGGTCTTATGTGTGAGATACAACATTTGTTTTAAGCTTATTGAGGACGCATGTTATTTTTATTGGAGTAGAAAAAGAGATGACTCATAAGTTTTGTTGATAGATATATTTTAGGCCCATCCAGATTCAGTTAAGTTGTTGAATATTTTTTTTATATTTTTTAAGTTATGGACAACACCTACAAGACAAACAAATATAGCAACCTCTGTTTGAAATTGTTTGCATGACATCAACCGAGTTGAATTTTGTTGTCACATTTGCGTATATGGATTTGAGTAGACTGAGAATTTTTGTTGGGTGTTAGATAAGCTTAAATAATTTTTTGTGAAGAAAGATTTGTGTCCACAAGTTATTTTGACAGATAGAGATCTTGCTTTGATGAAAGCAATTGAAATTTGTTTCCAAGTTTTATCAATTTTCTATGTCAATTTCACATAAACAAAAATGTTGGTATAAAATGAAAGCAATATGTGGTTAATGACATGTAAAAGACGATTGACACATTATGGATGGAAGTTATATGGGCTAGTGATAAGGTTGAGTATGATGAACGGTTGCAACAACTTGAGCAGACGTGTGTTGATTGTAATGAATTTATTGATTATGTGAAAGACATGTGGTTGACACCACATAGACAGGGATTTATTGGAGTATGGATTAAACGAGTGATACATTTGGGTAACACCACGACTAATCGGCATGTATCTTTGTATTAAATCTTTTTACTATGCATATATTTTTAGTAACTTTAAATTTTATATTTTTAATTTGTATTTTTAATATGTATTATTTTTAGGGTTGAGTCTGCTCATTGGATGTCAAAGTAGATATTTGGGAACAGTATAGGTGACATGGTCAAATTTTAGGAGGCTATGAATAACGACTTAAATTTAGAACTGGACTACATTAGAGTTTCTTTTTAAAAAAATATGAAGTTGAGCACGCACACATAAGTCTATTTTATGGTAATTTGTGTGGTTTAGCGTCTCGAGCTTCTTTGAGACGCATTGCTGAAGAGATATTGCGAGTTGAATATATTGAAACTAACATGGAAATATGTGGTTGCAATCTTAGAACATCCTATGAGTTACCTTGTGTTTGTGAGTTAGGAAGATTCAAACTTTGTGGTATACCGATACCAATAGATGTTGTGCATGTTCATTGGAGGAAACTAAGTATGAAAGTTGAGTTAGAGGTAGATATAGATGATAGATCAAAGGTGGATATGATTAGTGAAATAGATGAATTGTGGAAAAGTTTTAGGTCACTAGATGTTGTTGGGAAAATGCCATTAAAAAGTAGGGTTTGTGAACTTGCCTACCCCATAATGACTTCTTTGTGTCCACCACCTGAGAAAGTAAAAACCAAAAGGGGAGTCAAGAAGAAAGGAAAAAAACCAGTAGGGACCTTTCGTATCATGAATATGTTGATCAAGTATTTAAATCTTCATAGAGGCAATCTCAACCATCGGGATTGAAAGCTCTTAACTGTGATTATACATTAAGGTCAAACCAATTAACTATGATTATACATTCATGGAGTAACAAGATTCGAATCACAGCTCCAACAATTTTATACTTTTTCGTTACAATGAGTGTTGTCCTTAATATATATATATATATATATATATATATATATATATATATATATGTGTGTGTGTGTGTGTGTGTGTGTGTGTGTGTGTGTGTGTGTGTGTGTGTATATATATCCTCACGGTTTTTAATGTCAACTATTGTGAAAGGTATTACATTTCATCACGGGTTTTTAATATGATCGTGATGAAATTGTTTACCCATATATAAGTTAATTAATGATCACTTATTGATAGTATCATTGTATCTCTCACAACAAAACCCTATCACATATTTTCTCTTTTCTTCTTAATAATTAACTTTCATATTTTACAGTATAGCATCGGTCTTGTTCTTCATACATAAAGGTATTATTCTTCTTCTTCTTTATTCTCTCATTTTCGTATATGTTGTTATGTTTCACATGATTTTCTTCTTGTTTGAGACTTTATGGTTTTTTGGTATGTTTTTGTCTGTTTCACATGATATTCATATTATTTACTTCGGTTTCACATGTTTTATTGTTGGTTTGGATATGCTTTAGGTTTGGATATGCTTTAGATTTAGGTTTTGAAAAAGAGTTTCTCTTCCCTACGACCACTTTGACACCATATAAACATATCATACTCTCAGTTTTCAAATACTTCTCTCAACATAAATAGTGGGAGAAAACTTGTCCAGGAGATTGAGGCTTCAAAGAAGGTTATAGATATGTTGAAGTTATGGTTGAAAAAAGCCAAGGAAGTTGAAGTTGTTAGGAATCACATTAATGTTGTTGAAGTTGTTAGGAATCACATTAATGTTGTTGAACCGTATGGTGCAACATACTATAAGAAGATTCTTATCAAGAATCTTAAACCTGAAAAGATAAGGAAGGTAGTGGCTATTGTGAAAGACCTAATGAATTTGGATGCAACTGATTTTGAATCAGATGAAGACATTGAGAACTGCATGAATTCAAATAGGCATGAAGATTAAAGACATTGTTATGTTTCACATGTTAACATGTTGATAAATTTTTGTTGGATTACAATGTATTGCTAGTTAACATTTGTTGGATCACAATTTAACCTTGTATATTGATAATTTTGTATCGGATTACTAGGTACTGCTAGTTAATCTTTTGTTGGATTACAATGTACTGATAGTTTATGTTAACATGTATTTTATGGTGTTTATAGGATTACAATTGATCAATATCATTGCATGTTGTTTATGTTGTTGTTGATGTTTTTTTGTGTTGTTTGTTAATAAATGGTTTTTCATGTGTAGTTAGCAAGTGGTTATGGATCTTTACTTATCACTGATGCAACTGATTGTGTGAACATGGATCTACGAGAGTTGTAAACTTGTGTTCATTGTGGAGATATTATATGAGTCTTTCATATAATTCTCATAGTGAACACATGTTTTCTACTATCATTTCTACTTTATCCTCTTCATAGCTTTTAGGAACGATTAGTTATCAAGTTCCCCTAATCTATTTCAATTCATTGATGTTTTTGTTGATAAATATTGTTAGTGAGTTTATTATATCATATGTTATTTCTTGTTTCACTAACCCCTCATTGAACTTGTATTCATTTAAATATATTTTTGAGATAATAATTAGAAAAATTAAATTATTCTTGAAAGTAAACTTAGATGATCCAGTGTTTATCGAATTTCATGCATCTTGTAATTCATTATTTTCTCTTTAGCCTATAGAATTTACTTCAATGCCACAAATTCTTCAAAACAATGATGATAAATGGATGCAAAAATCTTTCACACAAAATTTGATGTTTGCTAAATAAACTAGAAATAAAAAAAGGAAATCAAATTTTGTGTGAAAGACTTATAAGACATCCATTCATCATCATTACTTTGAAGAATTTGGGATTGAATCAACTATATGGGTGAATGGGAAAATCATGAATTACAAGATGCATGCAATTCAACTTATAAGGAAATCATGAATTTCAAGAATAATTTAATTTTTCTGATTATTATCTCAAAATTCTACTTGAATGGTTGTATATGGTTAACGAGGGGAAGGAAAAAACATTCAATCCCATATTTTATAATAAACTCTTACACATACCACCACGGTTGAAACATATAATTGTGGTGAAATGTTAAAATGCAAGAATGGTGTTGCTGAGATTCGAACCCGTGACCTTTTAATTAGTTTACAATTGTTATTTTCTTTAATTGTTGTTATAAGTAGTGTGTTACCTAACTTATAATCACGATCACTCGCCCGTTGTGTAAACCAGCATACATACAATCACACGCTACCTAACAACAAACATCAATATGGTTATGTTTAGACCATCTGCAGGTATTGATATACCATCCGCAGGTATTGATTGGTGGGTTTAGAGTAACTTCATCGGCTTTGATCGTGTCGATCAAGGATCGAGCAGTCACTGTTCAGCATCCATGGTAGCATGAGGATGGTTACTAAGAGTGGTACCTCACTGTATCACACATTTGTATGACCCCACCCCCAGTTGATGATGAGTCTTCTGATGACTGAGTACTTGTTGATAAAGTAACGTCACCGAATCCTCTAGTAGAACACGCTAATGACCAGAAGTGCTTCCAGATGATTGTAGTGATTATGGTTAACCTCGTGGGTTTAGTAAACCCGGACGGTAACGTTTATACTGGATTAGCTCGAGTTGCACACATATCCCGTAGGGAGCATATTTATATATCTTTTGTATTATTTTGTATTATTTGTATATTATTCAAACATCTTTATCATAACACTTTATTAGCTAATATTAGTGATCTTCTTTAAATTACAGTGTGAACATTAACTAACATCTGATAATGATTTTCATAACTTAAACAGAAAACACATAACATTACAATATGATTAATAAATAAGAAAAACTTAAACACTACCAGACGTTTTAGAACGTTTCAGAATCTTCATTATATCGTCAACAGATATTGACAGCTTTGAATCTAACTCGATCGGCCCCTTTGTTATCCTAAGACGGAATGATTTCCATGTTTCTTTCACATCTTTGTCGGTCTTCAACTTAATAAGGTGTATTTCACTCTCCCATTTGTATCAATCTAATCTTCATGAAACTCAATCTTTCTCACCTTTCTATTGTCACCATCAGACAATAATTCATTCAACTTCAACGTCAGGTCGGCAAAAGAGGTGATGTGATCGGTAAGCCGGAACTCTACAGGAGTAAAAGCTTCGTTGAAGTACACTTATGCCTTAATCAAAAATTGAGGAAGAGACATTTTTTGAGATGTGTTTATCAATATCATCTGACCCTTATTTATACAACTTTGAATCTATTATGTATCACACAAACTGTTGGTACAATCACAACCGCACAAAACTATCGGCAAAATCCTAATCATAAAAAGACCCTAGAAATGAAACTACCGAAAATTTCACTTAGGGTGAAATTTTCGATATCATCATGGAAATTTCAAATTTACAGAACATTGTGCACTTTATCGGAATTTCTGAATATAACTAATGAAAATTTCATATAGAAATTTGATGTGTGTTTTTATCCAGAAACAAGACATTATAAAATATTAGGGGTGCAAGAAATAATTTAAAGGGTAGCCGGTTAAATTAGTGTAGTTGTATAATCTTTATAAATTGGGCTGATTTCATGGCAAGCCCAATGGGTCAAACTTGAGTTTGATATTTGATTAGAATAAATAATTTTATAGATGTTAAAACTCTTTTATACACCTCCTCTCAGCTTGCGCACCTCTTAAAAATCTAAAAATATTTTATTCTCATTATAGAATTCGAAACTTGTTTTATTTATTTTAAATTTTAAAATCCAAAATAAAACTAGAAAATAGAGAAAAAATAGTATAAATAATTATATTAAAAATGAATAACATAAATAAATATTTATATAAATATATAAAATAAAATTAATTTGTTAACCACATTTTTTACTAAGTTTAATGCAGCTACATCTTTTGCAAAATCGATTATTTAATAATAAGAGTAAGAAAGTGCATAGATTGATTCAAGAAAAGTAGTAGTACAAGTAGTAGACTAGTAGTATTTATATGACTACGTCAAAAGCATGGTTAAGTGGTAAGGCTCGTGTGACAAAAGAAGAAAAGTAAGGTTAGAATTTGAAAGCTATAATAAATAATTGAAAGATGACTCACAATCACAAACAAACATAACATATCCTGCTGTCTGTCACCCAACTACGACCCACTCAGAATTAAGCACTTATTAATTAATCAAACATCATACAAAAAAGCCAAACACATCATAAAAACGCGTTCAAACTGTTTTTCGATATTTTTCTATTTCTCATGTGGTCCCTCCCTTCCTTTATCTATTGTTTCTCTCTTTCACTTTTCAATTTCTATTTATTATGTTGAAATATGTCTTTGGTTGTTCAGATAATATCTTTGATTTTTTAGGCTTATTTCTATTAAAATATTACAAAATTCTGAGGGTATTTATTGTTCAAAAGACTTTTATACTTTTAAAAAAATATTAGTTAATATATTTAATATTTTACAATTTTCTTGTTAGTAAATTTTTTTGTTCTCATTAAAATTACACTTAGTAATTTTTTTAAATAGATTTTTAAAATAATATCTATTTTAAATCACACTTATATATTTCATTTTTTTAAATAAACGTACCATAACAAAATAATTATAGAGATATTAAAAAAAATGAAAAAGTAATATATTAAACAAAATATCAATTAACAATCTAGTCTTGACATTGATTTGAATCTGTTTAGTCGCCAACCAATGGAAATTTGGGGAAATTGATAAATTGGCCATTTTACCATCAAGGATATTTTGGTCAATTCATGATAGTTCAACATAGTGTATTAAGTCAATTAGAGGTGTGAAGTTAATGAAAACCATGTTTAAAATATTAATCAACTCATTTGAACAAAAAAGTAGAGGATTCCTTAAGTTAGTGAATATTAATCAACTCATTTAAACAAAAAAAAAAAGTAGAGGATTCCTTAAGTTAGTGAAAGGTAGAATGGTCTTTGGCCAGGCAATGCATGATATATGTTGACCATTATTCACTATATGGTAATATTAGATTACAATGGTGTGACAGTTAATCATAGTAATATTTCATTTTTGGACGCGTATTTTTTATATATTTATAAAAAAAAACATTATATTACGGTCAAATTAATTAACCGTGATTATATATATTCATGGAGTGACAGAGTTCAAAACTCAGCTACAATATTTTCTACTTATTTTGTTACAATGAGTGTGATCTAAAGGTATTCTTTTTTTTTCGTTATTATCTTGTTTTCGTGTATATTGTTATGTGTCACATGATTTTCTTCTTGTTCAAGACTTTATTTTTATTTTTGTGTATGTTGTTATTGTTGTATGTTGTTGTTGTTATATGTTGTCGTATGTCATTTTGAAATAGTGTTTCTCTTCTTGTTTAGATTTCAAATCCTTCTCTCAACATGAATAGTGGGAGCAAACTTTTCCATGATATTGAGGCTTCAAAGGAGGTTATTGATATGGTTGAGTTATGGTTGAACAAAACAAAGGAAGTTGGGTATGTTAAATATCACATTAGTATTGGTGAACCGTCTAGTGGAACAGGCTATAAGAATATTCTTTTCAAGAATCTTAACCCTGAAAAGATAAGGAAGGTAGAGACTATTATGAAGGATCTAATGATTCTGGATGCAACTGATTGTGAATAAGATGAAGTCTTGAGAATGAAGACCTTGAGAACTACACGAATTCAACTAAGCACGAAGATAGTAGAACTTGTTATGTTTCACATGTTGTTGTTTTAATTTTTTTTATTACTATGTACTGTTAGTTAACCTTTTTTGGATCACATGTTAACGTTGTATATTGATAATTTTTTGTTGGATTACTATGTATTGTTATGTTAATATGCTAGTTTATGTTAACCTTTTGTTGAATTACAATGTATTAACAGTTTATGTTAACATGTTTTTTTATGTTTTCCATAATTTTTTTCAATTAAAGATATGTATGTTGTTGATAAATATTGTTGCATGTTGTTGATGTTGTAGCTAGCAAGTAGTTATGGTTCTTTATTTATCACTGATGCGGTTGGTTGTATGAACATGGATCTAAGAGCGAACTTATGTTTGCTGTGGAAATATTATATGAGTCTTTCATATAATATTTCTATAGTGAACACATGTTTTATACTCTCCCTTATACTTTATCTTCTTCATAGCTTCTAGGAATTATTAGTTATCAAGTTTCCCTAATCTATGTTAATCAATAGATATTTTTGTTGATAAATATTGTTAATGAGTTTGTTATATCATATGTGATTGCTTGTTTCACTAATCCCTCATTGAACTGGCTTTCATTTAAATAATTTTCTTAGATAATAATTAGAAAAATAAAATTATTCTTATAAAATAACTTAGACGATCTAATGTTTATTGAATTGCATGCATCTTGTAATTCATGATTTCCTCTTTAGCCTATAGAATTTGATTTGATGTCATAAATTCTTCAAAACAATGATGATAAATGGGTGTCAATCTGAGTCTTTCACACAAATTTAATGTTTAAGCATACTAGGACAAAAAAAGAGGAAATCAAATTTTGTGTGAAAGACTTAGAAGATATCCATTCATTATCTTTACTTTGAAGAATTTGGGTTTGAATCAAATTATATAGGTTAATGAGAAAATCGTGAATTACAAGATACATACAATTCGATAAACATTGGACCGTTTAATTTGTTTTTCAAGAATAAGTTAATTTTTCTGTTTATCACCTCAAAAATCTATTTTAATGGTTGTATATGATTAATGAGGGGCAGAGAGAAACAAGCAATCTCATATTTTATATAAAAAAAATATTCATAGTTACAACAATAAATGTTTGCATTGATTTTTGAATATTTTGTTTGCATTGATTTTTGTGGGATGAGGGGTGATAGGCAACAGTATATCCAAGAGAATTAATAAAAGTTATCATGGATATGGGTGAGAATGAAGAAAAATCAGGCGTGGATAGTAATCCAGTGAAAGATCCAGATACAGGTAAAGTAAAATGTATAGACGGTGGAGTAAAATGCATAGATAGACGAACCACCTATCTTAAAAGAGGCATATGAATAAACATAGATGAATCATAAACTTCTTCCACAGTGAATCTTGTATGACGAATCTTACCCTTATCTTTTTCCTCAATTCGAGGTGACATTTTTTCTATTTTGAAATAAAAACATAAAAGAATAAATATATCAAAATAAGAGTAGTATTAATCCGAGCAAATGTTACACAAAAGCTTATTACACAATAGTATTACTATACAATACATATTATTCAAATTATTCATCATCGTAATATTCACTGTCTTTATCAGATATGATATTATTGTCTATAGACTCTCCCGACTCTACTTGTTGTTCTTCTACATGATTTGTTGGCAACAAGATAGTTGCGTCAACTTATTGACCCTCAACTACAGTATCACACAAACTTGTAATCTCTTCAATTTCAATTATCCATTAACTTGTGAAATCTTATTATCTTGGTATGCAACATCTTCCATTACACTGTCAGTTTCAATATGATACATTAGGTTGGACTTGATTACAACACACCATCCTTCTTTACGTGGTTGAATTGAAGGATAAGTTACATAATAAACTTGCCTAATATTATGTGTCATTATGAAAGGGTCATACTCTTTGTACTTTCTATCCATTTGAACCTCAATTGTGTTTAATATATATATATATATATATATATATATATATATATATATATATATATATATATATATATATATAATTTATTGTTTTCTTCCCTCATATCCATGTTTGAGTGTGAAATTTATATTTGTTTATAAAATAGGTGTGTCATTTATTTGCACATTGATGCGGACCTTCAAACAAACTTCTCAAATGGATTATTTCAGGTCTCGGTGCAACAACACATGATAATTGTTGCTTAAACCATACAGGAAAATAGCTATGTGTGTAACCAGTCGATGTTTGTTCACTCGTGCTTTGAAAATAGTAGGTATTAAATGTCATATTTTGAAAAATAATCTAGGTTAGAGAAGGTGATAAGTATATTTAACCAAAAATAAATATATACTTAATTTAATATACTTACTCAATATATGGTTTAACTTCAATGCAGTTAATCAACACATGAAAATGAGCAGATTATATTTCTTTTTTCACACAGCAAATGCACACTCGTCTTTCCAGAAGGACGATCAAGATGATCAAAAACTGATAAGGTGAATTGACTTCTTTCACTAAAGTGAACTTTGTTCCTTATGATTCTCAGAGTCAACATCATACGATTGAAATAATGAGAGAAAAAATGCGATGTTTCTCGATGCAAGTCATACGCACATATTGATCCCTCAACTCTTGCCTTATTTTTCACCCATCGCCTTGAATCACTCATGAATCATTCAAATGGATACATCTATTTATATTAAACAGACCAACTAAGGTAAGCTTCATAAGAAAGATGCACATGGAGATGCTCCATAGAATCAAAGAAGTCTGGTGAAAATATCTGCTCCAACTTGCAGAGACTAACATGAATATTTTTGTCTAATTTAACGATGTTGTCTACTCTTAATATTGACGCACAAATGTATTTAAAAAATTGACTGATCTTAGTTAGTGGATTAAGCACATACTTGGGAAGTGAACTGAATGCAATTGGAAGCAACCGTTCCATGAAAACATAACAATTGTGACTTTTCATTTCATACAACTTCCCAGTTTTGGCGTCAGCACATCTTGCCAAGTTAGGAGAATAACTATCGGGCATCCTCAACTCATTTAACCATCGACAAATTGTTTTTTCTTTTTATGGAGTAAGAGTGTAACAAGCTTTGGGTTTTAATAATTTTCCATTTGGTTGAGGTTTCAACTCTAAGTCTTTTCAATTACACAAAAGTTCCAAGTCCTTTCTAGCCTTCTCATTGTCTTTTATCTTGCCTTGGACATCCATCATTGTGTTAAACACATTGTTAAAATAATTCTTCTCAATATGCATAATATCAAGATTATGTTGCAACAAATTATCCTTCCAATATGGAAGGTCCCCAAAAAATACTCTTTGTCCAATTATGTGTGTCCCCATATCCTTGAATTTTGCATGCTTTACCATTATTTGTGAATTTTGGTAAGTCACAAACATTATTCCTTACTTCAGATGTTACTTTTTTCCTTTGTCAAAAAAATTCTTATTTTTTTTAAGAACATGGTTTGTAGGTAAGAACTTACAGTGACAGTAAAACCACGAACTTTTCCCACCCATGTAATGCAGACATCCCAATTAACATGCGTACACATACTACTAAACATGTCATATGCATGAAAATCGTTAATTGTCTACAGCAAAGCAACTCACATATTAAAGTTTTGTTTATGAGACACATCATACATTCATTCTCCAAACCACGACCTCTTCAGATCATCAATTAATGGTTGTAAATAAACATGTATTCCTGCCTTTGGATTCGAAGGTCATGTAATAAGGCATGTCAAAAACATGTAAGATTTCGTCATGCACATTTTAGGAGGGAAATTGTACGGGGTAACAAAAATTGGCCAACAAGAATAAGAAATTGTTGACGATTGGATATAAGGAGTAAAATCATCTGAAAACAATCCAAGCCTCACATTTCTAGTTTTTGCTGTAAAATATAGATGCACTATATCAAAATGTTTTCATGTCTCACCATCAGATGGATCTCGCATCATGCATGTACTAATTGTGTTTATATGATGCCATGTCATTTGACTTGCATTATGCATTGATGCAAACATTCTTTTCAACCTAGGTATTATTAGCAGATAGAACATGTACTTTACTACAACTCGTTTTTGCTTTCGTTTAACACCTTTACTGCGAACTACATACCTCAGACTCTTACAAAACTTACATTTCTCTGATGCTTCATCATTTGTATCAAATTCAATGTCATAAAATAACATGAAACCTCATATGCAACAATCAAATTTTTTTTTTACTTCTAGTCCCAACTTCGACACCATCATCTTTGCATCGTAATAACTTATAGGCATGTTTTCTTTCATAAAAGTTGCGTCCAACATCATTTTTGCAACAAAAAAAAAATCAAACATTGAACAGGAACATTCAAATTAGACTTCGCAGCCAAGAGCCTCACACACATCGATAGCCTGTAGTCAAAATACCCCTTAAACATTGGTATATTTATTTATTTCAACAACTGATAAAACTTTTGCGCTTTCTCATTCCTGAAGCTCTTCCACATCAAAGTCTTAAGGTTCATCATAAGCCACATTCACCCAAATGCATCACTGACCATATCATCAACTAGATTGAAATTTTCATGGTATTAATATGAGATTGACTACTTGAAGCATATATATTTATCTCTAGTACAATTCATGTTTAACCACTAGAAATCTCTCTATTCATCTCTGTCAGTTTCTCTCTATTCAACTTACTTCAAAAGTAATTTTTTTATCTTACTCCAAATTGAACACGGCAAAACGAATACCAGTCCATAAAATTTGAAAGACATTTTTCCTCCATATTCTCCGATTATCAATCCAAATAGTTATTTCCTTCCAAATCTTCTTAACCACATTACAATAAAAAAAGGAATGGTGCATTGTTTCTGAATCTTCCCCACAAAAAACACACTTCAAAGAATCTATGTTAAAGTTAATACCTCTTACTACCAATAGGTCTTTTGTTGGAAGCCTATTTATAAGAAGTCTCCAACCAAAAGTCTTGATTTTAAAGGGGACTTCCATCTTCCAAATCAAAGCCAACGCCTTATCGTATCTGTTAAACTGACCAAACAGAATACGAAAAGAAGCATAATGAACGCAACAAGAAGCTACCGAAAAACGACCTCGGAATCAAAATCCCAAGAGACGCCATATGAACCTTCCTCCTTAATGTCATAAATGCTAAGGCTATCCTCTAAAGAGGCCAAATCGGCCACTAACGACGAGTCTATGTTCATCTCCCCCGATAAACCAAAATCACCCACTTCTAATTTTCCTCGCTCCACCCTCCCATAGTCGCAATCGCAACTCTCTTCAAACTAGAAGCCTCATATAGATTTGGGAATTCCTCTTTAAGGATTTTATCCTCCGGCCACCCAGCTCCCCAAAAAGGAGTGGTAAAGCCCTTACAAACCTTGAACCTACACTTAGGGACCATGGGATCTAAAAGAGAATTTTTACAAATCAAAGAGATGTCCTTCCACTACAAATAATGAAAAGAATAAGGTTTTTTTTATTCATCCCCACAAAAGACATTAATAGAAATATCACCATAGCGAGCTCTCAATAAATTGAACCAAAACTCATTGTCATCTTGAAGGATTCTCCATCTCCATTTGTTAAGAAGTGTCAAATTGAAATCCGCTATATTTTTAATTCCAAGACGAGAACTTTCTAGAATTGAAAATATTATTATTTTAATAAATGAATCATTTAATTTAATATCATATTTCTTTTCTGTTTATTTTATATTTATATTTATGATATTTCAACTTTTATATTTTCTTAAAATAAAATAAAATAATATTATTAAATCAAAGTAAACAAACTAGTCGCTCTTACATCATTTTCTAAAAGATTATTAAAGTAGAATAACAAAAAAAAAACTTTCAAATTGTGTCCCTTGCTGACAAACGAAAGTTCTCAAACCTTGTCATGTTGGCAAAAAAGAGAAATCACCTCTTAAACAAGAGATTGAATAAACACATTCAACAATCTTAATTATTTAGAATTTGTTTCCATCAACACACTTTAAAAAACAAAAGAAAGCATCTAAATCACCAATGACAAAAATTAATGAAGAATACTTTAATAAATATAGTACTATTATAGAACGAATTATTAGAATTTTCTTTTTCTATGACAACATTATTAAAAAGTGAAAAACACCCGTTGAGCCATGAGGCTCCTTGAGGGATAATATTGTAAATTCAAGATGGGGTCCACTCTACACTATGCATTTCAATTTACATTGAATTTGAATCTCATTTGAGTTTCATTTGCATTTAGAGGAAGATAGAGACATTAAGCAAACGCTGCATGTGGGTCCCATTGTTAGCATTGGCATTGAATAATTGACTTTGACCAAAGAGAAAGAGTAAGGAAGAAAAGTCACACTTTCCTATCTTGTTCCTTTTTCTTCTTCTCATACTACATATTGTTGTTGTCTTCAACTCACAATATAAACCTGTTCTCTTCTTTCTCTAGTTTCTTCATACTCTTACTTCCAACATCATCTTAAACAACAACAAAAGCTTGTTTCACTTTGGTGTTTTACTAAGGTATGTGTTTTTTTTTAATGTTTTGTTTGATCTTAGGTTGTTTTTGGTGGGTTTGAGGAAATTATTTTGTGGTTTTTTTTTTGGTGGATTAAAGATTCAAACTTTTATTTTTGGTTTAGGTTGTTACTTGTTTTTTTTTTTTTTTTGTACCCTTTTGTTTTAGTATTGTGATGTCTTTTTTTTATACCATGATTGGGTTTTGGAATACTAGATTGTTGTTGTGTTGGTTAGTTGAAAATACTTTTATGGATCTAAAATTTAGGATTTTGGAACAAAGTTTTTTATTTTATTTACTTTAGATATTGATAGAAATGGGTGATTCGGTTTATGAGTTGGAATTTTAATTTTTTGAAGGGTTATTGAACAGTGAAGTTTTTGAAATGAAGTTTTTATTGAGTTTTTGTTGGTTTATTTTTGCAGGATTTGGATTATGTGCAGTGGGTCAAAAAGTAAAATTTCTTCATCAGATTACGCTATGGAGAGTAAGCTTGAGAAGGGTATTCAGAACTCATCGGTATTGTTTGAATTGTCGGCTTCCGATGATTTTGATGCTTTTGTAAGGGAGGTGGAAGAGAAGGGTTTGGATTTGAATGAAGAAGGGTTTTGGTATGGTAGGAGAATTGGGTTGAAGGAGATGGGAGCTGAGAAGAGGACTCCACTCATGATTGCTTCTTTGTTTGGAAGTATTAAGGTGGTTAAGTATATTGTTATGACAGGAAAGGTTGATGTTAATGGAGTTTGTGGTTCTGATATGGTTACTGCTCTTCATTGTGCTGTTGCCGGTGGTTCGGAAGTATCGTTTGAGGTTGTCAAGCTTTTGCTTGAGGCTGGGGCGGATGCTGATTGTGTTGATGCTGGTGGGAATAAGCCGGTTGATTTGATTGTGCCTGGTTTTAATACTTTGTCGAAATCGCGTAGGAAGGTGTTGGAGCTGTTTCTGAGAGGTGAGGTAAGTGCCGAACTCGTCCAAGGGGAGATGGATCTTCCTTTGAAAAAAGATGGTGGTGATAAGAAAGAGTATCCTATTGATATATCGTTGCCGGATATTAACAACGGTGTATATGGTTCGGATGAGTTTAGGATGTATAGTTTCAAGGTGAAGCCGTGCTCGAGGGCTTATTCTCACGATTGGACTGAGTGTCCGTTTGTTCATCCAGGTGAGAATGCGAGGAGGAGAGACCCAAGGAAATACCCTTACAGCTGTGTTCCTTGCCCGGAGTTTCGCAAAGGTTCCTGCCAGAAAGGTGACTCTTGCGAGTATGCGCATGGTGTTTTTGAGTCATGGCTACATCCTGCACAATACCGAACAAGGCTTTGCAAGGACGAGACTGGTTGTAACAGAAAAGTCTGCTTCTTTGCTCACAAACCTGAAGAGCTCCGTCCTGTGTATGCTTCCACTGGGTCCGCTATGCCTTCACCGAAATCTTATTCAGCTAGTGCACTTGACATGACATCGATGAGTCCGTTGTCTCTTAGTTCTTCATCTATGCCTATGTCAACCGTGTCAACGCCGCCCATGTCTCCCTTGGCAGGTGCATCCTCTCCCAAGGGTGGAAACTTGTGGCAGAACAAAATAAACCTCACTCCACCGTCGTTGCAGCTCCCAGGTAGCCTTCCAGGTAGCCGGTTGAAGAGTGCTCTGAGTGCCAGGGATCTAGATTTCGAGATGGAACTACTCGGTCTGGATAGTCCTCGCCGTCAACAACAACAGCAACAACAGCAAATGATTGAAGAGATTGCCAGAATCTCTTCTCCATCTTTCCGGAGCAACGAATTCAACAGGATTGTTGATTTGAATCCAACTAACCTCGATGACCTATTAGCATCTGCTGATCCTAATTTACTATCTCAACTACACGGACTTTCCATGCAACCTTCAACACCCACACAACAGATGCAATCTCCAACTGCGATGCAGATGCGTCAAAACATGAACATGAACCACCTCCGCGCAAGCTATCCAACCAACAACACACCTTCCTCTCCAGTAAGAAAACCCTCAGCATATGGTTTTGATTCATCGGCTGCCGTGGCAGCTGCAGTAATGAACTCCAGGTCAGCCGCCTTCGCAAAGCAACGCAGCCAGAGTTTCATTGACCGCGGCGCAGCAACTCACCATCTCGGTCTTTCTCCACCTTCCAACCCTTCCTCCAGGGTATCCTCCGGCCTTTCAGATTGGGGTTCCCCCACAGGGAAACTCAACTGGAGCGTAAACGGAGACGAGCTGAACAAGCTAAGGAAATCAGCTTCTTTCGGGTTCAGAAACAACACGGCACCATCAACCGCATCATCCCAACACGGCGAGCCTGATGTCTCTTGGGTTAACTCATTGGTCAAGGATGTTCCCTCCGAGAATTCGAATTCTAACATGTATGGACTCGAGAAGACAAGACAGCAACAGCATCATCAACAGCAACAGCAGTATGATCTTAATAGAGAAATGCTTCCACCATGGGTGGAGCAGCTGTACATAGAGCAGGAGCAGATGGTTGCATGAGTGAAATGCAACCATGGCAAAGCAAAGCAAAGCAAAACCTCATTGGTCATTCTGACAGTTTCTTTTATTTATTATTTTATTAATTAATTTGAACATTTACTATTATTATCCAACATTTACATATATAGTATAGTTAGTCTCAAAGAACAAAGTTCAAGTTAAATCTTCTTCCAGAGATTTGAAGAGTTTCAACTTCTAGATCCTTGGAGAGACATTGGGTGAAGCAATTGTGCTGAATTTTTTGTTGTATTATATAATTTATTGCCCTCTATTCTTTAGTGGGTCAATGTATTTTATTTAGCAAGAGAACAAAGTATTTGTCATTGATTAAGCTATGTAGCACATTTTCTAAAATAGATTGTTGTTATGTTAAGCCTTTTGATCAATGCTTATCTATTATTGATAAAATATTCTTTGGGCATATAATTGATATCTTGTGGTTATGATTAGTTTATAATCTCGTGGTTATGATTATGTCTTATACAATAGTAATGACTTTTCCTCCATCCCACATGTTCCACACCCTCACCCCACCTCATATCTCTGTCGAGCACTAACTTCATCTTTTTTTTCTCCATGTCTTCCTTTTTCCTTTCCACCATCAACAGGGTTGTGCAAACTAGAGCACTAACCTCATATATATTTTCAAGATGATTGATTTTCATGTAACCAGTAAGTTAGTAAAATGTAAGAATTTCATTTTTAAGGTTCTCATTTCCAAAGCTGTCATCTAAGGTTCTCATTTCCAAAGCTGTCATCTGAACTCCTTATTAGCTTACTGGTTACATATATAAGTTTTCTAACAATGATCATCCAACTGAAACAAGGCCTGGTGGAGAAACAAGGCCAATCTTTTATTGTCTGTCATGAATTGCAGAATATCCCACTGAAAAGAAGATATTACATTTATGAAGTACCACTTTTCTAACAATATTTACATTTATGAAGTACCACTTTTCTAACAATGATCACCTCTAATATGGAAATTTCATAGTGAAAAACTATTGCAATTTACACAGAATTAATATGGATCAATATATGAAAATAGGTACACAAGAAAAACCATGACCTCGACTTGGATACACAATTTACAATCACCATGTCATAAATTCTACTGCAACAAAGAGTGGTTATGGAGAACAAATACAGAAATGAATTTCTTCTGCAACAACACATATAATATACATTTTTTCTTCTTATTTCTCAGAATATACAGAAAGTGACTATACTCAAATTCGACTCAAAGGTCAACCTTCAAAGTATAAGGATATAAAATCCAAGACAATATATATAAAAAATGTCAATAGATTTATGAAATTCATAATTGTAACTGCTTCAACCATAAGGACCATTTAACAGCTTCTAAAAACTTATCATTTCGCGTCAGTGCCTTGATAAGATTAGTGTATGTTTTCTGGTCAGGCTCTATTCCATTTTTTCTCATTTCCTTGATCACATCTACAGCCTCTTCAACCATTCCTGCAATTCCATATGCCTTGATCAATGTGTTATAACTGTACAAATCAGGACGAAGTCCGCATTCATTCAACTCCGCGAGCACATCGGCGACTTCTTCAATCCATCCTTGTTCACCGTAGATATTGATTATAGTGTTGTATGTGTAGAGATCAGAAGCACAATTTGATTCCTTCATCTTTTGCAGTACAGATCTAAATGCGTCGATTTGACCCTCTTTTCCATATGCGTACAACATTGAATTGTAGGCTTCAAGAGAAACTGAGAAGCCGTCAAATTGCATATTTTGAACAGTTTTTGACATGTTGGTTAAGTCCTTATTTTTGGCGTAAGAAGCTATAATAGTATTGTAAGTGATGACATCCACCAGGCCTTGTTTCTTAGCCATAAGATACAACTTCCTTGCCTTCTTGAAAAACTTCGCTTTACAGAAAGCATTAAGCATGGCATTGTATGTTATCGTGTTGGGCATGAAACCTCGCTGCAGCATCTCATCAAAAAGCCTGGAAAGCTCGTCTACTGGCAGAGCCTGAGCACAGCAGTTTATGACACGGATATAAAGATCTTGGTCCCAATTCAACCGATCTTTTGAGATCTTGTAGTACACTTGTGCTAATTTATCGATCATGTTACATCTCTGATAAATCCACAACATATCACGCAACAAAAACATGTCCGGAACAATATCAGGTCGCTTGTCCATATCATCCAAAACAGAACAAGCGTCTTTCAAAGATCCAGCTCGAACGTACATCCTCACGGCAATACTAACCGCAATCAAATCCAACGAATGCGATGAAGAATTCTTCAGTTTGAGATACAACATCTCTGCATCTTTGAAATTCCCCATCATACTATAAATGTCAATCATCGTACAAATGATGTGCTTATTGAGCTTCTTATTGTCCTCGTCACTTTTCGGCATCTGCTTATATATTCCAACAGCATCCTCAAGCAAACCTTCCTCTTTACAAGAACAAATCAATAAATGATACAAATTATCCTCATACCTCGAATCCTTCCATTTTTTATCCCTCAACACTCTAACTGCATCATCCACCATCTTGTTCTTCACATAAGCCATAACCACAGTGGAACAACAGCTTTGAGTAACCAAAACATACCGATAAAATGAACCTTTTAGCAAACGCGGTAACTCGTGAACCTTCCCAGCCATCTCATAAACACTCACAAGCGTACCAATTATCGAAGAATAATGACATCCACATCTCACCATATCATCAAGTATCCCAACCACACCATCCAAATCTCCCTCATTCGCATGCAACTTAACCATCGTAAACAAATTCGACGAACTCGGCTTATACCCTAACCTCTTCATCTCCTCATAATACCACTTCGCTTTTTCATAATTACCACCTCTACCCCACCCCTCAATCATCGAACAATAACTCGTTTCATCCGGCTCAATCCCTCTCGTACTCAAACTCGAAAACACACTCTCCGCGCCATCCATATTCGACGCCCTCCCATACCCAGTTATCATAGTATTATGAACAACAATATTCGAGACCGCATACCCAGCCTCCTCCTGCATCGCTTCAAAAAACCGTTCTGCATCAAGCATTTTCCCTTGCTGACAATAAAAATTCAAAACCACAGACCAATTTTCAACATTAAAAACGCTAACTTCACATTTCATCAACTGAATTACACTCTCAGCTTTGTCATAAAACCCTAATCTGGTATAAATAGTAATCATACAAGAATAAGCAGATTCACAGACCACACCAAACCTTCTCATGATTGACATAGCAAATTCCGCTTCTTCCATATTCAAAGACTTCTGGTAAAGCCGCATTAACATCCCGAACGTGGCGATGTTGGGGGTAACGCTACAATCGAGCATCATTCGGAACCATTTGGAAGATAATTTGAGTAAACCTTGTTTAGAAGAAGCGTAAATGAGTGTGTTGAAAGCGTGATGGGTAAGGGGTTGGGAGGAATCGGAAGATAAGATAACTTGACGAACGAGTTTCTCAGCGGTTTGCCAGTCTTGTTTTTTGGTTAATGCGCGAAGGGAGGTGTTGAGTGATTTAGAGTCGGTAATGGGGTTGTGATGGGTTGGTTTGGAAGGACGGAGGTGAGGTTTGGAAATGGCGGTGATGGTGCGGGAGGGGATTGAGGTTGAATCGAAGGGGTCGAGGGAAATGGAGAGTCTTATGAGTGAGGCCATGGAGAGTGAAGAAGAAGAACAAGAAGAAGATGGGAAATGTTGTTGTTGAGGAGTGGTTTTCGGTTATCATGTAATCAATTATGTCCTCTCCTATGTGTGGACAATAAAAGAGATACAAGGAAATAATCTAGAAGTGATGATGATGATGATGATGATGAGGCACATGCTGAGTCAGCATCTGATCATGTTGAATTAGAGGCACATGTTAAGTACATAATGACATATTTTGGAGGAGTTTAAGTTTAATAGGGGTGATCCTTTTCATTTATCTTTGCTCAAGGAGACTTATGCATCATTCGTGGGAGCATGCTATGTACTAGTAGGATACAATGGTATACATGTTGCATTTGGTTAAATGAGTTATTTTGAATGATAAGTCGCATGTAAATATTGATGCAAGTTACATTTCCTGTTCATTGAACTTGGATTTTATAGATGGGTGTGAGGATGTCATGTAGGGCAATGACATTTCGATATCATGCTATTCGAGAGAGTAAAACCTGACACCCCTCAAACGTAATGAAAAGATATAAATTGAATCTGAGAAAAGACATTTGAAACATTTATCAAATTTTTGAAAATTCAAGACAATATCGAAGATTTCATTGATGATCGGAGATTCTAGTTTTACAAGTGAATTTTACCGGGTTTTATGGAATTACCAATATATTTTATCAGGAATTTCATAATTATCAGTATTTTTTTACCGAGAATTACAGAATTTCCGTTAGAATATATTGATAATTTTGAAATGTCTGGTGATTTTGTTAAATTCATTTTGCTTTGTACCGATTTTTTTGAAATTCCTGGTAGTTGAAAAAAATGTGTTATACCGATAATTTGAAAAACTTGATAGTTGTAAAATCATGTATACTACCAGTAATTTCAAATTCCTGGTAGTTACATTTTTATTTATTTGTTATCTTACTTTATTTTTATTTTGTTAAAGCGAAATCCAGAGGTCATGATGACACTATCGTTGGGAGACAACTTGATCTAGCTGAAGGTGGTAAGGGTATGAGAAGGGGTACGAATGCTCGAGATGCTGAGTCTTCTCATGTTCGGGCAGGACGAGTGGTCCCAACCGGTTCACCCCAGAAAAAGTTGGCTGAGCAGGTTGAGCGGGGTCGTTCCCATGCACCTCGTACTGTTCAACAACAAGAAGGTCATTCAGTAGCACATACCATAAATGAGGTGGACGCAAATATTAATGTTCCCTTAGTTGAGCCAATTATTCAGTCATTTATTCAATCGGTTGATCCAGTTATTGAGGAGCCTGTTACTGAGGAGGTTGTTAAGGGTAATACAAGGAAGGTTGCTCAGGGTGATACGAAGGAGGAACCTGTTATTGCTGCTAGTGAAGTTACCGAGGAGACCATTGAGACATATATCATGATTCCTTCAACCGAGCCTTCCGTACACAAAGATCTAGGATTTCCAGGAGGGATCGTTGTCCAGTCTGTGCTTACAAAGTATAGTGAACATATAGCCTTACGTATATGGAAGGGTCAGGTATATGATTTTTACGTTTAATTTTAACTTTTGTTTATTCATGCAAAATATGTTTAAGTATAATCAAATTTATTTAAATATTGGTGGCACATGAGCGACCAGTGTTGAGGGTCCAGTCTCACGATGCGAAGATAAAGGGTTTCCCGAAAATTCCCATGCTTGATGATGTCAGGAGGATCGTCCAGGACTTTGATTTGTTGCATTTCGGCAACTGCTCATTGACCATGTTAGATGCTCATCTACTTAGTGCCTTCGTCGAGAGGTGGCACAAGGAGACGTCACCATTTCATCTTTCATTCGGAGAGATGACAGTGACTTTGGATGATGTTTGCGCCTTGTATCGTCTCCCTATTGGCGGCATGGACGGATCCTCATCTCAGTGTGACCATGGTGGCTCAGATGGTTATGCATGATCTGAGTTTGACTGAGGCAAAGTTGCTGCATGAGTTCGCCGACACCAGAGGTGCTCACCTACGCATGCTGGTAGATATCAAGCTGCCTCAGTCAAACTCAGATCATGCATAACCATACGTATTCACCGTAATACACATCAGTATTACTACACCTGTTTTAAATCCATCAACACACACAAAAAGAAATACCTCATACGACATTAATTAAATAATCATCTAATTAATCCACCTAATTCCATTTTTAATTATTTTCACCACCATTCCTAGTTCCAACAAGTCCTGACATCTATCCCAACCTCTCAGACCAAAAGAATTTGCGTCGGATGCGAAATCGGGAAAGAAATCGCGACTGGATGCGCTTACAGTTGATGACGTGATATGTACACCCTAAGACGCTCATAGAGTACACCGTGAGTTCGAGGAGTCGTCCTTATACTCTGGATATATGTGGTGGGAGTCTTTGGTTGCCAGACACATGCTTGAGAGATGTCTTCGTCAGTATGGATACATTTAGACTAGACCGCCAGTAGTTCCTGATACACCATCTACAGGTATTGATTGGTGGTTTCAGAGTCATTTTCCCAGCTCAGGTCGTGCCATCCTTGCTAGAGTTGTACCTATTCAGTATCAAGCATAGTGTGAGAATGACTACTTGGAGTGGTACCTCATTGTATCTCATCCTCGCATTTCTCCACCGCCAGCTGAGGACGCACCTTCTACTAACTAGGGACATGTTGATGACGCACCCCGCCTCCTCCTCCTCCAGCACATCACCCCGAGGACACGCAACAATTTCAGATGATTGTGGTGATGGCTGATGAGCTCATGGAGTTGGTTGCCGAGATGGTTGTATTTCTCTTGGATTAGCTCGGATTGCATATTTAGCCCGTGGGGGGAGGGGGCTATTTAGATCTGATTTGTATTATTTGTATTAAATTTATATTATGTATTATATGTATATTATCCAGACATCTATGACATAACGTTATATTATTTTGATATCTTCCTTGCATTGCATTGATCTTGATTAAACAACTTAAACATAAAAATATAACATTATATCATGATTAATCAATAAGAAAAACCTAAACACTACCCGACGATTCAGGATGTTTCAACATCTCCATTATTTCGTCAACAGATCTCGGCAGCTTCACATCAAGTTCGATCAAACCCTTTGTTAGCCTACGACGAAAGGATTGCCACATTTCCTTGACGTCATCGTCGGTCTTCAACTCGATAAGGTTGTATTTCACCCTACTGTTTGTATCCTCTCAATCTTCACGAAACTCGATCTTTCTCACCTTTCTATTGTCGCCTTCAAGCAATAATTCGTTCAACTTCGTCGTCAGGCCGACAAAAGAGGTGGTGTCATCGGGTAGCTTAAAACTCTACAGGACGAGCAACTCCGTTGCAGTAAACTTCTGCCTTAATCAAATATTCAGGAAGAGACATTTTTTCCAGATGTGTTTAATCAAGGGAACTAACACCTATTTATACAAACGTGCATAAATTTTGAGCTACACAAATTGTTGGTACAATCACAGTCATATAAAACTATCGGTAAAATCGTGACCGTCCATAAAAAAAACTCTAAAAATATAACTACTGGGAATTTCAAGGGATGTGAAATTTTCGGTATGATCCTGAACATTTTAAATTTCCGGAAATTTTTTACATATCTGAAATTTGAAATTCCCGGTATACCAGTAATTTTAAATACACTATCGAAAATTTCATAAAATACCGAAATTTTTTTTACTTCTACCGAAAATTTTGTCAGGAGATTTTATGTAATACTTTTAATGATCATTTTTACCATTTTGAAAAATTGAGGGTGTGGTTTAACTAGGAGTTGGCCAGAAGAATCCTTCATTGGAGAGGTTACTGCATTTGATATGAGGTAATACTTTTAATAAATTGCAACACTCCCCCTCGAGATGTCATGAATATGTCACTCATTGCAAGCTTTGAAAGAATTTTTTTAGGACATTTTCTACTTGACATGTTTTTGTTCTGTTGTGTATGGCATGATTATGGGCAATGGAAATAGTTGTCTTATTATCGCAATGAAATTTGGTTGATTTTGAGCTAGAGATCTTCAATTCATTCATTAAAATTTTAGTCCATTATATTTCACAAAAAACATGGCCACGGAGTGCAATTCAGCCTGTGCACTGCTTTTGGCTTCAACATTTTCTTTTCTCTTCTCCATGTAACTTAGTTTTATCCTACAAGTTATAACACCCTGAAGTTAACCTTCGATCATTTATATTAAGGATTCTTATTTATTTTTCCACTGTTTTTTGAAAAACCCCCCTGTAAAAGAAAATTGCAAATTTTTTTCTTTTAAAAATTTTCTCAATTTTGATTCTTCAAAATTATTGTAAAATTAATCTTGTCATATAAAAATTATGTTTGTTTGAACCCTTTAAACTAATCATATATTAAAATGACAAGGTTAATTTTACAAAATAAATAATTGTACAGGATCTAAAATAACAGAATCTTCGTATAACAAAGTTAATTTTACAACAAACAATTTTGCAGGGTCGAAATTGAGAGAATCTTCAAATGTGAGAGAAATTTTTGTAACTTTTTTTTTTTGCAAAGGATTTTCAAAAACGTCTATATGGTAGGGGAAAAAATATGAATAATCCTTTATATTATCGGTCGGTCGAGTCAACATTTGTGTAAGCTTTAACCTATATATGCCCTCTGACTTTAAACACTAACCCATTTTTTTAGTGCCTTTCAAATATCTTAATATTTTGAAAACAAATTCAAAGTGAGTAGGCATTGGTGCATGCATAAACTAACTTATCACGTCCACAGCTACAAAATAGACATTTCGTAAGATCAATTTTACAACGGTCTTTCTGTTAATTGTGATAATAGTTCTTTTTTGGGTTTTTGTTTTTTTGTTTTTGTATTCACTAAAGGACATTTTACAACGGTCATATGTACCAACCGTAGTGAAATGTACCTGAAATAAAATGGTTTGAATCCCAACACCAATAATTTTCCTTTTATCGTGATATAATGAGTTTGACCTTGTAAATCACCACAATTTTTATAATCAACTGTGGTGTAAGTTTCAATCATTTCATCACGATTAATATTGTCAATCGTGAAAAAAGGTGATACTTATTTATATATAAGCGAAACTATCTCTCGATTCAGTAAATTACAGTAGTCTCTCTCAAAACAAAACCATAACATCTCTTTCCCTCGTCTCATAAAAAAACAAAACTCTAATATATCTATCAATCGTCTCTCTCATATGAAAACCCCAAATTTATGCAATCAACTTGTCTTCTTCGAAGAATACCTTTGTTGCATCAAATCTTAGAAAATGACTACTTTACAGGTTCGTCTTCACTATAGTTTATGTTTCAAAATTTGTTTATGTTTCAATAACTTGTTTTATAATGTTTGAACTTTCTGCATGTTTTGACATGTAGGTAGGCATGTTTGTTTAAATAACGATGACAAAGCTAAAGTGAGCGTTGCAAGCTTGTGTGAAAGACCCCGAATGACATCCATTCAAAATAGACACAAGTTTGCAGCTCTAACTCCAGCTTCATCATTCTTTCATTGTGAACACCATTATAAGACATGTACGTTTCCAAAACATTATATGACTTGATATATTTGCCGTATCGTGTATGTTGTTTATGGTTTGTGGTTGATGAAGGTTTTTGAAGAATGTCGTTGTTAATGTTTGTTTAAAAGATTAGTTTATTATATCTTTTATGGTTTGAGTGTTTTTCCAATCCCTTATCGAATATATAATTTTTCATATCACATTAAAAAATTATAATATTATAGATAAAGTTATATTAGAAAATAAGTACATGTTCAATTCTTGACAAGAATTATTCATTCCGTTATCTACATGTTGTTCTTTAAATGTTAGAACTTTATTTAATGATTGTAGTTTTTCAACCACCACTCTCTCCACCTTGAATCTTGTTTGCAAAGTAAATAATATTTTGCAAAATGAACTAGAGGTGAAGGAATTGACAGTTGAAGAACTAAAATCATTAAACAAAGTTCTAACTATTAAATAGCAAAATGCAGATACGGAGATGGAAAACTCTTGTCAAACATTGAATGTGAACTTGTTCTTCTAATATTACTTAATTTGTCATATTATAATGTTCTAGATCAGATTGAAAGGTTATATGTTTAGTGAACATTGGTGAAATAAAAAATCCACATAGTTTATAATCATGGTTGCACGACCGTGGTGTGGAAAGCATCATACATACAACCACACATTACCTCACAACGGTTGATCCGGTGTGGTGATATCCTTTTTCCAACCGTTGTGATAGGTATTTTTCATAGTAGTGAATAATTATAAAGTCTATGTCAGACCTTATATGTGACAGATAAATTAGTCTATCAGCAATTGTTGGTAGTGTTCTCTATCTACCACTTCATCTTCCGATGCTACATTTAGTTTTAAATTAGGATTCACTGGTGTTCTATTGTCTTACACCTCATCATCCATGTTTCGGTAAGTAAATTAAGTATATATTTGATGGTTGAGGAAGATTCCTTCTTTAGACCCTACGAACTTCATTACTAGAAAATATTTCAATCTTTCAAGATCTTTGATATCAAATTCACCTCAAGTCTTTTTTCTAGATCAGTGATCTCAGTAACATCATATCCTGTCATGATAATGTTGTCAATATATACTATTAAATAACAATCTTACGTTCATGTGAGTGTTTGAAGAACAAAGTGTGATCTTCTTAACTTCACATTTCTTAACGGCACCTCCAAATCTTTCAAACTATGCCATTAGTGTTTTTATATTTAATTCATATAAAAAAATTCTCAACCTGCAAAATATGTCTCTTGACAAGTCATGTTTTAACTATCTATAGTTTTATTCTATCATTTTATTTAAGATCGTACTTCTTTTTGTTTCAGTTTTACTTCTGTCTTCTTACTTTCATTATGTTTCAAGAGTTTTAAAAGGATTACAGGATCAATGATACTTACAAGTGAAAGAAAAGGCAATCCAAATTGATGCTTGAATGTCTTAGGAAGTCTGAGCAAGAAAATAGATATTTCAACGTTAACTAAAGACATTATGACCTGCTCATTATGGGCATTACGGCCTACCCGAAATGGACATTATGGTTATAATGACCCCAGGAATATTGGTGTTCTAATTTTGAAAATTTGGCACAAACACTAGCAATTAAGGTCAGTCCGTAATGGGTGCCTCTTGGGATTTCTCTTTTTTGTTGTTACATTTTCTTTTGGCATATTTTGCATTTCGTCTATTACACTATGATAAGCCAGTCTAATTGAGGATTATTGTTCGTCATAAAGGGCTTAAAGATATAAAAACGTGTTTAATTGAAAGAACAACCAAGCATTGTTGTATTTTTATTTTACTTGGTTAATTTAGGACTTTAGGTTCTATTTCTATTATTTTTCAATTGCTTATTAGTATTTTACTTTATTTTATGCACGAGTAATTTCGTCTGACTTAAGATTGTGATAATTGTCTTAAAAATCCATTGGTTAAATCAAAACATGAATTTATCTTTGATTCACTTTGTATTTTTTAAGATAAATTTTCTTAAAAGGATCTTGAACGAATGACGAGAAAACTCAGTTTTCCGTCCTAAGTGTAACAATCATTTTTACTACATTCATATAATTGTATGCTTGGGGGACCTGTCATCTTATCCAAAATAGGTGGTAAACTTAATTTTTAATGTCAAATTGATGTGTGGCATGTTGAAATTCGTATATCAACAAGAATATTTATAAAAAGAAAATACAAAAAAAGAACTAACAGGAGCTGAGCCTAGGAGATGATGCTAAACTCTCGTAAGGTAATAAATCAGAGAATCAACTTCTAATCGAGTGAGATGGCAAAAAAATAAATAAATAAAAAATACCAGAAAAAGAAATATGCCATAATTTGATCATTAAATGATAGTTATAGTCTAGTCTTTAGAAACATTATTGATATTCTTGGTCCTCTGTAATTTATTAGTGATTCAGATCCCTACTTTTACATTTTGCGTAAAATAAAATTACTACTACATATGCTCAACTTATTGAAGCTGATATATACAAAATAATGAGCTGTACAAAATATGACAATAATAAAACAACACTTTAACAAAATTAAAAATTACACTAACATGCTTAAAGAAGGGAAGGAATCAGAGCTACCTTCCAAAACAAGTGAGGCCTAAGTTTAGACATAATTTTAACTTCTAAAGGGGCTCAGCGGAACATGTCGATGAATACCAGAAATCATGCAACTTTATAGCTGCCACCATTTACGATTTTCCATTCGTTTAGCAAGTTCACTTGCCATGGAAGCAAAGTCTTGTGCCCCATTCTGCAACTCTTCAGTACGTTCGTTGAGCAACTAGTAAACATGACGAGAAGAGATGGTTAGATAGAAACCTAGTAAACAAAATTTGAATAAAACTACAAAGACCTGGTTATTTAGAATAATATGTTTTTCTCGTTACAAAAAGATGTAACTAAGTAAGAGAACTTTTAAAGTGGAATTGTTTTTGTTAGGAATGGTTATAACTCATGCAGCTTGATAAGTCAAACATTTATGGAGTTCAGTTGGATAATCAAGATGAAACTGAATGCATATATGAAAAATAAAACTTCTTAAATATGGAGAGTTATCTTTTGGTGATTTAGGTTATCATATTCATTGAAAAGTAGGAGATGGAGCTAGATATTGTGTAAGGATAAGATTGGGTAATGAAGAATGGAATACAATAATAATCTTACCTGGAGTTTTTCTTGTCGCTCTACAAGCTTATCCCTTGCAAGTGCAGCTGCTGTAGCGGCATCCTGAAACAATTGACCAGGTCAACACGTGTGTGAACTATAATGGGTAAACTAAATAATTTTCAATTCTAAGAATTACCCCAGTCTTTCTGTATTTTGCCTTAATTTCTTCGGTTGTTCTAGCTTTTGGTTTTGAGTCGGTGGCTGCCTCCTCAAGTAGCTTTTGTCTGTCAGTTTCTTTTTCTTTTTCTGAAAGGCAATCATTCATTCATTGCTTAAAAGATAAATATTTTTCAGAGAAATATAATAAAATAAAGACATACCTTTCTTGTCAACATGGATTTTCTGATGAGATAAAAAGGTCACAGGGTCTTCAATATGAATTTCATCTGCGAGAGAATGAAAGTACTTCAAATAATATAAACAATAGTTGGTAGTAGATGTTAGGTATTAGCAGGTAGTAGGTGTTAGGACAAACCTATGTCAAGCTCAAAATCATCCAACCTATCTTCGGTACTTGAAGAAGGTTTTAAAAATGGAGGACTAGAGAAACATCGTTCTAAATTTTCCAAATAATTATTATGAACTGCTTGATCTGTATCGGGATCGGTTTTCTTTGCTTTGAAATTCTTGGCTATATTAAGGAAGATAGCAGGTACTCCCTATGGTAACATAAGTTGAATCACAAATTCAAAAAAAAATTAATGAAAGAAACAGAAGCGCAACAAGCCTGAACAAACTGGACCTGTTTTTCATTTTGGGTTGGTGATATGCTCTCGGTAACATCTACTGCGGCTGCAAGAACTTCATCATGAAGAGAAGGAAAAGACTCTGGACTCCTACAATATTTTGAAAGTTCCTGTTAGAAATCAAAACTCTAATAGTTAATGAGATTATATATAATTTTATCACAGATTTTGGTAGAGAAGCTGTCAGATTCAGGGACCACCTGTGGGTTGTCCGGGCCTCTCTTTTATGGGAGCTCTTAAATTTGATTTGGTTGTTTTATGTCATAAAAGTTGTGTTATGCCAAAATAATTTATCCAATACTTATGAATATGAAATATAGTGATCTAAATTACGGGGCTAAGATTTGATGGCAATATATAAAATATACATGGCTAAAAAGGAAGGAACCAGAAATTTACCAGAGCTCATTTTTGCAGGGCAACAGTGATAAGAAAGCAGCTTCATTTTCATTGACCTATAAAACAAGATAGCCACATGTATGATTATAATTAAAACCAAAAGCTATTGGAACCTGCAATGTATTTTCATGTAGTTTCAGTTGAAGTGCTAAGGCGACTCTTGGCACAACAGATGAAATTATTGTCGTGCAATGAATATAAGGCAGCCTAATAATGGATCTGACCTTTTATGAATATAAGGCGGCCTAATAATAGCACCACGTTGTCACCTTTATTTATTGAAATGCTTTTTGAAGGACCCAAAGCTTCATAATGGTTTTAATGGTTTCCCTTTCTTTCATTTTCTCTTCTTTTGGAGAAATATTGTTGGTTAATTATGCATTATCATGAAACAACTCTTAAAAGCATAAGCCGTTCATTGATATTTAACACAACCCCCTCAGGTAACAGTTAAGAGCCCTTAGGACTTAATGCACAGGCCCATCTAACCAAATCTTTAAATTCAGCATTTTGGATAATAAATGCGGTAGCAAGGATCAAACTTCTATCAAATTGGTTATAGAAGCTTTGACACTGTCCGAATATCCCGAAAGCTTAAGATATATTAGGTGAAAACTCGCGACAGTTTTAAACCTAAGAAGATAAATAAAGGAGATTAAAATGGAACATTTTTCCATCACTATTTCAATAGAAAAAAAGTATGGGTTACTAAATTTCTTGCATGATTAACTGTTCAAAAAGGTTTAAGTGAATAGCCATTAGCTAAGTGATATAGACTGAACTCAATACTTGAGATTTGTAAAGTGACATACCAAACTAAGACAGCCACAGACCAATCAAATAAGTTTTGGCAGCATATACTAACAAAATAACTTCATTATAACAAGAAAATATTCAAACCAGAATTGTTTGTCCATTTGATGAAGAGCATATTGTCTTCTCCATGTCGGTCTTCAAGTTCCATCTTAGGATTGACATTAAAGAGCTTTCTCCCAACACTTCCAAAGTTTGTAAGGACCTGCTCAAAGAGATATCATATCCATCAATTACTAATCAAGAAGAATGACGAGGAGAAATATAGTGAAGTAGATATAATGTCAAAGATAGTATGATACAAAAACAACATCATCATAGCATTACAATAAATGATACAGATTCGGAGCAAAAAGATATGATTTATCTAATGCTTTATTAACAATCAGGAATAAAAAACATTAAATACTGCTGATGCAGCTAGACTGGGACTTAAATATTGGGACGGAAGAGAGTCCATGTTCAAGCCAATAATATATTGTGAACTAATAACCGTCCATATACAGTGCTTGTTAGAATTTAGCGAATTTGTATATAACTTCCTAAGTTAGTGCAAAACAATTATGCATTTAATGTATATATTGCAACACTATTATAAATAGATTTATACACATGAATTGCATATTCTTCATGGTATTGACTACTCTGATGCTTTGGGCAGGTTTACCATTCGATAGAAGATCCATTTATGGGTATTGTGTCCTTGTTGAAGGTAATTGATATCCTGGTGGAACAAGAACTACAATATAGTTGCAAGTACTACGAGTGTAAAAGCAGAGTTTCTTGTTATGGCAGCAACAACCAGTAAACTTACATGACTAAGACAGTTACTCTAGAAACTCAACTTAGGAACTAATTTGTGATAACCAAGCTGCACTTCTGATATAAATAAACCAACTGATATATAAAAGAAAATATGGAAAATTCCTTTGAATTATATAATAATACAACAGAACTTTGAGGGTCAGCATCACTCCTAATGCCAAAAAGGTCTCTATATACTCTAGCTAAAATACCAAAGTAGTGCAACATGAAATGTACACCAACTTGTTGGTAGATGGCGTTGACTGCACCACTACCACCATACATGAGCACAGTTTCTCAAGGCTTTCACTGCCTTTGGCAACTTTTCACTCTAGTGTTCCCACAACATCAAAATACTTCACAATACAAATCAGCCACCGATAGGCATCACTACTGCCGTCAAACTGCGCCATGTCCATTTTCCTCTAATGTGAATTTCTTGCCCCGGATCAGAACTACTCTGATACTAATTGATAATTTGATAGAAACCAACCAATATAGAAAAGAAAAGAGGAAAAATCTCTTTGAATTATATAATACAACAGAACTTCGAGGGTCTGAACCTCTCCTAATGCCAAAATGGGTCAGTTCCAGTCAAATTGCCTGATAAGTAAACTCTCCCATATCTTCCCCTATTTCTAAACATAAACACATAATTAGTCCTATTTATAAACATAAACACATAATTAGTCCTATTTATAAACATAAACATAGAATCAGTAAAACATAAATGGATGGGAAGAGTAGCTCAACTGGCTTGAAACAATTGAGTTAAGGGTTAAAAGGAGTTGGAGGTCCAGGGTTCAGGTCCTGCCAAGGGTATAAATATATACCAACAATTAACCACCAACAATTTGTCAATAAAAAAAAAAAATCTCACTAATGCTCCAAATCATTTTCCACTAACTCCACTAATGTCAGAGTTAGAACACTAAATTCCATTCTCAAACTCCTCCAGGTGTTCAAACTCAAATACTTGAGCTACTCCTTGGGGACCTCTTAACTTTACTTCTAATATGAGGGATTCTTGAGTAAGGAATACTCGCTCAATTCACTCTCATAACAAAGTAAAACGAGTGAGTTCAATATTATCTGCCCAAAATATGAATTTTCTATTGTAGTAGTCTTAACTTTGACTTGTGTATTTTCAAATTGAATATTAGCTTGGATTCCAGTAACTTGCCTATATATGTGCATTGAAGTTGCATTTTGATTTTATTTTGGGTTCATTTTTGTATTACAAACCATATTCCTTGTTTCAGTATCTATCGCAACAAAGTGTGCATCACTTGTCATAATGGATTTGACCTTTTCTTGAGCTATGCATGACAGATATTGCTATAATGAATAAGAGCACTTAGTTTTCTAAGCATTTCACCTTAGTTCAATGTCCCCAGTCTGGTACAGAACAACAAGAATATATTCTTTGTCATCTTTGAAGATGGTAGTCCAGCAGCATTGTTGTACAAGATTCACCTTCAATGTGTACTTGGTGCTACCCTGTAGTAAGGCAATTTGATTAATTGGTAGGAAGGAATAAAGTAATATTTGAAGGATAATGGACATGAAGAATGCTACCTCAATCAGACAATTTAAAGAGTGTAAGCTCAATTCACTCTCATAGCAAAATAAAACGAGCGAGCTCTCTTTCTTCCCAAAATATAAATTTTCTATGGTAGTAGTCTCAACTTTGTCTTGTGTATTTTCGGATTGCATGTTAGCTTGCGTTTCAGAACCATTCTTCTGAGGTGACCCGGATTGCAGTTTTTCAACAAATAGTTCAGAAGTACCATCTGGAAAAACACAGTACCATTACTAATTAAATTTTTGACCAATTATAATATCCAGTTTCCTTAATCCAAATACTTGCCTATAATGTGCATTGAAATTGCATTTGACTTTACTTTTGGGTATATTGACCTATTACAAACCATATTCCCTGTTTCATTATCTATGGCAACAAAGTGTGCATCCCTTGTCATAACAAAGACTAGCCCCTTTCCAGAGTTGTCAGAAATATCAGATACAGATTCCTGTGGAATGTTTAAGCTAGAAGTGTCTGAAAATTTTACTTTCAGAGAAACTACTGCTGAAGATGTGTCAGAATCAGCACTTGTAAGAAACATAATTGATGATGTAATTGTGTCAAGCATGGCCACCTGCAAAGTAGATTAGAAAATATAAGTTGGAAAGTTCAATTCAAATTGCCATTCAACATCTCCAAACAACAAATAAACCATTTCTTTAAGAAAAAGAGTTAATGGAAGATCTCACCTGCCCATTTTCATATCCAACTGCAAGCTTCCTTCCATGATTTGCAAACTGTAACCCACATACAGCCGAGCTTTGAAGGGAAAACACTGCTTTACAATAAGGTCCATCCCCTTGATTCACATTATGAACTGTTTCATAACAAAAGAACAGATTAAAATCAGATATTAGAAATATCAAATCATTTTTCAGTATAAAGAGATTCATGAAAAATAAATTAAGCCTTCTAAACAAAAGTATCTTATTTCCCAATGATGATTGGGGAGTAGATCACTTTCTTTTACTGATGAAGTATGCAAGATCCGCATCATGATTAGAAGGTACTCTTTATATGTGAAAATTTATGGTGGGTTTGGAAGGCACTCTTTATTTATCACAACTCAGATCAATACGCAAACTAAGTTTCAAAAGTTTAGTCTCTGATCAAACCTTCAAGTAAAACTTAAGTTAAAAGACAAGCAAAACTCCCCCAATCAATAAATTAAAAAAATCCAAATTGAGACACCAATTTAGAAAATTTTCTGATTTTCGCAGCCAAATTTCTTAAACAGAAACAAATAAAGAGAGATTTTGCTTGCAATTCAAACAGAACATAAAATGGAGAAAGAAAACTCAACCATTAGTTCCATTTTCTGTAACAAAATGCAAAGTTGTGTCATCTGAACTCCTTATTAGCCCATATAGACGAACCTACATATTTTAATTGGTTAAATTGAGAACTTTTTGAATGAGAAATTAATGAAGTATAAATACATCTCAATTCTAATAACTCACAATACCACTTTCATCACCAACAGCCAGATGTAGAGTATCTGGGCAGAAATCCAATGCTGACACTGGTGAACTTGCACTGCCCATTTTAACATCATTCACCTGACAATTGCAGAATTGATTGTCTGTCATGAATACCAGCTTAAATCTTCAATTATGAGTTTTGATCACGGTTATCAAATGTCGAGAATGGTGGCGCCATGGCGGATTGCGGTGACATATTTTTTGACAACCACTATGGTAAATCTGTGAAGGATGGCAGTGCCATGGGGTTTTAAGGCAGCTATATATGGCAGATTTTTGGCTTTCTGCCATGGTCCGCCATCCGCCATGGATAACACTGGTTTTGATCAATATATAGAGCAACATTCTGGGGAGATCGGGAGACCCTAGTTAAAATTTATATAATATGCTAACAGCTAACCTCAGGTTTTATGTTGTAAACAAGTGACAGGGCAGGACATGAAGCATCCCATATCCGAACAGATCCATCTTGGTAACCTGCTATGTATATTTGAATGATAAGATGGTCTTCTTTGAAAAGCTGACCTGGAACGCCACCAGTCAAAGGCCACTTCATCTCCATACTTGTCTGATTTGGTAATGAATGCTGCTTTGCGGCTACAAGAATCTACATAGGTATCATTTTCCATTACTGGCAAGTGGTGACAATTGTTTTTTTTTTCCAGTAGTCTTTTAAAAAATGGTTAAAACTTAAGTACAGTGCTATAAGGACTGTTCCTAGATCCTACTATTCTCAACTTAAAAGATAGTATAACTGTCACACAAAAAAATTGGAAGGATGTGAAAAAAAGTCTCTTGAAGAATTAAAAAACTGCTCTTTGTGAGAGGAAAAGTACGAACAATACAGTACCTATGGTATTGCTTGCATAATTTTAAAAAATAATGTCTGTACTGTCAACGTAACACCTATGTAACAGTTGCCATAAGAATAATAACTGGCCATAAGAAAAAAACAGACTTAAAAGTAATAAATATAAGTTATGCTACCTCAGACAGGGCCATAAATGACTTCATATCCTGGCATACAACATCAAGCCTTGCTGTTGTCATCTGCGGTTCAAGAGTGGGAATGATGACGGTATATTGCATTGTGGGAGAGGAAGTCTTCCTTTTTTGCTCAGAGATCATAGAAGATAAACAGTTATTGTCGTAAAGATCCAGTTGTCCAGGATTTGTCAATACAAATAGCATATTACAATCTCCTTCTGCATGGCAATCACTAGACAACAAAACCATATCAGCAAAAGAGCCACGAAGTGCAACATCAATGCGGCCAGTGCACTTGAGACTTTCTATTCCACAAGACCGGTCAATGCTCAAAACCTACAAACATGAAGGAAAAAAAAGCCACATTATAGTGACACAATATTTATCTACCTGAGTTGAAGTTGTGAAAACTTAGCAGGCCACTGACACAACAATATTTATATCTTAATAGCAAAAGTGAAAAACTAATTATAGCCATAATCAGTTCCAATTCCTACTAGTTATTTATTCTTCAATAAAAATAATAATTAAGTAATAATGCACAGAGGATGTACAATGTTTGCTCAACTAGTTCATGAGATTGGTTTTCTTCTTTCCTCACAAAGTCAAAATACAACTTCATTTGGATGACAGGATGTGCTCCGAGTGTATATAACAAAATCAAAGCACCAAGAGAATGAGGCTGAAGTATAGACCAATTACAAACTTACACTCGTCTAGGACGATATTTCTTCTACCATCTAAAACATCCAGCAAAAACACTCTTCTAATACAAAGAGGCCAATCTTATATAATTTTCACATTGGCATTATTATGCCACTGAAAAGAAGACTTCCTCTTTCATCTAAACATCCTCTAAAACACTCGGAAGAGGGTTTGTTGCGGCAAGATTTTATGACAGTTTGAGAATTTGTGGCTCATTATTATGACCAAAACTAAGGAAAATTATTCTCATTTTTTTTGGTAACCTCTGGTGAATGTTAATATTGTCATTAGATGTCATGATGTCTTTAATTATTATTATTATAATTATTAAAACATCATTATCAGCAGCTATTATGTGTATGAAGCTTACTGCCAGAACTTCTTTGGACCCAATTTCATCACCACCATAGACAAAAAGTTCACCCCCACTGCTGCTCAAGGATTTATTGGTGCACCAGTGAAGAAGAATAATAGGGAGCCTTCTATCTGCCGATGATATTTGAAGCTTGACAACATTATTTGACATTTTTTTATCTTCTTGATCTATTGGAGAGTCGGCAGTTGACAAATCCCAAAACATTATATCACCATCTACATAACCAACTGCGACAACTGATCCATCATTAGATGCCCAAGAAACAGAGCTTATTTCCTTATCTTCTTCAAGCTCTAATTTATCATCAGAATGTGCGTCCTTAGGCTCATCTGAATAACTAGACACTTGCTTTATCTTCAATTTGATGTCCTTATGGCCTCTGATGAGAATAATTTGATCTTCAAAAGCATCCCACAGTACCATCACACCATTCTCATATACCACCAACAGTCTGCAAAGCAATGATTTCAATTAAATCAAAAAACATAGCAACAAACCACACATCAAACAAAAGCTCAGCAACTACTTGATTTCAAAAAATTATTTGTCTTCATATCTATATTTCATTGTTAATCACAAAAATATAATCTTGTTTTTACTTTGTTTCCTATTTTCAAAATTTTGTATATTCATGACTAATAATGTCATAATAATAAAAAACAAAAATAAAAAGATTAAAATAAACTGATAGAGAATCAAATCTGATTTCCCCTAATTCTTCTACAAACAACAATATGAAGAAGAAATGTAGAACTGTATAATAGTGTGGGTTTTATGAGACGCTTGACAAATTTGTGTTAGGACTTCAATAAGAGAGTGTGCTAGAAAGAGTGTTAAAAAGAGTTCATAGATTCTCTTAAGCTTATGCATGAAAAGCAGTAATAGATTATACACAAAGGACCTATGACCTCTAGGAAAACCCATTATATAACCTATTGAACCAGTGGACATGGCTAGAGTATTGCATACTCCATTAAAATTCCACTCTATAAGAACTTGTCTCATCTTTATAAACTTAGAAGTTAGAATGCAGTATCACACTCAAAATTTCACAGGAGACCCGTATGCACGACCACCCAACAAGCTTAGCCATGGAGATCCAAAATAACCAAAATCCATGCCTATGTTTTAAGTTTGTTCTTATCTTGCCTCTTTCCATTAGAACAGGGTTGATGGAGAACTCTGACAACTGAAACATGATCAATTGACATTCCAACAGCTTCTGCAAAGGTGTGCAACATTTTGAATTAAGTTAGATGTTAAACTTGGAGAAACTATACGATTTCTGAAATGAAAAGAAAAATATAATATGCATAGGCACATTTATCTTGTAGAAACTTATTTAACATTTATTACATACCACTTTTCTAACAATGATCTTCTCTAATATGGAAATTTCATAGTAAAAATCTATTGCAATTTACACAGAATTAATATGGAGCAATACATGAAAATAGGAACACAACAAACATCACCCACACCATACTCAACCAAAGGAAAAAGTTGATGCTAATAAAACCAGCCATTTTGATCAATGCAAAAAAAGCAGTCCTGGTTCCAACTCAAATATGCCATAAATGAGCTATAAGAATGATTACTTACCTGATATAACATTTGTGGGAACATAATAAGGTAATATATTAATTTGTCTGTCTTCCAAATCAAACTTTAACACGTACACCAACCCATGCTCAGTTCCAACTAACCTGGATCACATCATCAGGGCAAAAATGTTGTAGACTCATCTATAAAGATTTTATTTGAAAATTTGGATTGTGATGCAGATTCTAAATCATTTGAACAAGTATTTTACATGTAACTGGTGCCGTATATAATAGAGAAAGAAGTTATAATGGATTCCCACTGCAAAGCAGATGCAATTTGCCTGTTTCTCAAATCCCAAACCTGTCATTATCATAATAATATTGAACTGCTTAATAAACAAAACAGAGGAAAGGGATAGAGAAAACGTAAAAAGGATTTAAAAAAATTGAATAATCATAAGCATATACAGTGAATGCCTGGTCATAGAAAGTACAGAAGAACTTCAATAGTTTTATAAAATACCTGTATTTCATTATCACTTGAAACGCAAGCAAGAAAACCTTGATTTTCCAAGAACTGTGAGAAAGATGTAAAAAGGTAAGAGGCATAGATGAAATTATTCAGAAGCATTTCAATTTGACATCTAGAGTTCAATAAATGTGTGTTGTTTGATACACATACACATTACCACATACACATATCACTACACAAACATGTACTACAAAGACGCACACAGTTAACGAATAAACATAAAATGTTACGGGGGGGAACAATCAATATAAGACTAAATGACTGATAGAGATTACACTTTAGATCCAGTATCAACATGAATCCAGAATCGCAAACCTCTAAATTCTTGAAGGATGTTTGCTTAGGAGAGATCATAATCCCTTCAATATTGTCACCGCCAAATACTTTTATCCTACCATCACTACAAGAGTGAAGAAATTGCAAAAGTCAATTCCAAAAGCCACTAACAATGTCAGTAGAAATCTACTACACTCTCACATCTAAGCTACTCATCAATCAATGCAATAAATGAACTATAGAACTTTATTTAAAACAAGAAAAAAACACATTTAATGAAGCTAATAAAAATACAATTTCAAAAGGGGAAAAACTCCTTATAGTAACTAAAAACACTTAACGTATTATCAGCTAGTTCTGTAAGTATGAATCTCATTTATACTACACGAAAAACATGTATCAATATATTAATTGAACTTCAAAATTAGAAAGTTTTCTGAATGATTAATATTTCACTTCGGTGTCAATGGAAATGGAAATTCTCAATAAAGTGTCAATGTCAGAGTCGGTATCCGAAATCGACACCTTATTCATTTTTCAAATTATTACTGGCGTCGACATATCAGTGTTGTGTTTCGGTTCGTGCTTCATAGAGAAAAATAAAACAAATGCAAGCCATTAATAACTCACAGTGTTCCTACTGCCAATAGACGTTGAACGCGATCAAAAGCAAGGATAGACGCATTCGACGGAACTCCATAGTGAAGAAGAACTCGCGGATCGAATTTCGCCGATGAAAAACTACTTTGCACCACGTTCTGTTGCTGAGCACCGTACAAAATGTTCAGAAACAATATCAGTCACAGAAATCGTATTCAATGAAAAGAAAACTCACATCATTACACTTTTCAATACAATAAAAGTACAAAGAAATAACTAAATAAACGTTCCGTAGCATTTCTTCGATGAATGATATTCATAAGCACGAGAAAAATTGGAAGAAATTCGAATCTGTAACTGTAACTAGCATAGCATTTAGCTGTGGAAAAAATTGAGCGTGTACCTGTTGAGTTTGTTGTGGTGATGATTTGTGGAAGAGTCTAGAAAACATTGTTGATGAAGATGATGATCCGATTCGTGAGAGCTTTTAGCTTTTAGCTTTTGCAGTTTGCTTCTTCTGTTGAAGAAGTTTGTATTCCGATTTTCTGTTTCGTTGAACGTTAGGTACCGTGTGAATCACCAGTATGACGCATCGTGTACGGATGCTACTTCTGATTGGGTTATTGAAACGGACGGTGATGCATGAGGTTTACTCTTGCCACCCCCAAATATTTATCCGGCACATTTTACAATAGACAGTTTTACCCTTCATATTATTTTTACAAAAATATACCTAGGTCTTTAAGTTATTTTAATGTAATAAAATATTTATTTATGTTTTTTTCGCTACAAATAGATCCTATTTATTTTTAAATTGTAATAATTATATATTTCAAGTTTTGTCTGTGGTACAAATTACCACCTTATTGTAATAAAATTGATATAAAATTATAAATATATGTTAAACGAAGAATTATTTATTGTCAACAAATGTAACATGAAGGTCCCAAAAGTCATGACTTACGACACTAACATCAAAATTAACAATGATCGCCACTTTTGAACCAAATGCACATCAAAACTACAAAAATCAAAATTAGTAATATTATGACATAAATTATCATCTTGAACATGTTCTTAAATGACACATCAATGTCGTTAGTGTTACATAAACTTTTTTAAATCGTAGTTTGTGAACAAGGTCAACGGTGAACATGTTAGTTAACATAAAGGAGCAACTTGCACAACAAGACAAAAGGTTTTCTACCACGCACCAAAAACCGCGGTTATATACAAAATAACTATGGTTAAAAGCTTTGGCCACAGTTTGGCCACTAATAAGTGACTGTGGGATATGCAACCATGACCTAAGCTATAAGTCACAGTTTTAGTGTTTGGACCACGTTTTATTTACATTTATGGCTTATATTGGTCACGGTTTAGGTATTTATGTTAACGTCGCGGTTAACCATGCGTTGCGGTTATTAACAGTGGCTGAATCTAGCAACGGTTCATATTTTACATTTTGCTCATGGTTTTACAACCTTTAAGTAGGCCACGGTTTCTTTTTGTGTCGCATAGTTGTAACCATGTTGTTCTTCATGACATGGCATAAAGAACCGTTTTAGATCAATATAATGTATTCCAACAAGAATACTAATTTTTGTATATATTGATTAAAAAAAATTAAAATCTAATTATACAAGAAAATATTAAACCACAACATCAAAATATTCATTATGAATTAAGTAAGTCTACTTTAAGTGACGGTACCGACTAATAAGTCGCAAAAATATATACATAAGTTTTGATATTAAACTCATGCGTCATAATAGTATTCTAGATTATCTCATCCTTCTTCTTCTTCTTCTTTTTCTTCTTCTATATCTTCATGACACGCTTCTTCGTCTCCATTCTGCAAGGAACATGATACATAAATTAAGAGTTGAACCAAGATAAATGTATTTGCAAAAACACATGCGGTATAAGTCTTAATTATAAATTTCTTATTTATAAGCGTAAAATATTTCATCCTTATTACTTTTCATACTACTTTATTTATAATCTTATACAAGTACAAAATATGGAATATGCATGCCAATATTATTTTTCATGAAGTGCCCTGTTATCCTTTTCATGGAATATGCATACCAATATTACTTTTGAACAACAATACCCATACAAGTACAAAATATGGAATATGCATACCAATATTACTTTTCATGGAATATATGCATACCAATAAAACACCTCAATTCAGTTTAGAATAATATTACATCTCATGACATGAGGGACTAAAAAAGAACCATTAGATTAATATAATGTCTTTTCATGGAATATGCATAGCAATAAAACATATCATTAATATTACTTTTCTCACATAGGAGGGACTAATATTACATCTCATAACACCTCAATTCAGTTTAGAATAATGCCAGAAACCTAGTTTGGATTCAAAGGCAAGTGGTACTACAAAAACCTAGTTTATAATCAAATCAACAAGGCTACAATTCAATATCAATTGGTCACTACAGATTTAAGCAAGTTAAACATTATCACTTCCCAAATTGCATTAATCCACACCAATGAAGCTTCTAACATGTCTAATGATATGCATACCAAAAATTTAATTCACCAATTTACCCACCAAGTTCAAAATAGATGAAAAAAATCAAACAATTCATATGCATAACATACAAACAGAGAACAAGCAGTAGTTTAGTGTTACCTCTTCACTTTGAGGAATATGAGTTGATGCAGATGAATGTGGAGCAGTAGGAGCAGCATTAGTACTATTGGGAATGCCCAAAGCAGTTGTCATCATAGTGGAGATCTCCTCATCACTCATATGTGGGTTTTGTTTCTTCATCATGGTCCTAAAAAGTGCCTTCATACCATTTAACTCTCTCTTCATGCCAGCCACTTCATCACTATGCTAGTTTTTAATAACCAAAATTTCTTCATTTCTTTTAAGCATGGTTGGTGTCGTTGTTCTTCCATAGCAACAAACTCGGACACATTTTTCTTTCTCAAATAATGACTTAAATGTCTCAAATTCATTTGAGTTCTGAACTCAATCTTGAAGCTTATCCTAATTTTAAAAAATCACAACTTAGAACCACAAATATAAGGATAACAGGGCAATGAAGATACTTCAACAATTGCATACCAATTGAAAAAAACACAAACTTCAACATTACTATAAGTTTTCATACCAATTGTATACCAATTGCAAAAAACAGAAATTCTGTTTCCTCAACCACATTAATTTTACTTGGATTTTTCAACCACAGAAAACATAAATTTTGTGTTTCCTCAACCACATAAATTTTACTTGACAATTGCATACCAATTGCAAAGGTGGTCTATTGTATACCATCATCAAGACATGCCATGTACTATGAGATAAGATCATTGTCCTAAATGGATTAAACCCATCACTTGTTAAGCCAAGTCTTACATTGCGGGACTCATGAGAAAAATCTGGATGGAGCTCGCCAAAGTCCTTCCACGTTTTACCATCAACAGGATGCCTCAATTTCCCATCCTTTGAGCGCTCTTCTTCATGCCATCTCATTGACTCAACTATCTTTGAACACATGAACAACCCTTGTAGTCTAGGAATCAACGGAAAATGCCTCAAAACTTTTGCAGGAACTCTATAATCATTTTTCGATTGCTCAGACTCACATCCTTCAGTTGGAGCATTTTCTTTACACCGTGAAGCTTCACAAATCGTGCAAGAATTGTCCTTTTCATGGTCTTTCCAAAATAACATGCAATCTTTTGGGCATGCATGGATCTTTTTATAATCAAGGCCCAAACTACTTATCATGGCTTTTGTCTTGTAAAATGATACAAGAATGTTTAAATCAGACATTGCTTCTTTCAACAATTCTAAGATGGGAGTGAATGAGGTAATGCTTCAGCCGTTAAGACATTTCAACAAGTAGAGTCGAATCACGAATGATAGAGTAGAGAAGCCTTTGCATCCAGGGTACAGTTCTTATTCCGCCTCTTTAACCAAATTATAAAAGTTTCTAGCATCGTCATTGGGACCTTCATGAACTCCTTGTGCTTTTTCCCTATCTAAATATATGTCATGCAATAAGCCAGTAATGTCATCATGTGATTCCTCTTGATCTTCCATCTCATCACCAATTTCCATAGACCTTTGTAGTTGCTCCCCATGGTGCAACCATATGTCATAACCTTTTAGAAAAACTTTGGCTATTAAGTGATCCTTAATAGTATCTCTTATTTTCCGATACAAATTTTTACACTTGGCACAAGGGCATAAAAGCTCATCTCCTTGAGGTCTTCCAGTAGTGAAGGAAAAGTATAAAAATTGAGTAAGACTGTTGATGTACTCTTGACTAAACCTTGAAAATTTAGTCCACTCTTTGTCCATCACTTTATAATCTAAATATTTGAAACACACAACACATAACAGATTCAAAACTTTATGGATACATAATACATACATGAACATATACAAAACTGCATGGATTAAAAACTGAACATATACATAACACAAAACAATCATGATAGTATCTATATTTGAAACACTAACACATCCCAAAATTTGATCACGAATGGCTAAAAATACAATTTAACATTGACATAAACTAGAGCTACCTCTAAAGCTTTGGTCAATTTTGGAACAAGTGTTTCCTTCAATGTTCCCTCTACCTTTAAACACATGAAAATAAAGAATTAGTCCAAATCAGTTAAGAGGTCAACAAATCAAGAATCATTCATGCATTTGTATTTAAAACAGACACGCACTCACACTGGATCAGAGAAAAAGTATCATCAAATCAAAGACATATTTTCAAACTAATCTCTATTTATTTCATTAGATAAAAACTATGGTATTTGGTTAAATCTCAGTATCCAGTGTCCATCCCCAAAATAAATAAATAATAACTCTTATCATAATAACACCTTTTTCAATGCATTCAGTTAAAGGATGGACACTGAAGATCATTTTTATTATAAAAAAATATAATAATGAGGTTACAAAGTGAAGGAAAATGTTAAGACCCAATCTACATCAAGTCTTACCAAAACTAAAGGAAATAATCACCTAGATTCAGGAACAGTTCTAAATTGTCAATTACACTTGAGCCTAAGAATTAACACTAACAACATTGCAATCATATAGCTTCAACCAAATTGTGTCATCAATAAAACAATCGAAGAATTTAACAGTGTCATTCAAATCCAGCTTTCACTTAATAATACATTGACTTTTAACCTATAACATCACCTAACTAGCTTAGTAAACATACAACCATCACATGAATAAAACCACGAAACAAGCTGTTGCAATATCAAATAGAGCCAAACAGAGCTACCAACTACTAAACAAGCCACAAAAATTAAGTTGCAAAATAAGTAACTCAAAATCTAATAATAAACACAACAATTCACATCAAGTAAAAATGAAATCCTACCTTCAACGGTACTTCTGTGTGTGTTAGCACAGGTAACTCCAACGATTATATTGAAGCTTCTACAAAACAAATATAAAGATTAGGTTAACTGATGATGAAGAATAGACAAAATATGCTTTGGATAAACGTAGAAGAAGACTTGTGAAACAGAGAATAAACGAAGGAGAAATGGAGAAGAAGATGAACGGGGGAGAAGAAGACAAATGTATGGCCGGAAGAAGATGAACAGTGAAGAGGAAAAAAGTGAAAAGTGAAGATGAAGTGAAAATTGAAAAGTAATTTGTTTAACCTAACAATAATTTAATTTTTCAATTTTTTTTTCTTTTTTTAATTTAAATATAATTTGAAAAAAAAAAAAACGAGAGGGAAACTAAAAAATAAGAGGGAAATTCTAGCGGGGTGTATTTTTTTGGGCTTGGGGCCACAGTTTGAACTGAAAATTATAATTCTGCGGTTTTTCTCTATGGCTTAAAACATCTACAGTTTATTGACTGTGGCAATTGAAGAAAAGGTCACAGTTTCACACTCCGGATTCAATGTTTCTAAACTTATGTCTACGGTTTGAAAACCCTGACCAAAGCTTGTATGCGGCCACAGTTTTTAAGTTGTGGAAAAATTTAGCGTGATCGTAGGCCTAATTTCTTGTAGTGTTGTAGCGAAAAAAACATAAAGAACTACCATGTTATATAAAATAACTTAAAGGACTCTGAGTATATTTTGGCCTATTATTTATCTTATAAATTTTTATATTTCGTAAAAAATCCTCTCTCAATAAAAACATGAAGGGACTAAAAATCTGATAGTTATTTAAAAGAAATTGGTATGAAAAATTTTGTCAGCAAGTTTTTTTCTGCTTTCTTACCAGACATTTAAAAATCTAGTATAAATAATCGGATTTTTAACAAAAATCTAGAAATCTTTTGAACTTTATCGATATTTTTGCTAAGATTCCAAATCTATTGATGTTTAAAAAACCTTTAAGAGAATTGAATTATGCGGTCCCGATCCTGATGGTTTCCTTATGGATTTTACTCAAATTTTCACCACTAACGTGGTATGTTTTACATAAACGGTTCCTTTTTATTTATGATATCTTTGACATTGATAATTTATTTTGTATATGTTGCAAATGACAGGTATTTCTCTCTCGGGACGACGTTTCAGCATGAGTGCAGTCCGTTGATAAACAACATGGTATTATTGTTGTTAACTTTCATTCTGATACCGCAAATAGGATGAGAGGGAGGAAATATATATTGATTATGAGTTGTGAGAGAGGAGAAAAATTACAAGCAGATAGATGTGATTGCAGGAAGTTATATTATAAAAGTGGAATGTCCATTTATGATGAGATTTGTGCCAAGTGGGAAGTGGTTGGAAGATTATAGTTAGATGTGTTTCATAATCATACATTTTCTAAGAACTTAGATGGGAATGACGTATTAGATCGTTTAAAAGATCAATGAAAGAAAGTTTGTGAATAACATGACCAAATACAATATGAATCTTAGATACATAGTTGATGCTTTGAAAGATAGAAATCCAGAAAACCTAATGAGTGTTATGCAGGTCTACTAGTTAAGATTTATATGTGTACAAGAAACATGGACTTTTCAAATGTTTTTGCTTATATCTTTTGGATGCACCTTGATTCAGTGAAGTTGTTGAACATGTTTCATCCTATGTTGATTTTTGATTACACATACAAAATAAACAAGTACTTCTTATGCCAATTTCTTCTATTTTGATTTATTACATTCTGAAGTTGTTGAGGGTTGTTGTTGATTTAATGTATATACAAAACAAACATGTATCGGCTACCACTACTTGATATTGTTGGTGTTAGATCCACGAAGTTGATATTTTCAATTGGATTTGCATATATGGAACATCAATGGGAGGAAAATTTCACGTGAACACTAGGGAAGCTAAAATAGTTGTTCGCTTCTGAGAAGTTGTTACCGAATATTTTGGTTACTGGTTATGAATTGACGTTGATAAATGTCGTGGAAGTTGTGTTTCCAAATTCAAAGCATTTGTTGTGTCTATTTCATATTTCAAAAAATGTTAGTATAAAGTGTAATGAGTATGTTGAATCACATAGGCATGAGCATATTATGGATATGTGAAACAACGTCATATATTTGAATATAGAGACTGGTTTTTTTGGTACATCTAAAGCATTTTAAAGTTGTATGTGTTTGATTTTCCAAAATTTGTTCAATATGTGCACGAAACTTGGTTGACACCCTATAAAGAAATATTTGTTACTTCCTGGACTAATAGAGCTACTCATATAGGGAATAAAACAACAAAAATGTACATCAATGTGAATATGAATAGAGTGTTACATTACTAATTATCAAATAATGACATCTTGTTCTATTTATGTTTTTTAGGGTTGAGTCTGCTCACTGAAGACAAAAAAATATGTTAACAAGTAGCATGGAAGATTTATATAGAAGTTGGGATGTTATTAACACCGTGTTAAAGTTGTAATTAGGTTCAATTAGACTATCATTTCAGAAAAGTGTTGTCAACATTGAGCATCAGTATAACACTCAATTTTACTCTAGACTCCACGACTTCAATTTAAGGGTGTATACGACACATTGGAAAGGCGTTGGAAAGGATAATATATGTTGGTTGTGGAAAAGCACCATGTGGTTGCTTATTAGAATAATACTTGTGTTACCTTGTGTATGTTTCTCTTTTGTGTGTGTGTGTGTGTTTATGTGTGTGTGTGTGTGTGTGTGTGTGTGTGTGTGTGTGTGAACTTTTAGGTTATCAAATACAAGGAGAGCATATTCCCTTAGAATCGATACATGTGTTTTGGAAGAAATTATTCATTGAAGAGGATAAGGTCACTGAAGAAGAAAGTGTGACACAATTGGATTTAGAAGAAGAGTGTGAATAATTGAAGAAGTATTTCAACACACTGGATAATATAGGTTAGAGGATGATGAAGAAGAAAGTATGATAACTAACAGATCCATTCACAACTTCCATGTGTTCACCACCAGTGAAGTACAAGCTAAGGAAGGGAAATATGAAGAGTAAAAATGGTGAAGAGAGTGATGTGCATCGTGATCCTTCCCAGTGGGAGTATGCCAATGACTCACAGGGAAGTCAGAGTACGAAAAGATCTTGTATAAAATGAACTGAAAGTTAACCGTGTAGCGTGTCTTTAAAAGTAAAATATTTGTCTCAATTTCCTGTTTTCTTGCATCAGTACATTGATGACATTGTTGATGTAGGATATGGTGAAAATTGTGGTTTTCAAGCCATTACAATTTTACTTAGATGGGACGAAGAGTCTTGGCATTTGGTTTGGACGCAAATAGATACTGAAATTTATCCATACCATCTACTGTATTCCAATTTGTTCTATGACACGATACTAGAAGTTAGAAGTGTGTTGCAGGTAGCTAGCTTAGGCGTGCAGGGCGTGAGAAATGGATAATGATTCTTGATATGAATTATCATATTACTTACAAATATAATGTTATATTGGTCTCATTGTCCAAGAAAGTTAACATCACATTCTTCCCATTAGCGGTAGCTCCATGCATAACTTCTAATATACACAAAAGGAGCGCAATTCATTTTGTTAAGAACATTTATTGAGTTCAGGTGAAGACAAAACTATTGAGTGTGAATATGGAAGTAAACAAATTATCTAAAAGGGGTAAATAAACACAAATAAAAATTCAACTGTATTTTCAAAACGTGTAAGAGATTTTTCAAAAGATGCGAGCATAAAGTTTGATGCGAAAATATGGAAATTATACTTTTCGAAACTTGACCATGTTAACACTAAATCAAGTCACAAACATCAAAGATGAATATGATGATACACAAGGTATTCAATTGATTCAGTTGTATAATCCACGAGGCTTGTTTATACAATGATTCAATATAGTGAATTATAACCTCAATTGTTTCTCAAAATTTAATCATCAATTCAACTTGATAAGGTAACCAAATCTAACCATCTAAGCTTACGTAATAAATCGTCAACAATTGAATAAATGATAAATTACGTTAAAATTTAAATACATAAGGATGCAAATAGTACGAAAATTAAATGAGAGAGAGAGAGAGAACACTTAAATTTATAGTGTTTCAACGATCCTCCTCATTTTATCTACCTACACTCTTTAATGATTTCTCATTGGAACCTGTATTTATTTTTTTAATTGTTAAAGAATATGAAATGACACATTAATATTATTACACAAAAACTAATTTATCAATCCTATTTAAATTTCTTAAAATTTAATTTGCAAGTAATTAAGTATTGTAAAATTGACATGAACAAATTTAGTTTTTAAATTAAATAAATTTTATAAATAAGTTACTCTCAAATGTGTTATCACCATGTGAGATTATAGTGCAATGTCATATACTCCCTTCAATATTTTGTTGAAATAAATTATTTTGAAAGATGTAAAACTAAATCTAATTGGTTGTTGATTATAAAAAAGATGAGAGAGAAAGCAAATAAATGCAATTTACATTTAATTTTATCTTGAAAACGATAAAAATGATTTTTAATCTCTTATACAAAAAAATACTTTCTCTCTCTTATATTTTGAAACGACAGGATAATCTAATTAGTATTCTACGACCCTATATTGTAAAAAAATTGATGAATAAATAGTTGGTATATAATAAGTTAATATTCTAAGGATATGTTCTAAAGCTTTATTCGTGTTTTTTCTTTATTGGTTAAAAATTATTTGATTTTTTTTATAAAAAAAAAGCAATGGAATTAACAAAATGAGTACAAGGGGTACTCACAACCCTTGCAACATTACATGACCTTCAGGAGAGAAGTTGGATCAGAATTCCAATTAAAAGAAACAAGAGAAATACAAGACTGAGACCGAGACTCATTCTCTAACCAAAATCTAGAGGTTGCCTTAATTTATCTAAAGATATCTTCAACCTTGGGAATTGTTTGGTTAAAAACTACATTATTTCTAGCCACCCACAAATGCCAAACAGTGGTTGCCCAAACCAACATCCCGCTTAATGAACCAAAATTCCTCTTCAAAATGCTAAACGCTTGCAGAAAATCTTCGATACAGTAGGAGCCATTCCACATATCCACTCCCAATTAGCCACCAACTTCTAACCAAACAGAATGGGCAACAGAGCCCGAGAAGAACAAATGATTCGCATCTTCATCATGCATGTAACACAAGTTACAAAGATTATAAGAATTTGAGGAAAAAAAATACCTTTTTTACTAAGTTAATAAAGAGTAGCTAGTCTATTCAACAACAATCTCTGAAGGAACATTTAAATATTCGACAAAATCTTCAAATTCCACACCATTTTCAAAGCTTCCACGGTCCCCGAATCCACTTCTAATGTGTTAAAGTTATGCATTAGTAGTGCATAACCACTAGAAATAGAGCAACAACCGTTAACAGTACCAGCCCACCGCACCTCATCAGCTATCTCATCGGTCAACTCAACGACCCGTAACAAATCAAGACACGACTTCTGCTGCATAATAAATGTGTAACACCCCATTTTAAATTATTGATCATTGGGTATTTTTGGTGTATTGTTGGCCTTGTTTAAGGTATGCGTGCCTAGATATTTTGATGTGGTGTCCTAGTGGACGGGTAGACTTATGGTGTGGATAGTATTGGTGAGGTGTGGTAATAATAAAATGGCCCAATTAAATAGTTTTATTATTTTTATTATTATTATGCTAATAATATTAGTATAATAATAATAATAATTATTATTATTTTGGTTAATTAAAATAATGAGGTTGAACCAGTAAAACATTGTGGTGAGGGTAATGTTGGGAATTAAGCCTTAATCTGAGATTAGAGGAGGTTTAATCAGAATAACTTTTGGAGACCAAGAGAGAGGGATATGAAGAGGAAGAACTTCTCCCAGGGTAATTTTCATAGAGCAAATTCGCAGGAATTTCTTCAAGAATTTGAGGTAAGGGGGAGGGAGAATGGGTTCATAATTGGTGATGATAACATGACGGGGTAGTGAGAGGTCCTTTCCCTCGTAGAATTTTTTGTGTGTGTATGATGCTATATGATGAGTCTGTTGATTGTATAACTATTGTTGCGAATTCAATCTGATCTTATTGATTTCTGTTGTGGAATATTGTTGTTGTTGTTTTGTATGTTGCATTACTAATGCACACTTCTGTTGTTGCATAGTGATAATTACGAATCTAGATCTAGAATTGAGAGTACTGGATTAGTAACAATAGATGAAAGAAGAACATGATTGGGAGTGTAAAACTGATATATAAATGTTCCTAGGACTGGTAAGAAGAGTGAAATGTCCCAATGTTGGACCAAACACAACGTAAGAAATGTCCCAATGTTGGACCAAGCACAACGACATAATTTAAATCAATGTAACTGTATCTCCTTATAATAGAAGCGTCGTTCATTTCATTTATATCATTAAATTCTTACAACTTCGTTAAACTTAAACAACCCAACAACAAGACAATATCATCTAGGCTATTACAAGAACAAACATAAATAAAACAAGAACATACATAACACACAGAAAATAGCAGGTACATAAATAAAACAACTAAAACCTTCAACATATCTAGACTATTACAACCATCAAGACAACTTCATACGGACCTAACATCATCATAAGGACACCCGCATCATTGACCACCTTTCTCCACTTCATCACGTCTGACTCCACAACCCGCTTCTCAATTTTCCTGATCTTTTCTTTATGCCCGATTTCTCCTTCTAACCAGCAGTTCAATTTCCTGTGCAAATGTTCCAAAGTCTGCATGTTCCAGAGCAGCATCTTCAAAGGAGGCTTTATTGGTGAGAAAAATACCAGAGCATTTTTCTTCAAAATATCAAATTTTGGAAGCGGTTCTTCTAATGTTGATGTTGTTGATGATGATGATGATGGACGAGGCGCAGACATGTTCTCACGAGAAAAAGAAAGAAATAACAAATGAGAATGAGAGCTCTTACTGAAAGGAATGAATGAGAGGAAGGAATTGGAAGGAATGAATGAGATAACACTTATGTATTTATAGAGAAATAAAATAAATAAATAAATCTAGTAGCCAATTCATATGGCGACACCATTATATCAATTTCAACTCATTCGCCATCTCAATTGGCGAATGAGTGTAACATAAATTGCAAAAAAAATCTCAGCACCCATTCGCCATCTCATATGACGAAACTATGGAAAACAAAAAATGCATTTATTACCATTCGCCAATTTATTTGACGAACATGTCCATAAACTAAATCAGATTGTTAATTTGTTAATGTGTCTGAATACTATAAATATTAATTTATTAAACTATGTTATTTTAAAAAATAAATTAATTTAAAAGATAAATTGTTGATCTTACTAAACAACTCTAATTATAACTTTTAATGACATAATTTACCGGATACACCATTAAAGTAATATTTTATAATTTGAAAAATATATTTATTAATTAGAAAAATATAAACCATTTTAACAAATGCTTAATTTCATAATCTTGCTTGCCTTTTCTTATACAAAAATATCTAATATGGTTTGATTGTCTGCCAATTCATACATTACATTAACTATATCATCAAGCAAACAAACAACTACTAATAATTAAAAAATACTATTAATTTAGACAAAATAATAATTAAAAAAGGGAAAAATAAAAACCCATCACACACATGTCTCCTATTATATTCCCACGCTCGCATTCATCAAAAAGAGCCTAACACAGTAACACATAAACCAAAAATTTCAATCATAGTTTTCAGTTATTTTTCACTCATGGCATTTTCAACACATGAGCAACAACATCAACTATTATCAAAACTTCACGGCGGTGCCACGTCAGCACCACCACCAACACCGTCAAATAACAACAACCTCCTCTCATCTCCCGACGCTGCCGACGCACTCTCACGTCTCCTCCACCGTCTCCCGCCAAATCTCTCTCTCCCAAACCGCCGCTCCTCTTCATCCGCCACGTGTCCGCCGTCTCTCTCTTTTTCTTCGTTAACTCCAAACGAACTTCTCTCTTCCGTTTCCAACCTCGGTTTCGTTCAACTAACCAATCACTCAGTTTCCTCCGAACTCGCCAACTCGGCTGAGTCAGAATCGCTTAAACTATTCGACCTTTCTCGTGACCAGAAGGAATCGTTCTTCCCTCAAAACTGGCCTCTAGGTTACGAAGGCGGCGACAATGATGACGACGACGGAATCTCCGAGTCGTTCCGGTTTGACTCGTCGTGCTCAACGGTCTCGGGAGAGTTAAAACTAGACTCCCTGAGCGAGTTCGCACGCGCGCTTGAGAAAGTGGGTTTGAATATCGTTGATATGCTAACGAAGGGTTTAGGAGTTGTGAATCCGGTTGAAGAGGACCCAACCCGGTTCAGTTCGATTATGTGGATTTCTGAGGGTAATAAACCCGGTTCATCGAGTGGGTTTTACCCGTTTATTATTGGGTTGCAGTATCAGATAAGGTGCCAGAAGCACTCTTTGTTGTCGGATTCAAGTGGATGGGTTTCTGTATTACCACACGTGGACTCCATCTTAGTTACTGTTGGTGATATTGCTCAGGTTAGATTAATATAATTTTTTTACTTTTATGTTTTTTTTTAAAGTATTATTATTAGCTTTATCAATTTAGGTATTTGTTTGTGATAGATAAAAAAAATTAATAAAGAAAATATGTTTTGTTTTAATAATATAAAATTTGTGATGTAAGAATATATATTTTTTAATTTCTGTTGTACGGTCTACTTTTCTAATTAGAAATTTATTATTTTAGTGAGTGGCTTGATTTGTGGGGAAAAGATTATGTATAATGTATAATGTCACGTTAGTTTGTTAGCTTATAATTATTTATGATTTGCAAGTACCATTTTGCCACCTAGATACGTTGTATAATTGAATTTTGAAATGATCAGCACAAGAAAAATTCAATTTTGAAATGATGACCTAAGAAATAAAAATTCAATTCGATTTTGAAACGCCATATATGGTTTGAACAAATTATGCTTCAAAACTAAGGTTAAAATAAACTATCTTCTTTGAGGCAGTGCAAAGAAATTCAAATTTGACTGAATCAAATAGTTGTTTAATAGAATTTCATAAAATATTTGTTGTGGTTAAATCGGGACAAAATAAATTATACATTATCTCCGATGTTCTGAACAAGAGGAACCTTAGACGGATGCATATTGATATCTTTGTTTATGAAAAAAAATGAATGTGTAGGTGTGGAGCAATGGAAAGCTAAAGAAAGTGAGAGGCAGACCAATGGCAACATTGGGAGATGAAAATGATTCACGTTGCATAACAATGTCATTGTTGATAACTCTTCCCACAGAGAGCAATGTAGCTCCACTTCTTCCCATTGGCTTCAAAGACAAAGTTGAAGAAGATGGTGAAGAAGAAGAAGAAAGCAACAATGGTGGTGAAGTCCAAAAGAGGGTATTCAACAACATTGATTTTGAGGACTATGCTTGGAGAGTTTATCACGAATGCCTCTTATTCAAGGATCCATTGGATAGGTACCGTGTGACTCAATAGTTGGATTTGGAGTTTCATTTCACTAGTTCATAATGTTGTTGTTTTATTTTTTCTACCTATATGTGAGTTTTTCTTTTGTGGGATTTATGAATGTTTGTCCTAAGAGTTTTTTAATATGAAAAGATAAATCCTTTACATTTGTTTAGATATCATTTTTAAAGGGGTAAGATGAAAGTAAATAAAGTAGTTATTTTTGCTTTTTGAAAAAAATTATATAGAACAATAAATATGATAATTTATTTAGAATTTTCTAATGCTCTCCATGACTATTCTACAAGGTGTTTTCTTTTTCATATTGGAGAATTTTTATCCAATGAGAACAATAAAATTTCATGCAAAGTAAGGAGACTACTTACATTACCGTTTCGCTTAATTTATTCTAATATTTAAATATTATTAAAAATATACTTTGAAAAAATAAAGATTAAACTATATACGAGAAGATTTATATATTTACTGTCTTAAATTTTTTGGTTAAGACGTTGTTTTCATAATTGTTGAAACATTTGAGAATGCTAACATGTTACTTGAGACAAGGTACAAGTTTCATATCAATTAATCAATACATATCATATAGATTTCAACATTATATAAATAGTGTATAGCTTATACTGAAAAATATATTAAAGTGAAAAGTACATTAAAGTTTGACTCATTTTCAAATCTTCTCTTTTTCCTCTTTTACTCAAACGCATTTTTGAGATACTTCTGTTACTTTTTATTTTGTTTCACATCAAAATTATTTCTTCAACAACAAAAAGATTGTTGATATTTTTACAGTGAAGATATGACTTTAAATAAGAAGTTACTAGTAGTGGTTATTATAGAAACAACTTCATACATACAAGGATTTTAAAAATATTCTCTGACCAATAAATTCTCACTAGAAAGTATGATAATCCACATACACATTGATGAATAAACTCACAAGAAATATCAAAGAGATGAAGTGTTAGTTATTTCAACAACAATACTGGAAATAAATTCATAGCTGTTGCTCTAAACCCAAGTGAAAAACCTCTTAAAAATAAAAACTTCATTATGATTAAGAAATACAATTGCAACAAGAAGGGTACCTCAATGGGCCAAAATATGAATCAATAACAAGCACCAAGAAGGGATAATGGATACAATGCATTTTCTATAACTGAATTTCTCAATTCATTCCATAATATTCTCAGTCATCTGTTGTATTTTAAATTATTTTTTCTGGTTCCGCTGATATACATCTGGACGCACCATTTTTGTTTTGTTTTACATTGACTGCTTTCGGAGATACATATGTGGAAATAATTATGTAGATACATATGCGGAAATAGTTTCAGGATAAAAATAAAAAAGCTCGGTATCAAGCAAATATCACGATAATATAATGAAAAAAGTCGAAGGATATAGGATTGTTACCAAATAGAGTGAACAACTGCCTGCAATGGTCCTGGTCTTCCAGAGGCATCCCTTTGGGAGTCTTGAGTAAGTGTAAGCCAACGTTGCCGCACCCAAGTTGTACTCATGGATCCGTGTCGGATCCAAGAAGTACCCGAGATAAACTACATATGTATATGAGGAGCTTGTGTCTACAAACAGTTGTGTGCCCATCAAGTATAACAAATAATATCGTAGTGCCCGCTGTCTATGTACCTCTACCTCTGTCAGATCAACATCTACGTGTCCTGTAGCAGCCATGGCCTGCTGAAAATAACTCTCCCGGGTGACGAACCTCACATGTGCCCTATGGTCTTATCCACCTCTTCCAGTGCATGATTTGGAGAGAACCCGAGCTCCTGAACCATCATATCCCGAGCCTTCTCCTTCGCCAGCCTACTGCGATGGGGGAGGATACCCCTAATCGGTATATGTAGTATACATGAAACATTGTCAAGGGTAATAATAATCTCCACGTATGGTAGATGGAAAGACGAGGTCTCTGGATGCCATCTCTCTGCAAAAGCCATCAGCATACTGTTGTGAATCAAAGAATATCTAATCCTACAAAGGTCTTTCAGACCATACTCAGTCATAGATGTCACAAAACACTCCTCCTCTGACAACTCCAATCTCTTCCGCCCATGGTTATAGAACCTCTAGAGGCCACACATCTGATAATTGATAAAGAAACCAATTTTAATAAGAAACAATGGTACTAATATATTTGGTTAAATATGTTTTTGGTTCCTATAAATATCTCAAATTTAATTTTTAGTCCCTATAAAAAAACATCGAGTTTTAGTCCCTACAAAATTACTTTTGCACGCGGTTTTAATCCCTCCACAGGAACTAAATATGCTAGCAAAAGTAATTTTATTAGGACTAAAACTCGACGTTTTTTTATAGGGACTAAAAGCTAAAATTGAGATATTTATAAGGACTAAAAACATATTTAACCCTAATATATTCTGAAAGAAAAAAAATAAAGAAATAATCTAAGTAATGTTACCTCTCCCAGCTAGACATGTGGGGCAATATGTTCTACGTAACTCGACAATAGGGAAATATCAGATGGACCCTCTGAAAAACCCTCAGGATCATCAACATATTGTCAGCAACATCCACCTGTGTCTGCTCATCACCATCTGAATCATCAACATCACGCTCTGGTAGTGGAATCAAACTCTCTTGGTGTCGCCTGCGTGAGGATAGAGACTGTGATGTACCTTTAGTAGCATCTCGTGACCTCCGGGATGAAAAAGTGTCCTTTGTCTGTGATGTAGAGGTTGTACATCTATCATGGTCTGTGATGTAGACGGTACGTCTGGCTGGGTCTTCTCCTTCCGGATAGAGGTATGTTTGGATAAGTCGTTTATGTATCCATCTGGATGTAGATATATCATAATCTGAATCTGAGTCAGTCATAATGTCTGCAAACCAATAAATTAAAATTAGATACAACCAAAATAAAATTAAAAAAAAAATACTTTTTTTTGTTCCGCAAACGTCTCAAACCAGAGGGACATATATTTGTACATCATTGTTAAAAATGATGTTTTTGGTTGGAAATGGTACATCGCTAATGGAAGATTCAAATTAAAATTTGAAATGTGAATACAATATCTTCTTAAATTTACTTGTTTTGTGATTTTAATATTCAACATTCTAGGTTTTGTCGTGTGAACAAGCCTATTATTTCAAATTTGAGTAACTTAGATTTGATTCCAAAGTTATCTTTAAATGATTTTAAATTTTTTATTTATGTAGTCAAGATAAAATAACCAAATGTTAACCTAAATTCGTAATAAGAGATTGTGAACCTCTAAATTTAGTATATTATGATATATGAAAACATGACAGAACCTTAACTAGAAATGAATTTTTTTTTTTTATCACTTTTATTCATAATTGTTCTTATGAATTTTTGTGTGTCTATCTTATGAAAAATAAAAGTGATGCGCTTGATATGTTAAAGATGTTTGTAACATAAATTGAAAAATAATTCAATAAGAATATTGATAGATTTTATATTGATAGAGGCAAAAAAAAATGATTTCCCCTTATTTAATAATTTGATAAAGAATGAGGAATTATTTATGAATACATTATATTTTATTCTCTTGAAATAAACCTAAAGTTGTAAACAGATAACCCAAACTCACATGAATTAATCATTGTTATAATGTTTAATTTTGTTGAAAAATACAAGGCTTACATTATATTCAAAGATTTTAGGCAAAGATAAAATATAAAATTCTTCGACACCTTGTCTTCACTCAAATAATAACATTCATTAAGGTTTTATTATCGCGTGCAAATATTTATAACTTAAAGATACATAAAATGGATATTAAAATTATTTTTTAAATGATAAATTATAAGAAGAAATCTATATGGAACAATCTGAAGGTTATATAATTCTTGGGCAAGAACATAATGTATCTAAGTTAGATGTCTTTGCATGATTTTAAACAAGTTCTTGAAAAATAACATGAAAAGTCAACAATTTAATTATATCGGATGAGAATAAAATGAATGAAAGTGATAAACACACTTACTAGAAATAAATAAATAAAACAATTTGCATTATTATATGCTTTTGGATAGATGACTTACTCATATTTGGTTCAAATATTTATGGTGTGAATACACTAAAATCATTTTTGTGTAACACTTTTGATATGAAAAATCTTAGAGAAGTAGTTGAAATCCTTGGTATTAAAATTACTAGGTTATAAAAATGAATATTTTTGAATTAGTCTCACCATGATGAGAAGATGTTAAATAAATATTATTACTATAAAAGTGTAAGGCAATATGAACATGCAAGCACTATTCGTAGTCTTAGGTATCCCATTAATTATACCATACATTGCCTATATCATGTGACTATTATTCAACTTTATGACTATATCTTGTATAAAGCACTAGAATGTTATCGAGGGGGTCATGAAATTCCTAAAAAGAATCAAAATCCTTGAATAACATTAACAAAGATTTATTGTTGTAATTGAAGATTACATTAATGCATATTGCAACATATTATAAGATAATTCTAAAGTAACCAAAAGCTACATTTTTGAGATTGTTGGAGGAGTTGTCTCAAAATGATGCAAGTGTTACCCAAACTCTGAGTCACTATTTGAATATATGAATTTGTTTCATAGATCTATAATATGTTTTCCCTAAGATTCGACATACTTCTTGCACTTCATACTATAATTTTTTTAAATATGGAACATACTAAATAAATGAATTGAAGATGGGAACACAACTTCCATGACATTCATAAGGGAAAGTTCCCAATCTGTCACTATGACCTTGGAAATCAACTTCTCGGATGTGAACAACTTTTCCAGCTTCTATAGGGTCCATGTAAAATTTTCCTCCCATTCATGTCAAAATAGGAAAATCCAACCGAAAATTTCAACTTCATCGACGTAACACCAACAATCTCAAGTAGTGAGAATCAAAACCTATTTGTTTTTTGTATGTACAGTAAAAAATCAACACATATAAAACATGTTCAACAACTTCACAAAATTACGATGTGTCCAAAATATATCAACAATAACATTAGTGAAGATATCTGAGCACAATAAACCTGATCACTAAGTTGTAATAATATAAAGGAAAAGTTACATATTTGAGAAAAGCGGTAACAATTTGTTTTGCATATATACAGTCAAAAATCAACACCAAATGAAACATGTTCAACAACTTCACAGAATTTGGAAGTGTCCAAAATATATTAGCAACAATATTTGATTCTCCATATTTCTTGTCCGGTACATGTATTTCTCATCACAAATTAGTTTCATCAATTGTTGCATTTCCATGAAAGGACCTCTCTAGCTCGTCCACTATGTAGATCTTGCCTTATCGACATGCACAACACTCATCAGGTTATATGGATCTATATCTTTCAAAGAGGAAATTATGTACCTTGATGACATGTTGTATTTTTTTCATTTCATTCACAAACAATATTTCAAGAGGTTTTAAACGACCTAGTATATCATTACCCACTAATTCTTAGCTAATTCATGATTATGAACACCACATATAACTGTTACCTTCCAACCACTACTACTTAGAACAAATATCAACATAAATAGACATTTTAAGTTCCTACTAAATGTGTCTTGAGATGAATTATGGTTCTTCTAGATTTCTCTCTCTCTCTCTCTCTCTCTCTCTCTCTCTCTCTCTCTCACACACACACACACACACACACACACACACACACACACACAAAACCCATAACTAATTTATATTTCCTCCCTTTGAGCCCATTTGATATATTAGAACAAATAGTAACAACAATAATACCATGATGCATCCCTATAGACCGTGCCCATGATATACGTTGGTCTGGGAGGGAACTATATGTCAACTAAAACATATAATGAGTGAATGATTTATGCCAGAGATACCAAAAGTCGATTGAATTATTCACAAGATAAAAAAATGCTAGTAAAACATACAACGTCTGTGGTGAAGAATTGGGTAAAACATATAGAAGAACCATACACCTCATGTGTGCACAAAGAGAACATGATGAATTGAACTACCATATTTTCTATAATTGTCTAAAAATCAGGTATACCAGATTTTCTAAATATCAGGGAATTCACTGTAAGTTTACAAATATCCGAGCAATTTGCATTTTACTGGATTTTTAAAAAAATACAGATTTTTTAAAATTCAATAAAAACTCATACCATATTTTTAAAATTTCAATAAAAATGCAAAAATTTGAATTGTCTCGGTAAAAAACACTATAAATTTTAAATGCGCTAACGAAATTCTTTCTTTTACGGCTTATTTGAAAATGAAATATTTTAGTCAAATATCAATTTGAGATGGAGTAAACAATGAAAAGGATATTTTGATTAATATGAAAAATTAAGAGCATTGTTATTTCCACCCTTAGAGGTTCTCCCCCACCATCGTGAAAAGACTAAAATCTCCTTCGGACGCACGTGTTTCACACACAACTAAGACGAAAATGGTGATAAACCTTTATTCTATTAAATTCAGAGATACATCTCTGTATGCATAAACCTTTGGTCAAATAGATACTTCAGACCCTTATGATCACTAAACACCTTGAATCTCGATCCATATAAATAATGCTTCCAAATCTTTAATGCAAAAACCACCACAGCTAATTCAAGATCATGGGTAGGATAGTTCCTCTCATGTGTCCTTAATTGTCACGAAGCATACACCACTAATTTACCATCTTGCATTAACGCTCCGCCTAAGTCCATCTTAGACGCATCACAATACACCACAAAAGGTCCACTTGGACTTGGTAATACTAACACTGGTGCTGACGTCAATTTCTTTTCGGCTCTTCAAAACTTTCTTCACATGTCGCATCCCAAACACAAGCTTGACTCTTTCTAGTCAATTGAGTCAACGGTAAAGCCAAATTAGAAAACCCTTCAATAAATCTTCGGTAATAACCTCCCAAAGCCAAAAAGCTTCTAATTTCTGTTACTGTCTTCAGAGGTTCCCACTGAATTACTGCACCTACTTTAGATGGGTTTGAAGGAAAATTAACAATTTAAACGCAGCGGAAAACAAAAATTTCCCTTTAGAGATCCTTATGAAAGATCATGATCTGTGAAAGAAATGTCACCTCTTGTGGCGATGAAACCCTTGAATCTGAATCCATGGATGATCACAAGCGGTGTACGATGAACAACGCCTCAACTCAGTCCACACGAATAACTTCCTTCAGTCACAGTGCTAGCTGATTATGATTGAAAGTTTTTGGGCGAGGGGGAGGAAAATCGAATATGGCCAGGGTTTCAACAACAACAATCTTTGAGCTTCTGCACAAGGGTTCTATTTATAGAACTACTTGTGTGGCCCGCAAGCTAAAAAGCCCAACACAATAATAATAATATTATATTATTATAATAACTATTATTATAATAAACATAATTTTATTATTATTATATGTTATAACTATTATAAAATTAATAATAACTATTATTATATCATATGTCAATTAAGCACATGGTACCTTACCATATTCCGTATTCCATTCAAGTGCACCGTACCTTACTGTGTTCCTTATTTAGTATACCTCTTCTCTAACTATCCTTATTTGTGTGACCTTGTAGGATTTTACGACGTTGTCAATTATATTAAATCATGTATTTAACATAATAAATAATGAGCGGTATCTAGCAACACATCACTGCTACCTAAGTCACAAAATTGTCATGTGATCCAACAAAACCTTTTGTGATAGTGCTTGTGTGTATAATTACCATTTTTCCCTTATGTTTATATTGAACACTAGGCATATACTGTGTCATCATTGTCCAGTTCAATATTAGGCCCTTAAACATTTATTCTGTTATGCAGGATGGACAAATTCCATCTAGGCTACTAATGTTCATCAACATGCTTTGTCAAGTACCCATCAACTATCTTTATGATCATCCAGTTATGGACAACGTTTGATCAACAATAAAGTACTTGACTCTACATCTAAGGTCCATAGTAGTTTCAGGTCGAAAGGTGGTATAGACCACTATCACCATGAGAGTAACTTATGACATTTTGCATAACATTCTATGTAGTACTCTCATAGTGGGCCAATCCAGTATAAATATTACTCCTAATATTCATACCTATGTCAAGACTTGATAAATCCTTATCCATGATCCATGAGATGTGATATGTCTATCTACATAATAGTCTTAATATCTATGGTGTCACAACTCGTAGTGGTAAGAAAATGGGTAGTTCTAGTGCGGGAGAGAAAAAGGTTGAAGAAAGTGTGCCAACACCACATGAAAAAGGAGGTTGTTGAAGAGGTTGAGAAGGAAACACCCTATGTTGCTCATCCTCCATACAAACATATTGTTCCTTTCTCACAAAGGCTTGATAAAGCCAAAGTGGAGGCCCGTTTCAAAAAGTTCTTGGAATTTATTAAGAAGATCCATCTCAATGTGCCTTTCACTAACTCAAACGCCCTTTTATGCTAAGTTCTTAAAAGATATTATTTCCAATAAAAGAAAGTTAGAGACCATAAAATTATGGTTATGACTCTTGATAGTAGTGTTGCGATTCAAAGAATGGTGATACCTAAGCTTAAAGATCCGAGGAGTTTTTCTATCCATTATCATATAGGCACCATGGATTTTTAGAGAGAAATTTGTGATCTATGAGCTAACGTTAGCTTAATGCCTTTTTCTGTGTAAAAAAAGTTAGATATGGGTGAGATGAAACCGATTACCATGTCACTGCAACTTGTAAATAGATCGGTTAAGTATCTCACGTGTGTTAGAGGATGTTCCTATGATACCTGTAGAGTATTATGTGTCGGTAGACTTTGTCATAATGGACATCAATGATGATTTCCAAATCTCAAAAATCTTAGGTAGGCTCTTCTTAGCTACGACGAGTGCCATCATCGATATCTAGATAGGGAAGTTGACTTTTGAGGAAGGAGAATAGAAGATTGAGTCTATTCTAATAAAACTTTTGACAAACCCTTCTTTGAAGTATTCTTGTTGTTTGGTGGAGTTGATCATCTGTTGTGTTCAAGAGAGCACATCAAAGCCTCCCCCGACCAATAATTTGGAAAAATGCTTACTTGGTAGCGCTAAAGTTGAGAAAGATCACACTAAAGCTAATGTTTATGGAGAATTTTTGGACGAGATTTCCATTTCCATTAACCAAGGCTTTGAAGCTTGCTATGAAAGGTGATAAACCCAAAAACCATAGACTCTGTCTAGGGTTGAAGAAGAGTAAAGGAGAAGAAGAGAGTGAAAGAGAAAGTTTATGAAAAACCGAACAAAAAATATGAACCTCCGCATCAAAGGAAGAAAAAGGAAGAGGGATGCATGGAATGGATGACTAGAGTTCATTGGATCTTAACAATATCTAGGGTAGATACTGGGGATTTTAGCTTGAAGGAAGCACCCTCATGAGTTTGTGGGTGTAGGTGGTTGAGCTAAATGACCTTAAACAAAGTGCTACGTGGGAGGCAATCCACGTTTTTTTGCACTATTTTGTTTTCTTGTTTTATTTTTTGTTTCAGTGAATAAAAAGCTCAAAAGATGAAGCAAAACAAGTGTAAATGTTGGAAAAAGTCGAGAAAAATCATTTATGGAACTGTGCCCAGAAGGATCCCACAAAAACACAAAGAAGAAAAATTCCCCATATAAAAACCAAGGGAGAAGGATCCCACAAAACACAAAGAAGAAAAATTTCCTATATTAAAGCCAATGGCTTGCTACGATACTCGTAGTAGCTGCTAGGGCTGTAACAAAACTCACTTATAAAACCATATAAAATAGCATCACCCATGAGAACCAGCACCTTGCCACGGGCGGCCATAGCAGGGCCAACAAATTAAGGATTCAATTTTTTTTGGGGACCCACCCACCTCCCCTCTCATCCAATCATCACAAATAACCCTTCTTTAAACAACCAAAATCTGATTTTTAATCCTTATTAAAACATACATTTCTCTCTCAAACTCATATCATCTCCTTCACTCTCCCACTTTCTTCCATAATTTCTCAAAATCTCCATTGTTTAAAAGAAAAAGCTTTCACCTTTAACCACTTCCCAAACCCGATTTCTCAACCACCTTCACAAAAACTTCATCATCCACAACTTTCAGGAATAAAAATTCCAAAACTCCCTCTTTAAATTTTTCGACTTCAACCATTAATGGCACCCAAGAGACACCAATGCTAGGGTTGGCCAATAATTAATATTATCATTTCATCTTTAAAGTGAATTGTTTGATTGAATAAAATTCATTATTATGACCAAAGAACACTTGAATGAGATGACAGTGTCTCTTCCAACTTAACCATAAATTTTGGATTCAAATTCAGCCTTGGACACACAGTCATATTAAATCTCTTAGAGAGAGTTTGCCACATAGAATACCCGATTTATAAAATAAAATAAAATCATTATTATGAACTTATGATTGTTATTTATTTGGATGACTTATTAGAGGAGTTAACATCAACAACAATTGTCTCATTATAGAGTATTTATTATAATAGAGTAGTTGCACTTGCCCCATAACTTGTGTTATATACAAATGTCATGTATATCCATAAATTTTGAGCTTGCTTCATCCTTTTCAATTTTCTATTGGGTCTCTATCCACTTTTTCATTTTTTATTTTTCCTTAATAATAGATTAAGATTAGGTGACCATATTCTTCCATATAATTTATTTATCTAAAGGGTCGTTAATACTTTTAGGATCGAACAAAGTGTTTGGTTTTAACATAGTGAGTGATGTTACCGTTTAGCTAATACGATGTATCTTAAGTGCAAAGCATGCCAACACACTGATTAAGTATCGAATCAATTGATTAATAAAATGAATGCCACAGCCTTTGCATTATAAGTGCAACAATTGATCAAGAAGTAACATCATGTCATGACTTTGAGAATTTTATATTTTTCTCATTTCTTTCATTACTAAACTAAAAAATCCACCTTATTCTTTGTTTTTTAAAACAGCATAAATACTACAAAATAATTACAGCGACAGTTTGCAAACATATATTGAACATCTTTAAAACAAGTATTATAAAATAATTAGAAAAAAGAATTATTAAGATTCATAAAAATAACCAAAACAAATAGAACTGCCCTCACGCAGGATTGAACTGCGGACCTTCAGTTTACAAGACTGACGCTCTACCACTGAGCTATAAGGGCAATTCATTCAATTTTTCATAAATATTAAATTATATAATGTTTAAATATTTGTACAATATACTCTTTCCATTCTCTTTTATAAACAAATTTTGACTTTTATTTTCATTGAATAATTGATGTATCAAATTTATATATAGTCCAAAAACATTATTTAATCAATGAATCTAAAAGTCAAATTTTATTTATAAAAAAGAATGAAGGACATATTATCTATAAGACTATAATAATGTATAAAAAGAAAAAATTAATTTGAGTAAGTGAAAGTCAATTACTTTATATTATAAAAAATATATAATTTTATTTTTGTGTTAAAATAATATAATCCAAAAGGTAAATCATTTGTCTTCTTCTCTAATACGGTTTCTTAGCTGTTTTGGAGTGGGGGTGCTATTGCGTGTTCTATATAGTTAATATTTATTCTAAGTGTCTTTTAGTCGACAAAAGAATTACCTGGACCGATCTATCATCTCGTAAAGAGACTTTTGATTATATGATTGATGTGTTATGGGTGATTTTAACTCCATTTGTGTTTTTAAAGAAATGGTAGGGGTGATGATATCATTGCTCTTTGATAAGTATCCCCAATATTTTTCAATCAATATTCATTCATAAGTGCATAAGACCCAGGGCATCGAAACGCCGTTTTTGGGACATCTTCTTCAGCAATGAATATCTAATTATAGCAAGAATATTCATCTAACATACTTAGATATTCATGGCCTACAGCAGAATTGTAACGCCCCGATTATTTATTTAATTATTTAATTTAAATAATTGGAATTGTTATGTATTGTGTGTGGTGTGAAGTTGGTAGTATGTTGAAGAATGATATTATTTTAATATTATATAAATTTAAATAATATTAAATAAATATTGGAAATATGAAGGGAAATGGTAAAATGGTAATTAGGCAGTGGAATAGTGAGACGAGATGGGAAATCCTTAGTTGAAGCGTGAACAAAGGAAGAAGAAAGAGATAGGGCAAGAGTTAGAAGAGGAGAATTCCGGCTAGGAAAAGAAATCGTCCGTCGAATTAAGGTAAGGGTGAGATTTCTTTCATCTCTTAAGGGTATTATAATATGAATAATAGGCATACGATTGTTGAGTAGGAATCCATGAGGTTGAAGGATTTTTTGATGAAAACATTGTTAGAACAATTAGGAATTGTTGGAATTGTGGAAAATTGTTTGACTTAGGTGATTAATTGTATGAAGAATGGTTGAAATCCCGAGTTTTCTGGCCTTAAGAAGGGTTTTGGAGTGTATGAATCGTAGCAGGGTCAGGCTGGGTCACAAAGGAAAATCTGCATAAATCGCAGTTCTCGCTTAGCGAGCGTTTAGAAAACTTGGACCCTTCCTGGCAGAGAGTTACTCGCTTAGCGAGCAGGCGGGTCTCTTAGCGAGACCTGGAGTGAAAAAAATAAATGATTTTTTTTCTGAAAATTTCTATAAAATCTTTTATATAACATAATAATGAATGGGGATTGATGTAGTGATGTTAGAGAAATGTATAGAGGATTTATGTACTTGTTTTAAAGAATGTTGAAAATAACTTTGTAAAAACATGAGTAACATGTATATGTGTGCTTTGATGTTGTATGTGTTATTGTGGTCGTTGATGTTACATGTAATTGTTGTTATGTGTTGTTGAAGTTGTCGATACGTGTTGTTTATGTTGTTGTATGTTGTTGATACATGTTATTGATGTTGTTATGTGTAGAGGTAGTTGTTGTTATATGTTGTTGTTGATGTCATTGCATGAGGTAGTTATAGTAGACATTACATATTGTCATTGATGGTGCATGACATGTGCATAGTTGAGGATGATGTACCAAAGTAGGGTATATCCATCCAAATTCCAAAGGGAATCGTTGTGTTGTTGGTGCGGTCATGAAATAGGGATCGTATGTGACCATGAAAGAGGGTTCGAGGGTGTGATCATGAAATAGAGATCATATTGGACCATGGAATAGGGGTCGAGAGTTCCGACGGGAACTGGATCATGAAACAGAGATCAATACATGGTACCGCATGCATTGAGTCTGGTGGAGTCTCATTAGCGTATGTTGTTATTTGTGTGCATAATACTATCATGTGTTTTGGTGTGTTAGTTTAGTTGTTGATTGATGAGAAGTGATGAATACTTGATGATACTTGCTTTTGTTTGTATTATTTTTCCCTTTTGTTGGTGTAAGTATCTCACCCCTTCTATTTGAATGTTACCACTATGTTGGTAACGTGCAGGTGATCAGGAATAGTAGAGTTCATGGTCGGTGAAGTCGATGCACTTCACGTTAGAGGAGTCGGCTCTGATACGTACTTTGGGGTGTCGGGACGATGATCAGTTTTCCTTTGCTTATTTATTTAAGAAAAACATGTTGCTACTGGAATATTTATTTTGTATTTTCTTTGAAAATTACCGTTGCATGTTTATTTTGTAATACATATTAGTTAAGCCGTGTTTTGGAAGAGTATGTAACACTCGAAATTATTTTTATATTTAATTACTCTGATTTTAAATTGAAAATTTGTGGGGAGTATTTTAGGTATTGCAAGAATCAACTAGCATCTCTGCCACAGGCATTGAGTACTCATCTTTAGGGGTTGCAGAATTCAAATCCCTAAAATCTATGCAAACTCTCAAAGTACCATTTTTCTTAATAACAGACATAATGTTTGCTAACCATTCAATGTACCTGGCTATGCGAATAAATTTACATTGAAGCAGTCTTTCGACCTCCTTTTTAATCTTCGAGAGAATTGCAGGTGCAAACCGCCTTGGATTCTACTTCACTGGCTTCTTTCCAGGTTTGATTGGCAGTTTTAGTTCGACCATTTCTCTGCTTAAACCAGGAATTTTGTCATCCCATGCAAAGCAATCTTTAAATTCCTTCTACATTTGGATGACTCCGACTTTCAATTGTGGGTTGAGGTAGGCGTTGATGTAGGTTGGCCTTTTTGTTGCCCTTTCGCCTATGTCGGTCTCTTCAAGTGGATCTTGCGCTAGCGTTTTGATGTTGCTTGCCAGTGGATCCTTCTCGAAACCCAAAGGTTCGTTCGTCATAGATGACATCAAGCCTCTAGTCTTGCTTTTTATCCTGTACCAAAAAGTTTGGGCTTTTGTGTTGGATTTGAGATTGCTTGGAAGTGAAGAAAGGAGGTTTCTATTTTGGTCAAATTTTGATTTTAAGACATTCTCTTTTGGTTTGCACGAAATTGGGATCCAAATTATGATCATAAACATCAAAATCTAATCCCAAAATAATCCAAAGATCAAATATTTGATTTTTCAATATTTATTTTAATTAAAATTGATTTTAAATAAATTAAATCCAATATAATATAAAATAAATTTAAAAAATCAGATATTATGACTTATGGGTCGTGAATTATCTTATGATTGAGTTTGGGTTAGAAAAATATGGCTCCATTTGGAAGAAACTTGAGTTTGGGTCATTACTTGTTTTATACACCTCCTTAAATTCACTCAACTTCAACAATGCATAACTCTCTCAATTTTTATCTCATATACGTGTTCTTGGAATTTTTAGAAAGTTTAGAGTGACCTCTAACTACTCATTTTGGTCCCATGTCCATTTGATCTTCCATTTTCAAGTTATGAGCTTTTGAAAAAGTTGACTTTTTGTTGACTTTTAAAAGGACTTGTAATGTCTTGGATCATATCTTTCAAATGAAGCATTTATGGCCTTGGCTTGTGAGACCCAAAGTTGTAGGGAGTTGAATTTCCTTCAAAAATAGTTTTGGATGGTAAATATTTGATAAAGAATGTGAAAGTTATGACTGGTCAAAGTACAGTCGATTTTTCTTGCAAAAACCCTAATTTAGTAACTTCTGGTTCTTGATGAATTTGAGATTTCCTTGATGAATCATGATCAACCCTTGATCAAATGATGAATTCCACCTCATAATTTTTATGTTGACCAAAAATCTTGAATTTTAACTCTATGTTGACCACTGTTGACTTTTTGACCAAGTTAATTGGTTTTTATCATCTGAGCATCTGACTGGCCAAATTTGTTGGGTAAGCCTTGAAACTTGACATGAGGATCCTTTGAAGTATATGGGACACCATGAAGTTCACTTGAGGATTTAGAAGTCTAATTTACCTTGGGAAACTCAAAACCCTAATTTTAAGATCCATTGCTCGGGAGGAGACTATGTTTGACGAAACCTTGAATCCCTTTGAGCAATTGAGAATCTTGTGACTATTAGGAGACCTCTTGGGGCATATTGTCTTGAAGATATGAGGGAAAAGTTTGGGGTACAACACACTCACAAGGAAACAAGTCTTGAATTGAAGGTAGAAAATCTAGGTTAGATTCACAAGTTGGTAACAGTGGAAATTTGGGAAGGTGAAATTCCAAAGAAAAATCATACCTAACTTTTACCTAAGGAGGAAATTTCAGTTTTGGAATTTTCTTAGTAACTTTGTGTTTTAAAGAAAGGGTTGTGTTATAGATAGTTTGATTAACTTGACAATGATTATACATAGTTTTAAAATAACATTGAAAAGTTTGAATTTCCTTGATGTGTGTATCTCAGCTTTTCTTCCATCTATTCTGCAGAGAGGAAAAAGTGTATGTTAAACATTGTAGAAGAGTCAAGTGATCCACTAAAACTTCAAAAGGATAATTCATCTACCATTCTTCAAAAAAAAATTATAAATAAATTAGAAGCTTGAAATTCAAAATGGGTTAGAGTAAGGACCTATTTGGCATGAAAGTCTAAACATGCTCGATAGCTTTCCTCCAAGAGTGTAGTGGTGTCCAAATAGATTTCATCCTTATGAATAAAAAGGAACTTTAGTATAAATTAGCTAAAGCCCAATTTTCTAGCCACCATGTTTGGTTAATTACTAACAAGTCCCAGACCAGATTTCTCTGTTGAAATTATGGTCGATAGGACAATAGGTATGAGGAAAGCTGCCCAAATGTTCAGGACTTCAAAATGGTGTACAGAGGAAAGAGATGGAAATTCTATCTTAAACCAATATCCCCATGACTTTGACTGACAAATGGGACCATGGAAGAAATGAATGTATCAAAGTCTGCATACATAAATAAATGGGTTTTGAACGCTTCTTTGGTTGAATGTTCGGTATCTTCTAGAGTAAGTGAACGAGTCTAATTCCTCCAACCCATCTATTTTTTACTTGTCTTGTTATGTCAGACGAGATGATAACCTTCTAAGAGGTTTTGAATGTGGAATTAAGCCAAAGTTGCAAGAGCCACAAATGGCCAGAGATCAAAATTTTGTCATCATTATGGTTTATAGATTTTAGTTCAAATGTAGCAAACTCTAGAGATTCATAAAAGGACCCTAGGATTAGCTTGTTGAGACAGATGTTTCTCCTTTCGTGGATCTGACTTGCCAAAGTTATGAACTTCTTGGATATCTACAAAAAACTAGAGCAAAAAAATGAAATGGGATAGCCATAGGGTGAGGAAAGCAATGTGCTCATAGTCAGAGACTTCCTCAGTATCCTCATGATGGTCTTCTTTATAATTGCTAAAGTGTGGACGGGTGAACAAAAAATTGGTTTTGATTTTTTGTTTGAGAGTGGGGTCGAAGGCTATTAATAGCAACCACGTCAAAAAGGGTGGCAGTTATCATTCGACAACAAAGGTGAAAGGTGTTGGTCGAGCCTTCCCAAAAGTAAAAGGATGAAATGAGCATAATGGAGTTATATTTAGGACCTTTTCTGAACAATTAAATCCAATGATATATGCCTTGGTTTTTTCCATATTTGTTATTTCTTCTTTTCTACTTTATCCAACCAATTTATATACACTTCATCATTGATGGTATGAGAAGAATGGAACACGCGTTGGGGTTGAAATCATAAAACCTAACTCATAGGGTTTGTCTTCAAATGCATAAGGTTTGCAACAATAATAACAATGAGAAATTTTCTTTAACTTAGCAGGTTCTGCAGAGGATATGGGAAATGGACCCAAATATGCATAAACATTACATTAGATTGAAAAATGGATTAGTACATGGGAATCCTAAATGATGGTTTTTTCTTTTTCCATTGGTGGCTCAGGGATATAAGTGTGGTTGCCAAAGAGAGTAGGAGTAGTAATATCAGCAGCCAACAGAACTGAAAGATGTTTTTTTCATGCCAGAGGAAGCCACTATTCTTGGAACGTGAGAAGAAGAAAGAGTGAAATTTGCAGACAAAAAAATGAAAGCCTTAGAGTTCAAAGAATAAGTAGTGGTGAAAAGAAAAAATGAGAAAATAAGAGTGTATATAGTGCAAGAAAACTCTTCAGTTTTCCCCCTTGAATTAAAATTGATTAAATGTTTTTCCTTTGAAGCGGTTGATTTTGTGGCCCATGATGGCCTTGGAAGTTGAAATCTGAAATCATGATGATAGTGCATGCTTGTAAGCTAATGTGACAGCTAAGCAATAGTATTCATGATGACTATGATGTATGAAGACTATTGTGAACAGTGTCGAGAGTTTGCTAAAAATGCCAATTTTCTTCCATATTGCAAACATGATTGAAAGTGACATTTTTTGGAGGCATTTGTTAGCCAATGATTTTCGAATCAAGTTCTACCTAAACCCACTAAGTCTGGTTTGGAGGAATCTCAAGAACAGATCCACAAGATTAGGATCATTCTCTCATCATAACATGTTCAGAATCTTGAATAGAGCTTGCAATTAGCATTTCGACATGAAAGTGTAGTATAAAGGTGGTGAGTTCGATTCACCTATCAAGTGTTTTAGGACTTAGTATTTTCTTGAGTTCAAGGAATAGGTGGCCTAGAGACATTAGGGCACCACACTACAAAGATTCGACTGAGAACCTCTTCGACAGAACTAGTTAGAGTTTGTAAAGATAGTTTCAATATTAGGAGTAATTTAGAGGCAATTCGATGACAGAAGCCACATGGAAATTCATCATAAAACAAGAGCCAATGTAATAAGATAGGTGTCAATTCCTATATAAGTAAGTGTTATCGACGGTTATTGGTGTATTTAGTATATAAGTCTATTTCATTCATGTAACATGGATTCACAAATTTTCATTAGTATTTTCCATAAAACTCGAGTATCCAAGTTACAGAGAGAAAATAGTTTGTGAGAAATATATAAATATGTATTCCTCTTTTAATTCCTTAATCCAAGCATTGTATCTAATTGATCTTTACCATTTTTTTTCATTTACTTTATTTTTCCAAACAATTTTGCACTTTACTCTTAAAGTTTCTATCTATTATTCTCCATCATCCTTATCGGGATTTCTACTGTATCTCTCTACATCCAAACATCAAATATTCAAACATAAACACGTTTTATCTAACTGTTTTTTTACAATATATCCTAATATTTTTCAAATTTAATCCTATAAATGAATTAAAATTTGTGATTGTTTACCAAAAACAACAATAAACACAAATATCCGCAAAATAATTCAAATTTTATTATTTTTCAAACTATTAAAACATCTTGTAATATTTTTAACTATAAAAATGAATGCCAGAAAACTCAAAGAAGAACCTTAGAAGAAAGGATTCAAACCCTACATATATAACTAATCTCAAACATTGTATACTTAATTTTATAATTAGTTGACTGACTCAAAAGACTTATATTGAAATCTAGACATTGCTGTTGGAGTGGGCTTCTCTACACAACACTTTACCATAACCATCAAGAAATACTTCCTTGCAATCCCAAACTGAAACTGTAAGACAACAACATTGTGTCCACCAAAAACCACCAAACCCTCTCACCTGACTGAGACTACTACCAACTTTGAAAGCTTTGAAATCACTCCTTTGTATTCCTCTCCCTCACGTATTGCCTCAACTTTGAAGTAGTTGAAATTGCCACCAGATTAAGAGGAATTACTAATAATAAATATATGTATTTAGTCCTCTTGCATATATAACTAGGACCACAAAGTGAGTAGAGAGACTAATAATAAAAAATTCAAAAGTACACACACAATTATAAATATTACGTTCAGCTTAACAATATCGACTTTTATCGTGTTTTATAAAAAATTAAAAAGATTAAACAATAAAGGAGGCTTAAGTTGTAAGGTGGGATCACACACATAACTCCTCAAATTTGAACAGGAACATGATTGAGATGAGGCAGAAAACAGTAGTTCATGGTTGAGTATTTAGAAAGACAAGAATCAACCAATAATCTTGTTCTATATTCTTTGATAACATCATTTCACCAAACACCAAATAAACAAACACAACCTAATACTTGAAATGAATTCAAGTCTCTTTCTTTCTCCAATGTCTCTTTTTTCTTTCTCTATATTTCTACCTCTTTTCTCTTCCTCTTTCCTCACTCTTTTTCTTCTCTATCATGCAGCCTCTTCGTCGTAAGACTCCTCTTTTCAACTCTGAAATTGGAGCTATGAAGGCTCGCAAGAACAGTAACCTTTCTATTTTTGTTGTTGTTTTTTCCATTTTTCTCTTTGGGATATTCATGTACAATGAAGATGTTAAATCAATAGCTGAATTCCCATTCTCAAGGCCTAAAGTTCAAGAAACCCATCAAGAAAATTCCAAAAAGGTTCAGTCTTTGCATAAGGAGACAGAGAAAGTTGTTGTTGTTGTAGAAGAAGACAGTAGTACTGTTGTTGATGATACCAAGAAAGATGTTGTTGCAGAAGAAGCTGTTAGTAAAGACTCGAGAACTAAGCTTGAGAAAAGTGAGGATGGTGATGAGGATTCTGAAGAACAACAAGAAGAACATGTTGAGGTGAAAAAGGTTGTGATGACAGAGAAAGAAGAGAAGATTGAGTTGTTGGAAGAAGAGGAAGAAGATGAAGAAGAGGTTGAGTTGCCACCAAAAGATTGTGACTTGTTCAATGGTGAATGGGTTTTGGATAACATGACACATCCTTTGTATAAAGAAGAAGAATGTGAATTTCTTACTTCTCAAGTTACGTGTATGAGGAATGGAAGACGTGATTCTTTGTATCAGAACTGGAAATGGCAACCTAGAGATTGTTCTATGCCAAAGTATGCAATTTTTTGTTTTTTTTTGTTTTTTTATGTTGATGGATAATATATCCTTAATGATTGCATTTTTTGTGTTAATTGTTTAAGGTTCAAGCCAAGATTGTTGTTTAAGAAGATAAGAGGGAAAAGAGTAATGTTTGTTGGAGACTCTCTGAATAGAAACCAGTGGGAATCAATGGTTTGTATGGTTCAATCTGTGGTTCCTTCTGATAAGAAGACTTGGTACAAAACTGGTTCTCTTGCAATCTTGAAAATTGAGGTTTGTTGTTTTGCTTTTTCATCTTTATGTGCTAGAATGAGCATACACATTTTGTACATTTGTTGTGTGGACCACTGAATTTAGTGATAGCAAGATCTGGCTTTATTAGATTGAGACAGTATATTGGTTGTTAAGAAAGGACATGTTGTGTCGGGGATAGCATGGATTTATTCTATTCGATGTTGCTTAGGATGCACTCTTTGTTGTTTATGTAGGAGCCAGAGAATGTAATAACTACTGTGGAATTCTACTGGTCCCCATTTCTTGTAGAATCAAATTCAGATGATCCAAATATGCATAGTATATTGAACCGTATAATAATGCCGGAATCAATCGAAAAGCACGGTGTCAATTGGAAGAATGCAGATTATCTTATCTTTAACACCTACATATGGTGGATGAACACTTTCAATATGAAAGTCTTGTAAGCGCACTAGACCATATACTCTATTCCTGTTTCTTTTTATGTTTTGATGAAACTGATATCAGTTTGTGTGTGATTCGATAGACGGGGATCGTTCGATGAAGGGGCGACGGAATACGATGAAGTCCCTAGGCCAGAAGCATATGAGAGAGTGATGAGAACATGGTCAAAATGGGTGGATGAGCACATTGATCCTAATAGAACCAAAGTTTTCTTCACTGGCACGTCACCTCTTCATATCAAGTAATGATTCTATCTCATTTTTATGCTTTCTAATCTTGGATAAGTACTTTACCTTTAAGCTTTAACAGAATTGGTGTTTGCATTCAATTTTATAGGAGTGAGGATTGGAACAACCCTGATGGCATAAAATGTGCAAAAGAAACAACACCAGTTCTGAATATGTCGGCCCCGTTGAATGTGGGCACGGATCGTCGACTTTTTGTGATTGCTGACAATGTGACAAAATCAATGAAGGTTCCAGTGTACTTTATTAACATCACAACGCTATCGGAGTATAGAAAAGATGCACATACTTCTGTTTATACAATACGTCAAGGGAAGATGCTTACACCAGAACAACAAGCTGATCCAACTACTTATGCAGATTGTATTCATTGGTGTTTACCAGGATTACCAGATATTTGGAATGAGTTTCTTTATACGCAAATCATCTCGCAATCTTGACGAATAACGTACAGATATATATCTTCATACACAATACATTTTTCTTTTTCTTACTTAATTGTTATTATTTCTCCTTTTACTTAAGAAGAAAGCTTGTCCTTTTTTTCTTCACTTGCACGCCTCAACTTTTGTTGTTTCTGTCAGTTTTTGTAATTTTTGAGCAACTTTTTATTAGGCTTTTAGGAGTTGGGCAATTTTTTTGTTACCCTTTTACTTCATCATGTTTATTTGTTAAAGCCAATTTAGCACACCAAGAACATAAATTGTACAATGAATCCTTGTTCCTTGAATGAAGAAAAAATAAATCTCCAAGGTTTTGTTTAGTTAACTTTCGTAGTTTCATTACTCTCACTTAAAAATTATTGTGTTGCATCTAATTGTGGGAATAAAAGTGTTTTCAAAAAGATGGAAAAAGAAGAGAGAAAAGAGAGAAACTGAATTTGTAAAAAGAAATATTGAGTGAATTGTTATGTTTTCATCCTACAATGTCATTTATATAAATAAGTAAAGTTCATGGTCAAAACTATACAAATCGACACATGCCTAAAACATATACAATGCAAAGTACAAAATTATAATTTGCATTTCGAAATAACAACTATATGATATATTCGACTCAGTTGAATATAATTGACTTTTACATCTTGAATTACAACTTTTAACACATTCTCTAATTCATGTTCTCAACATTTCTCATCCCAATGCTTCATTTCAACCCGTCGAACCTAACTTTCTTCAGGGGTTTGGTGAGTATGTCGACTAGTTGTCATTTTGTCTTGCAATACTCAAGTTCAACCTTTCTTTTGTTAACTTGATCCCTTAGAAAATGATAAATATTTTCTATGTGTTTATTTCGACCATGACACAATGGATGATTCATCAGGTCAATAGTTGACTTGTTATCGACAAACAACTTCATTTTTTTAGGTTCCATTATCTTGAGTTCTTCGAGCAACATCTCTATCCATGATGCATGACATGATGCATGACATGTTGCATATGATGCAACCACGTACTCAGCTTCACTTAATGACAAAGTCATAATGTTTTGCTTCGTTGAGCTCCATGAGATTGAAGCGCCTTCGATCATGAATATGTAGCCTACAATACTTTTCTTTTCGTCGTGATCTCCACTAAAATATGAATCAGTGTAGCCATATACTTGTGCATTTGTGTTAGTCTTCTTTTGTCTTGGAATCAACACATCATGATCAATTATACCCTTTACATATCTCAACACCCTCTTAACTGCATTGAGATGACATTCTTGGGGTTTCTCCATGAACCTACTCAACAATCCGACACTTTGACAAATGTATGACATTGTATTGCAAAGATACCTCAAGGATCCAATGATTTGTTTGTACAATGTCGCACTTAAAAATTTATCATTTGTCTCCTTAAACATTATTTCAGTCTCTAATGGTGTAGCAGTTGCATTATAGTTACTCATCTTAAACCTCTAGGGCATTATTTTTTTAGTGGAAGAACACTTCTTCACATGTGTCTTTGAGTTTCATCCCTAAGAAATATGACAAGTTTCCTAGGTCAATATTTAAAACTCTTGCATCGGCTTCAACTTGACTCTTTTTATCTTTGTTTCATTTACATCTATATGAAATAAAATCATCTACATACAAGTATATGATGATTGGAATGACCATGTATGCATAATTGACATACACTCCATGTTCACAGACACACTTTGTGAAACCTACTTAGATAAATAAGTTATATATTTTCTTATTCCAAGCTCTTAGGGTTTGCTTCAAACCATAGAGAGGCTTCCTCGATCTATACACCTTCGACTCCTGCCTTTTGATTTCGAATCCTGGTGGTTGACTGACATAGACTTCTTCTTTTAATGATCCATTAAGAAGTGTTAATTTTACAACCAACTGATGTATCTTCCACCCTTTGTGTGTTATTGTCGACACAAAAATTCTTAGTGTTTCCAACCTCGCCACAGGTGTATACACTTTGTCGAAATCAATACAAGGTTTTTTTAAGAAAACCTTTCGCCACTAGTTTTCCTTATGCTTGGCAATTTCACTGTTTGACCTTCGTTTCAGCTTGTAAATCCATTTCACATCAATTGGCTTCTTGATTGACTTTTTGACAAGCTCTTAGATCTTGTTCTTCTCGATTGACCCGGGTTCTTCTTCCATGGTTTCTAACCAATTCAAATCATTCATGTCTTGATTCAAATTGATTAGTTCTACTTCAGAGCCATCATCATTGCTTCTTCTATTAAATCATTGTCTACATCGACTGCATGATATGGAAATCTCTTATATCTATCTAGCCTTGTCGAATCAATTTTTCCTCTAATTGACCTCATAACATTCTACTCAAGCGGTTCTTTGTTTTGATTGGTTGGGACTTTAGTTTGTTGGTCTTATTCAAACATAGTTGTAATTGTTTCTAATTCCTGACAAACTAGCCCTTGACTCTAATCCCACCATTTTCTTCCATCTATTAGAACACATCGATTAACCACAAGTTTATCATCGTTTGGTGGATACAACTTGTATTCACCAGAAAAATGACAACCTATGAGCACCATAGCCTGACTTTGATCATCTAGCTTCTTCCTTAATTGTTCAAGTGCATGCCTGAAACACATTGATCCAAACACTCTAAGATGATTAACATTCGGCTTCACACATGTCCAATCCTCATAAGTAGTCATGTCGATTATCTTATTGGTAGGGCATCTGTTTATAACGTATATTATTATTGAAGTTGTTTCACCCCAAAATATATTTGGTATATCTTTAGCTTTCAACATGTTATAGGGTGCAATGACCTCATGCTATATACTTTCCTCAATGCAAAATCTATAAAAAATTTTAGAGGTGTATTCACCACCACCATCAATTCTCAGTTTCTTCAATTGTGTGAATACCTTACTCTTCCTTTAAATAAGGTAAATCCACATATATATAGTGAATTCATCTATGAATGTTAGGAAGTAGTAGTTACCTCCATTCGACCTCATTTCAAATAATCCACACACATTAGAGTGAACTAACTCTAACTTTTTATTTGACCTCATTGGCAAGACATGCTTGAATATTGTTCTATTTGCGACATTCCTCACATAGCTGACTTGGTTTCTGAGGTAAGGCATACATCATCTTCTTCTAGTTGAGAATATATATACTTTTGAAGTTTAGATGTTCATACATATGATACCATATCCAATTCTTGTCTTCTTCTGCAATCGAAGCAAGACATTTGTGATCAACTAGGTTGATCTCTACTTTGAAAGTCTTGTTATCTGCCAATGGTACCTTCAAAATCAACCATTTATCACTATGATACACCTTCATATGATTCTTTTTTATCTTTATATTGTACCCTTCTGCAAGTAATTGACATACGTTTATCAAGTTACTTGTCATCAAAGGTACATATAACACATCAGTGGTGTTGGCTTTTCGACCATCTTTTCTGACAACATAGATGTCTCCTTTTCCACCTGATGTGATGTGTCTGCCATCTGCAAACTTTATCACTTTCTCAATTGATCCATCTAGCTTGGGGAACCAGTCTCTATTATCAGTCATGTCGTTACTACATCTTGAATCCAGGTACCACATGTTGGTTTGCCCAATGTTCGAATGAGTATTGGCCATGAGTAATACATTTCCAAAATCACTAACTTCAGCATATGCATATTGCACTTCATCATTATATTTCTATCGTGCTTCTTTATTTCTTTCTTCAACAATCTCGAGCATAATGGCCAAATCCTTGACAGTTGTAACATTGCACCTCATTCATGCCAACTTTCTTCCCAAAATACTTGTTGATCGTGCCTTTCTTGATCGAATCAGAGTGATTCTTTGATTTCTTGCTTGACTTTTCACCATTAGCAAGATTATTTCTCTTTTCTTTCCCCGATTTCTTAATGAATCTTGCTTGTGGTGTTTGTTCAGCCAACTTATCCATTTCTGAGTTCCTCTACTTCAGCCTCATCTCATGAGCCTCTAATTAAGCTTTAATTTCTTTTAACAACTATGTTTTTGGACTCTTCAATTGACACTACAATGTAATCAAACTTCGCAATCATAGATCTTAACACTTTCTCTATCTTTTGCAAATTGTTAGTTAATTCATCACACGACTGCATTTGATTCATTGGCAACACGACACGTGAAAGGTATTTCGGGCCTGATTCATTTTTCTTCATTTGAGTCATCCTGAATTATTTTCTCAACTTCTGCAACTTTACCCTTTTTACTTTTTAATCTTCTTCCTACAAGCTTTTCAACTTATCTCACGCTCCTTTGGTGGTTTCTTCTTCAATTATCTTCTCGGATATGTTATGGTCCACATCGATGAATCAAGAACAAGCATTTTTCATCTTTCATTCTCCATTTCTTGTGTGCAGTGTAACACCCAGATTTTGTGATTTAATTGTGTAGCTTTTTGTTGTCGATTATTTGGTGTTGGACGACCGTTGTTATGTTGATGATAAGAATATTTGAATAATTTTAGTGAAAAATAATATTAAGGATAAATATTTTAGATTATTCAAAATTATTATTATTTAATTAAAATAAAAGAAGTAGTGGTCTTGAGGATATGTTGGTAAATGGTGGAGACTAAGTTGAGGGCAAAGTTGGAAAAGAGTATTTGTGGTCCTAGGGGTAATTTTGACAAAAGGAGTTGAGGGTTTGGGATACGATGAGTCTACGATCACTTTTAGGAGAAGAAGAGATAAGAGGTATGAAAAACGGTGAAGAGGATAGAAGGTTTGAAGAGGGTTCCGGAGATTTTTGATGAAGACCGTGGAAAAGCTTCACTCTAAGGTATGTATTGTTTTTCAATATATTTTGACGTAGAGTTTAGGTAATGGGGGGAATTGGGGTTTTAGAGAAAACCTAGGATTTGATGAATAGAATTGAGAAAATTGGTGATGATTTGTGTTGTATTTTATGTTGCATATGTTGTATGTGTGTTGGTTTGATGTTCTGTTTCTGAATTGGTGATTAAATGATGAGAAAACTGTGTTTTTAGGGTGAAAAATCGTAGTTGAGTTGTTGTTATTCGCAGACTAGGGTTTTGCGAAATCGCTTAGCGAGCAGGAGCACGTTTAGCGAGCAAGTAAAACCTTGAGAGTCCCGCAACCCGAGAGTAGCTCGCTTATGGAGCTCGATGCTCGCTTAACGATACCTGGAACCTTTTGGAAAATGTATTCTTGTTCCAAATGATTAGTAGTGACTTGTTTTGTTGTTCTATGTTGTTATGATGTTGCTGTGAATTATTGTCATGTTTTATGTTGATGTTTTATGAGCAAATTGTGATAGAAATGAGGTAATGTGTGGGTTGATTATATGATGATTTATGTGTTGATTTCTTATGATGGTGTGAGTTATGTGCATGATGAAATTGTAAGGATGCTATGACGGAGTAAATAGATTATGTGAATAATTTTGGTCTTATACTTTCTATGTGACGAACATGTTGATAAGATGAATTATGATGATTGAGTGTAAAATAGAGTTGTGATGCTACCTTATGATGTTTATGATTGCTATGTGACGATGAGTATATGTTTATAGATTACATGATTGATGTATATATGTCTTATGAAGATTATGATGAATATTTACATAAATGTTGATGCAATAGTTGATTAGGATGATTATGTTGATGTTGTTGCATCGTTGCATTCATGGCATACTTAGGATGATGGAGAATTCAATCCCATTGTGTGGATTTGGGTGTTGTTGTTTATGTTGTTTGTGTTGTGCTCCCTTGGGGAGGGTTGATGTCCCAGTGTCCATCCATGATGATGAATCGTACCACATGCATATCATGAGGATTGCATTTCATTCTTGGTGGCATAGCATGATGCATATGTGTTGAGTAGATGTTTGATGAGTTTGATGATGTGTTGATGAATGAGAATTTTGTTGTGTTGTTATATGATAATTGTTGTATGATTATATTTACTTTATGTCCATTATATTGATTTGTGATTACTCACCCTGCCTGCCTTTGGTGATGGTCTATTATTTCATCCTGCAGATACTCAAGAATAGTTTGGTGCTTAGAGTTAGATGTAGCTGGAAGTATTGTTTATGCGTCACTTATTTAGTGATATGGTGTCTTGCTCTTATAGATGTAACATCGGGTGGGTCACGCTTGAGTGAACAATATGTTGTTTGTTATGATGATTTTCTTGAGTTACTAGATGCTAGTTGTATTTATTGATGATAATTGACAATGACCTAAGGTTTTGGTATTTTTATGAAATAAATGAAGTTTTATGAAGTTGTAATTCCGCTGCAGAGTTTTGTTGATTATTGATTTATGAAAGAAAAATGAGTATTATTGATGTTTTGAAAAACTCGTTTGACGGAGTAATAAATGTTGTTAAGACGTTTTATGAAGAAAATGTGGCGCCTTTCTGAGATGTACTCTGATTTAATTAAGTGATTGTTGTGTTTTATTATGTGGGATTAGAAGGGTGTTACATTAGTGGTATCAAAGCAGGTTGGTTCATCCTATCAGGTTGTCTAATGATGTTTGTTCCTTGGTATGCGGTATGTGTGTGTAACATTGTCGGTACTTGCTTGTTTTCTAACCGTTTGTCTCCAGGTGTTGGTTTGAAACAAGTGGGAAGAAGATATTTCTTCACTGGGTTGCTATGGCTGTGGAGTGTTGACTCAGCGTGTATTGGATTACAAGGTTGCAAATGTTGTTAGGACGGTGTTTTTCTCGATTCCGAAGAGAATGCGGAGACACGGCTTGAGTCGATTAAGGAATTGTTCATGAGGTAATTGAGTGCACAAGATGCCAAGAATGCTATTGGAGTTTGGTGGACATGGTTTATACCCCATCATGATTGTCGACTATCTATTGACAAATTGAGGAACTGATCACCCTTAATCTCTTGTTAATAGTAGATGAAATCGTGTTGGATGGAATAAGCGTGTCTTGTCAACTTAGATGGTGTGTACGGTGAAGTGGGATGGAGTAAGTTGAGTGCTTACAGATGGTTTTGATGAGTCGATGCAGAGTATTATATTTGAGGATGAAGAAAGTTCGAGTTTTGTGTCTGTCGATCAATGTTGGAAGGTCTTGAGGGAGAATGATCAGGTATTGTTGATGTTTGCTTCTCGGAGACTATAGAGCAATGTGACTGCTGGTGATATGACAGTGGTGTGTAATTCCTGATGTTTTCCTAAAGGTATTTATGACTTGTTTCGTAGAGTGAATCTAAGTTCGATGAAGGTGGAAAGTTGTTTGTTCCGTTAAGCAAGTGGTTAAGTTTATGAAAGATGGAGCAGAAGTGTTTACGGTGTAAGTTTCTTTGAAGGCATAAGGAAACGCAGTGGTTGGTAACTTATCTAGGGTGTGTTACTTTTGGATGTTTTTCCATGTAATATCAAGGATTTTCTACGGAAAATCGTAGAGAACGCTTAGAACAGGTTATATGACAGAAAAATGTGTTTTACTTGATGAAATTGAGTGGAACCATATATGTATATGCTTTGTAGTGATGCGATGTTGTTGTGAATGGTGTCAGGTGTTCATGTGTGATATGAAGGTTGGTTAGTGATGTAAGTGATGAACTACCTTATGGTTGAGTCGTAAATCGCATGCCCTCATATGTCCTTAATAATAAAATCTCTTATTCAATCATGTTTCCAAACTTTCCACTTCACCCAATTCTTCCTCGAGTCTTCGGGTCTACGTGTTTTGTACACAATCTCTCTCCTGGTCTTGATAAACTATCAGCTCGATCACTAAAGCGTGTCTTTCTTGGCTATCATCGGTCCCAAAAGGGTTATCGTTGCTACTCTCATACTCTACAACGATACCTCGTATCCGCCGATGTTACGTTCTTCGAGTCTGTTCCATATTTCGAGTTTAGCCAAGTGACTACGGAACCTCTACAGGAAAGTATTCTCACACCTCCTTCGGGCGTCCCATCTGTCATTATTCCCCATCATTCTAGGGAACCTGATCCACTAGATACCCCTACGGTTGATCCTATCACTCCTCGCCCACTTCAAACATATCAGTGTCATCACCCAACGTCTGTTGTATCTGTCTCTGAAGTTGTACCTGTCCCTGAAGTTGTACCTGTCTCTGAAGTCGTACATGTCCCTGAGGTCAATACAGATTCTCCTCTGACGCTCTCGCCATTACTGGATCTGATCCTGCAACCTGAGTCTAATCTTCCGATTGCCCTTCGAAAAGGTATATGTCAAACACGAAATCCCTCTCCACATTATATTGATTTATGTTATCATTGTCTTTCCCCTTTGCAGTATACTTGTTTGTCTTCTTTATCTTCTGTTTCTATTCCTAAAACTCCAGGTGAAGCATTATCTCACCCTGAGTCGAGGCAAGCAATGATTGATGAAATGTGTCTTCTTCAAAGCAGTGGTACCTGAACTGGTTCCTCTACCCCATGGGAAATCTTTAGTAGGTTGTCTTTGGCTTTATATAGTGAAGGTGTATAGGAAGTCAAGAAAACAGGAAAAAGATGTTGGTGGCTGTAGACTATGGTTAATGTGTAACATGTGCTAAAAGAAGATAAAGTAGAGAAGATTGTGTATGAATAAAGGTAAGTCTGCTTGTGTTTGGTATGAAAGTGAGAAAGAGAGGGTAATTATATGAGAATGTTGTAAAGTGAGATTTATTGAAGTATTTGTTAAGAATCTAGGACTAACAACACTCTGTGTATTGAATATTGAAGAGAAATTAAGCGTCTCTTATAGGAAAGCAACAAACTACCAGAGCCAAGGCCCCTTCAGAGAGGAATATTCTCTCTGCCTAACTGTTAAACAGGTCACAAACTATTAAGCGAATGGATGAAATAATACTTATTACCTTCCCAATCATTTATACAATTAACCCTAACGCAATTTGCTTTTACAGACACGATCAAACCTTATAATTGTTTTAACTTTTATATGTATAACTTATGTGTTTAATTTATTCATTTCTTTCTTTTATGTTTATAACAAGTTTTTTTTGAAATCATTAATATTTAGATCTTTAATACAATGCTTGCAAAAATCTGTAACACCGTTGCCGACTCCTTTGCCTACTCCAAAATCAGTGGTTGGAGAGAATAACACCAGCCCACTTTTTCAGCCTGTTAAAGATGTCGTGTCTCTATTTGGTGAAGTTTCTTTCTAGAAAAACTTTTCTTTAATAAGTCAATAACTTATTCTTCTGAGGTAATTTCTTAGTTGTGTATTAGTATGTTTTCTCAGCTACAAATCCATTTTGGTTACATGTGTTCATCCTGTAAAGTATCCATACAGTCGATGATCATTCTAATAGTTATAGATTTAACCTCAACATCAAACTTTACAATACTGTTACGAGGTGTTGGTTCAATCAATTCTATTCAAATTCGGACATGTGATAACTCCATGTGTGTTAAGGTTGTTTGTGGACTTTGTACTAAGGATGGTTTTAATTTTGATAACTCCATTGGTGATGCACACGCTGAGCTTTATTGTGGTTGCGACAATATTTTAGATGATGTGAAAAGAATTTATGATAGCAACAAAATCTTATTTGAATGTTGTTAGTTTATTAATCGGTAGTCTTATCTCAACAGAAAGAGTCAACTGATCTTTAAAGGATTAAGACAAATCTCATATCATATAGTTTGATGATTAAATGTAAGTTCTTAGAGTTATGGCTAGGTGAAGCTGGGTTATGTTGAATAATAATATCATGCTAAATTTGTATTCAACATAAATTATCAATTATAAGCCAAACAAGTTTTGTGTACCAATGTTATGTTGCTGATTGTCATGAGTTTAGTTTATTGTCATGAATATGCTTGTGTTGCAAATTAAGCCAAACAAGTTTTGTATACTGTCATGAGTTGTTATTAATTGTCATGGATTTGTGTACTGTCATGAGTTTGTGTACTGTCATGAGTTATGTTTGTATTGCAAATTAAATCAAACAAGCCTTGTGTACGAGTGTTATGTTGCTAACTGTAATGAATGATTCATATTGTCAAATTATGGTTTGTGGTTTGCCAATTTTGCAAATTGTGCCAATTTGTGAACATTATTTAAAGTCAAGTTATGGGATTTTAAAAAGGTGGTTTGCTAATTAATTCATGTGGTTTGCAAATAGGTATTTATGAACATTAAGCCAATTGTGCCAAATTGTAAACATTATTCTAATTGCACCAAATAATGTCAAATGAAAATTAATGTCAATTTCTGTTGATTGCATACACAAATAATTGATAGTGCTAGAACTTGCAAAAAGATCATTGTTAATATTATAAATTTTTCATGTTACGTGTTTTCGATGGTTGCTCAGATCGAGAGATTTTGATCCAGTTAGCTTTTGAAGGTCTCATTATTGAAATATTTTGCTATTCTATAGTTTCATGTTGTTCTATAATTGTTGTTTTGTTGATCATTTTCTTGATTTAATGAAGGTTTGGTACATTTGAAACAAAAATTTATTATTGCATTCTTTGATGATGTTTGGTATTTAAGGATTCAAATTTACACTGTAAATGAATTTTAAAGCAGTTGAATATTTTGACAAAATATAATGGCATTGTGTCATCTTGAATTTTTTATTTCTATTTGACCAAGAATATTATGTTAGAGATTGAAAAGGAGTGAGGGTTAACATAAAAATGATTACTACTATTTTTATAATTTAGAAATATTTTTCCCGTATGGACGCACGGGTCTTCTACTAGTTTACCTTTAAATGTCTTTTTTGAACAAATTTGCAAGTACCATACAAAAATAACACTACGAACATTTTAAATAATAAACACTGTATACATAATACAAACAATATAATAAATACTAAGATACTCAAACCTACACACTTGCAAACTCGTTTGATAAAAACCAAACTATTCATGAATAAACTTATGTGCTCCAATTCAATTATCATCCCCAGTACCATAGTCAACATAAGATTACATATGTATGTATACACATTTACACCGTATGTCTCCAGGGACATTCTCTCAAATCTCAACACTGATTTCACTTGAGAAACAAGAAAGTAGGACAGGGGATGAATCATCAGTAAAAATGTTGTGCCAGCCAGCAATGAGAGAGCTACTGTACATAAATATCTGTTAAGTAGACAATTGTTAGCTGGATTACAATCATGTCAAACACCTATCTATCTCATGAATAACATTGATATGAGTTCTTGGTAAAGACAGGCGCAACAAGGGAATCGAAGAGGATGACATGCGCTTAGGTTTGACTCTATCAATAGCTGTCCTGATAACAGATGAAGCGGGTACATTATACCACTGAAGATACCAAGAAAGAAGAATGGAGCGCTTGTCCTGTGATTCCCCTTCAGGCCATTTTCCCAATTTCAAATATTTGTGAAAATCATCCTTCAATTCTTGAGAACTATTTAGAAGTTCTTCCACCTTCTTCCTAAGAGAACCAACAAACGTTGATTGTATGATTCCTCCTTTTGGAGTAGATAGTATTCCAGTCATCAATGCCTCAATATAAGTTAGCGCAAGCTGCAAGAATATACGACTAGCACAAGTCAGAAGCATTTAAATAAAGGGTCAAATGTATGCAGTTTAATAGTATTCTACTTTGTATTTTTTTTCTTTTGAATTCTTTCCCCAAAATGGTTTAGCCTGGACTTGAACCCTCACATATAGGGCAAACTAATGTTAAAATAACCACTGCACTAACAAATTGTTTGGGCATCAAATGTCTACAATAGTTAATATGCATTCCTGGTGTCATGGCACCCCCAATGAAAGCAACCAAACTCCGCGACTAACATTTTTAAAATGTGTTGTATTGTGTTAAAATCTTATATCTTATCGGATACATGTCCGCATCATACCATGCTTTATATGACCACCCCAAATCATGACCGCAGTTAAACAAATCTTACCAAAGCGACAATGCTCACCTCACCCTTGACAGGTGCTTAAGAGTGAATGAGTAAGATTGATTTGATTTGAAGAATATATCACAGAAAAGATTTAAAAAATGTGTATGTCCACCCCTTAACACAACTGGTGTTCAATTGATATTTTATATTATGGTTGATATTTATATTATGGTATCAATGGAGTGTTTGCTATAGAACAATCTATGATCAAATATGACTGATGGCCAAGGGTGTGCAAAATATCCGGTTGTAAGACCCAAATCCATAACCAAATCCAAATCCAATTTAAATATCCGGATATAATTGAATGGTTATTAACCGGTTTAGTTTTTAAAGGTTTTGGTTATCCATTCATATAATCCGGATATAATTAAATGGTTATTGACCGGTTAAATTTTTTTGGATTCGGTTATTATCCAAAATCAAAATTTTTTAATTTTCAAAATAAAAAATATATATATTTTCTGAAATTTTTTTAAAAACCGATTATATAACCATAACCAAATTTATACTGGTTTTATAACCAGTTTTGATTAAATCGTGGTTTTGGTTATAAATCCAAACCATTTAAAGGGTTTGAAAATGGTTATGGTTTGGTTTCTAAAAATAACCAAACCATATGGCTTGGCTCTCTAACCATAGCCTTAACCATCAGTTAAGTCTTAATCATAGAACCTATTTCAACAGATCATAAAATCCCACCGAGACCGAATCAGAGGTGACCACTAAAGGTAAATAAACAGCAAGTAACAAACAGTTTAGAGACAGATTACTACAAAAAAGGAAAGAGCAATTATGAAAAAGAAACAAGAACATCACCTTAAAACCAGATAAAGAGAGTGAGTCGCCACAAACAACGGCACCAGTAGTAATTTGATTGACCATGGACTCAACTGTTGTGTACAATGACAAATATACCTGCAGAATATTCATATGGTATAGTATCTCAGTTTGAATAGTCACGAGACTATATTCGGTCTCAGTTTGCCTCATTGTTGATCATGCATGATCAACATGAGAATATTCATATTCAACTGTTGTAATGATCAACAGTGCTTTTGTGCAAAATCGTACATCCGTGTCAGAAAATCCTAAATCATAAGACGCATACAATCATACTACAACTTTCCATTTGAATCGCAGTAAAATTTAAAGACAGCGATTCCAGTTGTACCATTTGAAGTTTTAAACTTGGGTCATTTTTATTATATATTGAATTTGAAAAATAGAAATTAACATTCTGGTTTGAAGTACATTACCTGTAAAAGAGCTGGTCTGTCCTTGCTCACGCACTCAAATAATACTTGCAAGCAAAATTCCTTGAAATCAACATCAGATCTGCAAGCACGTTTCATTAGTTTATTTAGATACTTTGCCTTCTTTACAATAAAGGCATGTGACTGAAGGGATACAAACCAAAATATGTCTTCTTTTACTGCTTTAGCTGGTTTTAAGGCTGCTAAGAGTTATTATCATAAGTAACTATTTAATCTTGAGTATATGGGCTTGGCCTACATGTCTTTCTTTTATACTACTCTCTTAACCTAGAAACATAAATTAGGGCTACTACACTAGTTTATTCCGTTAAAGTATATCCTTATGTCCTTTCCTCTCTTTCTACTAACTCTCTCTCATGTCACTTCCTCACTTTTCACTCACTTTCTCTTTTTAATCACTGCTTCACTTAAAGAAATCAATAGGATGCTTTTTTTTAGACTCTGTAGTCAAGAAGATTTCTAAAAGGTAGGATAGCTGAAAAGGAGCATTCTACTTTGGTGGTTGAATGAATCATTATAATTCAGTCTTGCATGTCCATCATACCTAGTTAGTACCTGTCTCATTCTGAAAAGCCAGTCAGGTCTTGCTCATCAGATAGAGAGGATATGGAAGAAGGAAAAAAACTAAAGCCGGGTGTTTGGATTTTGGAATGATAACAGAGTATTTTACCAGGTTATGTTGTTTCTACTCACTACTGTAGTTCAGTTAATATTTCTGGAACATTTAGTTAGAGTTCTGATGTAATTGAATCTAACAGAGAAAACAAAGAAATAAAAGAAAATATTGCTCAATAGAGTTTTCTGAGTTGGATATCTTTTCTCAATTCTCTTCTACTTTAAGAGTTAGAATAGGTGTGCTAGTTGTTGAAAGGTTAGTTAGAATTATAATAGAAATATTCTACTCTAACAAGATGATGATGAATTTATCATCACTCCCTAGAAATATATCTTGAGCTCTCTTAGTTGATTGAAAATACAGAATACAGTCCCAGAATCAAATTTTCTATTCTAAATTTCTCTCACTGGATTCTCTAAGTTTCGGGATTTTAACTCCATTTACAAGTTGTGCGATTCATTTGGATTAAAGTTTGACATTTCTGGTCTGCATTGAGTTTGTCAAAGCCTGTTGAATCAACTTCTGCATTTTTTTAGGCTTTTGTAAGAAGAATGATACAATCTTTGTCAATTTATACTTCTGTGATTCCAGGTATTGTGAGAATGCCCTCGACTTCAAAGGTGCTTCATCACCTCTGTATTTGTTGGAGAGCTCTCCTATACTGACTACTTTTTAGGATTTCCCTTCCTTTGTTCATTCTCCTTTTATTTCATCCATGTTGAAAATAAGTTAACTTTCATAAAAATAATAAATACATTTACTTAAATTAGATACTAAGGATATGCAATCGGAGTGATTTCACCCTTACATTTTTCGTTTACTTTCTTCTGTCCGAGGACTCAAAATATCCCTATGATAGGTGTACTTGGATTTGTCCACTTGACAACCATTTCATTATTATTTATTTAAGGGAGTCTCTGACTTGTTATTAATTATCAAAATTTCAGAAACATTTTCATAATGAGCTGACAAAATAGAGTTAAATACTAGAGATACAATCAAGCAGAACATGGAAGCCAAAACAAGAGATGAAAAAATATTCTAGAAATATGAGCTTACCTACTATACCACGCGGGATCACAGCAAAATTGTGCAAAAGCAATCAAACTAGGATCAGATGAAAAGGTACCGACCAATTGATCAACGGTGATAGAACCAGATCCACTGTGGACATCGGTGACTGTATCGGATGCTTTTAAACTTGTAAGGCCAAAAACCTAGATCAAGCAAAAATAAATAAAGTTGGAGTATAATACTAGTGTAAACTCGTATACCAATATCAAATACTATGCAATTTCAACCTTGTGCATTGCCCGTGACAGTAGTGACTGGCACCCAATGGGATCATCAACATATGAACAAGCTCCGACTTTTCTTTTGATAAAAAGAATACCAGAATTAAATGGATTATTCTTGTCACCAAAATTCCACCAAGGTTTATCTGTTATCAAGTGAATAAATTGGAGTTCTCATTTAAAAAGTATATAATAGTTTCAAAAATCTTAAATCTGTAAATGATCACATAAACTGAATAATAGTTTGTACTTACCTTCAGGGGTAAAGTCTACTACCTGAGGCCAGTAGCGAGGCCCGCAAACACGTATAGTTTTCAACTGTAACCATCAAAGCCAAACAAATTAGATCTACAAGTGATTGTCCTTAACCCAACAATAAGAAACATATTATTCCAAAACGACGTTAAATCATACAGAAATTGTGCAGAGGAAAAGATTAACTAATCAAGACTAATCGAAGTGTAATTTAGACAATCAGACTTACAATAGCTCGTTCTGGCAGAAGGCAAGGAGTGACCTCACAAAAGCTTGACTCTGCATAATGCTCAGTTTCTCTGACTGTGACCTCGATGGGAGCATAAACAGGAAGACCCGTGTCAACATCAACAGTCTGAATCCATCGCGCCTCAGTTGCAAGGACATAAAGATGGCGAAATGCCTGCAAAACAACGTATTTCATAGAATATGATTTGAAAGAGTAAACCATCGAGCATCCATGATTTGTAACAAGGGACGGTATTTCCAGCAATAGAATATATACCTGAAGGTGGCATCTGTTATCATTTGGACCCATGGGCAAACGTGGATATAGAGTAATGAGCAAAGCAGCAATGGAACTGCTGTTTGTTGAAAATGTTCTCATTCCGCCACCAAGAAATAAGAAACCAGTAGCTAAGCTCACCTAAAGCAGCACATTTGTACAATAAAAAGTTAGCATAGAGTTGAAGAAAACTAATTAACAAGCATGTTTTTTAATTAAAAGAATAGGTAATATTTATACAATATAGTTTGTAAATATACTCTAGTATATTCTAGAATGTTGTTAGCATCATTAATGCTCTTAATTGTATAGTGCCTGTATAATAGAATTTCCCGTGATGCTATTCTAACACATGGTTTCTCCCTATGACTCTCAAATTCTCTTATTTTCTCTCTTTGAATAGTAATATTTAAGGATACACATAAATTGGTCTGTATATAGATCATGTTCAGATGTACAAAAGTAAACTAGCCTTTCTACACAAGCATATCTCTATAAATTTGAATAAAGTTTGTTTTACTAAATGAAGGAAGTATATGTATATAACCATAATGGAAGTAGTGCAAATCTCCAAAAGAGGGTGCATTTTATATATGAATATGAAAGCAGATTTATTGTACAAGAATTCAAATTCCAAAACCCCATTTCCTACATATAGCCAGATTTTATATTTTAAATTATACTGGCAAAAATGATGTAAAAATTTGTAGGACTTACTGCCATCTGAATACCATAACTTGACTGCCCGTCCGCACAATTTCTGCTCCTTAGGAATCTCAACAACCGGAAGGTCTGTAAATGGCCAGACCCAGCCATTACCTGTCAATGTCATGCATAAGTTTAATCATCACATTTTATCCATGATCTTAATCCTTAATTAGTTGACAGTGAAAGGAAAGGGGAATCAGATACCACAGAGAGGGAAAGCACAATAAGGTGAAGGCATGTTTCCAATGTGCCTCGGTCAATGTAACGAGACAGTCCCTTAGGATAAAACTTTCCACTTGTAGGGGAAACAGGCTTGATCTGCGAGACTTTAAATATTAGAACAAATCAACTAACATCCATTCAGGAGTTAGGAAGAATAATTCTTTAGACCAACCTCGTTAAGAAAATACATAGCAAATTCATAAAGTAATTCCTGTGCATTTCCATTTCTTGTGCCAGCAAAAACCAGTCCTGACATGGTAAAAAGTAATAAGTTTAATGATAATGATATAATATTATCATAACCCCTGAGTCTGTGCTAGCAAGGAAGTTAATAAAATATGTGTTGATAACATACCATCAGGGACAATAGTAGCAACAGGGATTTAAACTAATGCGTTCAGCTGGATGATAACGTTTAAAATAAATGGAATTTGGGCTATATTCATCATAAAAGGAAAGTAAAGACCAATAAACATTTTACCAAGAGATATACAAGCTCCAGCCACAATATTAACATAAGCCTGCATAAAAGCTTCGGCATCCATATCATCAACATCATTGTCATCCCCGCCAACGCCTTCCACACCACATCTGACAATTTCAGGAATTTGGGACCAAACCCAATCTTTTGAGGGATGAACACTAAAAAAGAACACATAGGAATAGATCAAAATAGCGACAAAGATCCAAATAAATTCAAACAGTAACATAAAGAGACCTGAACAAACCTGCTCCACATTATTAAATTTCGAGCAATGACACGAAGCATTATGAAATCGGGCCGTACATATTGCAAATCAAAGCGTGTATTGGGGATTGAGAGCCTAGAGGCAACAGCCTCAGCCTCTGTCTATAACAAGAATAAAGTCCAATGTTACCATGACTGAACTTGGAGTTGCATACTTACTTACATATCAATTATAAGATTTAATGAAGCTAGAAATATGTAATGTTAATACCGAACCAGTTCAAAACAATCTCTAATTGCAAAAATAAATAAAAGACTTCTTTGCTGACACATTTATCACTTATTGTAGTGTGAGTTCATGTAAGTACTTTCAAAAACATCAAAGCTAGGGCAATTATCGCTCCAGGTGCTGTGACATCTATATTGATCGTTGTCCCATCCATCATCTACAATAAAATAAAAACATATGAATTAGTTATGCAAAAGATGATCCCATACATGATATCTCATGTAGAATTTTATTTACTTAAATTTATTATGGGAAAAAAGGTCAAATGAATTCACTGAACCTGGGAAGCACCGCGACTTTCATCTATTGAGATTGTCGAAAAATGTGGTCTCTCCTGGATGCAGAAGCACTTCAGTGTTATATAAAAAACATAATAAAGTAGTGCAAATTTTCATGCAACAAAGGTTCGAAATGGAAAATTACTATAGGAATTTCTTGAAGGGAGGAAAACAAAAGGAGGTGGTTGTTAATTCCTTAACATACATTATGAACTTTACCACCAATGTAGAGAAACAGTCTATTAACAAATGAGTCTATGAAACCAAGTGCATCTTCTCCCCGCCCTTCAAGAAAAATATCTTGATTAGATAAAGAACCAAAAAAAACACAAACCAAAAGCTGCTATTTATTTATACATTCATACCCAGTGCAACAAGACCCAATGCAAATCCTGCAGAAACAGCATGGCCTTCTCGCTCAAGAACATTATCACCTCCACTTCTGCGCCCAATTTCACCCTAGAAAAGTTCCATATAGTATAAATGTAGCAAAAGACTTAAATGACCTACTAACAAAATAGGAGCTAGCTAGGGATTAGGGATTTAGTTACGCAAACTAAATATTTGATTGGTTCTTTGTGATTATTACTAATTAACAAATTTGATAGAATATTATGGCATAATTTGATTTATGTTGCCGACCCCACTTAGTGGGACAAGACTTGATTGTTGTATATTGTAACTATAAATAAGAACCATGTGTAGTCATACAACACAACATTCACATATTGTATTCTTACATGATTGAATATCTCAGGCAGAAGTTCAAGTATTGAGTAAATAGCAGATAAAGAAAAGAAATATGCTTACCAATAAAACCTGCATTGTTTGTGGATGAGCTGAACCTTCATAAAGGATCCCCGCTGACATTAAAGCTGCTGACTGAAAGAAAATTATGATAAAAATGAAACTTGAAAATAATCATAGGGTGGTGAAAGTAATACTATTGCACAGAAATGGCAATAGCAATATTACTGGATATGTTAACGGAAAAACAGAGAAAGTAAATTTGGAATTTCATATATTCATTTGAATCTTTTTCTTAACTGAAGATGCACTTCATAATACAGATTATATAGGAAATTTATCCTACACATACTCGGGGCTTAACATGTACCTAAACTATTAATATGGAACTTTGATGCCACAACCTTGGGAACTTAAAACTCTTTCTGATGTAGAGAGTAGAAAGCACAAGTTTTCTGATGTAGAGAGTAGAAAGCACAAGTTTTCTGATGATAGAGTAGAAAGATACCTGGAGCAAGGTTGGAACCTCTAACTCTGGATAGGAAGATGGATGTCGTACAGGAATATGAAGATAAAGTATCTGCCACAAGGTACTACGATCAGTTCTCCTTAAATAAATTTGATAAATTAAACATACTATAAAGAACATAAAAACCAGAGGGGCTGAGTATTATACTGTGTATTATCACCAAACAAATTGTGCAATAAAAAGGCCAGTTTTCGTTAACTAGCAGATACATATAAAGCATACAATCTTCTATAAATTTGCCGGTTAATGTGCATACATATGCATACATGTAAAACAAAACTATTTGTCCGAGCATATTCTTTGTAGATAATTACAAAAACACAGGACAATGATATTTCTTAACAAGAGAGTGGGATGGAGGAGATAGGGGCATGGACTTCAATCAGAAACAGTTTTCTAGAATTTATCGAAAACAAGCTTTTCAAGCACAATTTACACCCCTCGCTCTTGAAAGCCAATCCCACAAGCAGAATCATATCACTAAATTAGGTTTATCTCAATCAAATTGTCAAGATGTTCTTCTCAAATTTCTACTTCACCGATAGAATCATATACTCCAATGAAAACACAAGACGTTCAATTTGAACATGAATATACAATCAAGGAAGTTTACTGTTTACTTTTGCCATACTTTCACATTAATTAATTTTTTCTATTCGATTTCAGTCTGAAACGCCTCTGCTTCAGTTCCATTCGATTGAGTTTTGTGATTTAAAACAAAACACCTGATTTTCATTCACAATTAAAAAAAGTTAATGAAATCGTGAATGTTATTATAGCGCAGAGTTATTAAAATAATTTTCTAGTTCACTCTAGCTATAACCTGCTGCATTAGTGCCAAGAAGTGCAACAATTTCATCATAAAAAATTATCTCTTGTACCTTTGATATTGCCGGTTGCATGGTGCCTCTATAAGAAGATGCTAGGCCAAGCATTAATCCTACAGTAGTACTTTCATGCTCCTAAAAATATGCAGTCACAATAATATGATGTTATTCAAAAGAAAAGCTGACAGTAACAAAAAGTAAGAGAAGATGGAAAATATATCCCCAAGTTCATTGAAGTTAAATGAATGACCCAGCATCAACTCTCTTAATGGTTACAATGAGACCCTTAAAATCTAATAGTGTTGATTCCACAATCAAGAATTCAAGTTGCTTTGATTTTCTGTTCATTCTAACTCCAGTCATTCTCACAAAAAGACCTTGGTTGAAAAAGAACTCTAGTTCTAAAATTAATAAGTGGTTTATTCTCCTTCGGCCAATATAATTGTCTAGTTTCCCTTTACCTCCTAAGTTTTCATAACTGGTTTAATTATTCATTCTAGAGAGAAGATACAAATGTCCTCCTAATTTTCACTTGAAAGGTCTGAATAATTTGAACTTTATTGATGGAAGAATTACAAACTATAGGCTTTAATAATAGACTATTAAACCTGAATCCTAATTCTTAGAATTTGGATTAGACTTTGTAAGGTGAGGGATATTTCTCACTTCCAAAAACTTCTTCAAATCATATTCATTCAATGTAGGACTCTCAACACACCCCCTTCACGTTCAGTATTAAACATTTAAAGTGCGACCTAAATAATCTAATAACAAGTGACCCAATGGATTTAGAATAGGCTTTGGTATCATATTAGAACTTGGATCAGGTCTAACTCAACCTCAAAAAACTGGTTATTAAGATAATCGATATCTCCGCTTATAAACACTTTTTCAAACCTATCGAATCCAACATGAGACTCTCGATACTAAAAATTATAATTACTATGAAAAAGTGAATTATTTCTCATATATTAAACATTGAAAGGTACAAGGAATATATACAGAATTCCTATACTATTTAAGGAAACTATTTAAGGAAATAGTAATTATGCTATTCTAATTGCATATCTCTAAAATTAATGAGATTTCCTAATCATAACAATTTGTACATAAATAAGAAGATATTACATGTTTTCTAAATTACTTTATTTAAATACTATGAGATTTCCCACACTCCCCCTCAAGCTAGTGAATAGGTATTATCTATTCCTAGCTTGGACAAGATTCTTTCAAAATTGTGGCTGTTGAGTCCCGTTAGAAAATCTGCAAGTTGATTTTGAGATGACACATATGGTGTGCATATCAAGCCACTGTCAAGTTTTTCTTTGATGAAGTGTCTGCCAACTTCAATATGTTTGGTTCTATCGTGTTGCACTAGGTTATGAGTTATACTAATTGTTGATTTATTGTCACAATAAAGCTTCGTTGGTTCTTCCCACTTTATCTTTAAATCTTCTAGGATGACTTACAGCCAAAGGAGCTCACATATACCTTGTGCCATGGCTCGAAATTCTGCTTCAACACTAGACCTTGCTACAACACTTTGCTTTTTACTTTTCCAAGTTACAAGATTTCCTCCAGGAAAGGTACAATACCCTGTTGTTGACCTTCTATCCACAATTGACACTGCATTCTGCATAGTCAGCATCTGTATATGCTTCAAGCTTAACATTTCCATTACGTTTGAATAAAATTCCTCTTCCTGGGGTTCCTTTAAGGTAGTGAACAATTCTGAGTGCAGCTTGCAAATGATTCTCTTTTGGGTTATGCATAAACTGGCTAACTAAACTCACTGCATAGGTAATATCTGGTCTGGTGTGAGATAAGTATATAAGTTTGTCCACGAGTCTTTGATATCTCTTTGTCTACTTCAATGTCTTCTGAATTCCCAAGCTTTTGGCTCGGATCGACTAGAGTGTTGGCAGGCTTGCATGTTGACTTTCCGGTCTCTTTAAGTAGATTTATCACATACTTTTGTTGAGATATGAAAATCCCCTTCTTGTAGTGAGCTACCTCAATTCCCAAAAAATATTTTAACTTGCCTAAAGTCTTGATTTCAAATTCATTTGCCAAGCATTGACTCAACCTTTCTTGCTCTTTCACATCATCTCCTGTTAATATAATATCATCAACATAAACTAGTAACACGGTCACTTCCCCTGACTTTGAGTGTTTGATAAACAAGGTATGATCACCTTGACTTTGTCTATAACCCAAATTTGTCATAACTTTAGTAAACCTGCCAAACCATGCTCGTGGGGACTGTTTCAGTCCATACAAGGCCTTTTTCAGTTTACACACTATATTCGCAACACCCTTTCCACCATATCCTGGAGGCAATTGCATAGAAATTTCCTCTTCAAGTTCTCCGTGTAAAAATGCATTTTTTACATCAAATTGTTGCAAGTCCCAACCATAATCTGCTAAAGGGATAAAATCACTCTTACCGTGTTCATTTTGGCAACAGGAGCAAATGTTTCCAAGTAGTCAACTCCAAAAGTTTGTGTGAATCCCTTAGCCACTAACTTTGCCTTATGTCTTTCGATTGAGCCATCAGCTTTGTATTTTATTGTATACACCCACCTACATCCAATCGGCTTCTTCCCTATTGGTAAAGTCACTAACTCCCATGTATCATTCTTCTCTAAAGCTTCCATCTCTAAATCCATGGCCTGTTTCCATTTTCTATCAGATAATGCCTCAGATAAGGTAGTAGGTATAGAGGTATTATTTAGGTTAGTAAGGAAGGCTTAGGTGAGAAGTTTCTAAAGGATAAGTAATTTAAAAGTGGGTAGAATGGATGTTTGGTACATTCTCTGTTTTTTTTTTCTAATGGCTATAGGCAAATCATCTTCATTTATTTTCTCAATTTCTTCAAGTTCAGTAGGTGGATTAGGAATTAATAGAGAATTAGAAAAGGTTACCTTGTCTTGATTTTGGGTGGACTCTTCAACGTGCATAGTGTCTGAAACAGCCTTTGGTTTTCTAGAGTACACCAAATTTTTTCCAAATTTGACATCAACATTTTTTGGTTCAACATGCTGCTCAGGCTGCACAACCTGTTTAGGATACTCAGGCTGCACAACCTGTTTAGGATACTCAGGTTGCACAACCTGTTTAGGATGGTCAGCAGGTTCTGATGACAAATCAGGAAAAAAGAATCCCTCATCTTCTCTAAAGCTCTCCCCCTGATTATGAGAGTTATAAAAATAGCTCCCATATTCATTGAAAGTAACATCTCTAGACACAGAGAATTTTTTTAAAGGTAGATGATAACATTTATATCCCTTTTAAGCGGAAGAGCATCCTACTTACGAAGACACACTTAAGAGCTCTAAGGTCAAGTTTTCCCCTTTCTGAACTATGAGTATGAATAAAGGAAGCACACTCAAATATTCTTGGTTTAAGATCATTTGTTGTGGACAGATTTGGATAAAAGAAAGATAGGACATTCATAGGACTCTTTGATTCTAAAACTCTAATAGGTAGCCTATTAATAAGGTGGGTTGTGTTGAGGACAGCTTCTCCCCCAAAAGGTTTTTGGGACATTATTTTGAAATAAAAGAGCCCGGGTCTGATTGAGGATGTGCCCATTTTTCCTTTCTGCCACTCCATTTTATTGTGGTGATTTAACACAAGAAGACTCATGGATAATGCCCTCATTTTGACAAAAAGAATTAAGCGTATTATTGAAATAATGCCCTTATAGGGTCATAAAAACCAACTTTCAGAATTGTACGAATGAGTTGAGATCATTTGAGATAATTTTTTCCATTCAGTTTGTAGGCGGAATGGATATTCTGCAGCTCTCCTGAGTTATGGGATTTGACATCTTCTGTCTCAACTTTTGTGGGTTTTTCAGAGTCGGTATCAGATCCAGACATTGTAGGATCGGAATAAAAAAATGGTTAAAAAGACTTGATTCAACCAATAGAAACTGCAGTGGCAGTCAAAGAAAAAGTGTGCTATGAATGCACACGAAAATAGCACCAGCAAGGAAGGCTGGTGTTTTTAGGTATCGCAGCGGAAAGAGGCACACAGAACGGATGCTCTGATACCATATGAAAAAGTGAATTATTTCTCATATATTAAACATTGAAAGAGACAAGGAATATATACTTAATTCCTATACTATTTAAGGAAATAGTAATTATGCTATTCTAATTGCATATCTCTAAAATTAATGAGATTTCCTAATCATATCAATCTGTAGATAAATAAGAAGATATTACATGTTTTCTAAATTAATTTATTTAAATACTACGAGATTTCCCACAATTACTTATAGAAGGAGACATAAAATCTTCCTTAATAACAACACATTGATAGAGTGACAAGTACAAAAAAAGAAAAGTAACAAATGGATCATTCAATCTTTAAATAGTATTCACACCCCAAGTGAAGTTCGGGACGTGTTATCAATCAACTTGTAAGTTGTTGAAAATGCTTAGTTGACAAACCCGTTGTGAATACATCTTCGAGCTAGAGCTCAAAAGGAACATAGGCAATTTTCATTAAACAACTATACAACTACTTCTCAATGAAGTGTGTATCTATCTCAATGTGTTTGTCTTATCGTGTTGAACTAGATTGTAAGCCATGTTGGTAACCTATTTTTTGCCACAACAATTTTATAGGACCTTATACCTCACTTTCAAATCATCTAGTACAATCTTCATCCATGAACTGGTTAGCAAAGCTAATAGCATGTGCTATTGTTTGGTATGTCCAAGCATATCAATTTCTCTACTTGTTTCTAATTCTGAGCTTTATCAACCTTGGGATTTTCATCTTTATCACTCATCCTATGATTCTACTCAATGAGACACGTGTAGGCTTACATCTCTATGTATGTTGATCTCCTTAAGGAAGTCTTACAAATTTCCATTGAGATGAAAATACCTTCTAATTCAGTAATTCATGCAATGAAAGATATTACTTCAACAGAAATTTAAAACCAATTATATCCCTATGCTCGCACAAATCATTATCATTAGCATAAGTATTAAGAGTGCTAAAAAATTATATGAGAAAGACCATTGAGCACCAGATAAACCTGAAAAAAGTACTGATAAATGTCAGTAATACTTAATACACGCAGAAATCCATGCAGTCCTAGAGCAAGGAGCAGCCCGGCATGAACAGAATTCGGATCATCAGGTTTATTATATATTATCCATGTTCTTGACATTTTCCCCTGCAAAGAGGTTATATGCATTATTTAGAAATAAGCTAAAAAGGTTCTTTTTATATAGTAATGACAAATAGTTAACTCAAATCAAAAGTGGTTCATTCAGTTGAATAATGCTTAATTGAAACAATCAGAAGTAGACTAAAATGAAAAGGGGTCATTTTTAGTCAGCACAAGTAGCATCTGTTGATTGTATTCTAACCCTGTTACTGTCCTTCCTTTATTATTAGCTTGTGTGTGTGTGTGAAAATCCTTGTTAACACCAATGGAAAATATTCAGATTCAACTGTATCAAAACAATTTAAAGTGATAATAGGAAGTGGCTGGCTAAAATAAAATCCTTGCAGAAAAATTTATTAAACAATTCGAACTACATAACCTCAAAAAATCGATATTAAACCTGAAGGGGGGCTAGTCTAAGCCCAGCAGCAACAGCATTATGAAACTCAGGCCAAGACCTAAGTTCTGGTATGTTCCTGATGTTGGGATCGAGGTTAACCTATGAGTAAACAGAATGACTTCAGTTAACAATAAAAAAATTACTATATAGTTTCACAAGCCAAAACAAGTATCAGAGGTATAGTCAATCACAAGATCTCAACTTACGGTTGCATTCTGTTGGGCTGGCAACCGACCTGCCAGTACAAGCTTTGGCACACTAAAAGCCTAAATGTTTTGAAAAATATTATATCAAAAACAGTATATTTGATTAAAAAATGTATAAAGTCTCACAATGAAAACAAAAACTGGACCAAAAAGTTAAATATAATAGCACCTCGGTTAAGAGTGTATGTATGGTTGCAAGGGTAAATGCCCCACGTCCAAGTGATAGTGAAGTGGTTCTTTGGGCAAGGTGCCATAATTGAGTCTTCATAAATAGTAAAGAGTGTCAAAGGCATGGTCTTTCAAATAAACAGTATACCCAGTCAGCAAGAGTAAACACTAAATAGCATATCACAGATTCACAGAAACAGAAAGTAATGTGCAGAACAGAAGCAAGAACTGATTATAAACATGGTTTCATTTTTTTTCTGAAAATTTATTAGGATAAAAAACAATTACAAAAACTGTGGAATAAATACTTGGACTGTAGCTGGAAGGAATTTTAATTAAGTGACCTGTTTTTCTATATAATAGCAACAAGACAACCAAGAGTAATGTACAAGATACCAATTATAAATTTCTATGTTTGCTTTAGTATCAGATTTGACGTGATTTAGCTGTAATAATTACAAATGATTGAAAAAGTAACAATCATTATTAATTAGCAATAATAAACCAAGTTTAGCTTTTCTATATAGAAAAAAAAAATCAAAAGGGAGAAAAAGGACAAGTAAAACTAACAATATCTTACGTTTCATATGTATACCACTGATACCATAATCGTTGAATCAAAATAATTATATCTTCACCATTAAAAGAAGCTCCAATGTTAATACCATATGATATACATTATTTCATTTACCTTAATAACATAAAACACCTGAACCTAATGATTTGTCAGCCCTTAAAGAACCATAACTTAGCCTCGACTTGATGATAATTAATAATAATAATAACAACAACAACATTAAGGAAAAGAGTGAGAGAACAAAAAATATTGAACAAACCAATTATAGATTGGATAGCAAAAATATCAGCGTGACAGTACAGAACTGCAGACTGAATATATATGCCATATGTCACAGTCTGATGTTTAGGATAATTACACTGGGAATAGAAGAACTTTGATTAATGGAAGAGTGTAGACTTGCTAAGAATATTACCATCAAGTCAAACAGTAGTTTGAATAGTTACATTAGGAGCAAAGGAGTAGACAACATCAAATGAGTCATATATCATAGAAAGGCATACCTGCTGGAGGTCCTGATCAGAAGCACTGTGGTTAACTGATGTTTGAATTGCCACAGGTCTTGAAGAGCACAAAAGGCGTCTAACCTAGAATAGGTAGCAAGAGCAGACTTAGTAGAAATAACTATGTAACTTTTGCACTAGAACAGTACTTCAATTGGCAGTGGCCAAAGTAAAATGAAGTTCTAAAATAACAGTTAAAAATCGACTGACAGACAGTAGAGCAAGATAAGAAAGCAAATTTAAGTAACCAATGGCCTCTCATAACTATACATTGAGGCATGTTAACTGTTGAAGTTGTATGTTTTCAATAATAGCAACTTCCATGGAAACAACAGCCAGGTGCTCGGATACCTCAACACTCATCTGACTAAAGCTAAGCTAACTGAAGCTAAGCAACGGACCAGTGGCTTAGCCTTTGCAGACCGCGCCCAATGTTAAGATTTTACAAAAACAATAATACAAAGTGAACAGTATAAGCAAGGGACCATGTTGGTAACCTAGTTTTTGCCACAACAATTTAATAGGACCTTATACCTCACTTTCAAATCATCTAGTACAATCTTCATCCATGAACTGGTTAGCAAAGCTAATAGCATGTGCTATTGTTTGGTATGTCCAAGCATATCAATTTCTCTACTTGTTTCTAATTCTGAGCTTTATCAACCTTGGGATTTTCATCTTTATCACTCATCATATGATTCTACTCAATGAGACACATGTAGGCTTACGTCTCTAAGTATGTTGATCTCCTTAAGGAAGTCTTACAAATTTCCATTGAGATGAAAATACCTTCTATAGAGTATGCTTCTTAATTTCATGAAAGTACCTTAGTCTCCACTCTCCATAGATATCTCACCTCAAACTCAAAGGCCAATTTCCTCTATTGCAGTTGCTTCTCGACTAAATCATCTACTATTATGATATTGAAACAAATACGAGTAAAACAAATACCTTATATAAATAGTTTTCAAAAATGAGAAAAACAATAACACAAAAAAACGAATTCTTGACAATTTCTCTAAATCTAGAACTTTAATAAAAAGATTACAAATAAAAGATGAAATCCTCTGGACTCGTTATTAGGAAAGACAATAAAGCGGCAGTGTATCTTTTCCTAAAATGATTGCTAATAAACTGATGTGCAAAATCTGCACCCAATTTTACTATCCATAGACAAGCCATGTTGGGATGTGAATTGTGAAAGTATGTCAAGTAAAACTAATCAAATAATTTTCCAAAATTCATATGAGATCAAAACTGACCTCATTCAATCTCAGATCACGACCATAACGCAACTGTGTGCTAGAGTTGAAAATATGCTCCATACCATCTAACAAAGACCCATCAACTGAATCTGTGTCCTCAAGTTTAGTTCCTTCCAATCCAATTGCGTCGGAAATAGTAGAAGATATTGTCACTGGGTGCAGATTAAGCATATAAGGTGTGGACATAGAGATTACATTCACATTGGTCGGTGTTTCAATTTCCTTATACTTGCATTTACGTGCCAAAGTTGACATCGCCAAATCTTGCCTACCAAGAAGGACATAAGCAGCAGCTGGCCAGTCATTTGGAGAAGAATCTCGACATTTATCTAATGCCTAAAAGCATAACAGATATAAGGTTTAAAAGTAAGGGAAGTACTTATATTTTGTCAAGGATAACATTTAAAGAGCAGAAGTACTACAGCAGCGATGCAATTACACGAAGAAAATAGTGGTGAGGTGAGACATGGAAAAGAATCGAAGAAACACCAGGCAATGCCTGATTAGTGATAGTCATTCTGACAAACATTAGAATCATGAAAGCAGAGGTATAACAATAGGCAATTTAAAACATGGCACAAATAGATAAGTTGCCACAATACACACTGAAAAAAATTGTCAAATCATTTAAATTAATGGCTAAAAAATTCACAAAGATTTCACACCACTTGAACCAATCTTACATGTCGAAGTGGAAGAGATACACCAGAAGGCAGGGAGTCAAGTTGCTGAAGTCCAAACCTTTCACCAACCATTGCTAAAACAGTAAGCTGCTCCTTTGAAGAATGCGACCCCGTGGCAATGTTACAGTAAACACCAGATGAAAGCTTCTTTCCTAGCAAATTAGCACCTGATAGTATACTGTAAAAGCAAACTATTTTCCGTGCCAAACTAGCCACATGGCATCCATCTTTGCAGAGTAGAGATGGAAGATCACTAATATTAGCAGAACTACACCCATGTTGCAAGCAGTTCTCAAGCCATCTGAATAAACTTGGAGGGATTTTAGGGGAAATGGTTGTTCCAGATTTCAGAAACTTTTTACAGGTGAGGGGGAAATCACGGATATAATGGTCTAAGTAATTGTCCTCGCCGAGAAAATTGGCAATGTTGCATAAGAGAATTGCTAGATACTCTAAGTCCCTATAGTAGCCAACAGCAATCATAAAGAATCAAGGCAAAATATATATTAACAGAAAGAAAATGGAAAATGAATTGCAATGGAAAATACAGTCTAAAGATCACGATGAATTGCATAAAGCAGAATCAAATTAGGGAATAACCAAAAAGACAGTAAATAAAAGTGGTCAACACTCACGCACGGCACAATTTATTTTGGCCGGGAAGCATAGTAAAGCAAGTCTAATCCCATTACTTCACAGCTAAACCTAAAGATTTTGCAAAACATAATGAAGTAGAATATGGCAGATGAAAAACTTTGCAATATAAAAGAGGTCTAAGACAGACTATGAACTGATGAATTATCTTTACTTTTAGCAGTTTCAAACTTTTACTAGGAAAAGCCAGATCATTAGACTGAAGAGAGCATCTATGTTGTGAGGGGAAATTTATATTTTTTAAATGTGAAATTCTTGAACTTTGTCTCCTATCAATGATGTTAAATCCCTTTAGCTGCCTCAGGACATAGAGCTTAAATAACAACAAATCAGAGGAATATAAGGAGAATACATCTTAAAAACAGAAGACCAAAGCTACTCATGTGTTAAATAAACCTGAAAACTAAAGTACAGTACTCTTTGTCCCTGTCTATAAGACCCTCTAGCATTTTTCACATATATTAAGAAAATTTTGTAGTGTAATTGATGTGTATTATTTGTGTATGATGACTATTACTAAATTTCTCTTAGTGTATAGATGCATTCAATGTTGACTTTTCATATTTTAATACAAATCGGTGGTATAAACAAGGGATATATTTGAAAAACGAATAATAAATGTATCTAGAAATTTGCAAAGTGGCTTATATTTAGAAAACAAACAAATGCTTCAAAGGGATCGTATAATTAGGAGGAGAGAGGGTATAAAATGGATATTGTTTTAGACCACGAATATTCATATGAAATATTACTGATGGAAAAATGTTGGTGCATAATTGAGAAATGAAATAAAAGCAATAGGCAGCTACTAGGCTTAAGCTTATCCACATTCTGATCATATCAAGCTGACTGACATATAACACTGAACTAAAAAGTAATAGAGGTTAATGGCTAGGTTCACCAAACCCAATCAATCAGGGTAGTAAAACTAGACAAAATACCTAACTGAATAGATATAAAAGGTGAAGCTATAGCGAGGATGCCTGAGACTAAAATGAAAAAACAACCAAAAATATTTTTAAATAAATATCAGAGAAAATGTAAAGACATACCTTTTGCGAAGATTATCCAGTTTCAAGCTCTCGTAGAGTGCATGAAGAGATTCCAGACATTCTATTAACAGTTCGATATAAAATAGCTTTTCAGAACTTTGTGTACCATCTATAGATGATGTAGAAGAACTTGACTCCAGCTCATTGAGTGGCAGAGCACAAGATTTTCCAAACAACGAGTTTACTTTGCAGAAATTATTGTGAAATTGGCTGCTGAGAAGGAAGTTCCAAGCGCATTGTGGCACTAAACCAGAACACTTTTGAGATACAATGTTAGATTTTCTGCAGATTTTCATAATTACACGACAAAAAGAATCCCATTCTGAATCGACATTAGATTCAGCTTCTGAGAAATCAGTGGGATAATCATCTTTCCAAAGAAGACCAAGAAAATGTCTGTAGAAACCAGAATCAATCCCCTCAGCAAGAGCTGTGATGCAATCATTAGCTAATGATGAAGAAGGACTTTGCCGTAATGCACATCTAAACATCTGTTATAAAAAAAAAATGCAGAAATATCAGAAGTTACAGTTTCAAAGAAACAAGGACCATTGTATTTGCCAAGAACCTTGTGTGTGTCAATTTTAAAGTGAAAATGGAAAAGAAATAATCCATAAATACCTGCTTATTATTTACTATCACATTGACACGCCCTTCAACAGCATCAGCAAGGCCAGTAATCTTTAAGGCATTGGAAAGAGAGGATGTTTCTGGAAGCTCTAAATCATGCAAAATCTTGTCTTTATTTAAGCAAGAAGGTAGCACATATCGGCATAAGCACTGCTTCCCAGACTGCGATATTACAAAGATATATCAAACTTTAGTATGATGTCAGATGATTGAAATGAATTATGAATATCTAGGCAATAAAGATCGGTCCATGGAGGGTTTACAGGAACATATATGAAAATTTTCAGAAGACTAGAACAAGTTATCAGATGTAGCTCTTGTACTTATCAAGGGGAAAGCCTCTTTACAAAATTAGCCATATAGGAGTACAGATGAATAAGCCCAGAAGTAAAATATCACTGAGGAAAGGGGAGGCCAAAAACTTAATCAGTAAGAAAAGCTTGAATAAATGTTAGTCTCAGTGGTATACAGTTTTATGGATTTAGTCCCTAAACAAAATTCTAGCCGACTTTAATCCATGAAACATAGGAAATTTGATTTTGGTCCTTGTTTTGGTTTTAGTCCCTATAGTATTTGTCCATGTTGGAAGTAGTCTTTATTCTAGGGACTAAAATCAATATGGTCGATATATTACAAAGAATCATTCAAAATGGACAAATATTATTGATTAAAACCAAAACAATGAGGACCAAAAGCAACCTCTACTGTGTTTCATATATTGTAACCAGCAAAAAAAAAAAAAAATACAAGGACTAAAGGGAAGAAAAAAAAAGGTGTATATTACAAGTATGAAGGATTAGAAAATTAATTTAAGACAATAAGAAATTAGAAAAAGGGCAACCTAATGCTATAGAGCTCTTGCCATGGCAAGGTCTAGGGAAGGGTTGGATTGGTTGTGGACAGTCTTACCTTGCATTTGCAAGAGACTAATTCCACAACTCAGAACCCCTGATCTCCGGTCACATAGCAGCAATCCCAACTGTTACGCCAGGCTCCCCTTTGACTAAAGAAATACTTTTTGAGAAGAAAAAAATCAAACAATTTCAGTTATTTAGAAGATGGGCAGACAATTGAAATGAAACACTTTTAAAAAAGACATATGAATTAAATTAAGATAAGAGAGTGGGAGAATTGGGAAACCCCCTAAGTCCTGACAGCAACAAATAAAAACTATACAAGCCATCATTTCATAAGAACTTCTGAATCCACTTTATTTGTGCAACAAAGAAAATTTTGTAAAAAGTCTTAACCATTAACCCACAAGGAGCTCAGAAAAGAATCCTATACCAAATACAATATACTGGTAAGGAAATGTAGGCATGTGATGATAAATCGATCGAGAAAAATGGTAGGACACTATATGCTCAACTATGCTAAAAGCTTACATAGAGAAGCAGAGCATTTTCTGGAGTCAAAACCATTATGTCTGAATATGGAAGTAGTCCAATTTTGACCCTGGGAAACACATTTTGAAGAAAATTATGTCCAACATTACAATGGAAATATAGAAAATTGGAAAAATCTTATATTTACCTTGGACGAGTCACCATCACAGGTGAAGCTGCAACTGCAGCTATGATCCAGCTCATATCAGGTTTAACATCATACACAATCTCATTATTTATTTCAACAGTTTGAAGACTAACAGACAACAACTTTCTTTGTTCTTGGTGAAAAAAGCATACAACAGGAGCTGCATCATCACCAGTAGCCATGAAGACCTAGTAATCATTTGAAGGGGAAAAACAATAAATTATAACAAATAAAGAATGTAATCAGGAATTAAGAATTGAACACATATATTAATTGAAGATCTTAGACTTTCACTGTTCTAAACTAAAAAAACAAAATTCCACTTAGATATTAATAACAATCAGACATTTTAAACAATGTATTTATACAAAGCATCTTGTCTGTTTGGATTAAATTTATTTTGTGCTCAAAATAACTTGTAATAACAAAATAAAATTGGGGATGGTAAAAAAGTAAAACCTCCTTAACAATTACAGAAGCTAAGTCAAGTAAGCTTAACAAGACTAACTGTAAATATATAATCAGAAACCAAATAATAAGAGGTAATAAATTTGAGCAAATTACAGAATGATGTAAGGGATAACAATGAATATATAAAATAAAAAATAGTGTATTAAAAATTGGAAATGCATAGTGACATAAATTCAAGAAAGAAAGTGGGAGATACAGGGCTAAGTGAGAAAAAACAAAACAGAGAGTACTGTCATAATGTGTCGATACAATAAAAGGCAGGGAACCACAATAAGGTTGAATCTAGCCTCCATCTACTATAACAGGAATGAAAATTCAAACAGTATATTAAAAAAATATTTAAAACAAATATATTACATGTACTTTTAGCACATAATTGTACTAAAACTTTACACTAACACAATTTTAACTATTAATTCATATCTGCTATTCAAGAAATACAAGTAAAACAGCATTTAGGTCATATAGCAGTAAGCATTCACATTTGAGAGTATTAACTGCTTAAAAGAACAAAGGAATCAAGTATGTCATTAACTGATGAATTGTACTTCCATTTTAAAAGTTTAAAAAAAAAAAAAGTTTAAAAAAAAGTAGTCCTAATCATATACACAAGCCCAATAATAGCCAGAAAGTGAGATAGTTGTATGGAAGCCTATTCAACCTTACAAGCAGCTGTTTGAGCGCCTTTTCCCTGCCATATTCTACGAAAGGACAGGTGTTTTGGCGATAAACCCATAGGATCTACATTCGATAAACCAGAAGCTGCCTCATCAAAGTTAGAATTGATGATTTCTGCAACCCACAAAGAATGCTGCATCTTGCCTGAACTCAAACCACCATTACAAAAATTACCAAGACAGGAAATCATTTAAAAGACCAGGAACCAAGTGCAAGAACTTTAATGAAAAAAACCTTTATTATAGGATGCCATAAGCGGGACCTGATCACTTGTCCAAATTGTCTTTTCGTCATATTCCTTCATAACATTCAATTTCCCTCTTTCTTCAATAAAAGTTGGCTCCAATTACATATAAAAAAAAAGGATTGAATCAAAAAACAAAACCAAGTTATACCAGAATAAGAATCTACCACAGTGAACGGCAACTTCACAAGACATAACCAAGAAAGAACTAAATCTGTGACAATCCATAGATTGTTGTAACGTACTAGCTGTTCATCCAGCGGATCCATCAAGATCAAATGAGAGGATACTAAACTTCCATCCCTCTTTTGGATATGATTAGATGCACTAAGCAACACATCACGGGGGCTAAGCAAAGGGCTTGTAGACGAAAACGAAACACGTGATGATGTGCTTGCTTCAACTTCCTGCTGGAGCAATAAACCAAATGGAAGAGGCCATATAGATGTGATTGTACGAGGAAGTTGAACTGAAACTACTTCACCTATTAAACAATAGGAAATTTGAGTTGACAAAACATTGAAATATGAAGAATTTCAAATTGATATGTAATGATTTAAAAATAACGTGAAATCAAAAACGGTAAAGGAGTATGAGACTTCCTACATTCTTGCTGACCCATATCGAACCATCGGGTACAAAATAAACCTCAGACAGACCCCCATTGGTCTGTTGCCTGGCAGAGCCTAATGTGACTAGTGGGAGCCATAGCTCCTCAGATATTCTGTTATACATTATGTTTTGCACAAAATAATATAAATATTTTAAGTAGGGTGGTGCTATGCTAAGTGTTCGTTTTGCAAATGATAGGTTCTGGTATTGAATCCAATACAGATGGCATTTTGCATTTACATAGAAAATTTTGCTAAAAACAACAAAATGAATCTTCCATGACTCGAACGCAGTAATAATTGTTTACAAAACATATTTTTCCACCTTGCCACATTGTCAAAATCAAAATAGTGACACATAAATAGTCAAAATCAAAGTATGTGTGTACAGTAGGGCTCTGCTATATGAAACACGTGGACTCATTTAGACGCCTTTTTCATTTTCTTCTCTATCAACAACAATAAATTAAATCAATTCCCGTATCATAAGTTTTTCTTTCCTTTTTCCATCATATGATAGTTGAACTTCGATAGTAAACTCACCAGATGTACTATAGATTGTCAAACGATCAATTTGTAATATACATAAAAGAGCTTCAGCTGTATGACCCAGATGACACCAGCAGACCTAACAGTTGCGAAAAATAGTTAAAGCAAAATGATCGAATCAATAAAACATAAAAACAGCATCAATTGCTACTAGGGAAAAAGTTTCTAAATTTAGGCTTTTAGTCCTCTGTTGCAGCACTTAATGGTTGCACTGACACTTAGCAACCATTGGCTGACTGGATAAATTTCAACCTCCTTGAAAACCCAAAACAAGTCATGTAAGCCTTTTTTGTATGAACGAGAGAATTTTAAAAAGAAAGAAGGATCAAAATAAAACAACATAAAGAATCTTCTTAAATAAAGAACCAAAAAAGGACTAAAATAAGGCCAACAACCTCTCAACACCCAGATGCATAACTACCAAATAAGTCCTCCAAAAGAAATATTATGCTAAACCTCACGGGCATATCATAAGAAAACCTATCCGGTTTATTATTGGAGATTCTCATGGAAAGGTTCCCATATTAAAGATAGAGCATACAATCACACGCTTGTACATAAAAACGCAATGTCCTGTAGTCGATCTTCTATCCACAATTGACCATGTATAGTGAGCATCAGTATATGCTTCACGAACCTCACTTCCATTCCATTCACTTAAAATTTATCCATATGGGGTTCCTTTCAAATATTGCACAATTCAAAGTGCATCTTGTAAGTTGTAAATGAATCTCTTTTGATTGGTGCATGAATTGGTTGATTAAGCTTCCAGGAAAAGCAACATAAGATCTAGTATGTGATAGGTATATAAGTTCCTAACCTTTGTTACATTTCCTTATCAACTGCATTATCTTCTTATGTGTTTCCAACTATACATTTGGATTAATTGGTGTACTTGAAGGCTTGCATATTGTCTTGCCAATTTCCTGCAGAAGATTGATGATGCATTTTTGTTAAGATATGAAGATTCTTTTCTTAGAGTATGCAATTTCAATTTTCAAAAAGTACTTCAATGTTTTCAATGTCTTAATCTCTAATTCCTTGGCTAAGTGTTTTCCTTATAGTTGCTGCTCCTTCCCATCATCACTTGCCACTATATTGTCGTCCACATACACCATTAACATTGTTACTCCCCCTTGTCTAGAAATTTTTAATAAATAGAGTATGGTCTCCTTAGCTTTATTTAAAGCCCAAACAAACCATAACTTTAGTGAATCTTCCAAATCATGCTCGTGTTGATTGCTTTAGTCGATACAAATCCTTTTGTAACTTGCACACAGTGTACTGTAGTTGGCAATATGTTCATAGAATCCAAGCGGTGCATCCATGTATAGCTATTTTTCAAGTTCTCCATGAAGGAGACATTTTTTACAATAAATTGGTGTGAGTTCCAATCGTAATTAACTACTAAAGATAATCACATAGACTGTATTCATGTTTACAACAGGAGTAAATTTCTCCGAGTAATCTACTCCATAAGTTTGAGTGAATTCCTTGGCTACCAATCTTGCCTTGTACCTCTCAATAAATCCATCAGCCTTATATTTGATAGTGTATACCTATTTGCACCCTATAGGCTTCTTTTCATTCGGTAGAGAAATCAAATCCTAAGTATTTTTTTTATCCAGTGTATCCATCTCCAAGCCCATGGTCTGTTTCCATTCCATGTCAAACAATGCCTCAGATAGAGGTGGGTATCGTTATATTGTTTAGGTTTGTGAGAGGGACTTTATGGAAAGGTTAAAAATGTTCAAAGCTTAGGTAGTTGAATAGAGGATAAAGTGTTTGAGGGAATTATAGTGTTTGAGAAATACATGGGGAATCTCCCTATTTCTTTTTGATACATTTCATGTAGAACCTGAGCACAGAACATCCTTCTTAGTCTAAAGAAACCAGCCGCTTATCAATCATAAAGAAATTCATTTATTTAACTCAAAATTGTACATAAACTCTAATCCTTGGCATCCAACCTTCGTGGTCTCAGAGTTGAAGACCAGAAATTTCGCCTACTACTTATGTGAAAATTATTTAAACATTCATGTTCTAAAATACAGTTTTATAAACTGCTTATATGCTATTAGAGTGAGAGAGAAAGAGACGGAAAATATTCTTTGTATTGAAATGAATATCTTGATCCAAAGAACACGTTACAAAGGGGTTGTATAGAATGCTTTACCTACACCAAGGAGAGGCTAACCTTATACACAGTGTAACTAACCTTGAATCACATATGCTAAGTAGGCATGTGTGCAAATACAAGCCATGTTGCTTTGACAGTTAGGCTAAACACAAAGCAACTACTACAATAGTATATTCATTGCCCATTATGAGTCTGTTTGGAAGTGCTTATCAAAATAAACGCTAATGAAGAAGCTCGTATAAGCTATTTTTATAACAAAGATAAAATTAATATATGTTATAAATTGTCTTTATTAGCTATCTTGAAGAAATAAGTTTTAAAAAATTTATGAAAAATATCATAAATTGTTTTGACTAAGTCTCTCAAACAGTGTCACAAAACTTATAGCAGTAAACAAGCTCAAATAAGTTAATCCAAGCAGGCCCTATATCTCATCCATTTTGTGTAGGAATTCAAACTAAATCGTATGACCCCATACTCACATTTTATCTGTGCGAGTAAATAATTAAGAAGATTTAAGTAAATACTAATACTAACAACCTATGTAGCACCGGCACCTCTGAAAAAATGTGTTCGTATTTGTGTCAGTATCAGACAACTGCACCGACATTTGTGATTACGTTTAAATTATTCATTTTTTCAAATTATTATTGGTGTTTCCGTGTCAGAGTCGGGTTCGTATTTGGAGCTATGAAGCATGGACTCCGACACGGACACCGGGACACGACACGGACACTCCGATACGGAGAATGTTAAAACATAGGACACCGACACCGCTATATGTGAGAGAGTATTTGAGATTTATTTATCCATCTATGATTTAAAAAGTTGAAAATATTCTAATCAAAATTAATATCTGTAATTCTTTATTGATAACATAACTTAAAAATATGTTTAACAACTTTAAATTTGTATGAAATTTGTCCAAAATATGTATAAAGGTGTGCTGAAGCAAAGAAAAAAAACAAATTTTTGTTTGAAATACTTGTTTGAATTGTCTGACATATGTGTTATGAGTGTCATACGGGTGTCAACAATTGATTCAAAGGGTGTCCAAACAAAGAAAAAAACTATTTTTTAGTGGACACTTGTCTGACTTTTCCGACACTTCTTTGACTTTTCCAACACGTGTCGTACGAGTGTCATACAAGTGTCGGACACCGCGACACGCCTACTCTTAGAGGTGTCCGTGCTTCATAGATTCGGAGTGTCCGTATTTCATAGCTAACAACTATCAAAACTAAGTACACTGAAACGGGGGATAGAACCAACCGGTAATTTGACTGAAAATGGGGAAGAATCCCCTTTGATTACAAACAATGGCAGCACTTCAAGGGTCAGCCTACCTCCCAATGCCGAAAGGCTCTATTACTCGCAAATTACAAGAGATGGCCCCCTTTATAATCCACCTATCTATTTATAGGAAGCAAGCCTTATTTAACCTAACTAACTCTCAACAAAACTACTAACTAACCGTTAACTAATTAACTCACTAACAATAGTAGACCTATCAACAGCATAGCAGCATTAAACCTAAACCTAACTTAAATTTACCCCATCCATCAAACCAAAGGTATGGCAGTGAAACTCTTACTGATTAGAAACAATAGAGAATTTCCAAGCAAACTCAAACCATTGCCTTCTAACTTAAATCAATTTGCAAATAAATTCTCTCAAACTTCTAAACTTCAAGCAATGAGTGAAATGAAAAACAACTATATCTTCCTTTATCACAATCACTATCTTTAACTAAACTAAAATCAGCTCAGCAGGAGCTATAAAGTAACGAATCCGTGATTACTTATTTCTAAGCACGAAAATAAAATACACAAACCTTAACAATAGAGGATTGCATAGTAAATCTCTTAAATACTCTTGCATCAATCGACCATATAATCCTGTAACAAATCCGTATACGTGTTAAACAAAGCCGAAAACAAATAATTAATAAAATGCAAAGTAACAAAAGAACAGTGGCAATTGAAAGTGAATTTCAATTTCAATTTTCAATTTTCGTTAAGAGATGAATTACCGTTTTCCTCTAATAAAAAGCTCGTGATCACCGCGATTATTCAACGCAGAAGCAACCTCATCGCAATGATCTTCAGCGTCTCTATCTCGAGCAATTTCTGGATCGAAGAGGAAGTATTCATAGTTTTCAGTGACAGTTTCAGCGGATTTACCGTCAAGAGCTTCTGCAATGAGTCCGAATGGTTTGAACTCGCCGAGCAGTGTTAAGCGACGCACGCCTATGGACATTGTTGCAGCTTGTGGAGAATTTACTGGGTTTGAGTTTAGTGGTGATGAAAATGAAAGAGATGAGTCAAATGAAAATGAAGTGTGTTGCGGAACGGGGACTTCGATTCCCGCTCTTTGTGTTTTGGTTGAGTTTGATTTTGCCACCGAACCGGTGTGTTGGGTTTAGCGGCTTAGTTCTTAAACCCTAGGTTAGGGTTGTATATTTAACCCCTGGTTATACCTCACACCCCTTATATTGTATGAAAAGATAAAATTGATCCTAAAAAATTATTTCTAAAAATTTTAAAATTTTACTGTGTTTGGGATGGAAATTTGAAATTCTTTAGGTGATATCGGAAATTTGAAATTATTATCAGAAATTTCAAAAATAGTGAGTTTTTCATAGGAAATTTCAAAATTAATGGTATTAACATTGAATTTTGTAATGAAAATTTCATAATTTCCAGTATTTCTTTATCAAAAATTTCAAAATTTTCGATAGTTATAAAAACATGATTTTGTACCAAAAATTTTAAAATTTCTAGTATATGTCATGGTTTTTGTATCGAAAAATTTGAAATTTTTTATATGTACAAAAAATTTGTTTTACACCTGAAATTTCCAATAGTTGTCTGTTTTCTCAATATTGATATTTTTCTTCTTATGCAGTGAAATCCAGAGACAGAGACGGCACTATTGTAGGGAGAGTTGTTAATCGAGTGGCAGATCAGAATGGGGCTGACAGGGTGCTGATGTTGAGTCTTCCCGAATACGAGCAGGACAAGTGGCCCCAACCGGTTCACACCGAAAGTAGTTGGTTGAGCGGGGTCATTTTTGGGCACCTCGTTCCACTCGACGCTGACCGATTTGATTAGTAGAGCAACCTACATATGAGGCAGTGCCATATGTTCTTATAGGTCATCCAGTTCTTGATACAATTGTTGAGCCGATTGTTGATATAGTTGATGAGGAATTTGTTGAAGAGGTTGCTCGGGTGGTCTAGTTAAATGTTGTTGATGTTGAGTCGGTCTCACTGGTTACTGTTGACACAGAGGTTACGGCTCCTTCGATTGAGTCTTCTGTGCACATGGATGAAGGATTCTCTGGAGGACCCATCGACCGGTCGATGCTTACAGGGTATGTTGAGCATGCGACCTTACAACTATGGCAGGGAAAGGTATATGCCTTTTATGTTTAACTTTAATTTTTGTTTATATATGTTTAGTAGGTATTGACTAATTTGTTTTTTTCACATGAGTGACTCACAATGAAAGTGACATCGTATGAGTCAAAGATGAAGGACTTCCTGAAGATTCTGATGCCAGAGGAGGTCAGTCGGATCAGACAAAACTTCTAACTGCTTGATTTTGCCCACTGCTTTCTCATTATGATTGATGTTCCCTTACTTAATGTGTTTGTTAAGAGGTGGCATAAGGAGACATCATCATTTCATTTTACGTTTGGGGAGATGACTATCACTCTGGATGATGTCTCTGCATTGTTCCATCTTTCCATCGGTGACAGATTCTGGACGGTTCCTATACTTATCATGACCCTTGCATGTTATGTGGTTGCACGTGATTTGGGATTTTCTAAGACAGAGGTGCATAGGGAGTTTGGTGAGACCAGGGGTTCGCACATTTGTATGTCTTGGCTTCGGAAGATATACGGTTTGTAACACCTTTTTTACCCCACTTCAAAATATAATAGTATTATTCAATAAAATCAGAGTTTCATCAAAAAGAGTATCACATTTCATCTTTTAACAAACATCAAAAACATCACCATTTTGTCTTGTCCCGTAACACGGGTTCCAACATGTATTCACATCTAATACCAACGTTATTACGCAATAGATAATAAGTCATCAACTTCATCAACTCAATAAAGAAAATTCAAAGTTTAATTTTCAAAACATCATTAACTCAAACAATCTTTAACGACTAGTATCAACTCAGAAGTAAAATAAAGTGAACACAACGGTTCTCAAGCGTTCCCATCCCGATGTTACACGACACATAGCAGGACATCACGCCTAACTAAATAAACGACAAAAGGAAACGACACTCCAAGCTACATTCATGCACCAAGCTTATTCTTGAGTATCTACAGGATGGCATAATAGATCATCACCAAAGGAAGGCAGGGTGAGTAATCATGAATCAATATAATTGACATAAAGTAAAGATAATCATGCAATATTCTTCATATAGAAATACATCATAATTCTCACCCATCACAACATAAAACTCATCAAACATTTACTCAACACATATGCATCATGCTATGTCACCAAGAATGAAATGCATCTTCATAAATACATGTGGTATCAATTTCAACATGTGATGAACATTGGGTCATCTATCCTCCACAATGGAGCACAACATAATCAGCATAACCCCGATCCACACTATGGGACCGAAGCCTCCAACAACATAGGTATGCCATGAATGCAATGATACAACAATTCAACATAATCAACATAATTCAACATTTGCATCGGCATTCATGTTAATAATCGACATATAATCAACTCACAACTTAACTTCATTTCTATCATTAAAATGATCACTAAAACATCAACATAAATCGTGGCAACAAGTATAATATATCACGACATCAATATATTATATCTACACATCATTAGACAATTTTCTGCAATTAAATCATAAATTTTTTACTTCCAGGGTTTGCCAAGCGACCCTCTTGTTTGATAAGCGGCCTCCTCTCGGGTTGGTGAAAGTTCACAATTTTCACTGCTCGCTAAGAGAGCATCTGCTCGTTAAGCGGGAAGGCAGAATTCAACATCCAAACCCTACGATGACAGCAAAACTCATGCTACGTTTTTTTTACTCAAAAACCTTTCATCATTTTTAATCACAAATTTCAGTATAAAACCTATAACTAACACACATACATCATTTACAACACACAACACACATCAATTCATCAATAATCCCTCAATTATACTCATCGAATCCTAGGTTTTTCCCTAAAACCCCAACTATCCCATTACCTAAACTCTACATCAAGAACATTGAAAAGTGATGCTCCCCATACCTTAGAGTGAAACTTTCTACTGTCTTTCTCAAAATCTCCGAAAAATTATTCAAGCATTAGCCTATCCTCTTCTGATCTTTAGAGTTTTTCTCTCTTCTCTCCCAAACGCGATCGTGAAAACTGATCGTATTCCAAACCCTCAACTTCCTCTTGTCAATCTTACCCTTAGGACCCCAAATATGTTTTCTACAATCTACCCTTACTAATTCTCCACAAAAGACCATTATACCCCTCATACCTCTAATTTCTTTATTTAATTAAATAATAATATTCAATTAAATAATTTATAATATCCATTTAATCTTATAAATCAACAATTTCATCATAACAACACCGAAACACATCACAACATGTCATATATTCATAAATAATTACCAATAACTAAAATTATGAATTTTAGGGTGTTACATGATCGGCTTGTAGCTGCTGGGAGGTATGAGGTTACCACTAGAGCGTACATGCTACATATAATAACATGTACTCTCTTTGTGGATAAGTATGATGTTTATATCGATGTCTGGTGCGCGTGTCTCTTCAATAGCCTTTAGGACACCAATTAGGCTTGAGGTGTGTTGCGTTGACCCAATTGTATACAGCCCTTGGAGTGGCGACAGTCTTTGAGACCAAACAACTTGTTGGTTATTTGAGTTTGTTACAAGTAAACTTAACATTATTATTTTTTGTTGATTTCTTATTTAATTGTTGTGTATTTGTTGTGCGTTTCTTATTTAGTATTTTTTGTGTTTCTGTTTTGATATAAATGATGGATATATGAGCATTTACCCACCATTTGTGACAGAATGGTGCAACATTGCGAGGTGGGGGCCCACAAGAAAAGAGATGGAAGACCAGGCAAGCACATATTGATGGTGTTGCACATTCATATCACCCCATTGTTACACTAGATTTTCTGACTTAACTATAAATGGCAAGTATTTGTGAGGTTAACCATAAATATGTCATATGGAAGATAAAAATAGAACGAGTCAATATGATTCAAGGTCGGAAATCGCCCAAGGTGATATTGGTCGAACATAGTATGGTTGAAGGACATAAAAAGCATGGGGACTCAGTGAAATTGAGTACTATGTTATACTAGACACATATTAAAATTGAATATCATACCTTGTTGGCAAAGGTTGTATTCCATTATTACAATGGACGATACATTGAAACATGTTACTTTAACATGGTCGACGTCAAAGGCTTTAGTGAGGTTCTTTAGTTCTTGGAACCAGTAAAGCAGTTGGAATATTCAAAAGAAGGAAGGTAGGAACTGTCAGACCCTAATTTTTGACCCTAAGATTTTTCGCATCTCATCAGCATCTTGCATACAAACAAGATCACGCACTGTTCGTTTATCCTTTTTCAGTTGCAGGTTTATGCTTCACAGAGGATCGCCGTGTTTTTACTTGTCATTATTTGTTTATATTCACTAACTTCTAACCAAAATACCAAAAATATGTTGCAGTTTGTTTCTTCTTCTTTTCTCTGTGATTGCAGGTTTCAAAGATAAGGCAGTGATTTCAATTCAGATGTGGTTGTTCAATTACAATTCAATTCATATGAATGTTTGACCTAATCATTGGTCAAACTATCAGAAGATTGTTTCAACTGCAAGTTGTGTGTGCCAGTGGTTTATTCCTCAGACAATGCGTTTTCAAAGTTCAAGCTGTATTGTGTGTGAAAGTCATCAGTTACCGGACAGTGTTTTGTGCGAAGTTTGGTTCGAATATTCAATGTTCATCAGTTCATCAGTGATTCGTTTGTGGATTTATTTTCTTCAAATAATCTGGGCAATTTTCAGAGGATTCAAGTGATTGTAGCTCAGATTTGCAAGATTTAGTGTTGGTTGTATTCGTTATTATCAGAGGCTTGTGGAAGAATCCAGATTGGTTTTGGGTTGAATAATCAATTTCATATCCATTCTCATTCGTTTACAAAATTAGTACATATCCATTTCATAAATAATTTTCTTTCTAAACCAAATCCATTTTTCTATTATATCCAATTTTTCATCCATTCCAAAAAAAAAAACGATTATTATCCTATATAATCCATTTTTGATTTTTTATCCACAAAAAAAACCATTTCTCATAATAACCATTATTCTAAATCATTTTTTTTATTCCAATTTCTAAAACCATTATCCAATAACCATAACCATAGTTATCTTTTCAATCCAGTTCATTTTTTTTAAAACCAAATAGCCAATTATTGTATCAAAATCCAATCCCTTTGCTAAGCCCATTTTTAATGACCCATCAACCCATTTCTTTATGGTTTCTATACAAAACAATTTTGAGAAAAAAATTTAAACAAAAAGCCAATCAGTCCTTTTTCCAGCTTGCCCCTTTTTCCAGCTTGCCTCAATTCCATTAACTTCAACACCCAAGCCATCCAGCCTTCTCCAACGCAAAACGTCAGCCCCACACTTTCAGCCAACTTGCAAGCCGCATGAGGCATCACACAAAGCCAAACATTTCCAACAGTCCACAAGCCAGCCAGTTACACCGTGTACTATCACGTCACGCACACCAACATCAGCTCTTCTCACGCAAACTCTCAGCCGTCAAACAGCCTTTCCAAAATTCAGCTTCAACTACACACATCAATAACATGATTTCGCAAGACATCAAGTTCACAAGTCGTAGCTTTACACCAGATTCAAGCCTCAACCGCACACAGCTTCACAAAACAACATCACACTTCGCCAGCTACCAGCCAAACGCAGCTACACCAATAGCACCAACAACACTAATACAAGCAAAAGAAAATGCAGCTTCAGCCGCACGGCTTCAACACACAAATAACAACAGGCCCACAACACGTCCATACGCAAGCCCATCCAAAACGCAGCTTAGCCTGAAAACATCACAAAAGCAACAACCCAGCTACAATACATCAAACGCAAGCATCACGCACCTGAAACGCACGGCAAGCAACTCCAAAACGCACCTGAAGAGTGCACAAAACGCAGAATAAAAAAAATCAAAATAGCACACACCAAAACCGTGAACTCCAAACGCAAAAATAAGCACAAAACGGCATCGAAATTTCAGATTTAAATCCTCCATCATCCCTCTATAAATTCAATCAATTCCTCTTCAATTTTTCAAGCTTGAAAGCCCCTAGAACCCCTGCACAAATCACTTCAAGCTTCAACATAAATCTTCACCATCATCATTTTCGTTCATCAATCTTCATCCATTTCATCACTAATTCAACCTTCAATTCAATTGAATATCACAAAATCCAACTCGCACCTCACGATTGAGAGAGGCAGATCCATATTTGAAGAAGGAGAAGTGCGGCGGTGATATGTTGTTGGTTTCTGACGAGGATTGACGGAGAGAGCCGCGGAGAATTTCTGCTTGAAGAAAGGGAACGATTTCGGTCGGCATTGATTTTGGGAGAGGAAGGTGAATAGTGCCGCAGTGTTATATAAGGAAGAAGAAGATTGTGTTCTTCTGAATTTTTTTTATATAACTTATTTTTCTCTTATTTTTTTCTGGTTAAAGAGTTGTTTGGGCCTTGTTCCAATGGGATCCATTTGCTATACACCATGCCTAAATCATGCGGATCCCCCTCCCTTTTGACTTTTTCTTTTCTTTATTATTTAATAGTTTTGTTTTATTAAAAGTTTGTTTTTTCAATTTTATTTTGAGATAAGATTCAGAAAAAGTATTTTAGAAAGTATTTAGAAAAGAGATTTTAAGAAAAGGATTTAAAAAATATTTTAATTTCTTTATGGATTTATTTTAAATCCATATTTGGTCGATGAAAATCTCTGATTCGTAGATTGTTGGTTTTCGAAGATGTTTAATCTTCATTATTTCAAATCTATGGATGAATGATCATTTGGATCATTCTCCATACTTTGAGATCGTGATAGGTTGCCTTCGATAAATTCAACGAAAATCCCGATTAAGATTAGACCATTCCTTTTCTTTTCGTGCGACATGTTCTCGGAGAATGATTCATTATATCATTTCTCTAACATGTATTAGTACAAATATTTTCCACCTTAATTGGTGGTGGCCGGCCTCATTTGTAGGGTAATTACTCCGTAAATTACTCGGCGATTGCTTAACATAGACCTAAACTTGTCCCGAATTCGGAATAAGATCCATTTGGATCCGGTTGCCTCGATTTTGGTTATCTTTTTGTGGTTGTGTTTGATTAAGTTCATCATACCATTTCTATGTAAATATTATAATAATATTAATATACTAACCATTTAAATTCAATCTCTCGCACCTTATCCTCTTTATTTCAATTTCTCGCTCCTTATCTCTTTTATTATGCTATTATCATATTATATCATCTATCATATTGTTTATGTTTATATTGTTGCTTGTGATTTTTCTTTTGTCCATTTGGACACAAAAATATTAATAAAGGATTAAACATCTAAAAGATTTGTGACTTTAATTTCGGACTATGGTTACTATCCTTAGCATTGGACTTGGAGTTGGACTTAGATTCTAGGATCTATCCCTTTGCTTGAGTTGTTATGGATTGAAGACTTTGGCTCCGATTAAGTTCACTTGTTTATGAAGATGGGAATCCGATTGTTTCAAACAATGCTTGCCATATGGTTTGATCGCTCTTCTCTTAACTTTTAAATTCGAGTCTTAGGATAGTCCCTTCATCTCTTCCCATCTTCTTAAATTTTCAAATCTCCTCCCTATTTTCAAAAACTTTCTTTGTTTTCAAACTTCAAACATTTTTCTCAATCAAACCTTGACTTAGGTCATGCGGTTTTACTTTTTTCACTTCATTTTCTTAATAAATGCTAAACCACATAAGCATATCGAAATTTTTCTTCTCAAAACTTTAAAACATTCAAAACTTATTCAATTGATTTTGTGCCCTTGTGCACGTTTCTTTTAACCTTTTTTATGTTTAGATATGATTCATTCTTTCTAGCGGAATTATTCGCTAAAGAATGACGACTTATCTTTACATTTTAAAATCAATTCAACTCATTGTTTCTTTTCAAATTTTGTACCACGAACTACGAGGTTTTGATCTCGCATTGCATTTTGTGGGTACATAGGCATGAGATATTCGTCTCTTCAAACACAAAAATCTTAAAAAACATTCTTCTTCTCATCTCTTCAATCTTTTTTTCAAGCAAACCAATTTCAGATTAAAAAAGCAGTAAATATTTCAAAGGGCTCCCGTGGAGTACCACGGACATTTCGGGTGCGTAAAACCTTCCCGATTTGTAACTTATCCCCTTACCCGTTCTCTGTTTGTTTCTTTTAGCTTTTGCTTTTAGATTCATTAGGTTTTGTTCGTTCTTTTTCCTTTTTCCTTTTGGAAATAAATAAAAATGCGGTGGCGACTCTATGTACCTTGAGTTAAGTTAATTAATAGCTTACACTCACGATTTTACCGCTACAGAAAAGTGGCGACTCTGCTGGGGAGTCAATCTCTAAGTGGATTCGGCCTACTTTGATTTGTTTACTGCTTTAGTTTGATTTGTTTGTTACTTGGTTGTTCTGTTTCGGTTTTGGTGATCCTCTGTGAGATAGATTCTAACCAGGATCTGAGTGGAACTTATGATAGGACGGCGATATTCGAAGCGATACGCGATGGAGTAGTCCAAAGCGATATCAATTTGATAATCTCCACTCGGTTAGGCTCTCTTGGACTATCAATGTCATGACGAGTAATCGTACGTGGCATTATTTTCCGACCTTGAGCTGATCATACTGAGGACTGTAGAACCCTTAACCAATCCAAGCCAATTTAGGAACGTAGTGCGGAAACTATCTGAGTGTAAACTTAAAGTGGTTGTCACGCGATACTACACTCGGACGAGGTCTATTTTAAGAATGTTATCGGTTGGGGAGTAATCCAACGTACCGATAATATTCTAAAGATGGTTGTTAACTCTGGGAACCTCTGTTAGCACCCTTTTGGTTTTTTGCAGGTACAATAAAGACAAACCTTAGTACATGCCTTTGTGGGTTGTTGGTTCTTATACCTTGACTCCATGCTCGTGATTCGAACCTTTGAACCTGTGTGCTCTGCGTGATCTTGTTTATGGTTGTTGCATCTACATATTCATCATGATCATCTTCACAACCATTTTTCATGGAAAATAATTCTGATTATTGCAAATATTGGAAAAAAGTAAATATTCCTTTTTGTCAAGATTTTTCATGACCATATTCTCGATGTTGACCATGTTTACAATAATCGAGTTGTTTTTCTGAAAATGGGAGTGAACATTACATATCATTGCATCCTCGCATATTCTTGCGTTCATCCGAGTTGTGTGGGAACTCATCCCGGTTGTTTCTTTCTTCAGTTGTCTGTTGATCCGTCAAGCTGACTCCTCATCATAGATACGGTACTAGAGCTGCTAACAGATTGAGAGCTATCAGATTGAGAATGGAACACTAAGAACAACATAACATGGAAGTCCGGATGGAGATTGATGAGTTGGAGGCCGGTATGACCAGGCTCACTGAAATGATGCAAGTTTTGATTGCTCGAGGTGAACCACCTCAAAGGACTGTTATCTCTGAAGTTTTTACTGCTGTTGTTGATCCTCCTGTTGTTCAGTAACCGGTTTCTACTTGGCCAGAATATGGGTTACCTCCGGATTATGTGTCAGTTTCTGCTACTGCTCAAGTGGGTGGTGTTGCACCCCAAAATTTGCCCTCACAATACAAGACTTTGTGTGCTAAGAAGGTTCACAAGGTTCACAATATTCACAACACTTACAAGACCTTTCACGAGGTTCATGAAGTCTACATGTCACTTTATGAAGTTCACAAGGTTCACAAGATTCACAACAGTTACAAGACCTTTCATGAGGTTCATGAAGTCTACATGTCACTTTATGAAGTTCACAAGGTTCACAAGATTCACAATGCTTACAAGACCTTTCATGAGGTTCATGAAGTCTACAAGTCACTTTATGAGGTTCACAAGGTTCACAAGATTCACAATGCTTACAAGACCTTTCATGAGGTTCATGAAGTCTACAAGTCACTTTATGAGGTTCACAAGGTTCACAAGGTTCACAATACCTCCCATGAGATTCACAACACATTTTATGATGGTTCACAAGGTTCACAAGGTTCACAATTGGTCAGAAGAGTTGACAATTCCCTCAGACAATGCACCTCCTAAGCAGTGCATCCAGAACTAGGGTTTTGACTTTAATCAGGCTAAATGAACTTCCAAGGCTTCAAGTGAGTTTCATAACATCTTATATGTGTGTAAGAACCCCCATGACAAGTTTCAAGACTTTTCTCAAAGGTTTGCTCAGTCAAATGATCAGATAAGTCAAAATCAGTCAAAGTAGTTAAAAAGTCAAACTGAGGTCAACCGTGGTCAAACCAAAGCCAAACTTCATGACTTTTTGCCAACATCAAGTATATGAAGTAAAATTCATCATTTTATCAAGGGTTAATCATGATTCATCAAGGAGATTCCAGATCATCAAGAATCAGGAGTTTCTAAATTAGGGTTTCCTTAGTAAAAGTCAACTGAACTTTGACCAGCCATAACTTTCACATGCTTCATCACCAAGTCTCCATCCAAAGCTCATTTTGAAGGAAATTGAATTCTCTACAACTTTGTGTCTCACAAGCCAAGCCCAAAAATGCTTCATTTGAAAGGTATGAGCTAAGACATTATAGGTCATTTTGAAAGTCAACAAAAAGTCAACAACTTCAAAAGGGCATAACATGAGATTGGTAAATGATATGGACATGAAACCAGTGGGGTTGTTTAGAGGACTCTTCAAGCTTTTCAAAATGTCCAAAAACACCCTCATAGCATTAAAATTGAAGGATGTGTGCCCTTGCAAAGTTGGGAAATTTTGGGTTGGTTCATGAAGAAAATGGAGGTCTAAAACCAATTTTTTCCAAATGGGCTTGCCAAATAATGACCCAATCCACTTCAAAACATCTTGCACGAAATTAAATTGATTTATTCATAATTTTATTCATTTTGTTTTTATTTATTATGATTTTTATATTAAAAAATCATTTTAAATTCAAATAAAATATAAAATAATGAAAATTAAATTTGATTTGGTTTCTAGAAGGTCTTAAATTATATTGAGACTTGATTGATACAAGAGTAATGAGAATCATACCAAAATAGCAAGTGTTTATGCAAGAAAATTTGATTTTCAAAGGCCATCTTTTTGAATTTTTTTTGGATCAAATCTTCTACACAATGACCTAATTTTTCAGCCTCAATTGATCATCCTATAAGTACTTAACACAACCCTAGAACAAGCCACGAATTTCCAGCCTCCCAAGAGTAAGTTTGCATTGTTCAAAAACCATCCAAAAACTCAAATTCGGTTTCTACATTCCAAAGAATTTGAAGGTATTTTGAGGACACAGCCATGACTATTGGACATCACTGAATCATTATCAATCATCATTTGCATCAAAAGCCTCATGAATTGCATAAACCGAGCCAAACTTTGTTCTTGAATGTGAATTTTTCGATTCCATATATGCACTTGATTTAAATGAAATTTAATGTTTGTTTGATGTTTGTGATGATGATAGGAATGTTTCTGGACAGTTACCTTGAAGCTTGGTACCCTCAATCGTATTCCACCATTGTTAGGGTTTGAATGGCCGAATTAGGGTTTTACAATTTAGGCAATATAAACGAATTCTAATAACATGGATTGATAGTATGAACCATAAGGAACTCAATGGTGTCTTCAATTTCATGAACTTGTACTGTTTCGTTGGTGTTTGGTTTTCGCAGGGTGTAAACATGGAAGAACTTGCATGAAAATTCGCTGGAAAAGTTGCATGAATTTTCGCAGGTATCATGAAGAAGATGAAGTTGGCCTGGCGCGAATTTCAGATTTGAATTTTTGTTTTAAAATATTATGTTATTATTCTGTTTGTTTATCACACATGAACATGTGTCCCAGTGGAAAGAAGCGCATGTGTGTGGCTATAAGACCTGTGTTCGAATCCTGGCTTTGTACATTTTTTTCTTATTTTTCAGGTTAATCATGAAGCTTAATATATTATGCATTATTGCCATTCCAATATCAGATGCGCTCACCCAGCAGGATTGGCAACGTACTTGTATGATACTGTGAAGGTCCTGGGTTCGATTCCCCCCCAGGCCTTTTGGTTTTTCTTATTTTTTGTGATTTTCCAGGATATAGAACAAAAAAAAAACAAATGGACTCACTCTTCTTACACCAACACATGCGTGGCCCAGTGGTTGTGGTTGCTGGCATAGGTTCATGAGGGCAGGATGTCCTGGGTTCAAACCCCAGCCAGGTAAGTTTTCAATTTTTTGTTTCTTTTTCTATTTTATCTTGTTTAATTAATTTTGTTTAATTATTTCTATTAATAATCATATATATACATATAATTAAATAATTCTACATACATATATTCAATATTCTCTAAATTCTAAAATTCTTTTTCTTAATTCAAAAATTAATTTTTTTTATTATGTGTTTAGATTATAATATGTATATTAAATTAATTTTGTAAATAAAATAAACCCTAATATTTTACAAACCCTAATTTATTTTTTCTAAAACAATTAAAAACCCTAATTTCTTTTTCTATTCTTGTTTAATATTATTATTTGTATTTAATTTAATTTGTACATAAATATGTTAAAATTTAAAATTCTTAATTAATTTTTCATAATATACAAATATTTTATTATTGTTTATAATTAAATATATATGTAAATAATTTCTATTTATGTTTAAAATTGCTAACTTAATTTTTTATTATAATTTACTTTTTCTCATAATATGTTCATAATTTATTTAATTTGTTTATAATTTTAACTTTTTTATAATTAATTAACATAATTGTTCATATTTTGCTATTAACCATTAAAATTTTGTTTATTATAATCTTTTGTTCATTATTATTATTACTAATCATGTTTATTGCTAACCCCGTTTAAATTGTGATTATTATTTTCACTAACCCCTATTATAATTATTTATTCTTGCTTATTTATTATTTTACTATTTATTTAAATTGCTTTATTATTATTTTGTAATTGTTCGTGGATGTAATTTTTTGTAATATTTAAATTATTTCTTTTTATGTCATGGTTAGTAAAATAGGGAGTGTAAACATGTATGATATTTAAAATTGAATTTAGATCATTTAAATTATAAGATAAATATAAAATTAAACACTCACACACGTAAGTCGATCTTTGATCGCCATCTCACTTTCTAGGGTTGCCTCTCAATGTTGCCTATTCACAAGGTCAAGTAGGGTGTATAAAGCACAAGTCCCTTAAAAGAAAAGTCATCTAGTCCCTTCATAATCAAAGATCAAGTCCCTTAAATGGTTGCCTTCACAAAAATCTCGTCCCTTTCGAATAATGATGACAGTCCCTCCAAAATGCTTAATACACCCTACAGTTGCCTACGTAAACAAATGTCCCTTCATATGTCCCTCACATCCAAGGTAATGACTACCTGTTCCTTAATAATAGGGATAGTCTTATCAATTAAAGGATTCAAGAACAGAAAGACTTAAACTTTAGGGTAGGTTCCTCATAGTTACTTGCTCACTATTTCAAAACAAATTTCAAATACTTCACAAATTTCAAACAATTTTCAAACACAAGTTTTTTACGCATCCGTACATGGATCATTATTAAACTCTTATATTCACACACTTCACATTTTCAAAAACAATTCAAAGTGAGCTAAGTAACTAAGAGCCCATGGATAACCATGGATGTAAAGGGTGCTAACACCTTCCCTTTACATAACTTACCCCCCGAACTCAAAAATCTTTTAAGGTCTTTCCTGTTCTTTTATGCCCTTTCCTTTGGATAAAATAAAAGTCGGTGGAGACTCTTGCTATCCGCAACATAACTAAAGTCAGTTCTCCCACCGTGTTACAGAACTGGCGACTCTGCTGGGGATTTGTTAAAAGAGGGGTACCCTTAGGAATTAGATCACTTTAAATTTGTTTGCTTTGTTTGCTTTACTTTACTTGTTGGGTGCTCTTATGTGTGAAAGATCCTAACCCGGATCTAGTGTACCTTAGGTAAATGGCAATAGACTAAGGAAACTGTACGGCGTATACCGATATGGTTGATCTGGTGGCCATAGTTAGTGTGACTTCTTGGTTGGTGCTTATGTTCCTTAAGTCAAGTTGAGGATAATATGAGGCTGCCATATGTTGTCAATACACTAACTGACTTTTAGAACCCTAGTCATCCCATCTTGGCCTTTAGAAAGTAGTGAGATAACCGGCTTTGGTGAAGACTGAAGTTGGTTGATACTCGATACTACACTCATTGAGATCTTAAACTTGGAGGGTTTTGGTTGGCAAGTAAGTTGCCTTCTAAACAACCACCCTTGTGAAGGATCAATGATATTGAGATCCCTTGAAACCTGGTTACTTTTGTAGGACAGGATGAACCATCTAACTTCAGGGGAGGGTACTTACCTTTAAACCTCATGCAAGCCTTTAAACCTAGGGCTATTGTGTGACTTGTTTGTGTGTGCCACATGTTTGTGATTGAGCATAACATCATAGCATCATCATGCATCATAAGCATAGCATTTTCACTAACCATTTCAAGGACCAAAGGATTTATCTTTGTTCTTTGTTGCAGGTCATGGCTTCAGCTCGTAGAAACACTATCAGGATCAACTTTGTGGGCATACCTGCTAAGCTTAAAGAGTTGGTTTCTCAAGTGTCTGATCATTCCCAGTTCATCAAGAGACATGGTCACCTATTGGATCTAGTCACCTCAGGGTTCAATGAAGACATGATGAGTGTTCTGTTTCAGTTCTTTGATCCTAAGCACCATTGCTTCACATTCCCCGACTACCAGCTGGTTCCAACTATGGAAGAGTTCTCTAAACTTCTGGGTATACCTGTTCTTGATCAGAAACCATTCACAGGCTTGGAAAAAGAGTTTAAACCTGAGGTTATTGCTGCAGCTCTACATCTGAAGAAGTCTGACATTGTTCTAGAAACGAGAAGCGGAGTTAAGGGTATTCTTGCTAAGGTGTTGATAGAGAAGGCTCAAATGTTCTTGAAGGCTATGAATTATGATGCTTTTGAGGATATCTTAGCCTTGCTGATTTATGGCTTAGTGTTGTTCCCCAATCCAGATCAGTTCATAGACGTTCATGCCATCAACATATTCCTGAGTCACAATCCAGTGCCTACATTGCTTGGAGACATCCTACATTATCTTCATACCCGTACTACAAGGGCAAGAGGAACTTTGATGTGTTGCATACCTTTGTTATCTAGGTGGTTTATTTCTCACCTTCCTCGCTCAGTAATGAAGAATGAGCAAGGGTTCATATGGTCCAAAAGGATCATGTCACTCTCACATACAGATATTCATCGGTGCTCCAGATCTATGGAGAATGTCACTATCATTGACCGTTGTGGGGAATTCCCTAATGTGCCACTTCTAGGCATAAGAGGAGGCATCACCTACAACCCCTCTCTAGCTTTACGACAGTTTGGTTACGCTCGGAGTGATGGTCCACATGACATGTTGATTCAGGGCATTGTATTTGACTACGACAACGATCTTCAAGGTTACCGTCAGAGATTCATACGAGCATGGGGAAAAGTAAACAAGGTTGACAGCAAGACTCTGGAGCCTAAGTACACTATTCCTATGGAGGCTTATCTCATATGGGTGCGATCTCGTGCTCAGACTCTCATGATGCCATATCCTGCTATCCTACCAGTTACCATGGAACCTGTTGCTGAAGGAGATACTGCTTATACCATCCTTCACCCAGACATGCCTACTGACATGGAAGACTTGCAGAGATCCTGGATCCAATTGAAGGAGCAAAGGGATACTTTTGAGGCTCATTACAAGGCAAGCCAAGAAAGAATTCTGGAACTAACAAAGCAACTTCACGAGGAGCGGAATCTCAACTCATACCTCAACACAAAGAGGAAACGTCCATGGGAAACTTAAAACCCCATCTCTTGTATTTATTGCATTTCATTTTCTGTAAGCCCAAGGGGTAAACAAATTTATTACTAATAAAAGTTTACCTTCTTGTTTGTTTAAGCAAATTTAAATCTTGCGGTCCTTGAAAACATTGCATACGCATTAATACATCATATCATTGCATCACAGGTTTCTTGTGCACAGGTATCTCATCTTCTCGCTGTTTATTTCAGTAATGGCTCTTGAGCAAACAGTTAAGGATCTCCAGGCACAAAATGCACAGTTCCAAGAGCTGATCCTGAACCTGTCCAAGGGGCAGGATGAATTGAAGACACTGCTGGCCAAGAAGACTAAGAAGACCAGAAGGTCAGGTGGCCTGATCAACATGGGAAGAAGGTTCAAAGGTCTTGCCAAGACCAAAGAACCAGTTGAAGACTATGAATCTGAAGAATCTGAGAAAGAGATAGGCAGTCTCCACAACACAATGGGGGACTCTGATTCTGAGGCTAATTACTACCATGAGCCTAATGAAGACAAATTCAAGATGCTGGTGGATATAATGGATGCTATGGAGTTGCAGAAGTCTTCTGGGCTGGATTTTGAAGATTTGAGTCTGATATCTGGGGTAGTCATACCCATTGGTTTCAAGGTTCCTACTTTTGTTGTTTATGATGGGGTCTCTTGTCCCAAGCTGCATCTGAGGTCTTATGTCAGAAGAATTCAACCTCACACTGCTGACAAAAATTTGTGGATCCATTTTTTCCAAGAGAGCTTATCTGGAGCTCAATTGGAGTGGTATTATCAATTGGAGAGTGTCAACATCAGGGAGTGGAATGATCTTGCTGAAGCTTTCTATAAGCAGTATCAATACAATGCTGACTTAGCTCCCACTCGTATGCAGCTGCAAAGCATGTCTATGGGTGCCAAAGAAAGTTTTAAGGAGTATGCTCAGAAATGGAGAGATTTAGCTGGAAGAGTTCAACCCCCTTTAACTGACAGGGAATTGGTTGATATGTTCATGTGTACGCTGAATGGTCCGTTTTACAGTCATCTCATTGGAAGCTCATCATCTGGCTTCACTGAGTTGATCATGACAGGAGAGCGAGTGGAAAATGGTATAAAGAATGGTAAGATCCAAGTGGGTACTTCTTCACCAGGTGCTGCAAAGAAGCCTCCCACTGGGAAAAAAGAATCCAATGCTGTTTATGGTCAACCTGATCGTAATAGAAGGCATCAGTCTGTGAGTGCAGTTCACATTTCAAATCCAACTCCTACAGCACCAGAGCAGCCACATGGCAACCAACAGAGGGCTAGAAGGCAGTTCACTAAGATCAACATGTCAATGGCTCAGGCATTGCAACACTTGTTGAAGGCTGAACTTATTACTTTGAAAGAGGCTCCTCAGAATCCTAATGTTACCTCACCCAGGTACAACCCCAATGCACGATGTGCATATCACTCAAACTGTCAGGGTCATGATACTAATAACTGTTGGGTCTTGAAGAACAAAATTCAAGATATGATTGAGGCTGGAGAGATTGAGTTTGATCCTCCGGGTACACCAAATGTGATTACTGCTCCCATGCCAAATCATGAGAAGACTGTCAATGCCATTGATGAAGATTTACATGTCTATTCAGTCGCAGAATTGACCACACCATTGTCTGTTATCAAGAAAAAGTTAGTACAAGCTGGACTCTTTCCAGGTTGTCGTGAAGATTGTTTGTATTGTACCTATAAGCCGGATAGTTGCTGGAGGTTGAGAGATGGAATTCAGCGTCTCATGGATAAGTATACCATAGTGTTTGAGAGGACTCCCTCATCTGTAGAAAGTATGGTGGATCATATTACTCAAGGTAGGAAGATTGAAGAAATTGACATGGTTGACAAAGTGCCGGTAAGAATCACTTCCAAAGGTCCTATTAAGATCACCCATCAGGGTCCAATCAAGATTACTGCTGAAGGCCCTGTGAAGATTGTTGCTGAAGCCAGAGTGGCTCCTCTGGTCATTACTACTCCTGGTCCTATCCCTTATACGTCTGATAAAGTTGTGCCTTGGCATTATGGATCTGATGTTTACATCCATGGTGTTAAGCAGGAGCCCTTAGCTGATGTGCCTGTTGATGTTGACAATATTGCTGGATCTAGTAAGATCACACAAAGCGGAAGAGTGTTTTCTCCACTAGTTACTTCCAAGAATGCAGCTACTCCTGCTGTTACTTCCACCACCGATGCTCGGGGCAAAGGTCCTGTTATTGAGCCTGTATCTACTGATGTGCCAGCTGCTGATGATCTCTCTAAGCAGATGGAAGAAGTATTGAAAATCATTCGCAAGAGTGATTATGACATTGTTGATCAGTTGGGGCATACTCCCTCCAAGATTTCTATGTTGTCTTTGTTGTTATGTTCTGAGGCTCATGCCAAAGCTTTGATCAAGTTTCTGAAGACTGCTCATGTACCCAATGCAATTTCTGTTGACCAGTTTGAGAATTGTGTTGCTCACCTGACCTATGATAATGGGTTAGGTTTCTCTGATGCTGACTTGACTCCTGCCAAAAGGGATCACAACAGGGCTCTGCATGTCTCAATTGAATGCAGGGGCACTACCCTGTCACATGTATTGATAGACAATGGCTCCTCTCTGAATGTGTTGCCCAAAGAAGTCCTTAATAAGCTGAGTCCTGAAGATGCTGTACTGAAGCCCAGTAATATAGTGGTAAAGACTTTTGATGGTTCTAGAAGAGTGGTGCATGGAGAAATTGATCTCCCAATCAAAGTTGGTTCTCAGGTTTTCAATGCTACTTTTTATGTCATGGATATTCGTCCGTCGTATTCTTGTTTGTTGGGACGTCCCTGGATCCATGGGGCAGGTGCTGTAACCTCTACATTACATCAGAAGTTGAGATATCCGGTAGAAGGAAAGGTTGTTACTGTCTATGGAGAGGAAGAATATTTTGTCAGCCATGTGAATACTTTCAAGTATCTGGAAATGGAAGGTGAATACATTGAAACTCCGTGTCAGACATTTGAAGTGGTTCCCTGGATTGTTAATGATTATGTAGCTCCTCCTACTGTCAAGAAAGTTCCTGTGATCACCAGAGTACCTCCAACAATGGCAATGGCCTCCCTCAAAGATGTTAGAGCTGTAGTGGATGAAGGTGGTTGTACTATTTGGGGTCAGCTTCCTGATATCCCTTACAAGTCTGACAAGTTTGGTTTGGGTTTCACTGCAGAGTCCCAAAAGGTTGTTCGTCGTGCTCGTGCTGTTCGTATCACTAATCAAGGGGTTATGAAAGATCAGATCAATGTTGTGGGAGACTATGATGAAGACTACAACTTGGATGCTTGGATTTTTCCTACTGTGGGTGCTGGACTCAATAATTGGAAAGCTGAAGATGTTATCCCTATCTCCTTTAGTCAGGAGTAAATGCTATTACTGTGTTGTTGTTTTTTTAAGTTTGTAATTTCTGAACAATTAAAACTCTCAAGCCTTGTGCCTTACCCGGGGCACAATGGTGTGCTTGTTACGGGCTGTCATTTCATTTGCATACTTCATTCAATAAAAATCAGTGGACGTTTCGTTTTAGTAAAATATTGTGTTCCTTGTCTTTCTTTTCTTTTATTTTTGCTTTATCAGCTATGTGTTCTTACACACACCCACATCACTAAAATGCAGATCCTCATCCACTCTGGATCCTGTTGATAACAGTTCTACTATTGCCAATTATAATTTCGAGAATCCGATCTATCAAACTGAAGACGGAAATGAGGACGATTGTGAAGTACCTGTAGAGCTTGCTAGGTTGTTACAACAAGAAGAGAAAGCCATACAGCCACATGAAGAGCCAGTCGAAGTTGTGAATCTGGGAACTGAAGAAAACAGGAAAGAGGTCAAGATAGGGGCTGATTTAGAGGATAGTGTCAAGAGCAGGTTGATTCAGATGTTACGTGACTATGTGGAGATCTTTGCTTGGTCTTATGAAGATATGCCAGGGTTGGATACAGACATTGTGGTTTACCGTTTACCAGTGAAAGAAGATTGTCGTCCAAAGAAGCAGAAGGTTCGTCGTATGCGTCCTGAAATGTCAGAAAAGATCAAGGCAGAGGTAATGAAACAGTTCAATGCAGGGTTCTTAGCAGTGACTTCTTATCCTCAGTGGGTTGCAAATGTGGTGCCGGTTCCTAAAAAAGATGGTAAGGTACGTATGTGTGTGGACTACAGAGATTTGAACAAGGCTAGCCCCAAAGATGACTTTCCGCTTCCTTATATTGATGTTCTGGTAGACAACACTGCTCAGCATAAGGTATTCTCTTTTATGGATGGTTTCTCTGGTTACAATCAAATCAAGATGGCTCCTGAAGATATGGAGAAGACAACATTTGTTACACAGTGGGGCACTTTTTGTTATAAGGTGATGCCATTTGGTTTGAAGAATGCAGGGGCAACATATCAGCGTGCTATGGTGGCTTTGTTTCATGATATGATTCATCATGAGATAGAGGTGTATGTGGATGATATGATAGCCAGGTCTCAGAATGAAGAACAACATCTTGATCATTTGCATAAATTGTTTGAGAGGTTGAAGAAGTACAAGTTGAGATTGAACCCAAACAAGTGTACTTTTGGAGTTAGGTCTGGAAAGCTCCTGGGTTTCATTGTCAGTGGAAAAGGTATTGAAGTAGATCCTGCAAAAGTGAAAGCTATACGAGAGATGCCGACTCCCCGTACTGAGAAGGAGGTTAGAGGTTTCTTGGGACGATTGAATTACATTGCAAGATTTATTTCCCAATTTACTGCCATCTGTGAGCCAATCTTCAAGTTGTTGAAGAAAGATCAGGTGATGGAATGGAATGACGAGTGGCAGACTGCCTTTGATGAAATCAAGAGATATCTGCTAGAACCTCCAATTTTGATGCCACCAGTTAATGGAAGACCCTTGATTATGTACTTAACAGTGTTAGACAACTCAATGGGGTGTGTGTTGGGGCAACATGACGAGTCTGGTCGAAAAGAGCAGGCAATATACTACCTTAGCAAAAAGTTTACCGACTGTGAAACAAGATACTCACTGCTCGAGAAAACTTGCTGCGCTTTGGCATGGGCTGCTCGCCGACTAAGACAGTATATGTTGACTCATACTACCTTATTGATTTCGAAGATGGATCCAATCAAGTACATATTTGAGAAACCTGCTCTCTCCGGAAGAATTGCAAGATGGCAAATGATCTTGACAGAATATGACATACAGTATACTACTTAGAAGGCTATTAAAGGAAGTGTTGTTGCTGATCATTTGGCTCATCAAGCAATGGATGATTACCAGTCAATGAGTTTTGAGTTCCCTGATGAAGACATTATGATTATTACCAAAGAACCTGGACAATATGACGGACCTGAACAAGGATCCCGATGGACTATGGTTTTTGATGGTGCCTCCAATGCACTTGGTAATGGTGTTGGTGTTGTGATTAGTTCCCCTGAAGGTTATCATACCCCGATTACTGCCAGACTTTGTTTCTATTGTACCAATAACATGGCTGAGTATGAGGCATGTATCTTGGGTATTAAAGCTGCTATTGATATGAAGATTCAGTTCCTTGATGTGTATGGAGATTCAGCCCTGGTAGTTAGTCAGATCAAAGGAGACTGGGATACCAAGCATGATAATCTCATTCCTTACAGAGAGTATGTGTTGTCTTTGATCCCACATTTCAAAGAGATTACCTTTGGACATATTCCATGGAGAGAGAATCAGTTGGCAGATGCTCTGGCCACCATGGCATCCATGTTTGAGATCAGTTGGGATGATGAAGCTCCCAAGATTACTATTGATAGATTTGAGAAGCCTGCATACTGCAATGAGATTGACACTGAAGGGGCAGAGGAGAAGCCTTGGTTCTATGAAGTAAAAAGATATCTTGAAGCTCAGGAATTCCCTGAAGGGGCATCTGTCAAAGATAGGAAGTTTCTGAGAAGGTTTTCTGCCAAGTTCTTTCTGAGTAATGGGATTTTGTACAAGCGCAATCATGATTCAACTATGCTTCGTTGTGTGGATAAGAAGGAAGCAACTGAGATTATGGAAGATATGCATGATGGGATCTTTGGCACTCATTCTAGTGGTCATACTATGGCAAAGAAGATATTGAGAGTAGGTTACTATTGGTCTACCATGGAAGCTGACTGCTATCAACACTCCAGAACTTGTCACAAGTGTCAAATTTATGCTGATAAAGTCCATGTATCTCCATCACCATTGAATGTGTTGACTGCTCCTTGGCCCTTTTCCATGTGGGGCATTGATATGATTGGTGAGATTAAGCCTACTGCTTCTAATGGGCATCGTTTCATCCTGGTTGCTATTGATTACTTCACGAAATGGGTAGAGGCAGCTTCATTTGCATCTGTTACTAAGAATGTTGTGGCTCGATTCATTAAGAATAATCTCATATGTAGGTATGGCATCCCCGAAAGGATTATTACTGACAATGGCTCTAATCTGAACAACACTATGATTACTGATCTCTGCACGCAGTTCAAAATTAAGCATCACAACTCTTCTCCGTATCGTCCAAAGATGAATGAGGCAGTTGAAGCTGCTAATAAGAACATTAAGAAGATTGTACAGAAGATGACTGTTACTTACAGGGATTGGCATGAGATGTTACCATTTGCTCTTCATGGTTATCGTACCACAATACGTACTTCAACAGGGGCAACCCCATTCTCCTTGGTCTATGGTATGGAAGCAGTTCTGCCCATTGAAGTTCAGATTCCCTCCTTAAGAATTATGAAGGATGCAGGCTTGGATGAAGATGAGTGGATTCAGACTCGACTGGACCAGATAAATTTGATTGATGAGAAGAGGCTAGCAGCAATTTGTCATGGCCAGATGTACCAGAAACGAATGATCAAAGCTTTTAACAAGAAAGTTAAGCCAAAGGTATATCAGGCCGGTGATTTAGTAATCAAGCGTATCATATTACCACAGGGTGATCCTAGGGGCAAGTGGACTCCAACATATGAAGGACCATTTGTAGTCAAGACAGTGTTCTCAGGAGGTGCCATGATACTTACTACTATGGATGGTGAAGACTTCCCACAACCTGTAAACGCAGACATAGTTAAAAAATACTACGCATGAAAAGAGACCCGCTAGGTTGACAGGCCTAGGCAAAAATAAGGGCATCCCGACAAACCAAAAGGGTTTGGGCAAAAATTAGGGATATATATAAAAAGATGTACACCCGGCAAGTCGAAAACCTGAAAAGGCGGCTTGGGCAAAAAAGGGTATCCCGGTGGATTGAAAACCTGAAAGGGCAATCCAGGCAAAAGTTAGGGATTAAAGCGTATGACTATGTCTCGTTTGGATCACCCATGAAACTGCAACCAGCTGTACTACTTACTCAAGTTTGAACAGATAAAGCTCAATTCAATCGTTTCCGTCTCAACAGCAAGAAGATGAGATACTTGAAGATAATGGCAATAGTAGAATTGAAACTCAATAGGATTATTTCCCACATAGCTGATTCTCCTTGTTTTGTAAAAACTTTATGACAAAGTCCTCTTATTAGGATTTCTGTCTCCTTGTACAAACTTACCCATGTATGGGTCACTTTTTGATATAAATAAAATTCCATTTTTGAATCCAGATTTACTTTTACCCTATTTACATAAGCGAAACGTCCATTGGTTGTGTTTGAATGTATTATGCTTTTAAATATGATTGATGTTTACCAGAAATGCATGTATGTTTAATATGATTGATGTTTACCAGAAATGCATGAAAATGCAGTAATAGTATTTACTAAGGACGAACGAGGGAAGGATTTCAACGAAGCTTCGCCGGTTCATCTTTACAAGACAGTTACAAACCCTCAGTAGGACAAATCCATCTTCATAAAGTCACATCTCCCTTGGAATTTATATCCATCTCTTTTATCCTCATACGGATATTCGGGAATTTACTTTCCAATAAGGGTACGACGAACGAAGACGGGAGGTTATATCTACCCTACTATCAAACGAAGACGAAGGTTATATACACCTTACTATCCCCAGCATACGGGAGGTTATCTATACCTTACTATCCCTAGCAGACGGGAGATTATATATACCTTGCTATCCCCAGCGTACGGAAGGATATGTATAACAAATTATCAAGCAAGATGGGAACGAGTTCCTCATATTCTTCAACAACAAATCAGGATTTATTTTCCCTGGCCAGCAGTTATTATACAAAGATATCCAGACGCTTCAAGCAGCATCATATCATACATACATCATTTACATCATACCATAATATACATAACCATAGATACATAATACATTACTTAAGTGTATCATATTATACATGCATAAACTAATATTGTTATACAGAATGCTACCTTGTTTCCAGGTTAATTCTCCAGCAAACAGACTTGTGATTATCAGGACTGCTTTATCCTCCTGAAAGCATACTATTACCTCAGGATTGCTTCATCCTCCTGATAGCTCATCACTACCTCAGGATTGCTTCATCCTCCTGAAAGATTATTATTACTTCAGGACTGCTTTATCCTCCTGACAGCTTCTTGTACCTCAGGATTGCTTTATCCTCCTGAAATCATATTATTACCTCAGGATTGCTTTATCCTCCTGAAAGCATATCATTACCTCAGGATTGCTTTATCCTCCTGAAATCATATTATTACCTCAGGGCTGCTTCATCCTCCTGATAGCTATCATCATTACCTCAGGATTGCTTCATCCTCCTGAAAGCATATTATCAATATCTCATGACTGCTTTATCCTCCTGAAAGCTTATTATCACATCAGGACTGCTTTATCCTCCTGAAAGCATATCATCCCTCAGGATTGCTTTATCCTCCTGAAAGCTTATTATTATCTCAGGACTGCTTTATCCTCCTGAAAGTTATCATCATTACATCAGGATTGCTTTATCCTCCTGAAAGCATATCACTACATCAGGATTGCTTTATCCTCCTGAAAGCTTATCACTGTATCAGGATTGCTTTATCTTCCTGATAGCTATCATCATCATCTCAGGATTGCTTTATCCTCCTGACAGCTTCTTGTACCTCAGGATTGCTTTATACTCCTGAGATCATATCATTACCTCAGGAATGCTTTATCCTCCTGAAATCATATTATTACCTCAGGGCTGCTTCATCCTCCTGATAGCTATCATCATTACCTCGGGATTGCTTCATCCTCCTGAAAGCATATTATCAATATCTCAGGACTGCTTTATCCTCCTGAAAGCTTATTATCACATCAGGACTGCTTTATCCTCCTGAAAGCATATCATCCCTCAGGATTGCTTTATCCTCCTGAAAGCTTATTATTATCTCAGGACTGCTTTATCCTCCTGAAAGTTATCATCATTACATCAGGATTGCTTTATCCTCCTGAAAGCATATCACTACATCAGGATTGCTTTATCCTCCTGAAAGCTTATCACTGTATCAGGATTGCTTTATCTTCCTGATAGATATCATCATCATCTCAGGATTGCTTTATCCTCCTGACAGCTTCTTGTACCTCAGGATTGGTTTATACTCCTGAGATCATATCATTACCTCAGGAATGCTTTATCCTCCTGAAATCATATTATTACCTCAGGGCTGCTTCATCCTCCTGATAGCTATTATCAATATTTCAGGACTGCTTTATCCTCCTGAAAGCCTATTATTGTCTCAGGACTGCTTTATCCTCCTGACATCATATTATTACCTCAGGGCTGCTTCATCCTCCTGATAGCTATTATCAATATTTCAGGACTGCTTTATCCTCCTGAAAGCCTATTATTGTCTCAGGACTGCTTTATCCTCCTGAAAGCTATCATTATATCTTCATCCTCCAAGAAACGCATCTGAAGAACTTTTCTCCAAGTGGCATCTTTAAGCCCACTCAAGCATATTCAACTAGCCATCTGTATCACTCTATGCACTGGTGAGTGCAAATTTTTGGGCTTTTGTGTTCAATCCCCTTCAACCTTCCAGGTCACGACTGGCAAACATACCAATCCAACCCCTCAGGTTTCAGAAAATTGAACAGGGGCAGCTGTTGCACCCCAAAATTTGCCCTCACAATACAAGACTTTGTGTGCTAAGAAGGTTCACAAGGTTCACAAGATTCACAACACTTACAAGACCTTTCATGAGGTTCATGAAGTCTACATGTCACTTTATGAAGTTCACAAGGTTCACAAGATTCACAACACTTACAAGACCTTTCATGAGGTTCATGAAGTCTACATGTCACTTTATGAAGTTCACAAGGTTCACAAGATTCACAATGCTTACAAGACCTTTCATGAGGTTCATGAAGTCTACAAGTCACTTTATGAGGTTCACAAGGTTCACAAGATTCACAATGCTTACAAGACCTTTCATGAGGTTCATGAAGTCTACAAGTCACTTTATGAGGTTCACAATACCTCCCATGAGATTCACAAGACATTTTATGATGGTTCACAAGGTTCACAATTGGTCAGAAGAGTTGACAATTCCCTCAGACAATGCACCTCCTAAGCAGTGCATCCAGAACTAGGGTTTTGACTTTAATCAGGCTAAATGAACTTCCAAGGCTTCAAGTGAGTTTCATAACATCTTATATGTGTGTAAGAACCCCCATGACAAGTTTCAAGACTTTTCTCAAAGGTTTGCTCAGTCAAATGATCACATAAGTCAAAATCAGTCAAAGCAGTTAAAAAGTCAAACTGAGGTCAACTGTGGTCAAACCAAAGTCAAACTTCATGACTTTTTGCCAACATCAAGTATATGAAGTAAAATGCATCATTTGATCAAGGGTTGATCATGATTCATCAAGGAGATTCCAGATCATCAAGAATCAGGAGTTTCTAAATTAGGGTTTCCTTAGTAAAAGTCAACTGAACTTTGACCAGCCATAACTTTCACATGCTTCATCACCAAGTCTCCATCCAAAGCTCATTTTGAAGGAAATTGAATTCTCTACAACTTTGTGTCTCACAAGCCAAGCCCAAAAATGCTTCATTTGAAAGGTATGAGCTAAGACATTATAGGTCATTTTGAAAGTCAACAAAAAGTCAACAACTTCAAAAGGGCATAACTTGAGATTGGTATATGATATGGACATGAAACCAGTGGGGTTGTTTAGAGGACTCTTCAAGCTTTTCAAAATGTCCAAGAACACCCTCATAGCATTAAAATTGAAGGATGTGTGCCCTTGCAAAGTTGGGAAATTTTGGGTTGGTTCATGAAGAAAATGGAGGTCTAAAACCAATTTTTTCCAAATGGGCTTGCCAAATAATGACCCAATCCACTTCAAAACATCTTGCACGAAATTAAATTGATTTATTCATAATTTTATTCATTTTTTTTTTATTATGATTTTTATATTAAAAAATCATTTTAAATTCAAATAAAATATAAAATAATGAAAATTAAATTTGATTTGGTTTCTAGAAGGTCTTAAATTATATTGAGACTTGATTGATACAAGAGTAATGAGAATCATACCAAAATAGCAAGTGTTTATGCAAGAAAATTTGATTTTCAAAGGCCATCTTTTTGAATTTTTTTTGGATCAAATCTTCTACACAATGACCTAATTTTTCAGCCTCAATTGATCATCCTATAAGTACTTAACACAACCCTAGAACAAGCCACGAATTTCCAGCCTCCCAAGAGTAAGTTTGCATTGTTCAAAAACCATCCAAAAACTCAAATTCGGTTTCTACATTCCAAAGAATTTGAAGGTATTTTGAGGACACAGCCATGACTATTGGACATCACTGAATCATTATCAATCATCATTTGCATCAAAAGCCTCATGAATTGCATAAACCGAGCCAAACTTTGTTCTTGAATGTGAATTTTTCGATTCCATATATGCACTTGATTTAAATGAAATTTAATGTTTGTTTGATGTTTGTGATGATGATAGGAATGTTTCTGGACAGTTACCTTGAAGCTTGGTACCCTCAATCGTATTCCACCATTGTTAGGGTTTGAATGGCCGAATTAGGGTTTTACAATTTAGGCAATATAAACGAATTCTAATAACATGGATTGATAGTATGAACCATAAGGAACTCAATGGTGTCTTCAATTTCATGAACTTGTACTGTTTCGTTGGTGTTTGGTTTTCGCAGGGTGTAAACATGGAAGAACTTGCATGAAAATTCGCAGGAAAAGTTGCATGAATTTTCGCAGGTATCATGAAGAAGATGAAGTTGGCCTGGCGCGAATTTCAGATTTGAATTTTTGTTTTAAAATATTATGTTATTATTCTGTTTGTTTATCACACATGAACATGTGTCCCAGTGGAAAGAAGCGCATGTGTGTGGCTATAAGACCTGTGTTCGAATCCTGGCTTTGTACATTTTTTTCTTATTTTTCAGGTTAATCATGAAGCTTAATATATTATGCATTATTGCCATTCCAATATCAGATGCGCTCACCCAGCAGGATTGGCAACGTACTTGTATGATACTGTGAAGGTCCTGGGTTCGATTCCCCCCCAGGCCTTTTGGTTTTTCTTATTTTTTGTGATTTTCCAGGATATAGAACAAAAAAAAACAAATGGACTCACTCTTCTTACACCAACACATGCGTGGCCCAGTGGTTGTGGTTGCTGGCATAGGTTCATGAGGGCAGGATGTCCTGGGTTCAAACCCCAGCCAGGTAAGTTTTCAATTTTTTGTTTCTTTTTCTATTTTATCTTGTTTAATTAATTTTGTTTAATTATTTCTATTAATAATCATATATATACATATAATTAAATAATTCTACATACATATATTCAATATTCTCTAAATTCTAAAATTCTTTTTCTTAATTCAAAAATTAATTTTTTTATTATGTGTTTAGATTATAATATGTATATTAAATTAATTTTGTAAATAAAATAAACCCTAATTTATTTTTTCTAAAACAATTAAAAACCCTAATTTCTTTTTCTATTCTTGTTTAATATTATTATTTGTATTTAATTTAATTTGTACATAAATATGTTAAAATTTAAAATTCTTAATTAATTTTTCATAATATACAAATATTTTATTATTGTTTATAATTAAATATATATGTAAATAATTTCTATTTATGTTTAAAATTGCTAACTTAATTTTTTATTATAATTTACTTTTTCTCATAATATGTTCATAATTTATTTAATTTGTTTATAATTTTAACTTTTTTATAATTAATTAACATAATTGTTCATATTTTGCTATTAACCATTAAAATTTTGTTTATTATAATCTTTTGTTCATTATTATTATTACTAATCATGTTTATTGCTAACCCCGTTTAAATTGTGATTATTATTTTCACTAACCCCTATTATAATTATTTATTCTTGCTTATTTATTATTTTACTATTTATTTAAATTGCTTTATTATTATTTTGTAATTGTTCGTGGATGTAATTTTTTGTAATATTTAAATTATTTCTTTTTATGTCATGGTTAGTAAAATAGGGAGTGTAAACATGTATGATATTTAAAATTGAATTTAGATCATTTAAATTATAAGATAAATATAAAATTAAACACTCACACACGTAAGTCGATCTTTGATCGCCATCTCACTTTCTAGGGTTGCCTCTCAATGTTGCCTATTCACAAGGTCAAGTAGGGTGTATAAAGCACAAGTCCCTTAAAAGAAAAGTCATCTAGTCCCTTCATAATCAAAGATCAAGTCCCTTAAATGGTTGCCTTCACAAAAATCTCGTCCCTTTCGAATAATGATGACAGTCCCTCCAAAATGCTTAATACACCCTACAGTTGCCTACGTAAACAGATGTCCCTTCATATGTCCCTCACATCCAAGGTAATGACTACTTGTTCCTTAATAATAGGGATAGTCTTATCAATTAAAGGATTCAAGAACAGAAAGACTTAAACTTTAGGGTAGGTTCCTCATAGTTACTTGCTCACTATTTCAAAACAAATTTCAAATACTTCACAAATTTCAAACAATTTTCAAACACAAGTTTTTTACGCATCCGTACATGGATCATTATTAAACTCTTATATTCACACACTTCACATTTTCAAAAACAATTCAAAGTGAGCTAAGTAACTAAGAGCCCATGGATAACCATGGATGTAAAGGGTGCTAACACCTTCCCTTTACATAACTTACCCCCCGAACTCAAAAATCTTTTAAGGTCTTTCCTGTTCTTTTATGCCCTTTCCTTTGGATAAAATAAAAGTCGGTGGCGACTCTTGCTATCCGCAACATAACTAAAGTCAGTTCTCCCACCGTGTTATAGGTGGTCCATCTGTTGTGCCAGTCTTTTCAGCTCCGACTTTTGTCGAACCTCAACCTGTTGTGCACACTACTGCTCAGACTACTTATCAAAATTCTCCTTTCTTGTACCAAGCTGCTGGTCCACAAGCTGAAAGTTAAGGTGAACCTGGATATATCGACGAAGTTAGAGAGCAATGTTTGACTCTTGAGAAGAGGGTAAGAGGTCTAGAAGGAAAAGATGTCTTTGGTTCTGCTGCAATAGACATGTGTTTGGTTTCCGACTTGGTTCTTCCTGATAAGTTCAAAGTTCCTGTATTTGAGAAATACAATGGTCATACTTGTCCAAAGATTCATCTGCTGATGTATTGTCGCAAAATGGTTGCACATGCCAAGGATGACAAATTGCTTATTCATTGTTTTCAAGATAATCTGAGTGGTGCTTCCATGAAGTGGTATGTTGGACTCGAGAAGAGCCACATTCAAAGTTGGAAAGATTTATCCGATGCTTTTGTAAGGCAGTATAAGTACAACCTGGACATGGCGCCTGACCGTCTTCAACTTCAAAACATGTCACAGAAAGAGAAAGAGTCGTTCAAAGAGTATGCTCAGCGTTGGAGAGAGCTAGCTGCTCAAGTGGAACCACCTTTGCCCGAAAAGGAATTAACTGGTTTGTTCATGGACACTCTTCAACCGTTCTTTTGGGAGAAAATGGTAGGAAGTGTTTCATCTGGTTTTTCTGATCTAGTCACTATTGGAGAAAGACTAGAGGAAGGTATCAAGAAGGGTAAAATTACCAATTCTGAAGCTCCCAATGCTGCAAGAAAGTCTTTTGGGAATTTTCACAAGAGAAAAGATGGTGATGCTTATGCTGTTTCAACTGAGAGGAGGCCTTATCGCCCGCAACAACAACGATATGTTCAACCATATGTAGCTGCAGTTGCTCCTGTTGTTAAAACTCAACCAGCTCAAACTCAAGTTCAAGTTCCAGCTCAACCAGCTCAAGCTCAAGTTCAGATTCGAGCTCAAGCCCAGGCTCCTCATCCTGCTGCTGGACAAAATCAGTATCGCAATAGGCCAAACTTTGATCCGATCCCGATGCCTTACATTGAATTGTTTCCTTCCTTGATTAAGAGTGGTTTAATTACTACTAGGCCTCCGCCTCCTGTTCCAAATCCTCTTCCAGTTGGTTATAGATTGGATCTCCGCTGTGAGTTTCATCAAGGTGGAACTGGTCATGACCTGGAACATTGCTTTGCACTGAAGGCTAAAGTGCAAGAACTTATCAGGAACAACATCCTTTACTTTAATGACACAAATCCCAATGTTATCAATAATCCTTTGCCGAAGCTTGGGAAGTGAATCTTTTAGAAGAATTCAACTGTCAAATTCTCTTCAAGGCCAGAATATCAGACGGGATAGCCCATCCTTGTTGCTGATGGATCACTAGGCCATTGTTTCTTTATGTTTGCAATTTTTTCTTCAATTGTATTGACTTGTTTGCTTTTAAACTTGTTTGTACTTTCATGTTGATTTTTAATGAAATGAGCATTGCTTTGTTTTGATTCAATTTCATTTATTATTTGCATCTTTATGCTTTACATTTCAAGTTCATTTATCTTTTCTCAAAGTTTTACAATGATTGGAGGGAGGATGATGAAAACGAGATACCCATAATTGTTGTTAGTATGCTTTCAATTAAGACTTGGCTGATGATATACAGGCATTGTTTCAAATCCCAAACACTGGAGAAATAAGGAAGTTAATCCTTTGTTAACCCATTTGAGCCTTGAAGTTGGAGTTTCTTTCGAAAAAACCCTCAATTTTAACCTGGGGATGGGTAGTTCTCAATTAATTCAAAGGTGCATTCAAGTACAAGAGAATTATTCAAGACACCTTTCAATAAAGGTTGCAATCTCAAGCTTTCCTTCACACACATCAAGAAGTGTTGAAGATGTTTTCTCAATTCAAAAGCCAATGATGCTTTCCTTCATTAAGCCATGCAGTCATTATTTTTCAAAAAAAATGATATTAAAAAAAAACTATTATTGAAAAAAATCAAAGCCCACTAAGTCAAAACCTTTGAAGGAGACTTAGGCAAAAAACTGGGGCATCCCGCTGGCTGTAAGTTGAAAGGACACAGTTCAGGAAAAAGTTAGGGATAATAAAAAGAAATATTTGTCAAAATAAGATGTGTGGACCAAAGTCCTCACTAGAAATAACAAAAGGAAGGATGTGACTGCTATCTCAAAATCCTTTGGCTTATTGAACCATCTTCATCTGTGCAATCCCAAAGTCTTGAAACTTGAATGCATAGGCTGAATTAATTGAATGTAGGACTGGAGTTCATCACGAAGTTGGGTTGGGTACAAATAACTTTGAGCCTATATCCTTTGTTTCATAAACCGTGAACCAGGCCACTTTACAACCTTCAAAAGTCCTAATTGAATCCAGGTTTCTTTTGAAAAGCATACTACAACAAGGTTGCATAAACTGACTCCCAAGTTCCTTACCAATCATTTGTTTATTACTTTTTCTTTATCTTTCATGTTGTCTTAACCGCCGTGTTTTGACAATGTTTTCATTTACTTTACATCAATAAATTTCATTCCAAAAATGATTCTTGATTTCAAACTTTGCATTGAACTTTGCATTAAAATTACCAGGTTTGTACAAACATTTTTATTTGCAAATAAATTTTCCTCATCAAGGAATTTTCAAACAGTTGAGAAACTTGGTCAGTGATCTTATCATGGGCAAGTTCTTCCTAGGTCCTGTAGTTCAAGCGTTGTTGATCAGTGCAAGTTATTCTCAGATTTGGTTGGTCAAAAGATTCTCTGCAAGTTTCATACTGGGTTATTTTCTCAGCATTCATCTCAAGAACTGAAGCCATGATCAGTTTATTCCTCCCAACAGTTACCTCAGAGATCTGATTATTTTCTCCAGCAGTAATCAAGAACTGAATCCATTATCAGTTTACCTTCACCGATCATTGAACTTGGGGCAATTTTTCTTCAAGAATCCCCAAGCAGCTTTGCATGATTTCTCTCAAAAGATTTTCAGCTTGATACAGTTTACTGGTGTGACAGAGATTTGTTTAGCAGTAACGTCTCTAATTTCCGAGCAGAATGGCAGTGATCTCTGTGTTGAGGAATCAGTCTTCCAACTTTTCACTCCTCTAAGAGTCTAAACTGGTTGTCAACATTTTTCCCTCATAGTATCTCCTTGGGTGTGTCATTCCCCAGTCTTGTTTATGTTTGCATATTTGAGTGTTTTAGTCCTCATTATGAGTGTTCTTGGGTGGTTTAGTCCTCGTTTTCGTAAATGTCCGCATACTGAGTGTTTTAGTCCTCATATGCATTTCTCGAGGTCTTGTTGTTTTCAACTTCTTACCTGGTGATTAAAGTCCAATCTACTTGGCATTTGTATGTCTCTCCAGAACTTTTTCTTCACCCACTTGTTGTGTCTTCTCAGATATTACACCCTTTTATCCGATTGCCATTCTCGGATGTCCATAGTGAAGTCATCATTGATTTGATGTATTGTCCCGGACTTTTTACCATCTCATTCAGTTCTGTTCCTGAATGTTGTGATTCACATTCTATCTGATTGTTATTCTTGGATGTTGTGATCACTTTCCTTTCGATTGCCATTCTCGGATGTCCATAGTGAAGTCATCAGTGATTTGATGTATTGTCCCGGACCTTTTTCCATCTCATTCAGTTCTGTTCCTGAATGTTGTGATTCACATTCTATCCGATTGCTATTCTTGGATGTTGTGATCACTTTCCTTCCGATTGCCATTCTCGGATGTCCATAGTGAAGTCATCAGTGATTTGATGTACTGTCCCGGACCTTTTTCCATCTCATTTAGTTTTGTTCCTGAATGTTGTGATTCACATTTTATCTGATTGTTATTCTCGGATGTTGTGATCACTTTCCTTCCGATTGCCATTCTCAGATTTCCATGATGGAGTCATCATTGAGTTGATGTACTTTCCCGAATTGTTCCCATTTCATTCAGTTATGTTCCTGGATGTTGTGATTCACTTCATATCTGATTGCTATTCTCAGATGTTGTGATTATCCTTTTCCGATTGCCATTCTCGGATATCCCTATTAAAGTCAGTAATGTCATCCGTGGATGCTTCTGATGTGTCGTTTCGGGACTTTTCTCACTTCATTCAGTGTTATTCCTGGATGTTGTGATCCTTTTTGTCCAATTGCCATTCTTGGACATTTTCGTTTCGGCTGAGCCATGTGATGGTCTCTAGCATATTGTTTTTCCTGTCGGAGTTTCATGCTCCTTATCCTCAGCGTTTATTTTATTTCTTGTGTCGTCTTGTCCCTCATGGACTTCTCTGCATTTCATTTGGTTCCATATACATTTCATGTCATCTCATAATTTTCTCATAACATCTCATATGCTTTCATATTATTTTCTATGCTTTCATAACATTTTCATATTGCTTCATATCATTTTCATATCATTTCATATCGTTCATTTCATTTCATTCCAGTTTTTGGCATCTTAGGATCAAAAATTGGGTTTTTTTTTTATATTTAAGTATCTTCCATCTTGTCGAAACAAAGATTTTAATCTTCACTATCTCTGGATTGAAGAAACTTAAATAGGGGCATCTGTCAGACCCTAATTTTTGACCCTAAGATTTTTCGCATCTCATCAGCATATTGCATACAAACAAGATCACGCACTGTTTGTTTAGCCTTTTTCAGTTGCAGGTCTATGCTTCACAGAGGATCGCCATGTTTTTACTTGTCATTATTTGTTTATATTCACTAACTTCTAACCAAAATACCAAAAATATGTTGCAGTTTGTTTCTTCTTCTTCTCTCTGTGATTGCAGGTTTCAAAGATAAGGCAATGATTTCAATTCAGATGTGGTTGTTCAATTACAATTCAATTCATATGAATGTTTGACCTAATCATTGGTCAAACTATCAGAAGATTGTTTCAACTACAAGTTGTGTGTGCCAGTGATTTATTCCTCAGACAATGCGTTTTCAAAGTTCAAGTTGTGTTGTGTGTGAAAGTCATCAGTTACCAGACAGTGTTTTGTGCGAAGTTTGGTTCGAATATTCAATGTTCATCAGTTCATCAGTGATTCGTTTGTGGATTTATTTTCTTCAAATAATCTGGGAAATTTTCAGAGGATTCAAGTGATTGTAGCTCAGATTTGCAAGATTTAGTGTTGGTTGTATTCGTTATTATCAGAGGTTTGTGGAAGAATCCAGATTGGTTTTGGGCTGAATAATCAATTTCATATCCATTCTCATCCGTTTACAAAATTAGTACACATCCATTTCATAAATAATTTTCTTTCTAAACCAATTCCATTTTTCTATTATATCCAATTTTTCATCCATTCCAAAAAAAAAACGATTATTATCCTATATAATCCATTTTTGATTTTTTATCCACAAAAAAACCATTTCTCATAATAACCATTATTCTAAATCATTTTTTTTATTCCAATTTCTAAAACCATTATCCAATAACCATAACCATAGTTATCTTTTCAATCCATTTCATTTTTTTTAAAACCAAAAAGCCAATTATTGTATCAAAATCCAATCCCTTTGCTAAGCCCATTTTTAATGACCCATCAACCCATTTCTTCATGGTTTCTATACAAAACAATTTTGAGAAAAAAATTTAAACAAAAAGCCAATCAATCCTTTTTCCAGCTTGCCCCTTTTTCCAGCTTGCCTCACGTGACCTCATTTGGACCACATATTCCATTAACTTCAACACCCAAGCCATCCAGCCTTCTCCAGCGCAAAACGTCAGCCCCACACTTTCAGCCAACTTGCAAGCCGCATGAGGCATCACACAAAGCCAAACATTTCCAACAGTCCACGCGCCAGCCAATTACACCGTGTACTATCACGTCACGCACACCAACATCAGCTCTTCTCACGCAAACTCTCAGCCGTCAAACAGCCTTTCCAAAATTCAGCTTCAACTACACACATCAATAACATGATTTCGCAAGACATCAAGTTCACAAGTCGTAGCTTTACACCAGATTCAAGCCTCAACCGCACACAGCTTCACAAAACAACATCACACTTCGCCAGCTACCAGCCAAACGCAGCTACACCAATAGCACCAGCAACACTAATACAAGCAAAAGAAAATGCAGCTTCAGCCGCACGGCTTCAACACACAAATAACAACAGGCCCACAACACGTCCATACGCAAGCCCATCCAAAACGCAGCTTAGCCTGAAAACATCACAAAAGCAACAACCCAGCTACAATACATCAAACGCAAGCATCACGCACCTAAAACGCACGGCAAGCAACTCCAAAACGCACCTGAAGAGTGCACAAAACGCAGAATAAAAAAAATCAAAATAGCACACACCAAAACCGTGAACTCCAAACGCAAAAATAAGCACAAAACGGCATCGAAATTTCAGATTTAAATCCTCCATCATCCCTCTATAAATTCAATCAATTCCTCTTCAATTTTTCAAGCTTGAAAGCCCCTAGAACCCCTGCACAAATCACTTCAAGCTTCAACATAAATCTTCACCATCATCATTTTCGTTCATCAATCTTCATCCATTTCATCACTAATTCAACCTTCAATTCAATTGAATATCACAAAATCCAACTCGCACCTCACGATTGTGAGAGGCAGATCCATATTTGAAGAAGGAGAAGTGCGGCGGTGATATGTTGTTGGTTTCTGACGAGGATTGACGGAGAGAGCCGCGGAGAATTTCTGCTTGAAGAAAGGGAACGATTTCGGTCGGCATTGATTTTGGGAGAGGAAGGTGAATAGTGCCGCAGTGTTATATAAGGAAGAAGAAGATTGTGTTCTTCTGAATTTTTTTTATATAACTTGTTTTTCTCTTATTTTTTTTCTGGTTAAAGAGTTGTTTGGGCCTTGTTCCAATGGGATCCATTTGCTATACACCATGCCTAAATCATGCGGATCCCCCTCCCTTTTGACTTTTTCTTTTCTTTATTATTTAATAGTTTTGTTTTATTAAAAGTTTGTTTTTCCAATTTTATTTTAAGATAAGATTCAGAAAAAGTATTTTAGAAAGTATTTAGAAAAGAGATTTTAAGAAAAGGATTTAAAAAATATTTTAATTTCTTTATGGATTTATTTTAAATCCATATTTCTTTTTCATCTCTTATTTCTTTTATTTTTGGTCGATGAAAATCTCTGATTCGTAGATTGTTGGTTTTCGAAGATGTTTAATCTTCATTATTTCAAATCTATGGATGAATGATCATTTGGATCATTCTCCATACTTTGAGATCGTGATAGGTTGCCTTCGATAAATTCAACGAAAATCCCGATTAAGATTAGACCATTCCTTTTCTTTTCGTGCGACATGTTCTCGGAGAATGATTCATTATATCATTTCTCTAACATGTATTAGTACAAATATTTTCCACCTTAATTGGTGGTGGCCGGCCTCATTTGTAGGGTAATTACTCCGTAAATTACTCGGCGATTGCTTAACATAGACCTAAACTTGTCCCGAATTCGGAATAAGATCCATTTGGATCCGGTTGCCTCGATTTTGGTTATCTTTTTGTGGTTGTGTTTGATTAAGTTCATCATACCATTTCTATGTAAATATTATAATAATATTAATATACTAACCATTTAAATTCAATCTCTCGCACCTTATCCTCTTTATTTCAATTTCTCGCTCCTTATCTCTTTTATTATGCTATTATCATATTATATCATCTATCATATTGTTTATGTTTATATTGTTGCTTGTGATTTTTCTTTTGTCCATTTGGACACAAAAATATTAATAAAGGATTAAACATCTAAAAGATTTGTGACTTTAATTTCGGACTATGGTTACTATCCTTAGCATTGGACTTGGAGTTGGACTTAGATTCTAGGATCTATCCCTTTGCTTGAGTTGTTATGGATTGAAGACTTTGGCTCCGATTAAGTTCACTTGTTTATGAAGATGGGAATCCGATTGTTTCAAACAATGCTTGCCATATGGTTTGATCGCTCTTCTCTTAACTTTTAAATTCGAGTCTTAGGATAGTCCCTTCATCTCTTCCCATCTTCTTAAATTTTCAAATCTCCTCCCTATTTTCAAAAACTTTCTTTGTTTTCAAACTTCAAACATTTTTCTCAATCAAACCTTGACTTAGGTCATGCGGTTTTACTTTTTTCACTTCATTTTCTTAATAAATGCTAAACCACATAAGCATATCGAAATTTTTCTTCTCAAAACTTTAAAATATTCAAAACTCATTCAATTGATTTTGTGCCCTCGTACACGTTTCTTTTAACCTCTCTTATGTTTAGATATGATCCATTCTTTCTAGCGGAATTATTCGCTAAATAATGACGACTTATCTTTACATTTTAAAATCAATTCAACTCATTGTCTCTTTTCAAATTTTGTACCACGAACTACGGGGTTTTGATCTCGCATTGCACTTTGTGGGTACGTAGGCATGAGACATTCGTCTCTTCAAACACAAAAATCTTAAAAAACATTCTTCTTCTCATCTCTTCAATCTTTTTTTCAAGCAAACCAATTTCAGACTAAAAAAGCAGTAAATATTTCAAAGGGCTCCCGTGGAGTACCACGGACATTTCGGGTGCGTAAAACCTTCCCGATTTGTAACCTATCCCCTTACCCGTTCTCTGTTTGTTTCTTTTAGCTTTTGCTTTTAGATTCATTAGGTTTTGTTCGTTCTTTTTCCTTTTTCCTTTTGGAAATAAATAAAAGTGCGGTGGCGACTCTGTGTACCTTGAGTTAAGTTAATTAATAGCTTACACTCACGATTTTACCGCTACAGGAACAAGTACGTCAACGTCGACGATTACTTAGAACGCGGGGCACATCAATGGGAAAATTGTTACATGATTTGAAGATGTGTCATCACGAGGATAGTTTTGTAGTCTTATACATTTATTTTAGACTTGTATATATAACAACTTATATTTATTTTGTAAAGGGACAGCAAATTGTACATATTTCTGCTACACTCAGAGTACCTGCGTTGTGAGAAACTACTGAGTAAAATGTACATATGTGTTCCATCAATTTTATACATTCTAGCATGTTATCTTAAAAAGTCCTTCTTTTATGCATCTAAACCTTCTTTTCTTTTGACTGCCTTTATATTTTTCTGCGCTTTATTTCGACTGTCTTTATCTTTTCGACAAACTTTACTTCTTATGCATTTTAAGTTGAAGTCTTTTAACTTCAAGCAGTCTATTTCCTTGCACTTTATCTTTTGACGAAAGCATTTTACTTCACTTTACCTTGCATTTTGTTTACATTTACCTTGTCTTTCAGTTACGTTTATTTATTTTCAAGAAACCACAACGTCGTTCCGGAAGTTTGTGTTAACTTTGACGACCACCCTTATTTTTAACGAAAAACAACACACACATATGTCCATGAGATTTTCGAGTTTGATTCCTCAAGTATTAATATAAACTTGTATTTGTTTACCAAATTCCACTGTAAACAAATTGGCAAGCCCAGTGGTACCCTTTTTTGTGTTTGTCTTTTATTTTTATTATTTTGTTAAAAAACATCTTAAGTTTTTCTACGTCAGTTTCGTTAACTTTTCACTGTTCGTGTGCGAGAGTGCATGAGATTGAGATGTGGTAAAATAACTAAGAGATAAGTGAGGAAACCTATTGTTAGAAGATACGTTAGAAGAATGGTGAATCCTAGAAACAACAATGGAAACCAGCCTTCCAATAGTGTTGGATCATGAATAATTTTTGTGACATTAACTCAACAAGTTCCTTCAACTACCAGTACCATGGTGATGTCATCAAAAACAATGACATAAACGATTATGCATGAGGGAACAATTGTTACACCAATACCCCAGAGTCACACAACGATTCCCAGGCCTTTTGTGGCGACAAACTTTAGACCTTTTGCCATAAGTTTCACCATGCCAATGCTAGAGCGTGAACAACCATTTGGAATGCCAACTACGATTATGGCAAGTTTGCAGAATAACCCTTCAACTTTTGGAGATAATGTTGCAAACATGTTTTCACCTTTTATGGGGTTTGGCTTAGCCACAAATAATCATGGTAAAAATGTGCCACCTTACATGGGAGCAGAATTTGGCTCCCAAGTAATGCATGTTTTAACAACAAGCTATGTTATGGAAATGAGGCAACAGATAGATGAGAGTAACCATGACATGATAAATACTCTAACATGATAGATGGGTATAATATTTAACCCATTTATTCAAAATACGAATCAGAATTACCAACAATTGGCCACTCAAATGACAAAAATCGCGGATTTTTTCGGTGCTTCCCTAGTTCAAATTCGACAAGGTGCACAATACTATGTTGCTATGCAGGTTCAATATGAGGGAGTGGTCTTAGATGAAACGGTGAACCAGGGACAATAAATAATTCCCCAACACATTGAAACCAGGATGCCGACCAGGTTGCCCATCAGGTTCGACAAGGAAATTTGTTAGGATAAAATAACCTGACGATCATTGTCGAAAGGATAATGACACAAAATGGGGTTAATGTGGGCTTGTAAAGGCTATATTATACATATCCTTTATCAGAGTATACGTTACAGACATAGTTACCAACGGGAGTAAAAGTCTCTAAGTTTACAAAACTTGTTGGCGACACCAATGAATAGACATGGCAAATAAACATGGTCTCGTCGGGCCCCTCCCGCCTCGCCCCGAACTTAACGGGGAAAATCCGATTTAAACAGGGGTGGTGTCGGGACGGGGAAAACCCTGTTTTTATTTATGGGGGTGGGGGATGTTAGTACCCACCCCGTACCCGCCAATTTAATTTATTTTATTTTATTTTTAATAATTTTATTACCCATTTACACATTTTAATATTACGATATCATGTTTATTATAATTATTATTTATTTATTGAAAATATAATTTAAATAAAAATTATCAAGCATTATAGTTATTCTTAAAATAATAAATTATTTAATTTACTTATTAATTTTTATTGTTATTGAAAAAATATACATTTTACAAAAAAATATAATTTATACGGATAGGGCGGGTGCGAGTGAACCCATTTCTTGTTGGGGGCGGGGGAACAATTTTTAGCCTCAAACGAGTTTTGGGGTGGGGTTTGGTTTGGGTTTGGAAAGCGGGTGCGGATATGAGTATGTTTAAACCCGCCCCCGCCCCGCCCTGTTGTCATGCATGCCAATGAATCAATTGTCGAACACAAGGCTTCTTACTCGAATGAGGCATGTGACATATCAAACAATGAGAATTTGAGGATGAGATATTTTTCTAGTTATCTACAAAAAATGCGTTTACATGGTTTACGACCTTATCTCCTCATTCAATCCATATTTTGACGCACTTGGAGAGATTGTTCCATGAATATTTCTATATGGGGCAATCTAAGATGAATTTAATTGGTATACACTGACAGTTAAGGCAGTTTTACACTGTCAGTTAATCGTGCCGTTAAATTTTAATTACAATTTGAATTTGATTTTAATTATTTAAAAAGTAATCTTTTTGAGTGGTTGTAATGCACTGATTGTGTAAAAAAAATTACACTGACAGTGCATAGCAATTAATCTCATCTAAGATTAGTTTGAATGAATTGCCGCTAAATCAATTGATGATTACTTGAACAGATTCAAGTTGTTAAAAACAAGGTGTTTGCCCAAGTGCCTGAACATGAGCTTGTCGAAATGGTTGTTGGTGGGCTAGACTATTCCATTAAGAAGAATCTAGATACTCAATATCTTAGAGATATAACCAAGTTAGTAGATATAGTTAGGCAAGTCGAGAGACTGAAGGTTGATAAGGCCATAACTAGTAAGGGTAAAAAAAAGGAAATAACTTATGTTGACGTACAAGACCAAGACATAACATCTGGAAGAATCTGAGGTTGATGTGGCTGAGTTAAAGTCATGTTACCCACATGTGTGTAAATTACTTATGCCTACAAATGGGAAGAATCCCCCAAAACCTACAGAAAATGATAGGTTTTCTAAGAAAACTTACACCTTTAACGTAACTAAATGTGATGTGATTTTCGATTTGTCGGTTACGAGCACAAAGGTGCCACCATTTCAGCACAGGAAAAAACGAGGGTTTTGCAAATATCACAATTTATTGGGACATAAAGCCCCACAATGTTTTATTTTCAGGGATCTTGTGCAGAATGCCTTGGACGAAGGCAAACTCAAGTTTGCTAAAGGAAATACCCCAATGAAAATTGATGTTGACCCCTTACAAATTCGGGATGCCATTTAAGTGGAGCCTGTTATAGTCAACATAGTTGAAATCTCTGAGGATTTTGACATGGAAGAATTTGAAACTGAAAACCAAATTGAAGTCGTGTTCCTGAAAGTCGGTGAAAGTCTTATTGAATTTCCTTACAAGTGTCAAACTGATGACTCTAAAGTGATGTTGTACCCTATATAAAGTGCTTTGTTCAACGAGAAAGCTGCTAAGTAATTGAAGATACTCAAAAGGCCAAAGACAACAAGTGGACTAAACCTCATTACCAATTTAACAAGAGAGGTGTGCCACAAAAGAAGGGACAAACCACTGGCTCATAAAAGGTGAATCTAAACACCTACAATGATGGAACTCAAAATGGAGAAATGAGGTAGTGGCAAAACTTGCCATGGTCTCCTGGCGAGGATTTAAGAATTTGAGTTCGCTTAGCAAGGCCTGATTTGTCTGACGAGATCATATATTTTGCTGAGGGTGGTTTGATGCTCTGGAGGCAGTTGGATGTGCCATAAAGTTGATTTCATCGGGAGGGACAGAGGTCACCGGGTGAGACAGGAAAAACCCAACTTTGTATAAATAGGTCCAAATAGGAATTTTTTGTGGATATATTGGCCCTCAAAACAATGTGTCTGGAGAGGTCTCCTAATAGTTAGAAGATTCACAATTGCTCAAAAAGATTCAAGGTTTCATCAGACAAAGTCCCCCCTAAGCAATGGATCTTAAATTAGAGCTTTGAATTTCTCAAGGAAAAGTGAACTTACAAAGCCTCAAATAGACTTCATAACATCCCACATACGTCAAAGAATCCTCATGTCAAGTTTCAAGACTTTCCCCACAAGTTTGGCCAATCAGATGCTCAGATAATCAAAAATCAATTAACTTGGTCAAAAAGTCAACTGTGGTCAACACAAAGTCAAACTTCAAGATTTTTGGTCAACATCAAGATTATGAGGTGAAATTCATAATTTTATCAAGGGTTGATCATAATTCATCAAGGAAACCTCAGAATCATCAAGAATAAAGAGTTACTAAATTAGGGTTTTGTGTAGGAAAAGTCAAATGTACTTTGACCAGCCATAACTTTCACATAATTCATCAAAACTTTCCCATTCAAATCTCATTTTGAAGGAAATTAAATTCTCTACAACTTTGTGCCTCACAAGCCAATGCCAAAAATGCTTCACTTGAGAGATATGAGCCAAGACATTACATGTCCTTTTAAAAGTCAACAAAAAGTCAACTTTTACAAAAACTCGTAACTTAAGAATGGAAGATCAAATGGACATGGGACCAAAAGGAGTAGTTAGAGGACACTCTAATATTTCTAAAAAGTCCTAGAACACCTTCATGGGATAAAAATTTAGAGAGTTATGTATTGTTGAAGTTGGGCAATTTTGAGGAGATGTATGAAGCAAAAATGACCAAAACTCAAGTTTCTTCCAAATGAGCCCATATTTTACTAACTCAAACCCAATTATAAGATCATGCACGACCCATAGATCATAATATCTGATTTTTTTATATTTATTTTATATTATATTGGATTTAATTCATTTAAATTCAATTTTAATCAAGATAAATATTGAAAAATCAAATATTTGATCTTAGGTCTATTTTGGGATCAAATATTTGATGTTTATGATGATTGCAAGTGTCAAAATTCGTGCAAGACCAAAAGAGTATGATTTCATATAATATTTTGACCAAAATAGAAAGTTTCTTTCTTCACTCCAAAACAACCAAGCTTCTTTCACCCAAGCCCAAACTTTTTGACCTAAAATACACTCCTATATATACTTATCATATTCAGAAGTCAAAGACACGAAATTCTTACACACAAAAAAACCTAAATATTTTATAAAAAAAAGGTAAATTAGGTCAAACTACCAAGTACTTTGTAGCAGGTTTTCTTGACTTCTCCACGTCCAAACATCTTCAAGTAGGTTCCAGGAGACAATCCCCACTATTGTTGAAGGTGAAAAATTTGTGAAACACGGCCTCCATGCATGGCCGCCATTCTCATTTTTTTCTTCTTCGAATCTCTTATTACATGCTATCTCCATTGATGTTTCATTCATGTATGTATTTAATTTGATGTTTAGGATCATTTAGATCCATTGCTTTCAGGTTTAGGTGCAAGTATGAAGAAGTGTCATGGTCAATTAGTTACGAAAAATCGTAGCTAAATCGTAGCTGAATGGAAGCAAAACTGTAGCAATAAACCCAACGCCTTTTTTTTTAGCCCTTTTCCTTTCTTTTTCTATTTTCTTAACTTATTTCTTTTTTTCTTCTATTTTTTATTATAAGTAATTAATTAACTAATAATCTTTTTTAATCAGTAACAATTTTTAAAAAGAGTAATAATTCTTTTTTTTTTGTAAATAAAATAAATTCATAAAAATTAATAATTTTCTTTTCTTTTCTTTTGTAAATAAAAATAAATACATAAAAAATATTTTTTTCGTAATTAAATTAATTAATAATCAAACTTTTTTTCCTAACCAATAACAAATTAGAAAATTAATGATTTTTTTCTTTTAATAAAAAAATGCATAAAGAATATTTTTTCATAAAATTAAATCAATATTTGATTATAATTTTAAAAAATTCAATTAAACGATTTCAATCGAATCCTCCAATATTTCTTCCTCCATTATTATCTCTTTACCGATTTTATTTTTTTAGAACAAGTGTATAGGATTATTAATTATTTTGTAATATTTATTTTTCCGCACTTTTACTTCCCGCACTCCCCTGATTTAAACTATGTATCCCCCTCCCCATGATGTAATAATTTAAGGTTTATTTTCCGCATTTAAATTCCGCAAAAATATTAAACTGTGTGGTTAGTAAACTAGGGTGTGAAAAGAATGTATGCAAAAATAATTGGACCTAGCCCACTAACTTCTAAGACAAAATATATGAAATAAATACACTCACACTCATAAGGCGATTGTTATACGGTTGCTATCTGCACCTCCTAAGGTTTCTCCTCTTGGTTGCCTTACAAAAATATGGTCAAGTCCCTCGAACGTGGGGTGTCTTAGTAAATTTCCCTTCAAATTAAAAATCATCATAGTCCCTTCAAGATAAAAGATCATAGTCCCTTCGAAGTTGCCTACAAATAAATGATCTTGTCCCTCGATGACCCTACGAAAATGATGATAGTCCCTTCGAATTACTAAGACACCCCTACATGTTGCCTTCTATGACCATACGATGACCTACGCCTGTCCCTTACAACATCCAAGGTAAAGACTACTTACACACTAATAGTAAGGACAAACTTACCCCTTAAAGGAAATAAATAACAAGAAAGACCAACTTAGGGTAGGTAGCTCTTAAATACTTGTTCACTCTTTCAAAAATACTCTTTACACCCCACTTTTTCAAAACATTTCTCAAAGCTAAACACTTTGTATATATCCATACGATGATCAATACAAAGTTAAAGACTTATGAAAATATTTTCTAAACACACACTACACATTTTTTCAAACAAAAGTAAAGTGGGCTAAGTAATTAAGGGCCCATGGAAAACCATGAATACAGAGGGTGCTAACACTTTCCCTTTGTATAACTTACCCCCCGAACTCAAATCTTCTTAAAGGTCTTTCCTGTTCTTTTATTCCTTTTCTTTATTGGATAAAATAAAAGTCGGTGGCGACTCTTGCTATCCGCAACATAGTTTTTGGAAACAAAAATGCCCAAGTCAGTTCTCCCACCGTGTTATAGCAATCAAATATGTTAGACACCAAAGATAGGATCTTTGCCTTCCATGAAGGCGATTAAGCAAGCTGGATCCCCATTGTCACCCATAAAGACGATTAAATACGGTACATCCCCATGATGGGATCCTTCCCACCCATATAGTCAATCAAATATTCTAAATCCCCGATATGTGATTTTTGTCGCCCATAAAAGGCGATTAAATATGTTGAATCCACTACAAGAAAAAAAGATATTTACGACACATGAGTTGTGACAGTTCCCACAAAATTGTCCTTATTCCTGGACTACGACAGTTGTCATGACAGTTTGGGCCAACTGTCACAAATCTTTTAGGTATATTGTATAAAATAATTGCGACAATTATCAAAGAACCGCCTTTTTTCCACATCCGCGATGGTTAAGGCGAACTGTCGCGACTACTTTAGTCAATCATAATCACAACTTTTTTTATTCCTTTACTTTTTCCACTTTTTTTTATTTCATTTTTTATTTTCCCACCTTTTCAATTTTATTAATTAATTTTAATAATAGTAATTATAATTTCTTTCGTTTTTTATTTTCCTACCTTTTCAATTTTATTAATTAATTTTAATAACAGTAATTATAATAATAGTAATAGTAATTATATTAATAATAATTATTATTTATTATATGAATATTAGTAGTATTTATTTATTTGTTTACAATATAATAACAATTCAATATCCATACTATTCTATAAAAAATATAAATATTTCATAAAAATACGAATCCTGTTTCTCACACCGGTGGTCCACCCCCCACCGTTTTGCCTTCACTGTCCTCCGTCCTCCATTTTGCCTTCACCGTCCTCCGTCCTTTATCCTCCTATTTATCATGTCTATGGTTAGATTCTTCCTATCTACCTTATTCTCTGATAGAGATTTATGGGTTCTCTTAATGTTTCAACTCTTTCTTGAAAAACCCTAAAATTCGCTCAAATTTGACCCCCTCTCTCTTTCTCCCTGTCTCTCAATCAGTTGTAGTAAAATACAACAATAAGAAGGTTTAATTTCAATGAAGAAATGATTTAGGGTTCAAGAGTTATTAATAATAAAATTTGTGGATTTTATAATTTCATATCGAAAAATTGGATTTGATTAAATGGTAGAGCTTTATTTTTAGCCTTTTCCTTGTAGTTGTCAAAGATTGATTCCAAGGGAAAAGCTAGGAAAGTAATTGGATGCACCCTGGTTTGGTTGTCAAGATATTGTTATTATATCTTACATGGATAAATATGACCTTGTTGTGTTGAAAACATTGGCTATGTGTGAATACGGGGTAAGTTATTGTTTGTTTATAATTCACAGTTTGTAAAATGAAAATTTTGAAGAGGATAAATAAGATGTGTTGCATTGTTTGTATGTTTATACAACGGTTGTAACTTACATCATGAAAGGCGACGATGACATGTTTGTGAGGTTGGATGTTGTTATAAATGAAACAAGGAATGTTCCAGATTCTGTGAGCTCTTATAATGGTAATATAAATTACTATCACAAACCCTTGCGCTATGGTAAATGGGTTGTGTCATATGAGGTAAACACAATCTGCTGCAATATTTTTCATCATATTTCACTTAATACTAGTGGTAATTTGTAGGTTGGAAATATTGGTGGTCGAGAATTCACTGAGTGCTTAGCACCTGATGCACATAAGTTGTTGCTAAGAAATTATCCATTAATTTGTAGCTTTTGGGATTTAAATATGTTATTCATTCAATGGCTTTCTCGTTCAATTTCCTTGTTAGTTCATGCATCGTAGAATCGATTGAGTCCATTGGAAAATTAGATTTTGCATAATTTCCTTGTTAATTCATGCATCATATGTAGATAACCCAATACAAAATTAATAGTCATTCATTCATGGATATCTTCAAGTTTTAGCACTATCACTAATTGCTTATTATATATGTTGTTCTATTTTTGTATGATTCTAGATCAGATAGAGAGTTTTTGTATCAAATTCTTGGAGAAGTTATTAAGGCAGGGGCCACTACACTCAACATACCCGACACTGTTGGAATAACCACATAAGGCTCTTGGATTTTTCGCTCTCGTTGTTTTTATCTTTCTCATTCTCGATCCTGAGGTTTCTCCTTCTTCCACCGCTTTTGCGTCTGCAGCTTCCTCCGAAGGTGTTGAGGTTTTTTATTTTCTTTACTTTCAATTTCAATTTCATTGGTTAGGGTTGGGGATCTTGCGAATTTATAATTCAATTGAGTGAAGAAGTAACTAATAAGAGTTGATTTTGTTATTGGTTTGGTTTGAACTGGAAACTATATAGGTTCGGATTAATTATGGTTCGGTGGATCGAGTGCCACGTCGGAAACATCAGTCGGCAAGGTATACGAGAGTATGATGTGGGATTTCATTGTTTTTTTTAAACTTAATATCTTTTTTTACTTTATTTTTTGTGTGTATTTTTCTTTCTTTTGGTTGTTTATGGTATGTTTTTACTCTTAACTTAATGTATGCAGATTTTTGCTTTATTTGTGAAACTAGTATCACTTGCTTGTGTGCTTTAGGGAAGAAAATGGTGTTTTTTACTTTGGAATCTGCCATTGTACATTATCTAGTTCTATTATTGATGCTATAATGATATTGCCAAGTGCAACTGTTGTAGCTTTTGTTTTATTTCATCTCATCTTTTGCAAAACACTTAACTCATAATGAAGCCTCAGAGGCTTCATTTTTTGTTTTATTTTCTCACGTATGTGACTTTTGGAAGGACAGAGAACTGCCAATTTTGCCTCTATCTGTTTATAGAGCAGTTGTTATGGCTCATAACGAAGCCTCTTAGGAGTATTCATCACCTTATCAGTTTTTCTTCTATCTCTATGGTAAACGAAATGTAAGTGCATTCCTTCACTTTCCCAGCCACATGCCTTATACTTATTTTCTTAAATATTTTGTAATACAAAATAATAGTGAAAGATGGAAGCAAAATTTTAATGAGTGGATGCAGTATCTTTTTTAAAATGAAATGCGTCTTTTTTTTGTTAAAGCCTAGTTAGTAATCTTTTTAATTTTATCCTCTGTTGTAGGCTGGCTTGGGAGGGATATCATTTGAAGAAGAGAAATGTTTAGTTTTTGGGTAAGTTGTGTTAGCATTGTACAATTTGTTAAGTAATCAATTTGGAATTTAACTTTTTTCTCTTTTTATATTTTTGTTGTTTATTTTCTGATACGATGCGATATGCAAATATACCACCATTGGTAGAGATATTCTCCCCCAGATAAAAACTGGTAATATCATTCGTTCGACAAAGCTGATTGAAGGCCAAGATCGCCTTGAATTACCAAAGGAAAGTTAAGCAGGTCACTTGGTCTTACAGTGCCATCTGAGCAGGTAAAAACATTTCATTCTTTGTAATATGTATGTTGTTTGGTATAAGCCTGATTTTCCATATGCAGGTAAAAACATTTTTATTTGTATGACTATACCGACGCCATCCAACAACAAACAAAGGCTAGCATTATTGGCTTATTTCAATTGCAATATTTGAAGTCACTTACAATGAGCTTTCTAAATTAGTCATATTCATGGATCATATCTTAGATTTTTTGTGTGAAGATTCTTATGATATTTACCTATTTATTTTAGGCAGGACTCGACTTGATGATACTTGTTCCGGACTAGCCCAATGACTAGGCATGGCCCAATCTACTATTTCATCCAGGACGACCAAATAACCCAATGTCAAAGGGACCTACTGACTCTCTGCCCCTTAGTCAAGGAGGCCTTGCTGACCAAGATTACATGTGGTCGGGCTCCTCTGTTCCTTTCAGACTTCTGCCCGACACCCTGGGAGAAGTCACCCAAATTCGGCCAAGGATAACTCCTGCTCGGTTCACCCTCTGCTTGATAGACACCTCACCTGAGTAAATTCGCTCGTTCTGGCAATTATCTATTTGTGGGGGATCCACGATCCATACCCAAAATAGGGACCAATGACTAATTGCTGAGGCACTATATAAACCCTCTCACATGAGAGGGTAAGGTATCTAATATTTACTCTAACAATACACTCTCTAGTACATGCTCATTCTTCTTCCCCTTTCTTACTTTGACATCAAAGTATCTTGCAGGTACACCTCTCTTCTCTGCTCGACGACCGAGCATCTTCAACGTCTGTGGCCCACAAAAGGTTCTGATCACCAGCAACGATCAATACTACAATAGTTTGGAGGGATTAATAACATTTTTTTTAATGCAAATTCTATATTTACCTATGCAGATATGTGCAAGTTCTTTTCTATGCTAATACTATTTAACTAACATTTCCTAAATTTTAACTCAAGCTCTAAATGATGTAGTAAATAGTTAGTATATTTTGCGAGTCATTAAAATATCTGATACACACGATTGTATTAGTATATAAGCATTGTGAGGTCCATACATGACCAACATGTAGTGTTATTTAAGCATTATAATATCAAGTAAATGAAGAGATGAAATATGCAAATAATGTATCTGTTCTAGCCTGGGCCTCCAAGAGATAGCTGGGCGTAGGCCCAAAACCCCCCAGGGCCAAGGCCCAGTCAGTCGGGCAGATGCATAAAATAGTCGGGCATAACTCAATCTCGCGGGCAACCCACTAGGAAGTCGAGCAGCCACCTCGAGTTATCATATATGTGCTAGGGAGACCACGTTTCTCCCTCACGCGCCACGTCACCCAACTATCCACCATTATCTCCCGAAAGATAGGGGATGTTGGACCAGGAACAAGACCATGTGTTAGGTCTTAAATGCTCCTACGCGTACCTTGGCAGTTCTTCCTTGGGCCTAGCTAATCCAACCCAAGAAAGGACCTTGGCCGAACGTTGGGGGCTCAATATAAATACCTTTTTCATTAAAGGGTCAGGTAGTTTGAATGACTCTCTCTCTCTCTTACCACCTCTGTACCCAATCTCACTTAAGCATCAGAGTGTCTTGCAGGTACACCCCCTTCCATCCTCCTTTCAACCGTGACGCTTGCAACCCATATCTGGAAGGCCCTTCTGATCAGGTAAGATCAATGGCGTCGTCTATGGGAATCTAGTTGTCCCCTTCTTCCACAACAGAAGATCAAAGATCCAATCCATCTTCCATCCTTCTAGTATGGCCAGAGAACACGGTGACAACCACGACTTGCCTTCGTCGACTACACGACGGAGGACAACCAGAACGTAAACAATGAAGCTAATGCCAGGGATGGGCAGCCTGTCACCCCGTCGCCTAAACGGTGTTCTACAACCTCAGTCAGCCGCCCCCTTTCAACCCATCTCGGTACCATTTGAGGGAGACGTTACCATGATAGCCATGGTAAACACCCTCAACCAGACCAAACTCATTCTCTATCCGCAACATGAGAGGATCATGGCTTTAGAAACCGTCCAATAAGAATGTAGGTCATGACTTGAGAAACACCAGCCATAAGCGACCAAGAAACGGGGACGTTCCCCCCCTCGTCGAGGATGGCGCTCCCCCGAACCAAAGAAGAATATGTCTAGGGTGCGTCATGAGAACGACCGACCGAGTGCTCCACCCCGTTGTAATCAAAGTCCTGAATACGATGATTACTCCCTGATAACGAGTGGCGGGGAAGATCCCCATTGCCCGCTTTCTTGAGCTATTATGGAGGCACCACTCCCTAAGGGAATGGAGAAACACCCACATTTGGGTGTTTACGATGGGACGACTGACCCCTATGACCACGTCGACAACATCAACGATATGCTCTACTATCGCAACGACATCACCGAGCATCTCAAATGCAAGTTGTTTTTGACAACTCTTAGGAAGGGAGCCATGGCTTGGTACAAAAGCCTGACCCCCGAATAAATCACATCCTGGAGAGTCATGAAGTCTGCGTTCACGAAGCACTTCACGGTCTCTAGACGTCACCCAAAGGCTAAAGCTAACCTCGAAGCCATCGTACAAAGGAAAAACGAAACATTGTGCTAATACATCGAGCGATTTAACCAAGAAGCTGTCGAGGTAGATACTACGGACTATATGAAAAAATACCTCCTCGAGAGGGGACTCCTCCCCGGAAGCGAACTCAGCAGGGCGGTTGGGATAGAGCCTCCTCACACCCTGGACGAGCTCCTTCACAAAGCCCAAACTTACATCAGATACGAGGAGAAACAGGTTGTGCACAATGCCCGAAGCAACCGCAATACATATGACGCCAATAACCCCAAACGCGAAGACCACAATGCTCCTCGTCGCAACGGGGATAAGCGAAGGGAGGAGAAACCACGCGAAGTTCGCGAAGGAAGAGGACCCACATGACGTTTTAACGAATACACGTTGTTGACTGCTCCCCACGAACACATCCTCTCCGAATGTATCAACTATGAGTTTAAATAGGGCAGGGCGAGGTTCTCCAAACCTTCTACACCCAAGCCCCACACAGATAAATCCAAATACTGTCGCTTCCACAGGAGTCACGGGCATATGACCGAAGATTGTGTTCACTTGAATGACGCATTTGAGATCCTGATTCAAGAGGGCCAACTCAAGCAGTACACAAAGAGAAAGGATGCTCCTCAACATGAGGATCAACCAGCGAAGAAAACCCGCGAGGATACACCACTCGACGACTCCCCATATCAGGTGGCCATGTGCATATCCCTTCCGGAGGATTTCTGCCTCCCCGACCCCTGCACAGGGGAACGACTTGCTGCCCTCAGCCCCTGAGAGGACTTCCCAATAGCTTTGGTTATATCGGGAGGCAGAATGAACAACGAGAACGCTGCTATTTCGGTAAAACACAAATTCGACGAACTCCTGCTAACCGCACCCGACCAGTTAGCTACCCTGACAAAATCCCGAGGGAAATCCAATCCGATATCCTTTTTCCTCGAGGAACTGCCCGATGGATCTCCCAGCTCAAGTATCCCCTTACTGATAAGGGCCAAAATGGCAAGATTCGACGTTCGACTCATCCTGGTTGACCAAGGCAGCTCGGTGGACATTATGTACGCCCACGACAACATGCTCATGCTGAGGACTTTCAGGTTCACCGCTCCCTTGTGCTTCACCATTCCTTTAGAATAAAGGGATGCTCAAGTTCAAGGGAAACCACTTACTCCTCATCCACTAATGCCCCGCCATTCACGACCTTGAAAGGTTGTAATTGACTTAGGTGCATAATGGGGTATGGAAAGATGACATGCTCCTTAGTGCACTTAAAGTATACACTGTCAAGAGACACCACCACGTTGATAAACTTCGATACGTCCTTCTCTAAATCCATATAGCTAAGGAAAATAACATCCAAATAGTCTTACAAAGATTTTTTATCAATATAAATCTCTCTAGACTTGGCCTGAGCATCCTTCAACCTCTTCCCTCATTTCTCCCAGTCCTGTTGGAAAGATTCTAACACCTTTTGTCTCTCATTATAAACCTTTGTCTATTCGTGAAGTCTCGCCTCTAGTTCGTTAGATGATTTGCCATACCTTTCTGGTTCGACACCCTAAAGCATTAGTGCCCTTAGTAAGAAGGTATCTTTCATGTTCACGATGAACGAATAAGATTGTGAGCAAAGGGTTCAATACTCAGCGGGAAATTCCTTGGAGAAAGGGAAGTGAGAGCTTTTGAATTATAGGAGGTTGATGTTAACATCGTCCCACTAGGATAAGGGATCCTTGTAACACCTTAATTTCTCCCACATAATTTAAAAGAAAGACCAGAGTAAATAATTTCCATAAGAAGTTAGGTATTACTTTCATCACAAAACTTGCTCATTAATAAATATGTAATATACTTGAATATCCATATATTAACTTTTATTACGCAACAGAAAAATCAATCGAAGTAAACAATAATGAAATATAACAGTTTTAACAAACAAACTTCATTTGAAAAACTGTAAAGACAACAAAATATCTTCTAACGAAACGACTCATACAAATAGTGCTCCCAACTTCCAATGTTACATATCAAAGCAGATGGCACGCCACTAGTGTGAAGTACTTCAACTTCACCGACCATAAACTCTAACTACTCATGATTACCTGCACATTACCCACATAGAGACAACATTCAAACAAAAGGGGTAAAATTCTTAAATCGACAAAAGAGAAAGATGATATAAATACAAAAACATACATCATCAAGTCATTCACTCACATCACAACAATCAACAACATCAAACCCTTCAATTCATACACAAATAATCAGATAAAAATTCATGCAACACATCTATCATAAATGTAATGAGTCACAACTAGACTCAATGCATGTGGTACCAATTTGATCTATGTTTCATGATCATAGTTCCCTTCGGAACGTCTATTAACCGCTCACACCCCACGTGGGCACACAATAATCTTCATTGCTCACACCCGACATGGGCACACAATCACCTCAACAACAACCTCATGCAATGATATGCACCTTAACGACAACATACAATAACTAAATGCACACCTATAACATATTCATCATCATACCAACACCACTCGACTATCACATGTATTCATCAAGCATACCTTCTCATGTTAATACAATAACTAAATGCACACCTATAACATATTCATCATTATACCAACACCACTCGACTATCACATGTATTCATCAAGCATACCTTCTCATGTTAATACAATAACTATATATCTCTACATCATTCGATTATGTGTTTCACATTATCACATCAACAAAACAAGCCTATAACACTTAGATACATGCTCATAACATAACAACAACAAAACAACATTTATAAAGTATAACACATGTGGTTTATACTAATTTTCAGGTAACAAAAATAATATTTTTCATTCCAGGTCACGCTGAGTGAGCCCTAAAGCGCGCTAAGCATGCTCGCCACTGCCTGGAAGAGGCGAAAGTATTTCAGACCGCGCTAAACGCGCTCTGCAATTTCTGAAATCAGAATCCTACGATAACAACCACTCCTTGCCTGCGATTTTCTGCATAAAACTCGATTTCAGCAATTTCACACAAATATTGCACCAATAATCTACATATAACAAACGCAATCCAACTAAACAGTCTAAACACAACAAACATCAATTTCATTCATATTTTCATAAATTCTCCCAAAACCCTCATACAAACCCCAAACAACAATTGCATAGATTTCAACCTAACGATTTCTACTTCAATACCTACATTATCGAATCCTCGAGAGATGAAAGAAATCCCACCCTTACCTTAAAGTGATGAGCTCTCATTCCTTCAATAGGTTCTCTCCTCCTTCCTCTTGCCCTAATATCTTTCTCTTCTGCTTCTCTCTTTTCTTTATCACGATCAATAAAAAATGACCCATTTCTATCTAATTTTCTCTATAAAACTCTCTCATTAGGTTATTACTCTTTTACCCCCACTTTTCTTCCTATAATTACTATCTTATCATTCCAACTTCCAGTATACCAACTTTAGCTTATCTTATTATATTATTATTTATTTTATAGTCTCTCTCATTATTAACCCAATAATAAGAATAATAATACCAATAATATTAGTAATTTCCACTTAACCACAACGAAACACACAAACACACAATCATCACCAAAAATTCCTAATTATTCGAAAATAATAAATAAAAAGGAAAATTGGGCGTTACAACTCTCCCCCACTTAGAATATTTTTGTCCTCAAAAACTACCTGATGCGAACAAACTCGGATACGACTCTCGCATCTTACTCTCTAACTCTCACGTCATGTTCCCACCGACGACACATCCCCATACCACCTTCACGAGAACAATTTCCTTGTCTCTCAACTGGCTCACTCCGCGATCATCGATACGCTCTGGTAAATCCTTAATCTTAAGATTGTCTCTTACCTTTACCTCATCCATCGGAATCACATGTGACAGATCTGGAACATACTTCCGAAGTTGCGAAACATGAAATACATCATGTAGATCTGACAACCGCGGTGACAACGCCACTCTATAAGAAACAGACACAACTCTTGTAGAAATTTGATACGGACCAATGAATCGAGGAGTAAGCTTTCTCGATGTCAAATCACAACCAACACCAGTTACCAGAGTAACTCTCATAAACACATGATCTTCTTCTTAAAACTCAAGATCCTTTCTTCTCTTATCGTGGTAACTCTTATGCCTGCTCTGCGAAGTTTTCATATTCTCTCGAATCGATTTCACTGTCTCAGTAGTCTTCTGAACGATATAAGGTCCAAGTACTACACTCTCACCGGACTCATGCCAACATAAAGATATCTGACATCTTCGACCATACAACGCCTCAAAAGGTGCCATTCCGATACTGTAATGATAATTGTCGTTATAAGTGAATTCGATCAACGACAAATGGTTATCCCAAGCACCTGCTTGTTCAAGCACACAAGCTCTCGAAAAATCCTCCAAAGATTGTATAATCCTCTCTATCTATCCACCTTTCTACGGATGATAAGATGAACTTAACCTCAGCTTCGGACCCAACGCTTCTTGCTTACTTTCCCAAAATCTAGAAGTGAACCTCGGATCTCTATCCGACACAATACTCAATGAAATCTCATGTAACTTCATAATCACACAGATATAGATCTATGCCAACCTCTGCAAAGGAAAACTGATATCAATCAGAATAAAATGTGCCGACTTCGTCAATGTATCAACAACTACCCAAATCGCACCGTGTCCTCGCAGAGTATTAGGCAAACCCGTAACAAAATTCATATAAATATTGTCCCATTTCCACTCTGGGATATCTAACGGTTGCATCAGACCAACAGGTTTTTGATGTTCCACCTTCGACTTTTGACAAGTCAAACAAGCATAAACAAAGTGAGATACATCACGTTTCAATCCAGGCTACCAAAATATCCTTTTCAAATCCCGATACATCTTTGTAGCTCTTGGGTGAATACTCAAGCTACTTTTGTAACTCTCCTTAAGAATCATTCTCTTCAATTCAGAATCATCGGGAATACAGATCCATTCATAGGATCTTAGCACACCTTGATCGCCAATTTGGAAATCACTACTTCCAGAACGTTCATCACCCACCATTAAGTACACTAATGTTACATCCAACTTCTGACCCTCTGTGACACTATTGAGAAAATTATTGTTAATCTTTAACATACCCAATATCACACTATGCGACATTTGTTCACAAACCAAACTCATGTCTTGAAACTTCTCAATTAACTCCAACTCTTTAACCATCATAGCAGACATATGCAAGGTCTTCCGACTTAAAGCATCGACCACAACATTAGCTTTATCGGGATGATAATTCAAGCTGAAATCATAATCCTTTAAGAACTCCAACCGAGGTCTCTGCCTCATATTCAACTCCTTTTGGTCAAACAGATATTTCAAATTCTTATGATCACTATACACCTCAAATATAGAACCATACAAATAGTGCATCCACGTATTTAGTACAAATACTACTGCTGCTAACTCCAAATCATGGGTAGGATAATTCCTCTTGTGAATTCTCAACTGACATGAAGCATAAGCTACTACTTGACTGTCTTGCATTAGCACACCACCCAAACCCATTAAAGAAGCATCACAATACACTACAAATGACTCATCTGGTTTAGGTAAGATCAAAACTAGAGCATTAGTCAACTTCTTCTTCAGTTTAATGAAACTCCGCTCACACTGGATGTCTCACACAAATGTCTTATCCTTACAAGTTAATTGAGTAAACGAAAGTACCAACTTCGAAAAACCTTTAATGAATCTACAATAATAACCAGCTAATCCCAAAAAGCTTATAATTTCAGTCACCGTGTTCAGTGTCTCCCACTGTAAAACTACATCTACCTTGGATGGGTCCACCACAATACTATCACCCAAAATAACATGACCAAAAAAACTAATCTCTTTCAACCAAAACTCGCACTTTGACAACTTAGCATAAAGCCTTTTCAACACTTACAACACAATTCTTATATGTTTAGCATGCTCTTCTTCTGACTTAGAATAAATTAGAAAGTCATCTATAAAGACAACTACGAACTGATCCAAATAATCATGGAAGATTTGATTCATGTACTCCACGAATACTCCAGGTGCATTAGTAACTCCCAATGGCATCACTACATACTCATAATGTCCATACCGAGTCCTGAAAGCCGTTTTCTGAATATCTTCACCCTTTACCCGTTTCTGATGATAACCCGATCGCAGGTTAATTTTGCTAAACACATGAGCGCCCACCAACTGATTCATAAGTCATCTATCATTGGAAGTGGATACTTGTTCTTAATTGTTACTTTATTCAACTGTTTGTAATCCATACACAACCTCATACTACCGTCTTTTTTTCTTAACCAACAACACTGGAGCTCCCCAAGGTAACACACACGGCCTTACAAACATCTTTTCCAATAGTTCTTCCAATTTCTTCTTCAATTCTGCTAATTCTGATGCTGACATCTGGTACGGTGCCATGGAAATATGCATAGTACCATGTACAGGGTCAATACTAAACTCCACCTCTCTTTCCTGCATCACATCAACAACGTCATCTGGAAACACTTTCAGAAATTCACTTACCACTTACAACTCACTAATCGTCGTTTCACTCTCTACCGACAAGGATGAAAATAATGCCAACACTTGAGCTTTTTCATCTAAGAGTTTCTTCAACTCTCTAGCAAATCGATAACCAACTTTCTATTCTTCCTCATCAGGAGTAAGAAACCACACCGACTTACTGAAACAATGATGTGAAAATGATTGAATTCTAACCAATTCATTCCCAAGATCACATCCAACCCTCCCAATGGCAAACAAATAAGATCAACACTAAAATCCTTACCATAAATCGATAGAGGACAATTCAAACAGACTAGAGAAATATTCATTGATCCCTTCCAGGAGTTTCGACAACCATTTCTCCCTTCATAGGCGACACAATAAGGCTTAGCCTTCTCACACAACCAACAACAATAAAACAATGAGTAACACCATTATCTATTATAACAATCAAAGGTATATTATTAATGTAACAAATAACTCTGATTAACCGATCTTCACTGGAAGGCTAAGTTTCCGTTAGAGCAAACAACTTCCCTCTAATTGCAACTTTCTTCGGGTTCTGACAATGAGTACTAATATGGCCTTGCTCTCCACAATTATAGCAAGTCACTGTATTAACTTTGCAATCAACAATCAAATTTACAAGTTGTCCTCATTTGAAACACCTTTTTACGTCACTCATGCACTCATTAACACAGTGACCCAACTCACCACATCTATAACACTTTAGAGGAACAAAATCCACTCCCCCGCTTGGCTTTTTGCCTTCAGCATACTTCTGCTTACCTTTATCATTTGGAGTTGTATAAGGCTTTTCACGGTGCATCTGTTGTTTTCCTCTCTTCTCGGCCAACCCCTTAAAGTGATCAGATCGAGCCTTTCTATCCTCTTCAAAGATTCTATAACAATCAACCAAGTCTAGAAATCTCATGATCTATTGATAACCAATCTCCTGTTTGATCTTAGGCCTCAAACTATTCTCGAACTTGACACACTTCAAGAACTCAACAGTCGCCTCACTGTAGTGCGGATAAAACATGACCAAATTTGAGAACTTGCTAGCATACTCTGTGACCGACATATTACCCTGCTTCAACTGTAGAAATTCAACCTCTTTCTTCCCTTGGACGTCTTCAGGAAAATACTTCCTCAAGAACTCTCTACTAAACACAGCCCAGGTGATTGCCTCACCAGTCACTTCCAATTGTTGGCGAGGGCTAACCCACAAATCATTAGCTTCTTTGGATAACTTGTGAGTGCCCAACCGCACCTTTCGTGCCTCAAGACACTCCATCACTCGAAAGATCCTCTCGATCTCTCTGAGCCACTTCTGAGCTCCACCTAGTTCATACTTTCCCTTGAAAGTATGCAGGTCATTCTTCCGAAACTTCTTTTGCAGAGGGATCCACCCCTCACATACTAATGTAAGCACCTTCAATAGAGAGACCCACATACTAATAAAAACGTCATCAACATAAGGTCTCACCCTTTGATGAAGGACTAGCCCAACGAATGCAACCACCCTTAATTAATAGATTCATCAATATGGAGATGGACACACTCCAGAAAAAGGTAAAGGGTTTTAAACACCCCACCCTTATGAAAAAACATCATGCTTGAGGGACTATGTAGTGTTATATCAGTAGAAGTCCTGATATAGAACGTACTCGCCTAACAATTATACCACCCAGGCGAAATTTGTAAGACTCTCCCAGTGGCATCCATAACGTGAAAGTATAGGAAGAGAGAGTCTCCACTGACTCCTAGAAGATGAGTGATCAATATCTTCTGCTAGTAAGAAGAGAGCGGTTAACGCCACAAGAGAGGTCAAAACCCTATGCTTAATCATATTTCTTGAGTTAATAATGTATTTTTTGCATTTATTTTGAAAAAAAATACATTAATATATATTTACTTTTTCACATTTAACATAACTAGGCATAAAAGGGATGTCGTTTTTTAAAAAAATTATTTATTTATTATTATTATTTATTTATATGATTATCTTAAATATACATATTTTTTGCTCTCAAAGACTAATAGAACGACTTATTGAAAAAAAAGGAGAGCAATAGAACGAGATCTACGGTTCTCTTCTAGTAAGATCAATTTCTTTTCACCCCGTTTCTTTCTCCCCCGTTTCATTCGTGTCAGACCGCAATTCCACTTTCAACAACTTCTCTCTCTAGAGGGTCCAAGTCTTCTCGTTTTCTATTCACAGATCTCGCACTGATTTGGATCCTCCTCAACCTCTCTCCACTCTTCTTCACTCTTCCACTCTCCATAATCGAATTCAACACCTGCTTCAGATCAACCTCCTTGATTTCCAGTTCCTCGATCTAAGCCATCATGGCGGCGAACGCTCCGATCGCCATGAAGGAAGTCCTAACCGTAAGTTCTCTTCCACCGTTTTCGATTTCCATTCACAGTTCCACCTCCGAACCGAAGAACACTAACACTTAATTTCTCAAAATAATTATTAAATTATTGATTATTCGTATTTGTAGTTCGCTTAATTTTGCTTAGTGTGCAATTCATGCAGATCTGAGTTTTTTATTTTATTTTTCCTATTTTTTGATTCATTATGAAATCCAGTTATTATGAACTAGAGAGTAAGAAGTTGAATTGTTTTTATGAATTGAGTGATGTGATTTGTGTGATCTGGTTTATGATTACAGTTGCCGAGTGTTGGCATCAATGCACAACACATCACTTTCACGCATGTGACTATGGAATCGGACAAGTATATATGTGTTCGAGAAACGACTCCACAGAATAGCGTTGTTATCGTTGATATGAGCATGCCAAATCAACCTTTGAGGAGGCCGATTACTGCTGATTCCGCTCTTATGAATCCTAATTCTAGAATCCTTGCTTTGAAAGGTAGGATTTGTTTTTTTTTTTTTGTGTGTGTGTAGATTTGCTGTTACTAATTATTATTTATTATATTGTATATTCTTATTTACTAGCATTTTGATATTGATAAGTTTGTTTGTTATTATAGATATCAAAATTTATTTGAAGATTTAGAATAGCATACTTGAATTCTTCTTGCTTTTTTACCTCCTATAATTGTATCATTTTGTTGATGCCACTGTTAGGTGAAATGAAACGAACTGCTTAATTTTGACTAGTTTGACTTGACATGAAGAAGCTCATAAGTGCGTCTAACTGTCTGTAGTATGTTGTAGTATGTATACTTGAGCAAGACTATGACCACCTGAGTATTATTTGTCTAGCTCCTAGTTATGATACATTAACTACCCCAAACCCGGACTGTGTCTAGCTCGGTCAACTATTATAGGCACCCTGATTGGTAGGGAGACAGAGCGGTGATGTTGGGATGTTTGATTAATATGACTAACTGAAACCATTTAGCTTCCTTATTTTTAAATTCTATGTAATGAAGAAGTTAGAGGCCATAAATAATCAACGGTCTTTAAGAGCTATAATAACATCTTTTGAAAAAATTAATCAACTCACCTTTGTTTTTACTCCTCCGGTCACTATTATAAGTTAAAAAAAATTCATATTGATTAGGAAAATTAGTTAATTGCAATTAGTTTTTTTAGATTTCATGTAAAACAGAAGTTAAATTTATTAAAATGTTATTGTTATATTTAATGGATCAACTATCTCCATTAAATTTTTTTTCTTTCATTTAACCGGATGATATATAAAAGTAGTAGCATTAAATAGTTTAAAAGTTGTAAACCTTTGCTTATACTAGTGACAAATATTTTATGTCATTTTTTTTTGCTTATAATAGTGACAGGACGGTGTATGTTCTTAGTAAGAACTAAGGTGTGCTATTTTTTAGGGGATGCAATGAAGGGAGTACTGTTAGATGAGGAGTTTATTTAGGTAGATAATAGAAATATTTGGTTTAAGGGTTAACCTATGACTTTATTACAGTCAATTTTCTTGGAGATATATAGAGTTTTCTCCACAACTTTTACTTCTGCCAATGTATTAATCATCCCCAATTTCACATTAAGCATATTAGATGTTGTAATCAGACATACTCTCTTCTGCTTGAATTTAAGCAACAGAAAAAGTCTTGTTTTATGGTCTCATATGCAAGCAAAACTTGACTAATTCTATCATATTTAACGCTATCACTCCTAAAATACCTTTTAATTAATTTAAAATTTATTTTCAACACCTCTTTTAATATTCTTGGAAAAAGGGCCCATGATGGATATTTTAGAGAATTCAACTACTTTCTACTGCTGAGTAAATTAAATGTAGTTAAATATTTTCCTTAAAGAGTGTGAGGTAAGGTAGTTTTTTTTTTTCTTAATTGTATATAGACCAGAATTTTTTTTTTCACATTGTCATTGCTTGACCCGATTTGGAATGGTTAAAAGAAAAAAATAGTCAGCAGTTATATACCTATGGCGTTTATAAATCACAAGTCTCCCGATTCCCAAATATTTAGCAATCTTCTGTTTGTTTCTGTGCCATGTTCTTTTGTTGGTGCTGTATTAAAATGTTCTTTGCTTTTGGATTATCTTCACTTACAAGCTACATAATTTTCTTGAAGCCCTACTCCAAGGAACTACACAGGATCACCTACAAATATTTAATATTGAATTGAAAACGAAGATGAAATCACATCAGATGCCTGAACAGGTAATTATGATGTGTTACAATACATAAACATTGACTTAATAGTCCCCTAAGAATGACAATGATAATCTATGTGAGGTGCCCTTTTTTTTTGCATATATAGGTAGTCTTCTGGAAGTGGATTAGTCCCAAAATGTTGGGCCTCGTGACGCAAACCTCTGTATACCACTGGTCAGTTGAAGGTAAGATAATGATGGTTGTAATCTGCTTATACTCCAACATTTTTTGTTACTATTATTTTCTGGCTTTACACATGTTTAATGTGCATGTATGTAGCTCTTTTGTAATTTTTTTTGGACTGATACATGGTCCCTGATTTCTGTATCTCGTAGGTGATTCTGAACCTGTTAAGATATTTGAGAGAACAGCAAATTTGTCAAACAACCAGATAATCAATTATCGATGTGACCCAACAGAAAAATGGTTGGTCTTGATTGGTATTGCTCCTGGTTCCCCCGAGGTACATCTCCTGCTTCCTGTCATAGTTGTGTCTATCATTGCGGAACACATGTCAATTTTTTAACCACAACTAACTTTCATTTAGAGCATAATAATTGCTTATATCATGTTTAATTATATAACAATTTCGATCTTTCAAGTTTCAACTGTGATTATTGCTAGCCTAATCTATTTGATTTGTTTCTTCATATTCTTCTCCTTTATAGAGGCCACAATTGGTTAAAGGGAACATGCAGCTTTTCTCTGTCGATCAACAGCGCAGTCAGGCTCTTGAAGCTCATGCCGCATCATTTGCCCAATTTAAAGTGTGTTTTCTTATGATTCTGTGTTCATTTTCATTTAGTTATTTATAATTTATAAATATTACCTGACTAATTGAATACTACTCTGTTTTGGGAAATTTTAATTGTGTTTTGAATAGGTTCCTGGGAATGAGAATCCTTCTGTTTTGATTTCTTTTGCCTCAAAGACACTTAATGCTGGTCAAGTTGTATCCAAGTTACATGTCATTGAACTGGGCGCGCAGCCAGGTCTGTATATTCTTACCTCATTCACATCTATCTGTCATGTTTTTATTTTTTATGGGCAATATGGTTTCAACATAAATCTATATTGCAATGCAACCTAGTTGTCCTATCTGGAGTTTAAAATTTAATATTTCTGGTAAATTTAACATTTAAAACAGTTATTTGCATAAATATGTTTTTATAATGCTTGATCTATTACCAGAGGTGGAGCAATCATATAAGTTACAAGAATGGTCCTTTTATTTAATGTCTCTACAGGCTACAATGGCACTTTCTGTCTTGCTATAATTTAATTCAAATATAAGAATTTCACAAACTTCATATGTGGATGGATGAAATATAATGATCCATGCTTCAAGAATTACTTTTCTGCTTGTTACTACTATGTATTTGACTAATTGGAAAATTTGAATGTGACAGATCCCCCTCTCCCCTCTTTTGCATTTATAATGGCTTCATGTTGAGTTCTCAATTGTAGTGATAAACATATGTAGTCCTGAAGGTGGGAGGTAGATGAAGCAGTAAATATTTACATGTAAATATCATTTCCATCTTGTAATGAATGTCATAAATCTAAGAAGCTGTATCCATGTTGTTGAGATTCTACATTAAGTATTAACAAGTGATATAACCAAAGCAGTCCATATAAAAGCTTGGGTAATCCTCGTTTCTTCAGCAAGTTTTTGGGGTTGAGTTAGACCCAACTTGTAAATTCTAAGATTATCCTAAATTTGTAACCGGGCCATGATCCATGTTATTCCACCCACACTTCAAATGTCCTTCCTGACCTAAGTGTGAGGAGGTAGGGGTGTTGAGATCCCACATTGACCATAGGTATGGCCAAAGTAGTCCTTATAAAGCTTGGAAAGTCCTCACTTTTAGGCCTAAAGCTGAAATTGTAAGAGGTGTATTATGAAATTGAACTGTGCATCATTATATCGCCTGTGATTAAATTGATCATACTTCTGAAGTTTACCTTTTGAAATTTGCTGGCAGGGAAACCATCGTTTACAAAGAAACAAGCAGATCTTTTCTTCCCCCCAGATTTTGCTGATGATTTTCCAGTTTCAATGCAGGTACATAAGTTGTTAGTGCTGTTGATTTTATAGAAAACTGTAGATATCTGATTTCTACTCTGATTTTGTTTTTCAGATATCCCACAAATACAGTTTGATTTATGTGATTACCAAACTTGGCCTACTTTTTGTATACGACTTGGAGACAGCTACTGCTGTATATAGGAACAGAATTAGTCCAGATCCTATATTTTTGACTTCAGAAGCCACATCAGCAGGTGGATTTTATGCTATTAACAGGAGAGGGCAAGTTTTGTTGGCCACTGTTAATGAACAAACAATTGTGAATTTTGTCAGCGGTCAAGTATGTTTGTGACCTTTTTATCACTTGTATGATGTGAAGCAGGGAATGAGTTGGCATTTAACACATTTCATATTGGTTACTGCTGCAGTTAAACAATTTAGAGCTAGCTGTTAGTCTTGCCAAAAGAGGAAATCTTCCTGGTGCTGAGAAGCTGGTATGTCAATTTTTCTTTATTGTTTTTTTTTTTCAGGGAGATCCCAAGAACTTTGTAGTATTGTCTGTTTAATCTTATGCGGTTTCATATAACTGCTGAATAGTACTAACTTGCATGAAGTTTGGTTATATGCTGAATAATACTAACTTGCATGTAGTTTGGTTATATATAAAGTGTAGTATTTTGATAGGTAATTACTAGTGTTTCTTTTTGGCTGTCTGTAGTTCAGTTTATTTCAACAGTGTTTGACATACGTTTCCTTATTTTACTAACACTTGTTGTAATTTGGTTTGCACCGTCAACCATTTCATCTTTGATATTTTATTTCATCTTTATAAAGGCTATTTGCTTGAGATGAGGGAGGTTGCACGAGAGACCTTGGTGGTGTATGCTGCAATTTTAGTGCTGCTTTTGTCATTTATTTGACCAACACAATTTACAAGCCTTGCTCTTTTTTTTTCTCTTTGTGTTTTTATTTGAGAATTGATAATTTGATTGTGGTGTGTATTAGCTTCTTAAGAAATGGCAACTGTTGTGTGTTTTTTTTTTTTTATTATTTATAGCATAATGGCAATACTTGTTGTCATTACAGGTGGTGGAGCGTTTTCATGAATTATTTTCCCAAACAAAGTATAAAGAAGCTGCAGAGCTTGCTGCTGAATCTCCACAAGGAATCCTTCGTACTCCTGACACAGTTGCCAAATTTCAGGTTTCTTTCAGGATTTTTTTTTTTCATTTTCTCTCTGCATATTAATTGCTGATATAGTAATCTTTGGTTTATCATTTGCCTATAGGCGGTGTTCTTTTGTTTGGTCAATTAGATTATATTTGCTTTGAGTGTAGTGTAGCTATCTTGTTTGTTTAACTTTTGGACACATGTGTAATGCTGTTAAGCTGTATAGCAGAATTCTGACACCAGCTTGATTTGGGTAGTAATGATCAGTTAAGAATTCTGACACCATATTCATTTCAGTAGTACAGATCGGTTAGTCTGAGTTAGACCTCTATAAATTGATTAATCACTGTAATTTCTCTCAAGTAAATAGATTTACTTTTTGTTTTTGAAAACATTCTCTTTTACTCTAATTTTTCTCGCCTTTTCCATCAATTTCTTACATTTTTAGTTCTGCTCGACTTTAATCGCAGTGTTTAAAAATGTGATTATCTGTTCTATTTGGCAGAGTGTTCCCGTGCAAGCTGGTCAAACTCCGCCGCTGCTGCAGTATTTTGGAACACTTTTAACGAGGGGAAAGCTGAATGCCTTCGAATCATTAGAATTATCTCGGTTGGTTGTGAACCAGAACAAGAAAAATCTGTTGGAAAACTGGTTGGCAGAGGACAAGCTTGAATGCAGCGAGGAGCTTGGTGATCTTGTTAAGGTTTAGTTGGATTAAACATTCTAAAGAATTCAAATTAGTTTTATGTCTGTCTGTTAATCTTTCTATTTGGTTGCTTATCTCATTTGATATTTTGATATGGCGAGTTTCTATTAATTTTCATTGCTATGCTCCGTTTTAGACCGTGGACAACGATCTTGCTTTAAAAATATACATCAAAGCTAGAGCTACTCCGAAAGTTGTCGCTGCTTTTGCTGAGAGGAGGGAGTTTGACAAGATTCTGGTCTACTCTAAGCAGGTGATTGTTGACTCATTAAAGAATATTGACTTTGATGCAAAGCTACTTCAATGCTATTACAGCATGCTGAACATTTTTTCTCAGCCTGTAATAATTAGCACTTCTAGTATTACATTTGCGCTCTACTGGAAACATTTGTTCCTGAATATTTTTCATTTCTTATTTGTTGCTATAGGTTGGGTACACACCTGACTACCTCTTCCTCTTGCAAACAATTCTTCGAACGGATCCTCAGGTTTGAGTGAAAGCTCTACAATTTATGTTTAATTATTTTAGCTGAACATTTTCTGTAATTTCCCCACTCTGTGCTGCCTTTTTGGAAGCACGGTAACTGTGCTTTTTGAACAGTATTTGTGCATTAAGTTTACAACGTCTTGTGATTTTTCTCTAAGGAGAAGCTCTACAAGTTTTCTTTTTGATTTTGCTCTTCAGGGTGCTGTTAATTTTGCATTAATGATGTCTCAAATGGAGGGAGGTAGCCCAATTGATTACAACACCATAACTGATCTGTTTCTTCAGGTTGATTATCTACCGTAATTAGGCAATTATGACGAATAGTCATATAATCTTTTAGCTTTATCATATTTGATTTATTACACTATGCTTCTCAACATTATTGACATTTTTTCGTCATGGTTATTCTTTGGCCTGCTCAGAGAAACCTGATCCGTGAGGCAACAGCTTTTCTCCTGGATGTTTTAAAACCTAATTTACCAGAACATGGATTCCTTCAGACAAAGGTTGGGGCCTTTGTTTCCCAGTTGTTATGTGGCATTTTACTCTGTTAATAATTATTTCTTTACAGTGATACAATTTTCCTGTGGATTGTTCAGGTTTTGGAGATAAATCTGGTCACCTTCCCTAATGTTGCTGATGCTATTTTGGCTAATGGCATGTTTAGCCATTATGACCGTCCTCGTATTGCCCAGCTATGTGAAAAAGCTGGCCTTTACGTGCGAGCTTTGCAAGTAATGTCTTGCTAAATGTTCTATTTTTGTACTTTCCCTACTTCAAAAAGCTTAAGTTCTTATGTTGATTACATCTTTCTCGTTGCAGCATTACACAGAGTTACCCGATATAAAACGTGTGATTGTTAATACCCATGCAATTGAGCCTCAGGTTTTAGTTTTGACTTATTGCTCTTATCTAGTTTATGGTTTACAATTATATCACACAAGCCTAATACTTGCTCGTTATTTGGTTATTGCAGTCACTTGTAGAATTTTTTGGTACCCTCTCACGGGAATGGGCATTAGAGTGCATGAAAGACTTATTACTAGCCAATCTTAGGGGCAATTTACAGATTATTGTGCAGGTATAAAAAAGTCAATTATCTTTTATGATTTGGAGCTTACTGATAATTGAAAACTAAGATTGCTTTTGTCTGTTCAGGTTGCTAAAGAATATTCTGAACAATTGGGCGTTGATGGCTGCATTAAGATTTTTGAGCAATTTAGATCATATGAAGGGCTATACTTTTTTCTTGGATCCTATTTGAGCTCCAGGTTTGTATCTTTTTTTCCTGTTGGTAATTAACACTGTTTATACCTGATATATTTTCCTATGTTGATATATCACATGCTTCTCTGAATAATATGGTATAGTGAGGACCCCGAAATTCATTTCAAGTATATTGAGGCAGCAGCGAAGACTGGTCAAATCAAGGAGGTCGAGCGCGTGACAAGAGAATCCAATTTCTATGATGCCGAGAAAACAAAGAACTTTCTAATGGAGGCTAAGCTTCCAGATGCACGACCTTTAATCAATGTCTGTGATCGATTTGGGTTTGTTCCAGATCTTACACACTACCTATACACAAACAACATGCTTCGCTACATTGAGGGTTATGTTCAGAAGGTATCAAAGTAACCTTGCTTATCTCTTGCGTAATATGTACCCTCTTTTTTTCCACCTGTCAACATTTGTATTTTTCTGCATAGGTGAACCCAGGGAACGCTCCTTTAGTCGTTGGGCAGCTACTAGATGATGAGTGCCCAGAAGATTTTATCAAAGGTTTGATTCTTTCTGTTCGTTCCTTGCTGCCAGTGGAGCCCCTTGTGGAGGAGTGTGAGAAGAGGTGGGTTTGTCCTTTAATCTAATGTATTGTTAATTTGCATTCACATTACATTCACATTATGATTTTTGAATCCATTATTATTTTATATGCAGGAATCGACTTCGTTTGCTCTCACAGTTTTTGGAACATCTTGTGAGTGAGGGAAGCCAAGATGTTCATGTTCACAACGCACTGGGTAAAATTATCATTGATAGCAACAATAACCCAGAACATTTTCTTACAACCAACCCGTACTATGATTCTCGAGTTGTGGGCAAATATTGTGAGAAACGTGACCCGACCTTGGCAGTTGTAGCTTACCGACGAGGACAATGCGATGAAGAACTTATCAATGTCACAAGTAAAAATTCCTTGTTCAAACTGCAAGCAAGGTTTGTATTGTATATATCTTTCTTCAACTAATTAATTTTCTCATATTATTGCTCACATGCTTATTACTTGTGACAGATATGTTGTTGAGAGAATGGATGGCGATCTGTGGGCTCAAGTTCTTGATCCTGATAATGAATATAGAAGGCAACTTATTGATCAGGTTGTATCTACTGCTCTGCCCGAAAGCTCAAGCCCTGAACAGGTTTCTGCATCTGTTAAGGCTTTCATGACAGCTGATCTGCCTCATGAATTGATTGAACTTCTTGAGAAGATTGTGCTTCAGAATTCTGCATTCAGTGGGAACTTCAATTTACAGAATCTTCTCATTTTGACAGCGATAAAAGCTGATTCATCCAGAGTTATGGATTATATCAATAGACTGGATAATTTTGACGGGCCTGCAGTTGGAGAAATGGCTGTAGAAGCACAGTTGTATGAGGAAGCATTTGCAATTTTCAAGAAGTTCAACTTGAATGTTCAAGCAGTCAATGTGTTGCTTGATAATATTCGTAGCGTTGATAGAGCTGTTGAGTTTGCTTTCAGAGTTGAAGAAGATGCTGTTTGGAGTCAGGTTGCGAAGGCTCAACTCAGGGAGGGGCTTGTAAGCGATGCAATTGAGTCATTTATACGAGCAGATGATACTACACAATTTTTGGATGTTATCCGTGCTGCTGAAGATGCCAATGTTTACCATGACTTGGTCAAATACTTGTTAATGGTAAGACAGAAGGCAAAAGAACCAAAGGTTGACGGCGAGCTCATTTATGCTTATGCAAAGATTGATAGGCTTAGTGACATTGAAGAGTTCATTCTGATGCCAAATGTTGCTAATTTGCAAAATGTTGGGGACCGGTTGTATGATGAAGCATTATATGAGGCTGCAAAAATCATTTATGCCTTTATATCTAACTGGGCCAAGTTGGCTATTACACTGGTCAAGTTACAACAATTCCAAGGTGCTGTTGACGCAGCAAGGAAAGCTAATAGCTCAAAAACATGGAAGGAAGTTTGTTTTGCTTGTGTTGATGCAGAGGAGTTTCGCTTGGCCCAGATATGTGGACTCAACATTATTATTCAGGTAATCTGTTAATTTCATAGGAACTAAAGATATTTTTAAAAGTAAATTAGGAGCCTTTTTCTTGATTCCTGTTTCTATCGATTTCAATTTAAAGAGCTTGAATAGAACATGCTTCATATTATAATGTAAATCTTTGTTCCTCAGAGTATGCTGCAAATATGTAAATGTGTAGTGATTGGTCATTGGAGGGCTTTTGCACTTGTTATCTGGACCTTTTGTTGGCCTGCTATTACTAGTAGCAAGCTTATTTACTTTCCAATGCTTACTGTGTCAAACTGTTTGTTATTTGTGTAGGTGGATGACTTGGAAGAGGTCAGTGAATATTACCAAAATAGAGGTTACTTCAATGAGTTAATATCTCTGATGGAGAGCGGTTTAGGGTTGGAGCGAGCTCATATGGGCATCTTCACCGAGTTGGGAGTTCTTTATGCTAGATACCGCCCTGAGAAGCTTATGGAGCATATCAAACTATTCTCAACCCGCCTCAATATCCCAAAACTCATAAGAGCATGTGATGAACAACAGCATTGGAAAGAATTGACCTTTTTGTATATCCAATATGATGAGTTTGATAATGCCGCAACTACCATCATGAACCATTCACCTGAAGCATGGGATCACATGCAGTTCAAAGATGTGGCTGTCAAAGTTGCTAATGTTGAATTGTATTACAAGGCTGTTCACTTCTATTTGGAAGAACATCCAGATCTCCTCAATGATATTCTGAATGTCCTTGCACTTCGTGTGGACCATGCACGTGTTGTTGACATAATGCGTAAGGTAGAATCGTAGCATTTTTTTGTTAGACATTAGTTTGCGATGTGACTGTTATAACACCTATGGATATTTTCCCTATAATGTGCTATAGGCTGGTCACCTGCGTCTTGTGAAGCCATACATGGTTGCAGTTCAGAGCAACAATGTGTCTGCTGTTAATGAAGCCCTGAATGAGATATATGTCGAGGAGGAAGATTATGATAGATTACGCGAATCAATTGATTTGCATGATAACTTTGATCAAATAGGTCTCGCACAAAAGGTGATCTCCATTTGTTCTTAATGGTGAATTCTTTCTGTTTGAATTATGGAAAACTGATAGACTAGTTATGTATGACGCAGATTGAAAAACATGAGCTTGTTGAGATGAGACGTGTTGCTGCTTATATTTACAAGAAGGCAGGAAGATGGAAGCAGTCCATTGCTTTGTCAAAGAAGGATAACCTATACAAAGATGCCATGGAGACAGCTTCACAATCTGGCGAGCGTGAACTGGCTGAGGAGTTGCTTGTTTATTTCATTGATCAGGTACTGCATAGTTCTGTTTGAAAATGCATATACATTTTTTTTTGCAATATCCTGTTTGCTTAGGCTTACTATTATTCTTGACCAACACGTTTTTGTTAAAAACCACGAGGATCTGAAGCATTATGACTAACATGTTCAGTATGTCCTCCCTCTGTTCCTTTTTAAGTGTCATTTTTTAACTTTGTACACATACCAAGAAATCTAATAATTGTTGTTACTTTTTAAACAATGATCATCTTTTATCCTATTTTACTCATAACTTTTTATTAATTTATTTGATTTTTTTTCTCTCTAATAAATAACTAGGGGTAGTTTTGGCAAAACAACAATCAATACTACTTAGAACTTTGAATTGACAATCAGCATTTTACTGAAGGATTGCCTGTTAGAATTCTTGCTTGAGGGTCTAAGCTGTTTCCTTCGTCCTCATGTGATGATGACATGATTTGTTATGTGTGCATACAGAGTTTACTAATTTTTCTTTTCACATAATTATGCAGGGAAAGAAGGAATGCTTTGCCTCATGTCTATTTGTTTGCTATGATTTAATACGAGCAGACATTGTTCTGGAACTAGCTTGGATGCACAATATGATCGACTTTGCCTTCCCATACCTCTTGCAGGTTTGTGTTTTGTCTATACTGCCGATTTGTATCACTATATTTGACACATATGTTATTTTTTTCACGGCAACACTGTTGGTATAGGCTTAAGAAACTAATTACTGGATATTGCTCCTCCCACTCCTGACTGTTATTGTCCTTTTATCTTTTAAAAAGTGAGTTTGGCCGTCTTTGTGAAGTCCGGTAGTTTAAGATTTGCAGTCTTATTCGAGGCACTTTGGACTGCTTTTAGATGAATGTCGGGGTTTCAGATTCATTTTGATATAAGTGATAACTAAAATAAGGTTAACTCGAGTTAGTATGCTTAGCTAATGAAGGTTGTGGATGGTGTCGAATGTAACTGTGGTATTTGCATGGGATATCCAAAGAATTCTAGATTGACAAATGCTCTTTATTCTTCAATGGACCAAAATGGATATTATATTAATTGGCATTTTATTTAGCTCTCTCTTTCACCATATTCTCTTTGTTGTAGTTTATCCGTGAGTACACCGGTAAAGTTGACGAACTAGTGAAAGACAGAATTGAAGCACAAAATGAAGTGAAGTCTAAAGAGAAAGAAGAAAAAGATGTAGTTGCACAACAAGTAATTATCTTGCTTATTTTCTGTTGCCCTTAAGTTATTTTTTGTTGTGTCTTTGAAGAGTATACCTGACAATGTCATGTCAGCAGTTTCTATGTTTAGAGTAATTTTCCTTTGATAATTTTTTTTTTTAATTTCTTTTTATCTGTCTTCATTCTCAAGAGTTGAACATTAGAGTAGTACTGATATGATTGTGTTTTCTGTTGCAGAACATGTATGCTCAATTGTTGCCTCTTGCTTTGCCTGCACCACCAATGCCTGGAATGGGAGGACCAGGTTTTGCAGGAAGCTATGCGCCTCCCCCTCCAGTGGGTGGAATGGGAATGCCCCAAATGCCTCCTTTTGGGATGCCACCCATGGGTTACTAACCAGTATGCAACGGTAGCAAGTAAAGCATGAATCTGAGTTTTTGTGGAGAGCAATATAGCTGCTGCTTTCAAATTTTTGTGTAGATTTTCTGTGCAAATTGGATGCAGCATTCTTTCTTTGCTTCGAGTGGAAGTGGACATTCTAGTTAATTTCACCTTCTTGTGAAGGTTGTCCTAATAGTCTAGCAAGTCTTTTTCCTCCTTTCGGGTTGTAGCTAAGCTGAGGTATTTTTTAGGCTGTTGGTTTGAGATAATCGGTAAATTTCTATATTCTATCATTTTTCTTGTATTAAAATTATTTGGTCTCAGTATAATACGAAGTTTAGCAACTTAACAGCCAAATTTATGTGTCTGTCATGTCGTAGATTATTTCAGTCATTAAGGTAGTAATATCATATGCCAATCATATGATCCAGATTCTGAAGAGATAATTAAAGATGATTTGCGAGGTTGTTGGAAGTAAACACAAGCACATAAATGATGCTCTTGAATTAGCTTCATTTTTGTTCACACACAAGGGTATAGATGATTGTTACTTGCATTACAAGGCACTAACAAAACTCTGACTAACTAGACTTATTTAATTGTTCTAACTAGTTGAAACAAAATTTTACCATACACGAAAGATTGCTTGTATTCTAAGTAACTACAAGTGAGACACCAATGAATTGCTCTTAACACTCACATTGTGGCTAAACTTTCTACACTAATTAAACTTCTAATTCTAATCTTAAACATCTCAATTTGGTTGCCTTTGTCATGAGTTCTAAACAACTTTTTATTGCTAATTTGCTCTCTAAGGTAGTGAAACATCATCTCTATATGTTTGCTCCTGCTACGTGCATAAGGAGTTTTAGCTAAAATTATGGCATACATATTGTCGATCTTCATTGTCATGGTTCTATGATATTGGCTTTCAACTTCATCCATTAAATTCACCAACCATATAACAAACACATAATGATGCTGCAATGTACTATGTACTATGCTTCACAATGAGGACAATATGATATTGGCTTTCAACTTCATCCATTAAATTCACCAACCATATAACAAACACATAGTGATGTTGCAATGTACTCTGCTTCACAATGAGGACAAAACGACCATCAATTTCTTTCTTGAACTCTAAGCTATTGGTGCATCACCTAGTATGAACATATTACTTGTTTTGATTTTCCATCATCAACATCATCTCTAAGCTATTGGTGCACCCCTTACCATAAGCTATTGGTGCACCCCTTACCATGAACACATAACTTGTTTTCATTTTCTATCATCAACATCACCATACTAATTGAAATAAGTGTATCCCATAAGTTTATATACTCCCCCTTTGTATGTTATTGGAAACAAGATGCCACAATTCAATGTGCCTCTAAGGAATCTTATTATCCTTTCCCTAGCTTATATACTCTCCCTTTATATGCTATTCCCTTTATATGCTATTGGAAACAAGATGCCACAATTCAATGTGCCTTTAAGAAATCTTATTATCCTCTCCCTGGCTGCTAGATACTAGTTGCTAGATGTGACAACTTTGTTTTTGTTTTGTTTGTTGCATAAATATACTTACCATACTTACATTGTATGTAAGGTCTGGTCATGTGTGACAGAAATACCTTAGTGATTCAATAACCCTTCTATATTGTGTTGGATTAATGTCTCTCTCATACAAGTCATTTGTCAATCGCGATCTTGGCTCAACTGGTGTTATTGGAGAGTTGTTGTACTCCATCTTAAATCTCTTGAGTATCTCACTTGCATATCTTTTTGGATGCATTAATAATTCTATATTACACTTGTAAAACTCAATTTCAAGGAAATATGAGATGTGACCAAGATCAGTCATCTTAAATTTCTTCATTAGATTTAATTTGACATCTTCATTTTCTTTCTCACAACTGCAAGTGCTTAGCAAATCATTAACATATAGGCATATGATTATAAACTCATTATTGCCTCTCCTTCTGAAATTACACACGATACTCAGATGCACACTTCATGAATACTTTCTCTCTTAGGAAGTTATCAATCATCTTATTTCAAGCTCTTGGAGTTTGCTTAAGCCCATATAAGACCTTATGCACTTTGTATACTTTGCTCTCCGGACCTTCTTTCTCAAAACCAACTGGTTGTGATACACACACTTATCCATCCAAATAAATCATTTAGAAAAACATAATTTACATTCATCTAACAAATGGACAAGTTGTTGATATTGGTTAAGGCAACAATTAATTTTATTATTTTAATCCTAGCAATAGGTGCAAAGATTTCATCAAAATCAATTCCTTCTATTTTAAGAAGTCTTTTGGCCACAAGTCATATTTTGTGTCTCATCATTTCATCTTTTGGGCTCTGCTTTATCTTGTATATCCATTTCACATCAATTGCTGATCATTATCTGTGCTGATCATTATCTGCTTACTCACATGATCAAATAGATTGTATCCATCACTTGAATGATAACCAATAAGGATTATGTGCCTTGATCTGTCATCAAGATTCATCCTTAATTGGTCAAACACATGTCTATGTGCAATATACTCAAACACCTTTAAGTGACTCAACCATGGTTTGACACCTTAACAACATTCTTCTGGCGTGATTTCCTCTAACCTTTTTGTTGGACATCTGTTAAATATGTATGAAGCAGTGGACACGACCTCACCCCATAGTTCATTAGGTAAGTGTTTTTCCCTTCAACATGATTCTCACCATGCTCATAATTTTCATATCTTTCTCTCAACAATCCCATTTTGTAGGGGGTATATATGGTGACACAACCTCATGAACAATTCATGCGCTTTCACATAATGCATCAAACTCATTTGACACATACTCACATCCACAATCATTTCTTATAACTTTGATAATGTAATTTGCCTTTTTATCATGGACTTAAACTTATAAACACAACAATTACATCACTTTTCCTTTTAATTAAGAATGTCCATAGTTTTCCACTAAAATCATATTTGAATGTGACAAAGTCCTTGTTAACTCCAATTCAATAAACTTGAATGAGACCACACACATTAGAGTTCATGGATTCAATTGTAGCTTTAGACTTGTTTCCTGCATCTTTGTTGAAGTTGTTCTTGTATTACTTGGCATGTACACATTATTCACACACTTCACTAGGAATATGAATTTCAGGAAATCCTGAAACCATATTCAAGTGATTGATATCTCTAAAATTGATATCACAAGTATATAATGCTATAACACTTGTCTCTGCTAGTTACGGTTGCTAGGAACTTATGATCTATCACTTCAAATTCAATCTTAAAGGTTCCATTTTGTGACATAGAAGATCAATATTTCACTTGAGTCATGAAATTTCATCATCTTATCTTCTACTAATGCCTTATAATTATTTTCAATCAACTAGACAATGTTGAGTATGTTACTCTTCATATCGGGAATGTATAACACTTTTGAGATCATTGATTGATTTCCATCTTTTCTCATGATCAAGACATCGCCAATGTCTTTTGCTGCTAATATGCTACTATTTTCAAACTTGACTTTGTTCTTTATACATTGAATGATGTTAACAAACTTGATTTTTTCTACCAGTCATGTGAGATGAACATCCTGAATCAAAATACCATTGATCTCTATATCTTTCTTCTTCCTCTGTTGTTACCATCTTATTGTTTTTCCTACTTTGCATCATCTTCTTGATCTTTCTTGCTTCCATAACATTTATTAGCAAAATGAACATATATATGGCAATTATAACATTATATTTTACTTTTGTGAAACTTATTTCATCCACCTCTACCTCTATTGCTACCACCACCTCTATGAGCAACTTGATTATTTCTTTGTATTTGACTTGATGAGCTAGCTTATTACTGATAGTTTCTACCATTAAAATTGTTATATCTAGCTCTATCTTTGTTGCCATTCCAATTTTATTTACAATTTTTATCTTTATTTGACAGTGCTTGTAATACAACCACTGCTTTTGTCTTGCTTGCATTTCTCTTCACCATTGTCTATTCATGTAATCTAAGAGATCATTGCAATTCTTATTTGGTTAAACTTGAAAAATCACACAAACACATGAATGATGCTCTCAAATTAGCTTTACCTTTACTCTCTCTCTCTCTCTCTCTCTCACACATACACACACACACACACACACACACACACACACACACACACACTCTCTCTCTCTATCACACACACACACACATATACATACACACACACTCACACACATGCATGTACACACACATGCACACACGCACACACACATGCTTACACATGCATACACGCATTCACACACACACACACACACATGCATGTACACACACATGCACACACGCATACACACACATGCTTACACATGCACACACACATACACACACACACACACTCACACACATGCATGTACACACACATGCACACACACATACACACACATGCTTACACATGCACACACGCATTCACACACACATGCGCACGCACACACACACACACCTCTAGACTTCCATGACAGACCATCTCCATTTCATACTCCTTTTTTTCACACTCAGTAACAAAACCTTACTCATAAACCACACTTCAACGTACTCCTCATATCACCACTATCATTTTCCTGCTGAACATATATTCTTCGCGTGAATACCACCTTACACGGCCACCCTTCAACAACCTTATTCACTTAATACTTTGTTAAGCCTCCTTTGCCATAACTTGGGTAAGTCTTTCAACACTGCTACCTTCACAACAACTTCACCCTCCATCCAAACTTCCACTGCATTTTCGTTTTCAAATCAACACACATAATCTCCAACAACACCGAGCCACCATGAAAATTCTGATCTATTTCGTTCAACAACTCAAATCGCACCTCCTCCAACAACATTGAATGCAAAGTAGCCATATTGACGACATTATATTTGCAATGATCGCGGTTCACGTTAGCTACTTGTAATTCAATTTGTGTTGACATACAATGATTTAATTTTTGTTACATTTAAATCATATTTAAATTCCGTGTTAGTAGATTTTCATCACATGTTCTCACACGACGTGAAATTCAATTTGTGTCCCCGTGTTAGGATAATCTCACACGTGCACGCTATAAGCTTGCTTAATTGTAATTCAATTTGTGTTGACATACAATGACTCAATTTTGTTACATTTAAATCGAATTTAAATTCTACGTTAGTAGCTTTGCATCGCGCGTCTTAGCATTACGTGAAATTTGACACGTGCACACTTTGTGTTTGTTTACTTTTCTATTCATTAGTGATGAATGCGCGTCTGCTGTAATTATATTGTATGCACATCATTTATCCTGTCATAATGAAATTTGATTGGTTTGCGGTGTTAGGTTACACCATCACGTTAGAGTTCACGTTATCATGCTAGAATTTGCACCCTTGCAAAGTAATTCACGACCGTGTCAGAATTCGCGCATTTCATTTGTTTTTTTCACCACTTCATCATAAAAACATTTCACTAACATTTTAAAATCTTTTCAATTAAGTTTCAAACCATTTCACTAATCATTTTCAAACTAATGCGAATAAACCATCGATCACCACCGAGTTTCTTTTCCGCTTACTCAAAGCGTTTAAAACCTTTTTCTTACTCAAACCCGATTGAAAAAGGGAATAAATGGTTTACACCTTCCTACTCCTCAAATGATCAAATAGTTGGCATATGCCACATTGCTCGAGATTTCATCATCCGAGTAAAGCATTTTGATCAAATTTAATTGAAAAAGGAATAACGGGTTTACACTTTTTATGCTCCTCGAATAACCGAATGGTTAGCATTTAAAGAAATAGAATTGTAAAATTATACATTAATCGTAATAGAGAGAATAAAATTGTATTTTTCCATTTAATTTATGATAACTTCAAACTTCTTCAAGTAATATCATTCTATTGATTCCCTTTTTAAAATTTTGAGGTTGGTGAGGTTCAAAAGGTTCATTGAGATAAGGTGTATTTAGCACGAGATAAAGGATTATTAGTGATTCATCGAGTGAGAGTAAAATATGTTTCCTTTAAAAAAGTAGTGTTGGAGTTTTAGAGCAAATCATGGTGGTTTTCAGGTTAAAATGCTATGCAATAAATATAGGTTGAATCATGATTTACTAAAGTTGAGGGGAGAGGGGTGTTAAGGCATAAGTTAAAGTATGTGGAATCAAGATCGAGTGACTTTGCCTCTTAGTGACTTTGGTAACTTTCACCCCATCTCACACTAAATAAATCATTCTCTCAATAAATAACTTATTTTATTTGTTCATTCATCTACTAAAAATATTAAAATCACAAAGTCCCAAGAATAATATAGTCACCTAATCCCCTCCAAAGTATGTGATGGTCAAAGTTGAAGAAGTGATAGGTTCAATAGTAACGATTTGAGAGTGATTGATAATGATTGAACATATCATTTTAATGTGATTCTTAACTGGATGAAAGTACTTTGTGTGAAATATTTAGTAAGCTATTCACACCAATGACTTATTTAAAATGTTTTAGTCGTGGATATGGCAAATTTGGAGTGGGGAGTTGGTGAAAGTTTGTATTTATACAAATATTAGAACTTTGGTATAATATGGAAAAATATATGCAATTATGTCGGAATTCATGAAATTTACGGTATTTCACTGAGATAAAATACCGACATTTCTGATAATTTTTTGGAAAATTTCAAAATTTACTGAAAATTGCCAAATTTTGGGGATACCGAAATTTTCGCCTTTCTTCAAAAAAATTCGGTAGTACAGAATAATGTTTCATTTCCGTGGTCCTGAACCGGAAGGCTCATCAACGATTCCTCTAAAGATTATTCACAGTTCTTCACCACAAACGTTGTAAGCTTACTTTTCAACCTATTCTAGATTTAAATGTCTTTTTGTGTGTATGTTATTGATAATTTAGTTTTCATATGATGTAAATGAAAGATATTTTATTCCTAGTTTGAAGTATTAGTACAATCACAATTTGTAGTGATCTGACCTGATCAGGAGGAACCTTCCAGACTAGCGCAACTTCTGTGGTTGAGGAAATGAGGAGGGGGTGTATCTGCAAGGTACTCTAATGCCAAAGTGAGAATGGGAAACAGAGTGAGAGCAAGTACAAAAAAGGTAAGTGAAAATAGAATATTTGACCCTCTAGTGAAAGAGGGTATTTATAATGTGTCCCCAGCGCTGGGCCAAAGTTCTCTTCGTAGGCTGGATCAGCTAGGCCCACAGAGGGAACTGCCAGGGTTTGCGTAGAAGCAGTTAAGACCTAGTATGTGGTCTTTTCCCTGGTCCAACTGCTCCATTAATCTAGGAGATTACCGCGGAGGAGACAATTGACTCAAGGACTGGAGAGTACATGGGGGAGGTGCTCTCTCCACACCCATTAACTAATGGGCCTTGGACTTGTGTCCGCTGAACTGGGCCGTGCCCGACACGCTTGTTGCCAGGCCCAATCCAGAACATGAGCCCCCAAAGTCGTAGCTCCAGTGTGGAGTGATGATTTAAGGGTCAAATGATGTCGGGCAGGTCGTGCGAGGCGATTGACTAACCATAATTTCGAAGGACTTCTTCGCCGACGAGAAACTTATGCTCACTTCATGTCGTGGGGCCTCACTTGGTTATGGAGAGCATACATGTTCGTTTCTTCTTCCAAGAAATTTATGGTTGTCGAGAAGAAGGCGTGCCCGATGCTTTGGGAAATGAAAATTCATGGGCTTTGGGGAACTCAGGGGTGACACGTGTGCATCCCTTCGTTTTCTTTGTCTTGATGGCAATTATTGACAAACCCCTAATTCCTTGCATGGCGACGCAATAAATGCCATTATTGCCTAAGGGAACCTAGGTAGCCTAGGCAATAATGACCTAAGCACGTTTCCCCGTGTGGGTACTATAAGAAGAGTTCGTGGGGGAACTTCCCCCACTTCTCTTTTTCACTCCTCAAATCTCCCAAGCCATTTGCCTAAATTCTCTTGCTCCCACCGAGAATTCTCCCCTTTGCCCTCAACGCTACTGGAAAGTTCCCTTGCCGTCGTATACTCAAGTAATCCCCTTATTCTTATTGAATAGTGGTAGGCTTATTTTTTCTTTTTTCCCGGTGGTTATTCACCGGTTTGGTCAAGGAGGGCCCTCATCGGGGGGTTTGGATGAGTTTTCCGATGAATCCGCTGGTCAGCGTATGCATTTTCTGGTGGATACTCATCGGGGTCAATCGATGAGGGATCTCGTCGTGCATTAGTCAGGGGTTTTCCGATGAATCCCCCGTCCATCGAATGGATTTTCCGGTGGGGATTTATCGGAGTCAGTCGATGAGGGATCTCCTTGTGGGCTCATATCTAAAGGAACACTTTGTTTCGTTCGCCATTCGCCGCACAGTTGCTTGCCCGATTCCGCTCATTACCCTTTCACTTGAACCGTGGTGGAAAGGTGGATTTGATGTGATGTCGATCTCACCATTTTCCTCTTCTTTTCAAGAAAAAGATGGACCAACACGGTGTAGACGAAGATGTGAAGGTGGACCAGTACGATGTGGACGAAGATATGCCCGACACCCGCGGTCGCCGCCTGTGTTGCGACTAACTTATCATGGCTTGGGGAGGAACCGTCGGAGACAGGTTCTCGCTTCATGGAATACACCCACAGTGCCTACATCGTCTTGAAGGACTTGGCCCAGGGGGCTTCTAGGAATTGGGATTGGTTTGCTCCTCGTCCCGAACAACGAATATGCTCGGTGTTTGGGGGAACACGATTCCCTATGTATGAATTTGCTTTTAAGGAGTTGAGACTTCGTCTCCCCTTCTCAGATTTCCAGGCGGGCGTTTTTAGATGGCTCGACTTGGACCAACCCCAACTACATCCAAACGCTATTGCGTTCGTCCGAATGTCGAGCTGGTGTGCCAGCACCTCCAGATCGATTGTACACTGCCCTTGTTCTTTTGGGTCTTTCATCTACAATGTTTATCCGTGCATGAGAGGCATAATTGGGTTTCATTTAAGCATCCGATGAGGATGTTCAAAACTTATGTTAAATTTGTCTGAAACTTCAAGGGCAGGTGGTATATGGTGAAACCCCTTACCCCCATGCCATAAATAACATAAATTCCACACAACGAGACACCAACGACATTGAGCGCCTCGTCTCGACCATTCCACTAGAGTGGCAACAGGCTCATTATAACCGCACTACCAACCAGTTCCTCATAAAGCTCGAGAGTTTGGGGGCCGAGGAAACGAATGCTTACCAGAAGTTGGTAGCCTTTGTCGAGAGCTTTATCATAGTTCTACGCGTGAATCGGCATGACAAACCCATATTGTCAGAGTCCGAGGAGCCTATCTACGACGTTCTCCTGATCAACACCAAGGCGATGCTCGAATGTAAAACAGACGAGGAGCCCCTCAAAATTCTAGGTAGATTGTGTTCGACTTTCTTTTGTCTTAGCTATATTTTGTCTGATGACTGAATTGTTCTTTCTCTGGAGCTGTGATGGCCAACACCAATGAGTGTGTTTTGAAGCTGTCGAACAAGGCAACAAAAAAGGCTTCGAAGAAGGGTGTCAATGGTCGTGTCGGGCAAGTAGTTGCCAAAGACGTGGTTGGCGGCTCGTTGACTCCAAGTCCTCCTCTTCCTTCTCCTCCTGTCACGAAGTCTCCTTCCAACCAGTCTCCTGATCCAATGACTCCCCTTGCTAAAGCGCACTGATGGCTCACCGGCTGGCGGTCCTACATCGGTGGATATGATCGGGGATCCTGGGGTGTTTACACTGCCCTCTTGCCATCTTCGCATGGGATGTTTTAACGAGGAGGGTTCTATGGAGGTGTCCGAAGCATATGCTAAGGCCATTATGGGTCTGGACAAGTCAACCAGGCGGAAGAATCTATCCCACGACATCCTCGCAATGATCAGGGTCATAGAGACGACCTTGTTTTTGAACGAAGATGCTTACTCGACGACGGAGTTGAAGAATGTCAAAGGAAAGTTGAAGAATATGAATGTTGTACCCCAAAATTTTCCCTCCCAAAATTAAATCAATGTGTCTCAAGAGTTCTCTAAATAGTCACAAGGTTCTCAATTGGTCAAAAAGATTGAACGTTTCATCAGACAAAACCTCCTCCTGAACAATGGATCTAAAATTAAGGTTTTGAATTTATCCAAGCTAAATGGACTTACAAGGGCTCAAGTGAGCTTCATAACATCCCACATACCTTAAAGAATCCTCATGTCAAGTTTCAAAACTTTCCTAATAAGTTTGACCAGTCAGAGGCTCAGATATACAAAAATTAGTTAACTTCGCAAAAAGTCAACTGAGGTTAATTGTGGTCAACTTAAAGTCAAACTTCAAGATTTTTTTTGTCAACATAAAGATTATGAGGTAAAATTCATCATTTGATCAATGGTTGATCTTGATTCATCAAGGAAATCTCAGATCATCAAGAATCAAGAAGTTTCTAAATTAGGGTTTCCATAGGAAAAGTCAACTAAACTTTGACCAGCCATAACTTTCTCATGCTTCATCAAAAATTTCCCATCTAAAGCTCATTTTGAAGGAAATTTAATTCTCTACAACTTTGTGTCTCCAAGCAAATCCTAAAAATGCTTCATTTGGAAGGTATGAGCTAAAACATTATAGGTCCTTTTGAAAGTCAACAAAAAGTCAACTTTTTCCAAAGTTCATAATTTGAAAATGGTAAAAGATATGGACATGGGACCAAAAATGTTGGTTAGAGGACACTCTAAGATTTCTAAAAAGTCCAATATCACCTTCATAGCATCAAAATTGAGGAAGTTATGCATTGGCATAGTTTGGAAATTTTCAAGGGGTGTATGAAGCAAAAAAGGCCATAACTTCAAATTTTTCCAAATGGGCCCATAAAATTGCAACCCAAACTTGAGGATAAAGTCATGAGCGACCCAATGACCATTTATTTTGATTTTTTATAATTTATTTTATATTATTTTGGATTTTATTTGTTAAAATTCAATTTTAATGGAAATAAAATATAAAAATCAAATATTGGATCCAAACCTTTGTTCTAGAATCAAATATACAACATTTAAGGTGATTGGAAACTTACAAATTCGTGCAAAACCTATTTGGTATGATTTAATATGATTTTTTGAATCATTATGAGTGATTGTTTCTTCATGATCAAGTAACCAAAATCCACACATACAAGGCCCATATTATGACCTAATTTTGTTCCTTACATATACACAAACACAACCATAGCATAGGGACGAAAAATCAGAGGCAAAAACACATTGTTCCAACTTGATATTTTTCAAGAAAAAGTCATATTCGATTTTTAACATTGAGGCAATTTTAAAGCACAATAAAGGTTGCAATTGACTCCTGGAGGTTCATTGAACATTTCCCACACATTATCATCATCGAAACACCATGTATTAGCATATATCGAATCCGTTTTTACCCCTTTTCTTGATTTTTTCGATTCGGCTTATTTATACATCACTAATAAATTTTGTTTGTATATTCTTGCTTGTTTGAAGGTTTGGAACGATTCTGGATACTTTGATTTGGCTTTTGATGCAGGGATATCGATTCACCATATTTAGGGTTTATGAATTCAAAATCGAGAATTCAAGATGGAGGCCATTCTTCATGAAATTGATAATCATTTGAGACTTAGGAACCTTGTATTGATTGATTTGAACCTTTAAAACTGATTTTTTCTTCATATTTTTCATGTTTGATTTCGCATGACTTGTAGTGACGGACAAAATCCGTCACTACAAGTTTTAGAGACGAACGTCTGTCACTAAAGGCTAAGTAGACGGCTGAAGGTTGAAAACAAGGTTGGCGCGCTCAGGATTTTTGAAATTGCGTAATGGCTTATGTTTGTTTTGTTTCACAGGATCATCAACAATGCAGTTTGGCTCAGTTGGTAGAAGCGCACGCCTGAAAGCTTCAGGGCTTGAGTTCGATTCCCAGGTCCCTTAATTTTGGTTATTTGCCTCATTAGTCATATATTTCTTTATTTTTATTATTTTGTTTAAAACTAATTTCTTAAAAATAATAATTAAATCAATAATCAAACAATTAAATCCTTAATCACCATTAACCCTAATCCTATTAAATTAATTACTTTTTTTCTAAAAAAAATTTTTAATATACTTTTTTATATATAATATTTTTATATTAATATAGTTTTTTTTCTTACAATTTGTAAATTAATTAATTAACCCCATTCTTTTTCTTAATATATTCATTAATAAATCATTAATTTTTTTCCTTAAAAAATAATTTTTTTTATGTAAGATAATTTATTTCTTGATAAATAATAATAATAATAGATTTCATTTGTAAATTAATTTTTTCTTAATTCGTAAATTAATTAGTAATTAAATCTTGACTTTTGTAAAAAAACCCTAACAAACCCTGATTTTCTAAAATCATAATATATTATACACTAGTTTATACTAGTTTCGGTCAAAAATCAAATTAAATCGGGGACTGTTCGAAATGATACGAGACTTCACATATAATTTATATATGTTAAGAGGGAATGTTATGATGAAATTCCTTGGAAACAAATCATCTGAAAATTAGATTCTATGAAACTTTTCGAAATGCAAGTTTCGGTAAAAAATCATAGTATATTATACACTAGTTTCGGTCAAAAAAACAAAATTTAATTGGGGACTATTTGAAATGATACGAGACTTTTTAGATCATTTATATATGTTAAGAGGGAAGGTTATGATGGAATTCTGTGCAAAAAAATCATCTGAAAACTAGATTCATTGAAACTTTCAAAATGCAAGTTTCGGTCAAAAAATCGTAATATATTATACACTAGTTTATACTAGTTTCGGTCAATAATCAAGTTAAATCGGGGACTGTTCCAAATGATACGAAACTTCACATATCATTTATATATTTTACAAGGGAATGCAATGACGGAAGTCCATGCAAAAAATCATCTGAAAATTAGATTCTATGAAACTTTTCGAAATGCAAGTTTCGGTCAAAAATCATAATATATTATACACTAGTTTATACTAGATTCGGTCAAAAATCAAATTCAATCGGGGACTATTCGAAATGATACGAGACTTCACATATCATTTATATATGCAAAGTGGAAAGGTTATGATGGATGTCCGTGCAAAAAAATCATCTGAAAATTAGATACTATGCAACTTTTCGAAATGCATGTTTCTGTCAAAAATCATTGTATATTATACACTAGATTCTGTCAAAAAAACAAAATTTAATTAGGGACTATTTATAATGATACGTGACTTTTCAGATCATTTATATATGTTAAAAAGGAAGGTTATGATGAAATTCCGTACAAAAAAATCATCTGAAAACTAGATTCTATGAAAGTTTGCAAAATGCAAGTTTTTGTCAAAAAATCATAATATATTATACACCAGTTTATACTATTTTCGGTCAAAAATCAAGTTAAATCGGGGACTATTCGAAATGATACGAAACTTCACATATCATTTATATATTTTATGAGGGAAGGAAATGATGGAAGTCCATGCAAAAAATCATCCGAAAATTAGATTCTATGAAACTTTTAGAAATGCATGTTTCGGTCAAAAATCATAATATATTATACACTAGTTTATACGAGTTTCGGTCAAAAACCAAATTAAATCGGGGACTGTTCAAAATGATACGAGACTTCATATATCACTTATATATGATAAGAGGGAAGGTTATGATGCAAGTCCATGTAAAAAAATCATCTGAAAATTAGATTCTATGAAACTTTTCGAAATGCAAGTTTCGGTCAAAAATCATAATATATTATACACTAGTTTCGGTCAAAAAAATAAAATTTAATTGGGGACTATTTGAATTGGCACGAGACTTTTCAGATCATTTATATATGTTAAGAGGGAAGGTTATGATGGAATTCCGTGCAAAAAAATCATCTGAAAACTATATTCTATGAAACTTTGGAAATGCAAGTTTCGGTAAAAAAATCGTAATATATTATACACTAGTTTATACTAGTTTCGGTAAAAAATTGAGTTAAATCGGGGACTGTTCGAAATAATACGAAACATTACATATAATTTATATATTTTACAAGGGAATGCCATGATGGAAGTCCATGCTAAAAATCATATGAAAATTAGACTCTATGAATCTTTTTGAAATGCAAGTTTCGGTAAAAAATCATAATATATTATACACTAGTTTATACTAGTTTCGGTCAAAAATTAAATTAAATCGGGGACTGTTCTAAATGATACGAGACTTCGCATATCATTTATATATGCTAAGAGGGAAGGTTATGATGGAAGTCCATGCAAAAAATTCATCTGAAAATTAGATTCTATGAAACTTTCCGAAATGCAAGTTTGGGTCAAAAATCATAGTATATTATACACTAGTTTCGGTCAAAAAAACAAAATTTAATTAGGGACTATTTGAAATGATTCGAGACTTTTCAGATCATTTATATATGTTAAGAGGGAAGGTTATGATGGAATTCCATGCAAAAAAATCATCTGAAAACTAGATTCTATGAAACTTTGCGAAATGCAACTTTCGGTCAAAAAATCATAATATATTATACACTAGTTTATACTATTTTCGGTCAAAAAACAAATTAAAACTGGGACTCTTCGAAATGATACGAAAATTCACATATCATTTATATATTTTATGAGGGAAGGCAATGATGGAAGTCCATGCAAAAAAAATCCAAAAATTAGATTCTATTAAACTTTTTGAAATGCATATTTCGGGCAAAAATCATAATATACTATACACTAGTTTATACTAGTTTCAGTCAAAAATCAAATTCAATTGGGGATCGTTCAAAATGATACGAGACTTCACATATCATTTATATATGCTAAGAGGGAAGGTTATGATGGAAGTCCATGTAAAAATATCATCTGGAAATTAGATTCTAGGACACTTTTCGAAATGCAAGTTTCAGTCAAAAATCGTAATATATTATACAATAGTTTCGGTCAAAAAAATAAAATTTAATTGGGGACTATTTGAAATGATACGAGACTTTTCAGATCATTTATATATGTTAAGAGGGAAGGTTATGATGGAAGTCCGTGCAAAAAAATCATCTGAAAACTAGATTGTATGAAACTTTGCGAAATGCAAGTTTCGGTCAAAAAATCATAGTATATTATACATTAGTTTATACTATTTTTGGTCAATAATTAAGTTAAAACGGGGACTATTCGAAATGATACGAAACTTCACATATCATTTATATATTTTATTAGGGAAGGCAATGATGGAAGTCCATGCAAAAAATATCCAAAAATTAGATTCCATGACACTTTTCGAAATGCAAGTTTCGGTCAAAAATCATAATATATTATACACTAGTTTCTGTCAAAAAAATAAAATTTAATTGGGGACTATTTGAAATGATACGAGACTTTTCAGATCATTTATATATGTTAAGAGGGAAGGTTATGATGGAATCCCGTGCAAAAAAATCATCTGAAAACTATATTCTATGAAACTTTGGAAATGCAAGTTTCGGTAAAAAAATCGTAATATATTATACACTAGTTTATACTAGTTTCGGTCAAAATTCAAGTTAAATCGGGGACTGTTCGAAATAATACGAAACTTTACATATCATTTATATATTTTACAAGGGAATGCCATGATGGAAGTCCGTGCTAAAAATCATCTGAAAATTAGACTCTATTAAACTTTTTGAAATGCAAGTTTCGGTTAAAAATCATAATATATTATAAACTAGTTTATACTAGTTTCGTCCAAAAATTAAATTAAATTGGGGACTGTTCTAAATGATACGAGACTTCACATATCATTTATATATGCTAAGAGGGAAGGTTATGATGGAAGTCCACGCAAAAAAATCATCTGAAAATTAGATTCTATGAAATTTTCCGAAATGCAAGTTTCGATCAAAAATCATAGTATATTATACACTAGTTTCAGTAAAAAAAAACAAAATTTAATTAGGGACTATATGAAATGATTCGAGACTTTTCAGATCATTTATATATGTTAAGAGGGAAGGTTATGATGGAATTCCATTCAAAAAAATCATCTGAAAACTAATTTCTATGAAACTTTGCGAAATGCAAGTTTCAGTCAAAAAATCATAATATATTATACACTAGTTTATACTATTTTCGGTAAAAAAAAATTAAATCGGGGACTATTAGAAATGATACGAAACTTCACATATCATTTATATATTTTATGTGGGAAGACAATGATGGAAGTCCATGCAAAAAATATCCGAAAATTAGATTCTATGAAACTTTTCGAAATGCATGTTTCGGGCAAAAATCATAATATATTATACACTAGTTTATACTAGTTTCGGTCAAAAATCAAATTAAATCTGGGAGTGTTCAAAACGATACGAGACTTCACATATCATTTATATATGCTAAGAGGGAAAGTTATGATGGAAGTCCATGTAAAAAAATCATCTGAAAATTAGATTCTATGACACTTTTCGAAAGGCAAGTTTCGGTCAAAAATCATAATATATTATACACTAGTTTCGGTAAAAAACAAAATTTAATTGGGGACTATTTGAAATGATACGAGACTTTTCAGATCATTTATAAATGTTAAGAGGGAAGGTTATGATGGAAGTCCGTGCAAAAAAATCATCTGAAAACTAGATTCTATGAAACTTTGCGAAATGCAAGTTTCGGTCAAAAAATCATAATATATTATACACTATTTTATACTATTTTCGGTCAAAAGTATAGTTAAATCGGGGACTATTCAAAATGATACGAAACTTCACATATCATTTATATATTTTATGAGGGAAGGAAATGGTGAAAGTCCATGCCTAAAATCATCCGAAAATTAGATTCTATGAAACTTTATGAAATGCCTGTTTCGGTCAAAAATCGTAATATATTATACACTAGTTTATACTAGTTTCGGTCAAAAATCAAATTAAACCGGGGACTATTCGAAATGATACGAGACTTCACATATCATTTATATATGTTAAGAGGGAAGGTTATGATGGAAGTCCATGCAAGAAAATCATCTGAAAATAAGATTCAATGAAACTTTTCGAAAAACAATTTTCGGTCAAAAATCATAATATATTATACACCAGTTTCGGTCAAAAAAACAAAACTTAATTGAGGACTATTTGAAATGAAACGAGACTTTTTAGATCAATTATATATGTTAAGAGGGAAGGTCATGATGGAAGTCCATGAAAAAAAATCATCTGAAATCTAGATTCTATGAAACTTTGCGAAATGCAAGTTTCAGTCAAAATATCATAATATATTATACACTAGTTTAATACTATTTTCGGTCAAAAATCAAGTTAAATCGGGGACTGTTCCAAATGATACGAAACTTCTTATATCATTTATATATTTTACAAGGGAAGGCAATGATGGAAGTCCATGCAAAAAAGCATCTGAAAATTAGATTCTATGAAAATTTTCGAAATGCAAGTTTCGGTCAAAAATCATAATATCTTATACACTAGTTTATACTAGTTTCTGTAAAAAATCAAATTAAATCGGCGAATTTTCGAAATGATACGAGACTTCACATATAATTTATATATGCTAAGAGGGAAGGTTATGATGGAATTCCTTGGAAAAAAAATCATCTGAAAATTAGATTCTATGAAACTTTTTGAAATGCAAGTTTCGGTCAAAAATCATAGTATATTATACACAAGATTCGGTCAAAAAAACAAAATTTAATTGGGGACTATTTGAAATGATACGAGACTTTTTAGATCATTTTTATATGTTTAGAGGGAAGGTTATGATGGAATTCCGTTGAAAAAAATCATCTGAAAACTAGATTCATTGAAACTTTCAAAATGCAAGTTTCAGTCAAAAAATCGTAATATATTATACACTAGTTTATACTTGTTTCGGTCAATAATAAAGTTAAATCGGGGACTGTTCGAAATGATATGAAACTTCACATATCATTTATATATTTTACAAGGGAATCCAATGACGGAAGTCCATGCAAAAAATAATCTGAAAATTAGATTCTATGAAACTTTTCGAAATGCAAGTTTCGGTCAAAAATCATAATATATTATACACTAGTTTATACTAATTTCGGTCAAAAATCAAATTCAATCGGGGACTGTTCGAAATGATACGAGACTTCACATATCATTTATATATGCTAAGTGGAAAGGTTATGATGGAAGTCCATGCAAAAAAATCATCTGAAAATTAGATACTATGCAACTTTTCGAAATGCAAGTTTCGGTCAAAAATCATTGTATATTATACACTAGATTCGGTCAAAAAAAAAATTTAATTAGGGACTATTTGAAATGATATGTGACTTTTCAGATCATTTGTATATGTTAAGAAGGAAGGTTATGATGGAATTCCGTACAAAAAAATCATATGAAAACTAGATTCTATGAAAGTTTGCGAAATGCAAGTTTATGTCAAAAAATCATAGTATATTATACACTAGTTTATACTATTTTCGGTCAAAAATCAAGTTAAATCGGGGACTATTCGAAATGATACGAAACTTCACATATCATTTATATATTTTATGAGGGAAGGAAATGATGGAAGTCCATGCAAAAAATCATCTGAAAATTAGATTCTATGAAACTTTTAGAAATGCATGTTTCGGTCAAAAATCATAATATATTATACACTAGTTTATACGAGTTTCGGTCAAAAACCAAATTAAATCGGGGACTGTTCAAAATGATACGAGACTTCATATATCACTTATATATGATAAGAGGGAAGGTTATGATGCAAGTCCATGTAAAAAAATCATCTGAAAATTAGATTCTATGAAACTTTTCGAAATGCAAGTTTCGGTCAAAAATCATAATATATTATACACTAGTTTCGGTCAAAAAAATAAAATTTAATTGGGGACTATTTGAATTGGCACGAGACTTTTCAGATCATTTATATATGTTAAGAGGGAAGGTTATGATGGAATTCCGTGCAAAAAAATCATCTGAAAACTATATTCTATGAAACTTTGGAAATGCAAGTTTCGGTAAAAAAATCGTAATATATTATACACTAGTTTATACTAGTTTCGGTAAAAAATTGAGTTAAATCGGGGACTGTTCGAAATAATACGAAACATTACATATAATTTATATATTTTACAAGGGAATGCCATGATGGAAGTCCATGCTAAAAATCATATGAAAATTAGACTCTATGAATCTTTTTGAAATGCAAGTTTCGGTAAAAAATCATAATATATTATACACTAGTTTATACTAGTTTCGGTCAAAAATTAAATTAAATCGGGGACTGTTCTAAATGATACGAGACTTCACATATCATTTATATATGCTAAGAGGGAAGATTATGATGGAAGTCCATGCAAAAAATTCATCTGAAAATTAGATTCTATGAAACTTTCCGAAATGCAAGTTTGGGTCAAAAATCATAGTATATTATACACTAGTTTCGGTCAAAAAAACAAAATTTAATTAGGGACTATTTGAAATGATTCGAGACTTTTCAGATCATTTATATATGTTAAGAGGGAAGGTTATGATGGAATTCCATGCAAAAAAATCATCTGAAAACTAGATTCTATGAAACTTTGCGAAATGCAACTTTCGGTCAAAAAATCATAATATATTATACACTAGTTTATACTATTTTCGGTCAAAAAACAAATTAAAACTGGGACTCTTCGAAATGATACGAAAATTCACATATCATTTATATATTTTATGAGGGAAGGCAATGATGGAAGTCCATGCAAAAAAAATCCAAAAATTAGATTCTATTAAACTTTTTGAAATGCATATTTCGGGCAAAAATCATAATATACTATACACTAGTTTATACTAGTTTCAGTCAAAAATCAAATTCAATTGGGGATCGTTCAAAATGATACGAGACTTCACATATCATTTATATATGCTAAGAGGGAAGGTTATGATGGAAGTCCATGTAAAAATATCATCTGGAAATTAGATTCTAGGACACTTTTCGAAATGCAAGTTTCAGTCAAAAATCGTAATATATTATACAATAGTTTCGGTCAAAAAAATAAAATTTAATTGGGGACTATTTGAAATGATACGAGACTTTTCAGATCATTTATATATGTTAAGAGGGAAGGTTATGATGGAAGTCCGTGCAAAAAAATCATCTGAAAACTAGATTGTATGAAACTTTGCGAAATGCAAGTTTCGGTCAAAAAATCATAGTATATTATACATTAGTTTATACTATTTTTGGTCAATAATTAAGTTAAAACGGGGACTATTCGAAATGATACGAAACTTCACATATCATTTATATATTTTATTAGGGAAGGCAATGATGGAAGTCCATGCAAAAAATATCCAAAAATTAGATTCCATGACACTTTTCGAAATGCAAGTTTCGGTCAAAAATCATAATATATTATACACTAGTTTCTGTCAAAAAAATAAAATTTAATTGGGGACTATTTGAAATGATACGAGACTTTTCAGATCATTTATATATGTTAAGAGGGAAGGTTATGATGGAATCCCGTGCAAAAAAATCATCTGAAAACTATATTCTATGAAACTTTGGAAATGCAAGTTTCGGTAAAAAAATCGTAATATATTATACACTAGTTTATACTAGTTTCGGTCAAAATTCAAGTTAAATCGGGGACTGTTCGAAATAATACGAAACTTTACATATCATTTATATATTTTACAAGGGAATGCCATGATGGAAGTCCGTGCTAAAAATCATCTGAAAATTAGACTCTATTAAACTTTTTGAAATGCAAGTTTCGGTTAAAAATCATAATATATTATAAACTAGTTTATACTAGTTTCGTCCAAAAATTAAATTAAATTGGGGACTGTTCTAAATGATACGAGACTTCACATATCATTTATATATGCTAAGAGGGAAGGTTATGATGGAAGTCCACGCAAAAAAATCATCTGAAAATTAGATTCTATGAAATTTTCCGAAATGCAAGTTTCGATCAAAAATCATAGTATATTATACACTAGTTTCAGTAAAAAAAAACAAAATTTAATTAGGGACTATATGAAATGATTCGAGACTTTTCAGATCATTTATATATGTTAAGAGGGAAGGTTATGATGGAATTCCATTCAAAAAAATCATCTGAAAACTAATTTCTATGAAACTTTGCGAAATGCAAGTTTCAGTCAAAAAATCATAATATATTATACACTAGTTTATACTATTTTCGGTAAAAAAAAATTAAATCGGGGACTATTAGAAATGATACGAAACTTCACATATCATTTATATATTTTATGTGGGAAGACAATGATGGAAGTCCATGCAAAAAATATCCGAAAATTAGATTCTATGAAACTTTTCGAAATGCATGTTTCGGGCAAAAATCATAATATATTATACACTAGTTTATACTAGTTTCGGTCAAAAATCAAATTAAATCTGGGAGTGTTCAAAACGATACGAGACTTCACATATCATTTATATATGCTAAGAGGGAAAGTTATGATGGAAGTCCATGTAAAAAAATCATCTGAAAATTAGATTCTATGACACTTTTCGAAAGGCAAGTTTCGGTCAAAAATCATAATATATTATACACTAGTTTCGGTAAAAAACAAAATTTAATTGGGGACTATTTGAAATGATACGAGACTTTTCAGATCATTTATAAATGTTAAGAGGGAAGGTTATGATGGAAGTCCGTGCAAAAAAATCATCTGAAAACTAGATTCTATGAAACTTTGCGAAATGCAAGTTTCGGTCAAAAAATCATAATATATTATACACTATTTTATACTATTTTCGGTCAAAAGTATAGTTAAATCGGGGACTATTCAAAATGATACGAAACTTCACATATCATTTATATATTTTATGAGGGAAGGAAATGGTGAAAGTCCATGCCTAAAATCATCCGAAAATTAGATTCTATGAAACTTTATGAAATGCCTGTTTCGGTCAAAAATCGTAATATATTATACACTAGTTTATACTAGTTTCGGTCAAAAATCAAATTAAACCGGGGACTATTCGAAATGATACGAGACTTCACATATCATTTATATATGTTAAGAGGGAAGGTTATGATGGAAGTCCATGCAAGAAAATCATCTGAAAATAAGATTCAATGAAACTTTTCGAAAAACAATTTTCGGTCAAAAATCATAATATATTATACACCAGTTTCGGTCAAAAAAACAAAACTTAATTGAGGACTATTTGAAATGAAACGAGACTTTTTAGATCAATTATATATGTTAAGAGGGAAGGTCATGATGGAAGTCCATGAAAAAAAATCATCTGAAATCTAGATTCTATGAAACTTTGCGAAATGCAAGTTTCAGTCAAAATATCATAATATATTATACACTAGTTTAATACTATTTTCGGTCAAAAATCAAGTTAAATCGGGGACTGTTCCAAATGATACGAAACTTCTTATATCATTTATATATTTTACAAGGGAAGGCAATGATGGAAGTCCATGCAAAAAAGCATCTGAAAATTAGATTCTATGAAAATTTTCGAAATGCAAGTTTCGGTCAAAAATCATAATATCTTATACACTAGTTTATACTAGTTTCTGTAAAAAATCAAATTAAATCGGCGACTATTCGAAATGATACGAGACTTCACATATAATTTATATATGCTAAGAGGGAAGGTTATGATGGAATTCCTTGGAAAAAAAATCATCTGAAAATTAGATTCTATGAAACTTTTTGAAATGCAAGTTTCGGTCAAAAATCATAGTATATTATACACAAGATTCGGTCAAAAAAACAAAATTTAATTGGGGACTATTTGAAATGATACGAGACTTTTTAGATCATTTTTATATGTTTAGAGGGAAGGTTATGATGGAATTCCGTTGAAAAAAATCATCTGAAAACTAGATTCATTGAAACTTTCAAAATGCAAGTTTCAGTCAAAAAATCGTAATATATTATACACTAGTTTATACTTGTTTCGGTCAATAATAAAGTTAAATCGGGGACTGTTCGAAATGATATGAAACTTCACATATCATTTATATATTTTACAAGGGAATCCAATGACGGAAGTCCATGCAAAAAATAATCTGAAAATTAGATTCTATGAAACTTTTCGAAATGCAAGTTTCGGTCAAAAATCATAATATATTATACACTAGTTTATACTAATTTCGGTCAAAAATCAAATTCAATCGGGGACTGTTCGAAATGATACGAGACTTCACATATCATTTATATATGCTAAGTGGAAAGGTTATGATGGAAGTCCATACAAAAAAATCATCTGAAAATTAGATACTATGCAACTTTTCGAAATGCAAGTTTCGGTCAAAAATCATTGTATATTATACACTAGATTCGGTCAAAAAAAAAATTTAATTAGGGACTATTTGAAATGATATGTGACTTTTCAGATCATTTGTATATGTTAAGAAGGAAGGTTATGATGGAATTCCGTACAAAAAAATCATATGAAAACTAGATTCTATGAAAGTTTGCGAAATGCAAGTTTATGTCAAAAAATCATAGTATATTATACACTAGTTTATACTATTTTCGGTCAAAAATCAAGTTAAATCGGGGACTATTCGAAATGATACGAAACTTCACATATCATTTATATATTTTATGAGGGAAGGAAATGATGGAAGTCCATGCAAAAAATCATCTGAAAATTAGATTCTATGAAACTTTTCGAAATGCATGTTTCGGTCAAAAATCATAATATATTATACACTAGTTTATACGAGTTTCGGTCAAAAACAGAATTAAATCGGGGACTGTTCAAAATGATACAAGACTTCATATATCATTTATATATGATAAGAGGAAAGGTTATGATGGAAGTCCATATAAAAAAATCATCTGAAAATTAAATTCTATGACACTTTTTGAAATGCAAGTTTTGGTCAAAAATCATAGTATATTATACACTAGTTTCGGTCAAAAAAATAAAATTTAATTGGGGACTATTTGAAATGATACGAGACTTTTTCAGATCATTTTTATATGTTAAGAGGGAAGGTTATGATGGAATTTCGTGCAAAAAAATCATCTGAAAACTATATTCTATGAAACTTTGGAAATGCAAGTTTCGGTAAAAAAATCATAATATATTATACACTAATTTATACTAGTTTCGGTCAAAAATAGAGTTAAATCGGGGACTGTTCGAAATAAAACAAAACTTTAAATATCATTTATATATTTTACAAGGGAATGCCATGATGGAAGTCCATGCTAAAAATCATTTGAAAATTAGACTATGAAACTTTTATAAATGCAAGTTTCGGTCAAAAATCATAATATATTATACACAAGTTTATACTAGTTTCGGTCAAAAATTAAATTAAATCGGGGACTGTTCTAAATGATACGAGACTTCACATATCATTTATATATGCTAAGAGGGAAGATTATGATGGAAGTCCATGCAAAAAAATCATCTGAAAATTAGATTCTATGAAACCTTCCGAAATGCAAGTTTCGGTCAAAAATCATAGTATATATTATACACTAGTTTCGGTCAAAAAAACAAAATTTAATTAGGGACTATTTGAAATGATTCGAGACTTTTCAGATCATTTATATATGTTAAGAGGGAAGGTTATGATGGAATTCCAAGCAAAAAAATCAGCTGAAAACTAGATTCTATGAAACTTTGCGAAATGCAAGTTTCGGTCAAAAAATCATAATATATTATACACTAGTTTATACTATTTTCAGTAAAAAAAAATTTAAATCGAGGGCTATTCGAAATGATACGAAACTTCACATATCATTTATATATTTTATGAGGGAAGACAATGATGGAAGTCCATGCAAAAAATATCCGAAAATTAGATTCTATGAAACTTTTCGAAATGCATGTTTCGGGCAAAAATCATAATATATTATACACTAGTTTATACTAGTTTCGGTCAAAAATCAAATTAAATCGGGGACTGTTCAAAACGATACGAGACATCACATATCATTTATATATGCAAAGAGGGAAAGTTATGATGGAAGTCCATGTAAAAAAATCATCTGAAAATTAGATTCTATGACACTTTTCGAAAGGCATGTTTCGGTCAAAAATCATAATATATTATGGACTAGTTTCGGTAAAAAACAAAATTTAATTGGGGACTATTTGAAATGATACGAGACTTTTCAGATCATTTATATATGTTAAGAGGGAAGGTTATGATGGAAGTCCGTTCAAAAAAATCATCTGAAAACTAGATTCTATGAAACTTTGCGAAATGCATGTTTCGGTCAAAAAATCATAATATATTATACACTATTTTATACTATTTTCGGTCAAAAGTATAGTTAAATCGGGGACTATTCAAAATGATACGAAACTTCACATATCATTTATATATTTTATGAGGGAAGGAAATGGTGAAAGTCCATGCCTAAAATCATCCGAAAATTAGATTCTATGAAACTTTATGAAATGCCTGTTTCGGTCAAAAATCGTAATATATTATACACTAGTTTATACTAGTTTCGGTCAAAAATCAAATTAAACCGGGGACTATTCGAAATGATACGAGACTTCACATATCATTTATATATGTTAAGAGGGAAGGTTATGATGGAAGTCCATGCAAGAAAATCATCTGAAAATAAGATTCAATGAAACTTTTCGAAAAACAATTTTCGGTCAAAAATCATAATATATTATACACCAGTTTCGGTCAAAAAAACAAAACTTAATTGAGGACTATTTGAAATGAAACGAGACTTTTTAGATCAATTATATATGTTAAGAGGGAAGGTCATGATGGAAGTCCATGAAAAAAAATCATCTGAAATCTAGATTCTATGAAACTTTGCGAAATGCAAGTTTCAGTCAAAATATCATAATATATTATACACTAGTTTAATACTATTTTCGGTCAAAAATCAAGTTAAATCGGGGACTGTTCCAAATGATACGAAACTTCTTATATCATTTATATATTTTACAAGGGAAGGCAATGATGGAAGTCCATGCAAAAAAGCATCTGAAAATTAGATTCTATGAAAATTTTCGAAATGCAAGTTTCGGTCAAAAATCATAATATCTTATACACTAGTTTATACTAGTTTCTGTAAAAAATCAAATTAAATCGGCGACTATTCGAAATGATACGAGACTTCACATATAATTTATATATGCTAAGAGGGAAGGTTATGATGGAATTCCTTGGAAAAAAAATCATCTGAAAATTAGATTCTATGAAACTTTTTGAAATGCAAGTTTCGGTCAAAAATCATAGTATATTATACACAAGATTCGGTCAAAAAAACAAAATTTAATTGGGGACTATTTGAAATGATACGAGACTTTTTAGATCATTTTTATATGTTTAGAGGGAAGGTTATGATGGAATTCCGTTGAAAAAAATCATCTGAAAACTAGATTCATTGAAACTTTCAAAATGCAAGTTTCAGTCAAAAAATCGTAATATATTATACACTAGTTTATACTTGTTTCGGTCAATAATAAAGTTAAATCGGGGACTGTTCGAAATGATATGAAACTTCACATATCATTTATATATTTTACAAGGGAATCCAATCACGGAAGTCCATGCAAAAAATAATCTGAAAATTAGATTCTATGAAACTTTTCGAAATGCAAGTTTCGGTCAAAAATCATAATATATTATACACTAGTTTATACTAATTTCGGTCAAAAATCAAATTCAATCGGGGACTGTTCGAAATGATACGAGACTTCACATATCATTTATATATGCTAAGTGGAAAGGTTATGATGGAAGTCCATGCAAAAAAATCATCTGAAAATTAGATACTATGCAACTTTTCGAAATGCAAGTTTCGGTCAAAACTCATTGTATATTATACACTAGATTCGGTCAAAAAAAAATTTAATTAGGGACTATTTGAAATGATATGTGACTTTTCAGATCATTTGTATATGTTAAGAAGGAAGGTTATGATGGAATTCCGTACAAAAAAATCATATGAAAACTAGATTCTATGAAAGTTTGCGAAATGCAAGTTTATGTCAAAAAATCATAGTATATTATACACTAGTTTATACTATTTTCGGTCAAAAATCAAGTTAAATCGGGGACTATTCGAAATGATACGAAACTTCACATATCATTTATATATTTTATGAGGGAAGGAAATGATGGAAGTCCATGCAAAAAATCATCTGAAAATTAGATTCTATGAAACTTTTCGAAATGCATGTTTCGGTCAAAAATCATAATATATTATACACTAGTTTATACGAGTTTCGGTCAAAAACAGAATTAAATCGGGGACTGTTCAAAATGATACAAGACTTCATATATCATTTATATATGATAAGAGGAAAGGTTATGATGGAAGTCCATATAAAAAAATCATCTGAAAATTAAATTCTATGACACTTTTTGAAATGCAAGTTTTGGTCAAAAATCATAGTATATTATACACTAGTTTCGGTCAAAAAAATAAAATTTAATTGGGGACTATTTGAAATGATACGAGACTTTTTCAGATCATTTTTATATGTTAAGAGGGAAGGTTATGATGGAATTTCGTGCAAAAAAATCATCTGAAAACTATATTCTATGAAACTTTGGAAATGCAAGTTTCGGTAAAAAAATCATAATATATTATACACTAATTTATACTAGTTTCGGTCAAAAATAGAGTTAAATCGGGGACTGTTCGAAATAAAACAAAACTTTAAATATCATTTATATATTTTACAAGGGAATGCCATGATGGAAGTCCATGCTAAAAATCATTTGAAAATTAGACTATGAAACTTTTATAAATGCAAGTTTCGGTCAAAAATCATAATATATTATACACAAGTTTATACTAGTTTCGGTCAAAAATTAAATTAAATCGGGGACTGTTCTAAATGATACGAGACTTCACATATCATTTATATATGCTAAGAGGGAAGATTATGATGGAAGTCCATGCAAAAAAATCATCTGAAAATTAGATTCTATGAAACCTTCCGAAATGCAAGTTTCGGTCAAAAATCATAGTATATATTATACACTAGTTTCGGTCAAAAAAACAAAATTTAATTAGGGACTATTTGAAATGATTCGAGACTTTTCAGATCATTTATATATGTTAAGAGGGAAGGTTATGATGGAATTCCAAGCAAAAAAATCATCTGAAAACTAGATTCTATGAAACTTTGCGAAATGCAAGTTTCGGTCAAAAAATCATAATATATTATACACTAGTTTATACTATTTTCAGTAAAAAAAAATTTAAATCGGGGGCTATTCGAAATGATACGAAACTTCACATATCATTTATATATTTTATGAGGGAAGACAATGATGGAAGTCCATGCAAAAAATATCCGAAAATTAGATTCTATGAAACTTTTCGAAATGCATGTTTCGGGCAAAAATCATAATATATTATACACTAGTTTATACTAGTTTCGGTCAAAAATCAAATTAAATCGGGGACTGTTCAAAACGATACGAGACATCACATATCATTTATATATGCAAAGAGGGAAAGTTATGATGGAAGTCCATGTAAAAAAATCATCTGAAAATTAGATTCTATGACACTTTTCGAAAGGCATGTTTCGGTCAAAAATCATAATATATTATGGACTAGTTTCGGTAAAAAAAAAAATTTAATTGGGGACTATTTGAAATGATACGAGACTTTTCAGATCATTTATATATGTTAAGAGGGAAGGTTATGATGGAAGTCCGTGCAAAAAAATCATCTGAAAACTAGATTCTATGAAACTTTGCGAAATGCATGTTTCGGTCAAAAAATCATAATATATTATACACTATTTTATACTATTTTCGGTCACAAATATTGTTAAACCGGGGACTATTCAAAATGATACGAAACTTCACATATCATTTATATATTTTATGAGAGAAGGAAATGATGAAAGTCCATTCCTAAATTCATCCGAAAATTAGATTCTATGAAACTTTTTGAAATGCCTGTTTCGGTCAAAAATCGTAATATATTATATACTAGTTTATACTAGTTTCAGTCAAAAATCAAATTAAATCGGGGACTATTTGAAATGATACGAGACTTCACATATCATTTATATATGTTAAGAGGGAAGGTTATGATGGAAGTCCATGCAAGAAAATCATCTGAAAATAAGATTCTATGAAACTTTTCGAAAAACAATTTTCGGTCAAAAATCATAATATATTATACACTAGTTTCGGTCAAAAAAACAAAATTTAATTGGGGCCTACTTGAAATGAAACGAGTCTTTTTAGATCAATTATATATGTTAAAAGGGAAAGTTATGATGGAAGTCTATGAAAAAAAATCAACTGAAATCTAGATTATATGAAACTTTGCGAAATACAAGTTTCGGTCAAAAAATCATAATATATTATACACTAGTTTAATACTATTTTCGGTCAAAAATCAAGTTAAATCGGAGACTGTTCCAAATGATACGAAACTTCACATATCATTTATATATTTTATAAGGGAAGGCAATGATGGAAGTCCATGCAAAAAATCATATGAAAATTAGTTTCTATAAAAATTTTCGAAATGCAAGTTTCGGTCAAAAATAATAATATATTATACACTAGTTTATACTAGTTTCTGTAAAATATCAAATTAAATCGGGGACTATTCGAAATGATACGAGGCTTCACATATAATTTATATATGCTAAGAGGGAAGGTTATGATGGAATTCCTTGCAAAACAAATCATCTGAAAATTAGATTCTATGAAACTTTTTGAAATGCAAGTTTCGGTCAAAAATCATAGTATATTATACAATAGTTTCGGTCAAAAAAACAAAATTTAATTGGGGACTATTTGAAATGATACGAGACTTTTTAGATCATTTATATATGTTAAGAGGAAAGGTTATGATGGAATTCCGTTGAAAAAAATCATCTGAAAACTAGATTCATTGAAACTTTCAAAATGCAAGTTTTTCGGTCAAAAAATCGTATTATATTATACACTAGTTTATACTAGTTTCGGTCAATAATCAAGTTAAATCGGGGACTGTTCGAAATGATATGAAACTTCACATATCATTTATATATTTTACATGGGAATGCAATGACGGAAGTCCATGCAAAAAATCATCTGAAAATTAGATTCTATGAAACTTTTCGAAATGCAAGTTTCGGTCAAAAATCATAATATATTATACACTAGTTTATACTAGTTTCGGTCAAAAATCAAATTCAATCGGGGACTGTTCGAAATGATACGAGACTTCACATATCATTTATATATTCTAAGTGGAAAGGTTATGATGGAAGTCCATGCAAAAAAATCATCTGAAAATTAGATACTATGCAATTTTTCGAAATGCAAGTTTCGGTCAAAAATCATTGTATATTATACACTAGATTCGGTCAAAAAAACAAAATTTAATTAGGGACTATTTGAAATGATACATGACTTTTCAGATCATTTATATATGTTAAGAAGGAAGGTTATGATGGAATTCCGTACAAATAAATCATCTGAAAACTAGATTCTATGAAAGTTTGCGAAATGCAAGTTTCTGTCAAAAAATCATAGTATATTATACACCAGTTTATACTATTTTCGGTCAAAAATCAAGTTAAATCGGGGACTATTCGAAATGATACGAAACTTCACATATCATTTATATATTTTATGAAGGAAGGAAATGATGGATGTCCATGTAAAAAATCATCTGAAAAGTAGATTCTATGAAACTTTTCGAAATGCATGTTTCGGTCAAAAATCATAATATATTATACACTAGTTTATACGAGTTTCGGTCAAAAAACAAATTAAATCGGGGACTGTTCAAAATGATACGAGAATTCATATATCATTTATATATGATAAGAGGGAAGGTTATGATGGAAGTCCATGTAAAAAAATCATCTGAAACTTAGATTCTATGAAACTTTACGAAATGCAAGTTTCGGTCAAAAATCATAATATATTATACACTATTTTCGGTCAAAAAAATAAAATTTAATTAGGGACAATTTGAAATGATTCGAGACTTTTCAGATCATTTATATATGTTAAGAGGGAAGGTTATGATGGAATTTCGTGCAAAAAAATCATCTGAAAACTATATTCTATGAAACTTTGGAAATGCAAGTTTCGGTAAAAAAATCGTAATATATTATACACTAGTTTATACTAGTTTCGGTCAAAATTCAAGTTAAATCGGGGACTGTTCGAAATAATACAAAACTTTACATATCATTTATATATTTTACAAGGGAATGCCATGATGGAAGTCAATGCTAAAAATCATCTGTAAATTAGACTCTATGAAACTTTTTGAAATGCAAGTTTCGGTCAAAAATCATAATATATTATACACAAGTTTATACTAGTTTCGATCAAAAATTAAATTAAATCGGGGACTGTTCTAAATGATACGAGACTTCACATATCATTTATATATGCTAAGAGGGAAGATTATGATGGAAGTCCATGCAAAAAAATCATCTGAAAATTAGATTCTATGAAACCTTCCGAAATGCAAGTTTCGGTCAAAAATCATAGTATATTATACACTAGTTTCGGTCAAAAAAACAAAATTTAATTAGGGACTATTTGAAATGATTCGAGACTTTTCAGATCATTTATATATGTTAAGAGGGAAGGTTATGATGGAATTCCATGCAAAAAAATCATCTGAAAACTAGATTCTATGAAACTTTGCGAAATGCAAGTTTCGGTCAAAAAATCATAATATATTATACACTAGTTTATACTATTTTCAGTAAAAAAAAATTTAAATCGGGGACTATTCAAAATGATACGAAACTTCACATATCATTTATATATTTTATGAGGGAAGACAATGATGGAAGTCCATGCAAAAAATATCCAAAAATTAGATTCTATGAAACTTTTCGAAATGCATGTTTCGGGCAAAAATCATAATATATTATACCCTAGTTTATACTAGTTTCGGTCAAAAATCAAATTAAATCGGGGACTGTTCAAAACGATATGAGACATCACATATCATTTATATATGCAAAGAGGGAAAGTTATGATGGAAGTCCATGTAAAAAAATCATCTGAAAATTAGATTCTATGACACTTTTCGAAAGGCAAGTTTCGGTCAAAAATCATAATATATTATGGACTAGTTTCGGTAAAAAACAAAATTTAATTGGGGACTATTTGAAATGATACGAGACTTTTCAGATCATTTATATATGTTAAGAGGGAAGGTTATGATGGAAGTCCGTGCAAAAAAATCATCTGAAAACTAGATTCTGTGAAATTTTGCGAAATGCATGTTTCGGTCAAAAAATCATAATATATTATACACTATTTTATACTATTTTCGGTCACAAATATTGTTAAACCGGGGACTATTCAAAATGATACGAAACTTCACATATCATTTATATATTTTATGAGAGAAGGAAATGATGAAAGTCCATTCCTAAATTCATCCGAAAATTAGATTCTATGAAACTTTTTGAAATGCCTGTTTCGGTCAAAAATCGTAATATATTATACACTAGTTTATACTAGTTTCAGTCAAAAATCAAATTAAATCGGGGACTATTCGAAATGATACGAGACTTCACATATCATTTATATATGTTAAGAGGGAAGGTTATGATGGAAGTCCATGCAAGAAAATCATCTGAAAATCAGATTCTATGAAACTTTTCGAAAAACAATTTTCGGTCAAAAATCATAATATATTATACACTAGTTTCGGTCAAAAAAACAAAATTTAATTGGGGACTACTTGAAATGAAACGAGACTTTTTAGATCAATTATATATGTTAAAAGGGAAGGTTATGATGGAAGTCTATGAAAAAAAATCATCTGAAATCTAGATTATATGAAACTTTGCGAAATACAAGTTTCGGTCAAAAAATCATAATATATTATACACTAGTTTAATACTATTTTCGGTCAAAAATCAAGTTAAATCGGAGACTGTTCCAAATGATACGAAACTTCACATATCATTTATATATTTTACAAGGGAAGGCAATGATGGAAGTCCATGCAAAAAATCATCTGAAAATTAGATTCTATGAAAATTTTCGAAATGCAAGTTTCGGTCAAAAATAATAATATATTATACACTAGTTTATACTAGTTTCTGTAAAATATCAAATTAAATCGGGGACTATTCGAAATGATACGAGGCTTCACATATAATTTATATATGCTAAGAGGGAAGGTTATGATGGAATTCCTTTAAAAAAAAATCATCTGAAAATTAGATTCTATGAAACTTTTTGAAATGCAAGTTTCGGTCAAAAATCATAGTATATTATACAATAGTTTCGGTCAAAAAAACAAAATTTAATTGGGGACTAGTTGAAATGATACGAGACTTTTTAGATCATTTATATATGTTAAGAGGGAAGGTTATGATGGAATTCCGTTGAAAAAAATAATCTGAAAACTAGATTCATTGAAACTTTCAAAATGCAAGTTTTTCGGTCAAAAAATCGTATTATATTATACACTAGTTTATACTAGTTTCGGTCAATAATCAAGTTAAATCGGGGACTGTTCGAAATGATATGAAACTTCACATATCATTTATATATTTTACATGGGAATGCAATGACGGAAGTCCATGCAAAAAATCATCTGAAAATTAGATTCTATGAAACTTTTCGAAATGCAAGTTTCGGTCAAAAATCATAATATATTATACACTAGTTTATACTAGTTTCGGTCAAAAATCAAATTCAACCGGGGACTGTACGAAATGATACGAGACTTCACATATCATTTATATATGCTAAGTGGAAAGGTTATGATGGAAGTCCATGCAAAAAAATCATCTGAAAATTAGATACTATGCAATTTTTCGAAATGCAAGTTTCGGTCAAAAATCATTGTATATTATACACTAGATTCGGTCAAAAAAACAAAATTTAATTAGGGACTATTTGAAATGATACATGACTTTTCAGATCATTTATATATGTTAAGAAGGAAGGTTATGATGGAATTCCGTACAAATAAATCATCTGAAAACTAGATTCTATGAAAGTTTGCGAAATGCAAGTTTCTGTCAAAAAATCATAGTATATTATACACCAGTTTATACTATTTTCGGTCAAAAATCAAGTTAAATCGGGGACTATTCGAAATGATACGAAACTTCACATATCATTTATATATTTTATGAAGGAAGGAAATGATGGATGTCCATGTAAAGAATCATCTGAAAAGTAGATTCTATGAAACTTTTCGAAATGCATGTTTCGGTCAAAAATCATAATATATAATACACTAGTTTATACGAGTTTCGGTCAAAAACCAAATTAAATCGGGGACTGTTCAAAATGATACGAGAATTCATATATCATTTATATATGATAAGAGGGAAGGTTATGATGGAAGTCCATGTAAAAAAATCATCTGAAACTTAGATTCTATGAAACTTTACGAAATGCAAGTTTCGGTCAAAAATCATAATATATTATACACTATTTTCGGTCAAAAAAATAAAATTTAATTAGGGACAATTTGAAATGATTCGAGACTTTTCAGATCATTTATATATGTTAAGAGGGAAGGTTATGATGGAATTCCATGCAAAAAAATCATCTGAAAACTAGATTCTATGAAACTTTGCGAAATGCAAGTTTCGGTCAAAAAATCATAATATATTATACACTAGTTTATACTATTTTCGGTAAAAAAAATTTAAATCGGGGACTATTCGAAATGATACGAAACTTCACATATCATTTATATATTTTATGAGGGAAGACAATGATGGTAGTCCATGCAAAAAATATCCGAAAATTAGATTCTATGAAACTTTTCGAAATGCATGTTTCGGGCAAAAATCATAATATATTATACACTAGTTTATACTAGTTTCGGTCAAAAATAAAATTAAATCGGGGACTGTTCAAAACGATACGAGACATCACATATCATTTATATATGCAAAGAGGGAAAGTTATGATGGAAGTCCATGTAAAAAAATCATCTGAAAATTAGATTCTATGACACTTTTCGAAAGGCAAGTTTCGGTCAAAAATCATAATATATTATGGACTAGTTTCCGTAAAAAACAAAATTTAATTGGGGACTATTTGAAATGATACGAGACTTTTCAGATCATTTATATATGTTAAGAGGGAAGGTTATGATGGAAGTCCGTGCAAAAAAATCATCTGAAAACTAGATTCTATGAAACTTTGCGAAATGCATGTTTCGGTCAAAAAATCATAATATATTATACACTATTTTATACTATTTTCGGTCACAAATATTGTTAAACTGGGGACTATTCAAAATGATACGAAACTTCACATATCATTTATATATTTTATGAGAGAAGGAAATGATGAAAGTCCATTCCTAAATTCATCCGAAAATTAGATTCTATGAAACTTTTTGAAATGCCTGTTTCGGTCAAAAATCGTAATATATTATACACTAGTTTATACTAGTTTCAGTCAAAAATCAAATTAAATCGGGGACTATTCGAAATGATACGAGACTTCACATATCATTTATATATGTTAAGAGGGAAGGTTATGATGGAAGTCCATGCAAGAAAATCATCTGAAAATCAGATTCTATGAAACTTTTCGAAAAACAATTTTCGGTCAAAAATCATAATATATTATACATTAGTTTCGGTCAAAAAAACAAAATTTAATTGGGGACTACTTGAAATGAAACGAGACTTTTTAGATCAATTATATATGTTAAAAGGGAAGGTTATGATGGAAGTCTATGAAAAAAAATCATCTGAAATCTAGATTATATGAAACTTTGCGAAATACAAGTTTCGGTCAAAAAATCATAATATATTATACACTAGTTTAATACTATTTTCGGTCAAAAATCAAGTTAAATCGGAGACTGTTCCAAATGATACGAAACTTCACATATCATTTATATATTTTACAAGGGAAGGCAATGATGGAAGTCCATGCAAAAAATCATCTGAAAATTAGATTCTATGAAAATTTTCGAAATGCAAGTTTCGGTCAAAAATAATAATATATTATACACTAGTTTATACTAGTTTCTGTAAAATATCAAATTAAATCGGGGACTATTCGAAATGATACGAGGCTTCACATATAATTTATATATGCTAAGAGGGAAGGTTATGATGGAATTCCTTTAAAAAATAAATCATCTGAAAATTAGATTCTATGAAACTTTTTGAAATGCAAGTTTCGGTCAAAAATCATAGTATATTATACAATAGTTTCGGTCAAAAAAACAAAATTTAATTGGGGACTATTTGAAATGATACGAGACTTTTTAGATCATTTATATATGTTAAGAAGGAAGGTTATGATGGAATTCCGTTGAAAAAAATCATCTGAAAACTAGATTCATTGAAACTTTCAAAATGCAAGTTTTTCGGTCAAAAAATCGTATTATATTATACACTAGTTTATACTAGTTTCGGTCAATAATCAAGTTAAATCGGGGACTGTTCGAAATGATATGAAACTTCACATATCATTTATATATTTTACATGGGAATGCAATGACGGAAGTCCATGCAAAAAATCATCTGAAAATTAGATTCTATGAAACTTTTCGAAATGCAAGTTTCGGTCAAAAATCATAATATATTATACACTAGTTTATACTAGTTTCGGTCAAAAATCAAATTCAATCGGGGACTGTTCGAAATGATACGAGACTTCACATATCATTTATATATGCTAAGTGGAAAGGTTATGATGGAAGTCCATGCAAAAAAATCATCTGAAAATTAGATACTATGCAATTTTTCGAAATGCAAGTTTCGGTCAAAAATCATTGTATATTATACACTAGATTCGGTCAAAAAAACAAAATTTAATTTGGGACTATTTGAAATGATACATGACTTTTCAGATCATTTATATATGTTAAGAAGGAAGGTTATGATGGAATTCCGTACAAATAAATCATCTGAAAACTAGATTCTAGGAAAGTTTACGAAATGCAAGTTTCTGTCAAAAAATCATAGTATATTATACACCAGTTTATACTATTTTCGGTCAAAAATCAAGTTAAATCGGGGACTATTCGAAATGATACGAAACTTCACATATCATTTATATATTTTATGAAGGAAGGAAATGATGGAAGTCCATGTAAAAAATCATCTGAAAAGTATATTCTATGAAACTTTTCGAAATGCATGTTTCGGTCAAAAATCATAATATATTATACACTAGTTTATACGAGTTTCGGTCAAAAACCAAATTAAATCGGGGACTGTTCAAAATGATACGAGAATTCATATATCATTTATATATAATAAGAGGGAAGGTTATGATGGAAGTCCATGTAAAAAAATCATCTGAAACTTAGATTCTATGAAACTTTACGAAATGCAAGTTTCGGTCAAAAATCATAATATATTATACACTATTTTCGGTCAAAAAAATAAAATTTAATTAGGGACAATTTGAAATGATTCGAGACTTTTCAGATCATTTATATATGTTAAGAGGGAAGGTTATGATGGAATTCCATGCAAAAAAATCATCTGAAAACTAGATTCTATGAAACTTTGCGAAATGCAAGTTTCGGTCAAAAAATCATAATATATTATACACTAGTTTATACTATTTTCGGTAAAAAAAATTTAAATCGTGGACTATTCGAAATGATACGAAACTTCACATATCATTTATATATTTTACAAGTGAATGCCATGATGGAAGTCCCATCTAAAAATCATCTGAAAATTAGACTCTATGAAACTTTTTGAAATGCAAGTTTCGGTCAAAAATCATAATATATTATACACAAGTTTATACTAGTTTCGGTCAAAAATTAAATTAAATCGGGGACTGTTCTAAATGATACGAGACTTCACATATCATTTATATATGCTAAGAGGGAAGATTATGATTGAAGTCCATGCAAAAAAATCATCTGAAAATTAGATTCTATGAAACCTTCCGAAATGCAAGTTTCGGTCAAAAATCATAGTATATTATACACTAGTTTCGGTCAAAAAAACAAAATTTAATTAGGGACTATTTGAAATGATTCGAGACTTTTCAGATCATTTATATATGTTAAGAGGGAAGGTTATGATGGAATTCCATGCAAAAAAATCATCTGAAAACTAGATTCTATGAAACTTTGCGAAATGCAAGTTTCGGTCAAAAAATCATAATATATTATACACTAGTTTATACTATTTTCAGTAAAAAAAAATTTAAATCGGGGACTATTAGAAATGATACGAAACTTCACATATCATTTATATATTTTATGAGGGAAGACAATGATGGAAGTCCATGCAAAAAATATCCGAAAATTAGATTCTATGAAACTTTTCGAAATGCATGTTTCGGGCAAAAATCATAATATATTATACACTAGTTTATACTAGTTTCGGTCAAAAATCAAATTAAATCGGGAACTGTTCAAAACGATACGAGACATCACATATCATTTATATATGCAAAGAGGGAAAGTTATGATGGAAGTCCATGTAAAAAAATCATCTGAAAATTAAATTCTATGACACTTTTCGAAAGGCAAGTTTCGGTCAAAAATCATAATATATTATGGACTAGTTTCGGTAAAAAACAAAATTTAATTGGGGACTATTTGAAATGATACGAGACTTTTCAGATCATTTATATATGTTAAGAGGGAAGGTTATGATGGAAGTCCGTGCAAAAAAATCATCTGAAAACTAGATTCTATGAAACTTTGCGAAATGCATGTTTCGGTCAAAAAATCATAATATATTATACACTATTTTATACTATTTTCGGTCACAAATATTGTTAAACCGGGGACTATTCAAAATGATACGAAACTTCACATATCATTTATATATTTTATGAGAGAAGGAAATGATGAAAGTCCATTCCTAAATTCATCCGAAAATTAGATTCTATGAAACTTTTTGAAATGCCTGTTTCGGTCAAAAATCGTAATATATTATACACTAGTTTATACTAGTTTCAGTCAAAAATCAAATTAAATCGGGGACTATTCGAAATGATACGAGACTTCACATATCATTTATATATGTTAAGAGGGAAGGTTATGATGGAAGTCCATGCAATAAAATCATCTGAAAATCAGATTCTATGAAACTTTTCGAAAAACAATTTTCGGTCAAAAATCATAATATATTATACAATAGTTTCGGTCAAAAAAACAAAATTTAATTGGGGACTACTTGAAATGAAACGAGACTTTTTAGATCAATTATATATGTTAAAAGGGAAGGTTATGATGGAAGTCTATGAAAAAAAATCATCTGAAATCTAGATTATATGAAACTTTGCGAAATACAAGTTTCGGTCAAAAAATCATAATATATTATACACTAGTTTAATACTATTTTCGGTCAAAAATCAAGTTAAATCGGAGACTGTTCCAAATGATACGAAACTTCACATATCATTTATATATTTTACAAGGGAAGGCAATGATGGAAGTCCATGCAAAAAATCATCTGAAAATTAGATTCTATGAAAATTTTCGAAATGCAAGTTTCGGTCAAAAATAATAATATATTATACACTAGTTTATACTAGTTTCTGTAAAATATCAAATTAAATCGGGGACTATTCGAAATGATACGAGGCTTCACATATAATTTATATATGCTAAGAGGGAAGGTTATGATGGAATTCCTTTCAAAAAAAATCATCTGAAAATTAGATTCTATGAAACTTTTTGAAATGCAAGTTTCGGTCAAAAATCATAGTATATTATACAATAGTTTCGGTCAAAAAAACAAAATTTAATTGGGGACTATTTGAAATGATACGAGACTTTTTAGATCATTTATATATGTTAAGAGGGAAGGTTATGATGGAATTCCGTTGAAAAAAATCATCTGAAAACTAGATTCATTGAAACTTTCAAAATGCAAGTTTTTCGGTCAAAAAATCGTATTATATTATACATTAGTTTATACTAGTTTCGGTCAATAATCAAGTTAAATCGGGGACTGTTCGAAATGATATGAAACTTCACATATCATTTATATATTTTACATGGGAATGCAATGACGGAAGTCCATGCAAAAAATCATCTGAAAATTAGATTCTATGAAACTTTTCGAAATGCAAGTTTCGGTCAAAAATCATAATATATTATACACTAGTTTATACTAGTTTCGGTCAAAAATCAAATTCAATCGGGGACTGTTCGAAATGATACGAGACTTCACATATCATTTATATATGCTAAGTGGAAAGGTTATGATGGAAGTCCATGCAAAAAAATCATCTGAAAATTAGATACTATGCAATTTTTCGAAATGCAAGTTTCGGTCAAAAATCATTGTATATTATACACTAGATTAGGTCAAAAAAACAAAATTTAATTAGGGACTATTTGAAATGATACATGACTTTTCAGATCATTTATATATGTTAAGAAGGAAGGTTATGATGGAATTCCGTACAAATAAATCATCTGAAAACTAGATTCTATGAAAGTTTGCGAAATGCAAGTTTCTGTCAAAAAATCATAGTATATTATACACCAGTTTATACTATTTTCGGTCAAAAATCAAGTTAAATCGGGGACTATTCGAAATGATACGAAACTTCACATATCATTTATATATTTTATGAAGGAAGGAAATGATGGAAGTCCATGTAAAAAATCATCTGAATAGTAGATTCTATGAAACTTTTTGAAATGCATGTTTCGGTCAAAAATCATAATATATTATACACTAGTTTATACGAGTTTCGGTCAAAAACCAAATTAAATCGGGGACTGTTCAAAATGATATGAGAATTCATATATCATTTATATATGATAAGAGGGAAGGTTATGATGGAAGTCCATGTAAAAAAATCATCTGAAAATTAGATTCTATGAAAATTTTCGAAATGCAAGTTTCGGTAAAAAATCATAATATATTATACACTATTTTCGGTCAAAAAAATAAAATTTAATTAGGGACAATTTGAAATGATTCGAGACTTTTCAGATCATTTATATATTATAAGAGGGAAGGTTATGATGGAATTTCGTGCAAAAAAATCATCTGAAAACTATATTCTATGAAACTTTGGAAATGCAAGTTTCGGTAAAAAAATCGTAATATATTATACACTAGTTAATACTAGTTTCGGGCAAAATTCAAGTTAAATCGGGGACTGTTCGAAATAATACTAAACTTTACATATCATTTATATATTTTACAAGGGAATGCCATGATGTAAGTCCATGCTAAAAATCATCTGAAAATTAGACTCTATGAAACTTTTTGAAATGCAAGTTTCGGTCAAAAATCATAATATATTATACACTAGTTTATACTAGTTTCGGTCAAAAATTAAATTAAATCGGGGACTGTTCTAAATGATACGAGACTTCACATATCATTTATATTTGCTAAGAGGGAAGGTTATGATGGAAGTCCATGCAAAAAAATCATCTGAAAATTAGATTCTATGAAACTTTCCGAAATGCAAGTTTCGGTCAAAAATCATAGTATATTATACACTAGTTTCGGTCAAAAAAACAAAATTTAATTAGGGACTATTTGAAATGATTCGAGACTTTTCAGATCATTTATATATGTTAAGAGGGAAGGTTATGATGGAATTCCATGCAAAAAAATCATCTGAAAACTAGATTCTATGAAACTTTGCGAAATGCAAGTTTCGGTCAAAAAATTATAATATATTATACACTAGTTTATACTATTTTAGGTAAAACAAAAGTTAAATCGGGGACTATTCGAAATGATACGAAACTTCACATATCATTTATATATTTTATGAGGGAAGACAATGATGGAAGTCCATGCAAAAAATATCCGAAAATTAGATTCTATGAAACTTTTCGAAATGCATGTTTCGGGCAAAAATCATAATATATTATACACTAGTTTATACTAGTTTCGGTCAAAAATCAAATTAAACCGGGGACTGTTCAAAACGATACGAGACTTCGAATATCATTTATATATGCTAAGAGGGAAAGTTATGATGGAAGTCCATGTAAAAAAATCATCTGAAAATTAGATTCTATTACACTTTTCGAAAGGCAAGTTTCGGTCAAAAACCATAATACATTATACACTAGTTTCGGTAAAAAACAAAATTTAATTGGGGACTATTTGAAATGATACGAGACTTTTCAGATCATTTATATATGTTAAGAGGGAAGGTTATGATGGAAGTCCGTGCAAAAAAATCATCTGAAAACTAGATTCTATGAAACTTTGCGAAATGCAAGTTTCGGTCAAAAAATCATAATATATTATACACTATTTTATACTATTTTCGGTCAAAAATATTGTTAAATCGGGGACTATTCAAAATGATACGAAACTTCACATATCATTTATATATTTTATGAGGGAAGGAAATGATGAAAGTCCATTCCTAAATTCATTCGAAAATTAGATTCTATGAAACTTTTTGAAATGCCTGTTTCGGTCAAAAATCGTAATATATTATACACTAGTTTATACTAGTTTCGGTCAAAAATCAAATTAAATCGGGGACTATTCAAAATGATACGAGACTTCACATATCATTTATATATGTTAAGAGGGAAGGTTATGATGGAAGTCCATGCAAGAAAATCATCTGAAAATAAGATTCTATGAAACTTTTCGAAAAATAATTTTCGGTCAAAAATCATAATATATTATACACTTGCTTCGGTCAAATAAACAAAATTTAAGTGGGGACTACTTGAAATGAAACGAGACTTTTTAGATCAATTATATATGTTAAGAGGGAAGGTTATGATGGAAGTCCATGAAAAAAAATCATCTGAAATCTAGATTATATGAAACTTTGCGAAATGCAAGTTTCGGTCAAAAAATCATAATATATTATACAATAGTTTAATACTATTTTCGGTCAAAAATCAAGTTAAATCGGGGACTGTTCCAAATGATACGAAACTTCACATATCATTTATATATTTTACAAGGGAAGGCAATGATGGAAGTCCATGCAAAAAATCATCTGAGAATTAGATTCTATGAAAATTTTCGAAATGCAAGTTTCGGTCAAAAATAATAATATATTATACACTAGTTTATACTAGTTTCTGTAAAAAATCAAATTAAATCGGGGACTATTCGAAATGATATGAGACTTCACATATAATTTATATATGCTAAGAGGGAAGGTTATGATGGAATTCCTTGGAAAAAAAATCATCTGAAAATTAGATTCTATGAAACTTTTTGAAATGCAAGTTTCGGTCAAAAATCATAGTATATTATACACTAGTTTCGGTCAAAAAAACAAAATTTAATTGGGGACTATTTGAAACGATACGAGACTTTTTAGATCATTTATATATGTTAAGAGGGAAGGATATGATGGAATTCCGTTGAAAAAAATCATCTGAAAACTAGATTCATTGAAACTTTCAAAATGCAAGTTTCGGTCAAAAAATCGTATTATATTATACACTAGTTTATACTAGTTTCGGTCAATAATCAAGTTAAATCGGGGACTGTTCGAAATGATATGAAACTTCACATATCATTTATATATTTTACATGGGAATGCAATGACGGAAGTCCATGCAAAAAATCATCTGAAAATTAGATTCTATGAAACTTTTCGAAATGCAAGTTTCGGTCAAAAATCATAATATATTATACACTAGTTTATACTAGTTTCGGTCAAAAATCAAATTCAATCGGGGACTGTTCGAAATGATACGAGACTTCACATATCATTTATATATGCTAAGTGGAAAGGTTATGATGGAAGTCCATGCAAAAAAATCATCTGAAAATTATATACTATGCAACTTTTCAAAATGAAAGTTTCGGTCAAAAATCTGTGTATATTATACACTAGATTCAGTCAAAAAAACAAAATTTAATTAGGGACTATTTGAAATGATACATGACTTTTCAGATCATTTATATATGTTAAGAAGGAAGGTTATGATGGAATTCCGTACAAATAAATCATCTGAAAACTAGATTCTATGAAAGTTTGCGAAATGCAAGTTTCTGTCATAAAATCATAGTATATTATACACCAGTTTATACTATTTTCGGTCAAAAATCAAGTTAAATCGGGGACTATTCGAAATGATACGAAACTTCACATATCATTTATATATTTTATGAAGGAAGGAAATGATGGAAGTCCATGCAAAAAATCATCTGAAAATTAGATTCTATGAAACTTTTCGAAATGCATGTTTTCGGGCAAAAATCATAATATATTATACACTAGTTTATACGAGTTTCGGTCAAAAATCAAATTAAACCGGGGACTGTTCAAAACGATACGAGACTTCACATATCATTTATATATGCTAAGAGGGAAAGTTATGATGGAAGTCCATGTAAAAAAATCATCTGAAAATTAGATTCTATTACACTTTTCGAAAGGCAAGTTTCGGTCAAAAATCATAATACATTATACACTAGTTTCGGTAAAAAACAAAATTTAATTGGGGACTATTTGAAATGATACGAGACTTTTCAGATCATTTATATATGTTAAGAGGGAAGGTTATGATGGAAGTCCGTGCAAAAAAATCATTTGAAAACTAGATTCTATGAAACTTTTCGAAATGCATGTTTCGGTCAAAAAATCATAATATATTATACACTATTTTATACTATTTTCGGTCAAAAATATTGTTAAATCGGGGACTATTCAAAATGATACGAAACTTCACATATCATTTATATATTTTATGAGGGAAGGAAATGATGAAAGTCCATTCCTAAATTCATTCGAAAATTAGATTCTATGAAACTTTTTGAAATGCCTGTTTCGGTCAAAAATCGTAATATATTATACACTAGTTTATACTAGTTTCGGTCAAAAATCAAATTAAATCGGGGACTGTTCGTAATGATACGAGACTTCACATATCATTTATATATGTTAAGAGGGAAGGTTATGATGGAAGTCCATGCAAGAAAATCATCTGAAAATAAGATTCTATGAAACTTTTCGAAAAACAATTTTCGGTCAAAAATCATAATATATTATACACTAGTTTCGGTCAAAAAAACAAAATTTAAGTGGGGACTACTTGAAATGAAACGAGACTTTTTAGATCAATTATATATGTTAAGAGGGAAGGTTATGATGGAATTCTATGAAAAAAAATCATATGAAATCTAGATTATATGAAACTTTGCGAAATGCAAGTTTCGGTCAAAAAATCATAATATATTATACAATAGTTTAATACTATTTTCGGTCAAAAATCAAGTTAAATCGGGGACTGTTCCAAATAATACGAAAGTTCACATATCATTTATATATTTTATGAGGTAAGGAAATGATGGAAGTCCATGCAAAAAATCATCTGAAAATTAGATTCTATGACACTTTTCGAAATGCAAGTTTCGGTCAAAAATAATAATATATTATACACTAGTTTATACTAGTTTCGGTCGAAAACCAAATTAAATCGGGGACTGTTCAAAATGATACGAGACTTCATATATCATTTATATATGATAAGAGGGAAGGTTATGATGTAAGTCCATGTAAAAAAATCATCTGAAAATTAGATTCTATGAAACTTTTCGAAATGCAAGTTTCAGTCAAAAATCATAATATATTATACACTAGTTTCGGTAAAAAAAAAATTTAATTGGGGACTATTTGAAATGATATGAGACTTTTCAGATCATTTATATATGTTAAGAGGGAAGGTTATGATGGAATTTCGTGCAAACAAATCATCTGAAAACTATATTCTATGAAACTTTGGAAATGCAAGTTTCGGTAAAAAAATCGTAATATATTATACACTAGTTTATACTAGTTTCGGTCAAAATTCAAGTTAAACCGGGGACTGTTCGAAATAATACAAAACATTACATATCATTTATATATTTTACAAGGGAATGCCATGATGGAAGTCCATACTAAAAATCATCTGAAAATTAGACTCTATGAAACTTTTTGAAATGCAAGTTTCGGTCAAAAAATCATAATATATTATACACTAGTTTATACTATTTTAGGTAAAAAAAAAGTTAAATCGGGGACTATTCGAAATGATACGAAACTTCACATATCATTTATATATTTTATGAGGGAAGACAACGATGGAAGTCCATGCAAAAAATATCCGAAAATTAGATTCTATGAAACTTTTCGAAATGCATGTTTCGGGCAAAAATCATAATATATATACACTAGTTTATACTAGTTTCGGTCAAAAATCAAATTAAACCGGGGACTGTTCAAAACGATACGAGACTTCACAAATCATTTATATATGCTAAGAGGGAAAGTTAAAATGGAAGTCCATGTAAAAAAATCATCTGAAAATTAGATTCTATTACACTTTTTGAAAGGCAAGTATCGGTCATAAATCATAATACATTTTACACTAGTTTCGGTAAAAAACAAAATTTAATTGGGGACTATTTGAAATGATACGAGACTTTTCAGATCATTTATATATGTTAAGAGGGAAGGTTATGATGGAAGTCCGTGCAAAAAAATCATCTGAAAACTAGATTCTATGAAACTTTGCGAAATGCAAGTTTCGGTCAAAAAATCATAATATATTATACACTATTTTATACTATTTTCGGTCAAAAATATTGTTAAATCGGGGACTATTCAAAATGATACGAAACTTCACATATCATTTATATATTTTATGAGGGAAGGAAATGATGAAAGTCCATTCCTAAATTCATTCGAAAATTAGATTCTATGAAACTTTTTGAAATGCCTGTTTCGGTCAAAAATCGTAATATATTATACACTAGTTTATACTAGTTTCGGTCAAAAATCAAATTAAATCGGGGACTATTCGAAATGATACGAGACTTCACATATCATTTATATATGTTAAGAGGGAAGGTTATGATGGAAGTCCATGCAAAAAATCATCTGAAAATTAGATTCTATGAAACTTTTCGAAATGCATGTTTCGGTTAAAAATCATAATATATTATACACTAGTTTATACGAGTTTCAGTCAAAAACCAACTTAAATCGGGGACTGTTCAAAATGATACGAGACTTCATATATCATTTATATATGATAAGAGGGAAGGTTTTGATGGAAGTCCATGTAAAAAAATCATCTGAAAATTAGATTCTATGAAACTTTTCGAAATGCAAGTTTCGGTCAAAAATCATAATATATTATACACTAGTTTCGGTCAAAAAAAAAATTTAATTGGGGACTATTTGAAATGATATGAGACTTTTCAGATCATTTATATATGTTAAGAGGGAAGGTTATGTTGGAATTTCGTGCAAAAAAATCATCTGAAAACTATATTCTATGAAACTTTGGAAATGCAAGTTTCGGTAAAAAAATCGTAATATATTATACACTAGTTTATACTAGTTTCGGTCAAAATTCAAGTTAAATCGGGGACTGTTCGAAATAATACAAAACTTTAAATATCATTTATATATTTTACAAGGGAATGCCATGATGGAAGTCCATGCTAAAAATCATCTGAAAATTAGACTCTGAAACTTTTTGAAATGCAAGTTTCGGTCAAAAATCATAATATATTATACACTAGTTTATACTAGTTTCGGTCAAAAATTAAATTAAATCGGGGACTGTTCTAAATGATACGAGACTTCACATATCATTTATATTTGCTAAGAGGGAAGGTTATGATGGAAGTCCATGCAAAAAAATCATCTGAAAATTAGATTCTATGAAACTTTCCGAAATGCAAGTTTCGGTCAAAAATCATAGTATATTATACACTAGTTTCGGTCAAAAAAACAAAATTTAATTAGGGACTATTTGAAATGATTCGAGACTATTCAGATCATTTATATATGTTAAGAGGGAAGGTTATGATGGAATTCCATGCAAAAAAATCATCTGAAAACTAGATTCTATGAAACTTTGCGAAATGCAAGTTTCGGTCAAAAAATCATAATATATTATACACTAGTTTATACTATTTTAGGTAAAAAAAAAGTTAAATCGAGGACTATTCGAAATGATACGAAACTTCACATATCATTTATATATTTTATGAGGGAAGACAATGATGGAAGTCCATGCAAAAAATATCCGAAAATTAGATTCTATGAAACTTTTCGAAATGCATGTTTCGGGCAAAAATCATAATATATTATACACTAGTTTATACTAGATTCGGTCAAAAATCAAATTAAACCGGAGACTGTTCAAAACGATACGAGACTTCACATATCATTTATATATGCTAAGAGGGGAAGTTATGATGGAAGTCCATGTAAAAAAATCATCTGAAAATTAGATTCTATTACACTTTTCGAAAGGCAAGTTTCGGTCATAAATCATAATACATTATACACTAGTTTCGGTAAAAAACAAAATTTAATTGGGGACTATTTGAAATGATACGAGACTTTTCAGATCATTTATATATGTTAAGAGGGAAGGTTATGATGGAAGTCCGTGCAAAAAAATCATCTGAAAAATAGATTCTATGAAACTTTGCGAAATGCAAGTTTCGGTCAAAAAATCATAATATATTATACACTATTTTATACTATTTTCGGTCAAAAATATTGTTAAATCGGGGACTATTCAAAATGATACGAAACTTCACATATCATTTATATATTTTATGAGGGAAGGAAATGATGAAAGTCCATTCCTAAATTCATTCGAAAATTAGATTCTATGAAACTTTTTGAAATGCCTGTTTCGGTCAAAAATCGTAATATATTATACACTAGTTTATACTAGTTTCGGTCAAAAATCAAATTAAATCGGGGACTATTCGAAATGATACGAGACTTCACATATCATTTATATATGTTAAGAGTGAAGGTTATGATGGAAGTCCATGCAAAAAATCATCTGAAAATTAGATTCTATGAAACTTTTCGAAATGCATGTTTCGGTCAAAAATCATAATATATTATACACTAGTTTATACGAGTTTCGGTCAAAAACCAACTTAAATCGGGGTCTGTTCAAAATGATACGAGACTTCATATATCATTTATATATGATAAGAGGGAAGGTTATGATGGAAGTCCATGTAAATAAATCATCTGAAAATTAGATTCTATGAAACTTTTCGAAATGCAAGTTTCGGTCAAAAATCATAATATATTATACACTAGTTTCGGTCAAAAAATAAATTTAATTGGGGACTATTTGAAATGATATGAGACTTTTCAGATCATTTATATATGTTAAGAGGGAAGGTTATTATGGAATTTCGTGCAAAAAAATCATCTGAAAACTATATTCTATGAAACTTTGGAAATGCAAGTTTCGGTAAAAAAATCGTAATATATTATACACTAGTTTATACTAGTTTCGGTCAAAATTCAAGTTAAATCGGGGACTGTTCGAAATAATACAAAACATTACATATCATATATATATTTTACAAGGGAATGCCATGATGGAAGTCCATGCTAAAAATCATCTGAAAATTAGACTCTATGAAACTTTTTGAAATGCAAGTTTCGGTCAAAAATCATAATATATTATACACTAGTTTATACTAGTTTCGGTCAAAAATTAAATTAAATCGTGGACTGTTCAAAATGATACGAGACTTCAACTATCATTTATATTTGCTAAGAGGGAAGGTTATGATGGAAGTCCATGCAAAAAAATCATCTGAAAATTAGATTCTATGAAACTTTCCGAAATGCAAGTTTCGGTCAAAAATCATAGTATATTATACACTAGATTCGGTCAAAAAAACAAAATTTAATAAGGGACTATTTGAAATGATTCGAGACTTTTCAGATCATTTATATATGTTAAGAGGGAAGGTTATGATGGAATTCCATGCAAAAAAATCATCTGAAAACTAGATTCTATGAAACTTTGCGAAATGCAAGTTTCGGTCAAAAAATCATAATATATTATACACTAGTTTATACTATTTTAGGTAAAAAAAAAGTTAAATCGGGGACTATTCAAAATGATACGAAACTTCACATATCATTTATATATTTTATGAGGGAAGACAATGATGGAAGTCCATGCAAAAAATATCCGAAAATTAGATTCTATGAAACTTTTCGAAATGCATGTTTCGGGCAAAAATCATAATATATTATACACTAATTTATACTAGTTTCGGTCAAAAATCAAATTAAAACCGGGGACTGTTCAAAACGATACGAGACTTCACATATCATTTATATATGCTAAGAGGGAAAGTTATGATGGAAGTCCATGTAAAAAAATCATCTGAAAATTAGATTCTATTACACTTTTCGAAAGGCAAGTTTCGGTCATAAATCATAATACATTATACACTAGTTTCGGTAAAAAACAAAATTTAATTGGGGACTATTTGAAATGATACGAGACTTTTCAGATCATTTATATATGTTAAGAGGGAAGGTTATGATGGAAGTCCGTGCAAAAAAATCATCTGAAAACTAGATTCTATGAAACTTTGCGAAATGCAAGTTTCGGTCAAAAAATCATAATATATTATACACTATTTTATACTATTTTCGGTCAAAAATATTGTTAAATCGGGGACTATTTAAAATGATACGAAACTTCACATATCATTTATATATTTTATGAGGGAAGGAAATGATGAAAGTCCATTCCTAAATTCATTCGAAAATTAGATTCTATGAAACTTTTTGAAATGCCTGTTTCGGTCAAAAATCGTAATATATTATACACTAGTTTATACTAGTTTCGGTCAAAAATCAAATTAAATCGGGGACTATTCGAAATGATACGAGACTTCACATATCATGTATATATGTTAAGAGTGAAGGTTATGATGGAAGTCCATGCAAAAAATCATCTGAAAATTAGATTCTATGAAACTTTTCGAAATGCATGTTTCGGTCAAAAATCATAATATATTATACACTAGTTTATACGAGTTTCGGTCAAAAACCAACTTAAATCGGGGACTGTTCAAAATGATACGAGACTTCATATATCATTTATATATGATAAGAGGGAAGGTTATGATGGAAGTCCATGTAAATAAATCATCTGAAAATTAGATTCTATGAAACTTTTCGAAATGCAAGTTTCGGTCAAAAATCATAATATATTATACACTAGTTTCGGTCAAAAAATAAATTTAATTGGGGACTATTTGAAATGATATGAGACTTTTCTGATCATTTATATATGTTAAGAGGGAAGGTTATTATGGAATTTCGTGCAAAAAAATCATCTGAAAACTATATTCTATGAAACTTTGGAAATGCAAGTTTCGGTAAAAAAATCGTAATATATTATACACTAGTTTATACTAGTTTCGGTCAAAATTCAAGTTAAATCGGGGACTGTTCGAAATAATACAAAACTTTACATATCATTTATATATTTTACAAGGGAATGCCATGATGGAAGTCCATGCTAAAAATCATCTGAAAATTAGACTCTATGAAACTTTTTGAAATGCAAGTTTCGGTCAAAAATCATAATATATTATACACTAGTTTATACTAGTTTCGGTCAAAAATTAAATTAAATCGTGGACTGTTCAAAATGATACGAGACTTCAACTATCATTTATATTTGCTAAGAGGGAAGGTTATGATGGAAGTCCATGCAAAAAAATCATCTGAAAATTAGATTCTATGAAACTTTCCGAAATGCAAGTTTCGGTCAAAAATCATAGTATATTATACACTAGATTCGGTCAAAAAAACAAAATTTAATTAGGGACTATTTGAAATGATTCGAGACTTTTCAGATCATTTATATATGTTAAGAGGGAAGGTTATGATGGAATTCCATGCAAAAAAATCATCTGAAAACTAGATTCTATGAAACTTTGCGAAATGCAAGTTTCGGTCAAAAAATCATAATATATTATACACTAGTTTATACTATTTTAGGTAAAAAAAAAAGTTAAATCGGGGACTATTCAAAATGATACGAAACTTCACATATCATTTATATATTTTATGAGGGAAGACAATGATGGAAGTCCATGCAAAAAATATCCGAAAATTAGATTCTATGAAACTTTTCGAAATGCATGTTTCGGGCAAAAATCATAATATATTATACACTAATTTATACTAGTTTCGGTCAAAAATCAAATTAAACCGGGGACTGTTCAAAACGATACGAGACTTCACATATCATTTATATATGCTAAGAGGGAAAGTTATGATGGAAGTCCATGTAAAAAAATCATCTGAAAATTAGATTCTATTACACTTTTCGAAAGGCAAGTTTCGGTCATAAATCATAATACATTATACACTAGTTTCGGTAAAAAACAAAATTTAATTGGGGACTATTTGAAATGATACGAGACTTTTCAGATCATTTATATATGTTAAGAGGGAAGGTTATGATGGAAGTCCGTGCAAAAAAATCATCTGAAAACTAGATTCTATGAAACTTTGCGAAATGCAAGTTTCGGTCAAAAAATCATAATATATTATACACTAGTTTAATACTATTTTCGGTCAAAAATCAAGTTAAATCGGGGACTGTTCAAAATGATACGAAACTTCAAATATCATTTATATATTTTATGAGGGAAGGAAATGATGAAAGTCCATTCCTAAATTCATTCGAAAATTAGATTCTTTTTGAAATGCCTGTTTTGGTCAAAAATCGTAATATATTATACACTAGTTTATACTAGTTTCGGTCAAAAATCAAATTAAATCGGGGACTATTCAAAATGATACGAGACTTCACATATAATTTATATATGCTAAGAGGGAAGGTTATGATGGAATTTCTTGGAAAAAAAATCATCTGAAAATTAGATTCTATGAAACTTTTTGAAATGCATGTTTCGGTCAAAAATCATAGTATATTATACACTAGTTTCAGTCAAAAAAACAAAATTTAATTGGGGACTATTTGAAATGATACGAGACTTTTTAGATCATTTATATATGTTAAGAGGGAAGGTTATGATGGAATTCCGTTGAAAAAAATCATCTGAAAACTAGATTCATTGAAACTTTCAAAATGCAAGTTTCGGTCAAAAAATCGTATTATATTATACACTAGTTTATACTAGTTTCGGTCAATAATCAAGTTAAATCGAGGACTGTTCGAAATGATATGAAACTTCACATATCATTTATATATTTTACAAGGGAATGCAATGACGGAAGTCCATGCAAAAAATCATCTGAAAATTAGATTCTATGAAACTTTTCGAAATGCAAGTTTCGGTCAAAAATCATAATATATTATACACTAGTTTATACTAGTTTCGGTCAAAAATCAAATTCAATCGAAGACTGTTCGAAATGATACGAGACTTCACATATCATTTATATATGCTAAGTGGAAAGGTTATGATGGAAGTCCATGCAAAAAAATCATCTGAAAATTAGATACTATGCAACTTTTCGAAATGCAAGTTTCTGTAAAAAATCATTGTATATTATACACTAGATTCGGTCAAAAAAACAAAATTTAATTAGGGACTATTTGAAATGATACATGACTTTTCAGATCATTTATATATGTTAAGAAGGAAGGTTATGATGGAATTCCGTACAAAAAAATCATCTGAAAACTAGATTCTATGAAAGTTTGCGAAATGCAAGTTTCTGTCAAAAAATCATAGTATATTATACACTAGTTTATCCTATTTTCGGTCAAAAATCAAGTTAAATCGGGGACTATTCGAAATGATACGAAACTTCACATATCATTTATATATTTTATGAGGTAAGGAAATGATGGAAGTCCATGCAAAAAATCATCTGAAAATTAGATTCTATGAAACTTTTCGAAATGCATGTTACGGTCAAAAATCATAATATATTATACACTAGTTTATACGAGTTTCGGTCAAAAACCAAATTAAATCGGGGACTGTACAAAATGATACGAGACTTCATATATCATTTATATATGATAAGAGGGAAGGTTATGATGGAAGTCCATGTAAAAAAATCATCTGAAAATTAGATTCTATGAAACTTTTCGAAATGCAAGTTTCGGTCAAAAATCATAATATATTATACACTAGTTTCGGTCAAAAAAATAAAATTTAATTGGGGACTATTCGAAATGATACGAGACTTTTCAGATCATTTATATATGTTAAGAGGGAAGGTTATGATGGAATTTCGTGCAAAAAATCATCTGAAAACTATATTCTATGAAACTTTGGAAATGCAAGTTTCGGTAAAAAAATCGTAATATATCAAACACTAGTTCATACTAGTTTCGGTCAAAATTCAAGTTAAATCGGGGACTGTTCGAAATAATACAAAACTTTACATATCATTTATATATTTTACAAGGGAATGCCATGATGGAAGTCCATGCTAAAAATTATCTGAAAATTAGACTCTATGAAATTTTTTGAAATGCAAGTTTCGGTCAAAAATCATAATATATTATACACTAGTTTATACTAGTTTCGGTCAAAAATTAAATTAAATCTGGGACTGTTCTAAATGATACGAGACTTCACATATCATTTATATATGCTAAGAGGGAAGGTTATGATGGAAGTCCATGCAAAAAAATCATCTGAAAATTAGATTCTATGAAACTTTCCGAAATGCAAGTTTCGGTCAAAAATCATAGTATATTATACACTAGTTTCGGTCAAAAAAACAAAATTTAATTAGGGACTATTTGAAATGATTAGAGACTTTTCAGATCATTTATATATGTTAAGAGGGAAGGTTATGAAGGATTTCCATGCAAAAAAATCATCTGAAAACTAGATTCTATGAAACTTTGCGAAATGCAAGTTTCGGTCAAAAAATCATAATATATTATTCACTAGTTTATACTATTTTCGGTAAAAAAAAGTTAAATCAGGGATTATTCGAAATGATACGAAACTTCACATATCATTTATATATTTTATGAGGGAAGACAATGATGGAAGTCCATGCAAAATATATCCGAAAATTAGATTCTATGAAACTTTTCGAAATGCATGTTGTAGATGTTTAGAATTGGCAGAATTTTTGATAAACAAGAAGTGTTGAACTTAGTTCAGGATGTCACATCAGATGTTGTGACATTATCAAATAGAATATAAGTTAATGAACTTAGTTCAGGATGTCACACCAGATGTTTTGACATTGTATAAGTTAATGAATTAAGTTCAGACATCAGGATGTCACACCAGATGTTGTGACATCTCAGACCTGCTACCAGACTTAAATGATGCATAACAGAACTGAGTAAATTCAGGGGATTTATCTGGAATTAATTGTGAATGGATAAACAATGCAAGGCGCATCTGTAGGGAGCTTAGTTATCTGATTTCAGTATAACAGAATAACTACCTCACCTAGAATCAAGGAAGTAACAAACCCTAATTCAAGGTGATGACAACATGTGTATCAGGACTGGATAATCTACAGAAAGCCCAAAATCAAAGCATCTATTTAAGGACAGAAACTCTCAGAATAGAGTACGAAATTAAGAAGACTAAATAGGGTGTTTGTGTTTAATAGCAGGTTTTAGTTGTGTATCACTTTATGAGCTTTTAAGCAAAAAGCGTATTGTGTCTTGATTGAAACTGTGAAGTAAAATTAAGCTGTTGTGTTTGAAGTGTGACTTCAATTTTATTAAACATTGTAACATATCACTGTGTGATTGAGGGGGAGTGGGTTAGTACTCATATCTAAGTTGTGTCTTTGGTAGAAATTGCCTTGGGTAGATATTAAGTGAATGATTAAACTGAGTGGTTTAAGTCCAGAATTAATATTACTTATATTGGATTTCCTTCCTGGCTTGGTAGCCCCCAGATGTAAGTGTGGAGATACACTGAACTGGGTTAACAATTTCCTGTGTTATTTATTTTACCTGCACTTTAAGTTTTTGTTTAAGTCTTCAAGTGTTTAAACATCTCATTCGACATCACGTACATGATCCCAGAATTTCAATTGGCATCAGAGCAGGCACCCTGCCTGTTTAACTATGTGAGATCTAGGGACTGCAAATTTTGGGAACATGGACAGAGATGTAGGATCTGTGAATAGACCACCTATATTGGATGGATCCAACTATGACTACTGGAAGCCAAGAATGGTAGCATTCATAAAATCACTTGATAGTAGGGCTTGGAAAGCAGTCAACAAAGGATGGGAGCACCCTGTCCAAGACAACAAGGATGGGGCAAAAGTGTTGAAGCCTGAAGAAGAACGGAGCAAGGAGGAAGAAGATTCAACACTTGGAAACTCCAAAGCCTTAAATGCCTTATTCAATGGCATTAATAGGAACATATTCAGACTTGTGCATCACTGTGAGTTGGCCAAAGATGTTTGGGACACTCTCAAAACCACTCATGAAGGAACATCAAAGGTGAAGATGTCAAGACTTCAACTTCTCACCACCAAGTTTGAAAACTTGAGAATGAAGGAAGATGAGATAATTCATGAGTTTTACATGAACATCTTGGAAATAGCTAATACTTTTGGTGCTTTAGGAGAGAAGATGAGTGATAAAAAGCTGGTAAGAAAGATTCTCAGATCTTTACCAAAAAGATTTGACATGAAGGTTACTGCAATAGAAGAAGCTCAGGACATATGCACAATGAAAGTTGAAGAGCTCATTGGTTCCCTTCAAACATTTGAGATAGGAATGAATGATACAATTGTGAAGAAAAACAAAAGCATAGCCTTGGTTTCAAATACTGATAAAGAAGAAGAAAATCATGAAGCAGACCCTGAAGAAAATTTATCAGAAACAATTGCTATGCTTGGAAGACAATTCAACAAGATTCTCAGAAGAATGGATAGCAGGTCCAGACCAAGTGGAAGAAACTCAAACTCTTCTGAGAATAAAAGACCTTATGATGTTAATAGAAGGTCAAATTATGATGAGAAGACCAACCAAGGAAAAGGGATTCAATGTCATGGATGTGAAGGATATGGACACATCAGAAATGAATGCCCTACCTATCTAAAGAAGCAGAAGAAAGGTCTCTCTGTGACCTGGTCAGATGAAGACTCAGGATGTGAATCAGAAGAAGAATCTGCAAAGCACATCACTGCTCTAGCTGGAGTATGTGAATTTGAAGGGGGATCCAGTGATGAGGAGCTGACTTTTGAAGAGCTTGAAGAATCATACAAGATGTTGTGTAAAAGGAGCACTGAAGTATGCATGGAGAATATAAAGCAGAAGAAGCAGATTGAGGAATTAAAGGTTGAAAAGACAAGTAATTTAGAGATCATTGACACTTTAAAAAGTGAAGTAAGCCTTCTCAACTCCAAGTTGGAGAATATGTCCAAATCTGTCAGAATGCTGAACAGTAGCTCAAACACACTGGATGTCATTCTCAACAATAACAAGCACTCAGGGGATAGAACTGGGCTAGGATTTAATAAAGCTCAAAAGTTTGAGGCTAGCTCCAGCAAAACAACTTCAAATCCCATAAAGTCAGACAAGATGTCCCAACAGATGTCCCAACATCATGAAAAGAACATGATGAAAAAGAAGTATCAAAGATGGAGATGCTATCATTGTGGAAGGTTTGGTCACATCAAACCTTTTTGCTACAAGCTGCATAGACATCTAAATCAGAGGTATCAGCAACCCCCTAAGCAGAAGACAGAGGTTATCAAGAAAGTGCTGCATGGACATCAAAATCAAAGATATCAACAACCCCCTAAGCAGAAGACAAAGATCATCAAGAAAATATGGGTACCTAAAGCTAGTCTTCATGCTGATCAAAGCTACAAATACATGCCCAAGAACAAGTTCAACAAACAACCTTGGAGCTCTAAAGATAGACACTACACAGGGCAAAGGCATCAAAGGAAACCTCACAACAGGCAAAAATGGTCAAAGAAGGTTGTTGCCTATATAGCTCATACATCTCTCAGAGTATCAGCTAAGGAAGACTGGTACTTTGACAGTGGATGCTCAAGGCACATGACTGGATTGAAGAATCTGCTGGTAGACTTAAAGTCACACTCATCCAGATATGTAACCTTGGAGATGGAGCTAAAGGAGAAATCAAGGGAGTTGGGACTTTGGACTGCCCAGATGTACCAAGACTAGATGATGTGCTGCTGGTAAAAGGATTAACTGCTAACTTGATCAGCATAAGTCAATTATGTGATCAAGGTTATAGTGTAAACTTTACCAAAACTGAATGCATAGTGTCTGATAAAGAACAGAAGGTTGTCATGAGAGGAGCCAGATCTAAAGACAACTGTTATATGTGGGAACCTCAAGATTTCAGTCTCACTTCAACTTGCTCCTTAGCCAAAGAAGAAGAAGTGAAGCTATGGCACCAAAGACTGGGTCATCTTCATCTCAGAGGAATAAAGAAGATCATATCTATGGAGGCTATAAGAGGTATTCCAAGACTGAAGATTGATGAAGGCAAAGTATGTGGTGAATGTCAAATAGGCAAGCAAACCAAGATGTCCCATCCAAAGCTCCAACATCTGACAACTTCCAAAGTTTTGGAATTATTGCATATGGATCTTATGGGACCAATGCAGGTTGAGAGCCTTGGTGGAAAAAGGTATGCCTATGTGGTTGTTGATGACTTTTCAAGATATACATGGATAAATTCATCAAAGAAAAGTCTGATGTCTTTGAGGTATTCAAAGATCTATGCCAAAGAATACAAAGAGAAAAAGCAAGCTGTGTGGTCAGAATAAGAAGTGACCATGGAAAGGAGTTTGAGAATAAAAAATTCTCAGATTTCTGTTCTTCAGAAGGAATCAATCATGAGTATTCTTCTCCTATTACCCCTCAACAGAATGGGATTGTTGAGAGGAAGAACAGAACTATCCAAGAATCAGCAAGAGCTATGATTCATGCTAAAAAGTTACCATTGTACTTCTGGGCTGAAGCTATGAACACAACATGTTACATTCACAATAGAGTCACTCTAAGAAAAGGAACCTTGTCCATCACCTATGAAGTCTGGAAGGGCAGAAAACCTACAGTCAAGTACTTCCATGTGTTTGGAAGTAATTGTTATATTCTGGCTGATAGGGATCAAAGAAGAAAGATGGATCCTAAAAGTGATGAAGGGATTTTCCTTGGATAGTCCATAAATAGCAGAGCCTATAGAGTATTTAACTCCAGAACTAAGGTTATAATGGAGTCAATAAACGTGATCATTGATGATGCCCCTGCAGATGTAGCTGATGATGTTGGAACATCTGCTGACAGTCAGACTGAAGTTGAAATAAAGAGTGATAATCCTGACTTCACTCTAACTGAGGCAAGGACAGAACAATCCATCAAACCTCCCTCCATCAAAATCCAGAAAGATCATCCTAAAGATCTGATAATTGGTGATCCTAACAGTGGTGTAATCACTAGATCAAGAGAGATGATTTCAGGTTCTTGTTTTGTTTCAAAAATAGAACCTAAAAACCTCAAAGAAGCTCTGAATGATGAGTACTGGATTTCTGCTATGCAAGAAGAATTAGGCCAATTCACAAGGAATGAAGTGTGGGATCTTGTTCCTAGACCTGATGACATAAATGTGATTGGCACTAAATGGGTGTATAAGAACAAGTCAAATGAGCAGGGAGTTGTTACAAAGAACAAGGCTAGACTTGTAGCTCAAGGATACACACAAATTGAGGGAGTAGACTTTGATGAAACCTTTGCACCAGTAGCAAGGCTTGAATCAATCAGACTACTTTTAGGAATTGCTTGTATCCTGAAGTTCAAGCTATTTCAAATGGATGTTAAAAGTTCCTTTCTAAATGGGTATCTTAATGAGGAGGTATATGTGGAGCAGCCTAAGGGATTTGTTGATCCAAGCTGTCCAGATCATGTATCCAAACTAAGGAAGGCTCTTTATGGTCTGAAGCAAGCCCCAAGAGCATGGTATGAAAGATTTACCACTTTTCTCATAAAACAAGGGTACAGGAAAGGTGGAATAGACAAAACCTTGTTTGTGAAGGATGAAGAAGGAAATGTCATGATTGCTCAAATATATGTAGATGACATAGTCTTTGGTGGGATGTCAGACAGGATGGTTAAACATTTTGTCACTCAAATGGAATCTGAATTTGAGATGAGCCTAGTAGGAGAACTAACCTACTTTCTTGGACTGCAAATCAAGCAGATGGAGGACTCCATGTTCATATCCCAAAGCAAGTATGCAAAGAACACTGTCAAGAAGTTTGGGATGGACAATGCAAGTCACAAAAGAACACCTGCCCCCACTCATTTAAAGCTGACAAAGGATGACAAGGGTGAGAATGTAGACCAAAGCTTATACAGAAGCATGATTGGAAGCCTATTATATCTGACTGCTAGCAGACCAGATATAGCCTTTGCAGTAGGTGTATGTGCAAGATATCAAGCTGAGCCAAAAGTAAGTCATCTAAACCAGGTTAAGAGGATTTTGAAATATGTCAATGGTACTTGTGACTATGGCATAATGTATTCTCATGGATGTGAACCAATTCTTACTGGCTTCTGTGATGCTGACTGGGCTGGAAGTGCTGATGATAGAAAGAGCACATCAGGAGGATGCTTCTTTCTAGGAAACAATTTGATTTCTTGGTTCAGTAAGAAACAAAATTGTGTATCCTTATCCATTGCTGAAGCTAAATATATTGCAGCTGGTAGCAGTTGTTCACAGTTGGTTTGGATGAAACAAATGCTCACAGAATACAATGTCCCACAAGATGTCATGACATTGTACTGTGACAATTTAAGTGCTATTAACATATCAAAGAATCCTATCCAACACAGCAGGACCAAGCACATTGATATCAGGCATCATTTCATCAGAGATCTTGTGGAAGAGAAGGTGATCTCATTAGAACATGTAGCCACATATCTGCAATTGGCTGATATATTTACTAAAGCTTTGGATGCTACCCAATTTGAAAACCTAAGGGGTAAATTGGGAATCTGCTTATGTGAAATATAGCAGTTATGGAGAAGTGCCAACATGTCCTATGACATCGTGTGGCATGATCACCAGATGGCAGCACCAGTCTGGTCAGTAACTCTGTATATTCCACTTTTTAGAATTCCACCAGTAACGGATTTTATAAAAGCTCAAGCTTGCTCTCATCTCTTCATCTCCTTACTATCTTCTCAAAACAAATTGCATGCGAAAGCTGATTTTCTGAGCTCATCAAAATCAATCAAACCTAAACTCTTCTTCCACCACATTCGAAAATGTCTCAACATCAAAACCCTAACATCATGGATGAAAATCTCAACCAAGAAGATGTGGTGCATGCAACCCCAATCTCTATGGTACGAATGGATACTACTCCCATAGACGAAATCAGAGGAAGTGTTCCTCTTGCTCAAAAACCTAGAACTCCTAATGTGAGAAGAGCAAAGGAACTTGTGTTCAGCAAAAGCAAAGGGATTCCTTCAGCCTCAAACACCACCCCCAAAGCTTCTGACTATGTGGATGCATCCATCAAGAATCTTGTGAACAAAATACTATCTGAACAAAGAGTGGTGCATGGGATATCTGTTCCCCTGAACAGCATGCCTGCTCCACAAGAGGAACAACGCAATCAGGCTGAAGAGGACACTCCTGATCAACAGGATGTCCCAACAAATGTTGAAGCATCTGAGGACCAGAACAAGGCCTCAACTGATGATGATGAAGCCACTGATGACCAAGCTTCTGTTGATCCACCTGCTGAAAGGGAGGCTTCCCAACCTCCTCCTATTGAAACCATAGATGATGACTCTGACACAGAGATCATTGCATCTGTTAACCCTAGCATAGCCAAAAGGCTTAGGGCTAGGAAGGAGAAGAAGCCTGCTGGACATTCAACTCCTGAATAGAAACAACCTACTCCAAAGAAGGACAAACCAAAATTTGCCTTTGGCCCTACTAAACAATGGAGCAAGGTGAGTACCCAAAAGAGGAAAGCTGCTACTCCACCTGATTCAGATGTTGAAGAGGATGTCCCAACATCCCCACCAAGGAAGAAACCAACACCTTCAAGGTCTACCTCTGCTATTCCAGAAGCTCCTCTGGACAATGTGTCATTCCATCATGTGTCAAGTGTGAGCAAATGGAAATATGTCTACCAAAGAAGGGTGGCACTGGAAAGAGAGCTGGGCAGCAATGCACTGGAGTGCACTGAGGTAATAGACCTAATATCCTCTGCTGGTTTATTCAAAACAGTTTCAAATTTTTCACCCTGCTATGAGCTGCTGGTCAAGGAGTTCATTGTCAACCTGCAAGAAGACTGTGCTGATGGAAAGTCAGAAGAATTCAGAAAGGTTTATGTAAGAGGGAGATGTGTAGAATTCTCTCCTAGGGTTATAAATCATTACCTAGGGAGAGAATCTGATGGGCCTAATGAGTTGGGGAAGACTGACAACCAAGTTTGCAAGGTCATCACTGCCAACCAGGTCAAAACTTGGCCAGTCAAGGGCAAACTTTATGTTAACTTGCTTACAAGGAAATATGCAATGCTGCATAGAATTGGTACTGTCAACTGGGTCCCTACCAACCATACTTCTTCAATAGCTACTGGATTGGGAAGATTCATTTATGCTGTGGGCACCCAAACAAAGTTGTACTTTGGGGCTTACATATTTGATCAAACACTGAAGCATGCAGGAACATCAACAACAAAACTTCCCATTGCTTTTCCATCTCTGCTCTGTGGAATCATCCTCAATCAGTATCCAGGCATCCTCACTGAGAAGGATTCAGTATGCAAAAGAGAAAGTCCACTGGCCTACCACTAAAAATTATTCTTGAGCCATCATGCTGCTGATGTTGAAGCTCCCAGTGGGACATCTGCTGGACCTTCAAAAGCAAAGACTCCCATATCCAAAGCTGCTTTGATTGCTGAACTCAAGAACACTTGCAAAGAGCTGGATGCCAGGAAGCAAAAGCTTGAGGAAATTATTCAAAGGCTGGAGCTGGAAGAGGTTGCTCAGAATGCTGCTAAATCTGATGATGAATCTTAAGAAGAAGAGGATACTGAATATGATGACTCTGAGTGAAAATGTGTGAGGAAAGTGAACTGCCTGTTTCAGCATTGTAATTTTGATTTTGTAATTTTGTTTTTATCTCTGCTTATGTAAAATTTGGCTCCAATTTCTGTCTAACAAGGGGGAGAAGAGAAGTGTACTGAGATCAACAACAATGTCTGCTGCAGTTTGCCTGATTAATGAAAAATGCTGTTTGTCTATTTAATGTCTGCTTCTGAACTAAGTTGTTTTAAATAGAAAATTTCTGTTGAACAAGTCAGAATACATACAGGTTTGAGGGGGAGTAAACTCTCACATGATTCAACAGAAAAGAACTGCTGCACTCTGATAAATAAAACTCTGCTGCACTCTGATAAAACCAGAAGATTATGTTAGCCAAAAATTAGCCAAAGGGGGAGTTTGTAGATGTTTAGAATTGGCAGAATTTTTGTTAAACAAGAAGTGTTGAACTTAGTTCAGGATGTCACATCAGATGTTGTGACATTATCAAACAAAGTATAAGTTAATGAACTTAGTTCAGGATGTCACACCAGATGTTGTGACATTGTATAAGTTAATGAATTAAGTTCAGACATCAGGATGTCACACCAGATGTTGTGACATCTCAGACCTGCTACCAGACTTAAATGATGCATAACAGAACTGAATAAATTCAGGGGATTTATCTGGAATTAATTGTGAATGGATAAACAATGCAAGGCGCATCTGTAGGGAGCTTAGTTATCTGATTTCAGTATAACAGAATAACTACCTCATCTAGAATCAAGGAAGTAACAAACCCTAATTCAAGGTGATGACAACATGCGTATCAGGATTGGATAATCTACAGAAAGCCCAAAATCCAAGCATCTATTTAAGGCACAGAAACTCTCAGAATAGAGTACGAAATTAAGAAGACTAAATAGGGTGTTTGTGTTTAATAGCAGGTTTTAGTTGTGTATCACTTTATGAGCTTTTAAGCAAAAAGTGTATTGTGTCTTGATTGAAACTGTGAAGTAAAATCAAGCTGTTGTGTTTGAAGTGTGACTTCAATTTTATTAAACATTGTAACATATCACTGTGTGATTGAGGGGGAGTGAGTTGGTACTCATATCTAAGTTGTGTCTTAGGTAGAAATTGCCTTGGGTAGATATTAAGTGAAGGATTAAACTGAGTGGTTTAAGTCCAGAATTAATATTACTTATATTGGATTTCCTTCCTGGCTTGGTAGCCCCCAGATGTAAGTGTGGAGATACACTGAACTGGGTTAACAATTTCCTGTGTTATTTATTTTACCTGCACTTTAAGTTTTTGTTTAAGTCTTCAAGTGTTTAAACATCTCATTCGACATCACGTACCTGATCCCAGAATTTCACATGTTTCGGGAAAAAATCATAATATATTATACACTACTTTATACTAGTTTAAGTCAAAAATCAAATTAAATCGGGGACTGTTCAAAACGATACGAGACTTCACATATCATTTATATATGCTAGGAGGGAAAGTTATGATGGAAGTCCATGTAAAAAAATCATCTAAAAATTATATTCTATGACACTTTTCGAAAGGCAAGTTTCGGTCAAAAATCATAATATATTATACACTAGTTTCGGTAGAAAACAAAATTTAATTGGGGACTATTTGAAATGATACGATACTTTTAAGATCATTTATATATGTTAAGAGGGAAGGTTATGATGGAAGTCTGTGCATGAAAATCATCTGAAAACTAGATTCTATGAAACTTTGCGAAATGCAAGTTTCGGTCAAATAATCATAATATATTATACACTATTTTATACTATTTTCGGTCAAAAATATAGTTAAATCGGGGACTATTCAAAATGATACGAAACTTCACATATCATTTATATATTTTATGAGGGAAGGAAATGATGAAAGTCCATGCCTAAAATCATCCGAAAATTAGATTCTATGAAACTTTTTGAAATGCCTGTTTCGGTCAAAATTCGTAATATATTATACACTAGTTTATACTAGTTTCGGTCAAAAATCAAATTAAATCGGGGACTATTCGAAATGATACGAGACTTCACATATCATTTATATATGTTAAGAGGGAAGGTTATGATGGAAGTCCATGCAAGAAAATCATCTGAAATTAAGATTCTATGAAACTTTTCGAAAAACAATTTTCGGTCAAAAATCATAATATATTATACACTAGTTTCGGTCAAAAAAACAAAATTTAATTGCGGACTATTTGAAATGAAACGAGACTTTTTAGATCAATTATATATGTTAAGAGGGAAGGTTATGATGGAAGTCCATGAAAAAAAATCATCTGAAATCTAGATTCTATGAAACTTTGCGAAATGCAATTTTCGGTCAAAAAATCATAATATATTATACACTAGTTTAATACTATTTTTGGTAAAAAATCAAGTTAAATCGGGGACTGTTCCAAATGATACGAAACTTCACATATCATTTATATATTTTACAAGGGAAGACAATGATGGAAGTCCATGCAAAAAATCATCTGAAAATTATTCTATGAAAATTTTCGAAATGCAAGTTTCGGTCAAAAATCATAATATATTATACACTAATTTATACTAGTTACTGTAAAAAATCAAATTAAATCGGGGACTATTCGAAATGATACGAGACTTCACATATAATTTATATATGCTAAGAGGGAAGGTTATGATGGAATTCCTTGGAAAAAAAATCATGTGAAAATTAGATTCTATGAAACTTTTTGAAATGCAAGTTTCGGTACAAAAATCATAGTATATTATACACTAGTTTCGGTAAAAAAAACAAAATTTAATTGGGGACTATTTGAAATGATACGAGGCTTTTTAGATCATTTATATATGTTAAGAGGGAAGGTTATGATGGAATTCCGTTGAAAAAAATCATCTGAAAACTAGATTCATTGAAACTTTCAAAATGCAAGTTTCGGTCAAAAAATCGTAATATATTATACACAAGTTTATTCTAGTTTCGGTCAATAATCAAGTTAAATCGGGGACTGTTCGAAATGATATGAAACTTAACATATCATTTATGTATTTTACAAGGGAATGCAATGACGGAAGTCCATGCAAAAAATCATCTGAAAATTAGTTTCTATGAAACTTTACGAAATGCAAGTTTCGGTCAAAAATCATAATATATTATACACTAGTTTATACTAGTTTCGGTCAAAAATAAAATTCAAACGGGGACTGTTCGAAATGATAAGAGACTTCACATATCATTTATATATGCTAAGTGGAAAGGTTATGATGGAAGTCCATGCAAAAAAATCATCTGAAAATTAGATACTATGCAACTTTTCGAAATGCAAGTTTCGGTGAAAAATCATTGTATATTATACACTAGTTTCGGTCAAAAAAACAAAATTTAATTAGGGACTATTTGAAATGATAGGTGACTTTTTAGATCATTTATAAATGTTAAGAAGGAAGGTTATGATGGAATTTCGTACAAAAAAATCATCTGAAAAATAGATTCTATGAAAGTTTGCGAAATGCAAGTTTCTGTCAAAAAATCATAGTATATTATACACCAGTTTATACTATTTTCGGTCAAAAATCAAGTTAAATCGGGGACTATTTGAAATGATACAAAACTTCACATATCATTTATATATTTTATGAGGGAAGGAAATGATGGAAGTCCATGCAAAAAATCATCTGAAAATTAGATTCTATGATACTTTTCGAAATGCATGTTTCGGTCAAAAATCATAATATATTATACACTAGTTTATACGAGTTTCGGTCAAAAACCAAATTAAATCGGAGACTGTTCAAAATGATACGAGACTTCATATATCATTTATATATGATAAGAGGGAAGGTTATGATGGAAGTCCATGTAAAAAAATCATCTGAAAATTATATTCTATGACACTTTTCGAAATGCAAGTTTTGGTCAAAAATCATAGTATATTATACACTAGTTTTGGTCAAAAAAATAAAATTTAATTGGGGACTATTTGAAATGATACGAGACTTTTCAGATCATTTATATATGTTAAGAGGGAAGGTTATGATGGAATTTCATGCAAAAAAATCATCTGAAAACTATATTCTATGAAACTTTGGAAATGCAAGTTTCGGTAAAAAATCGTAATATATTATACACTAGTTCATACTAGTTTCGGTCAAAAATCAAGTTAAATCGGGGACTGTTCGAAATAATACAAAACTTTACATATCATTTATATATTTTACAAGGGAATGCCATGATGGAAGTCCATGCTAAAAATCATCTGAAAATTAGACTCTAGGAAACTTTTTGAAATGCAAGTTTCGGTCAAAAATTATAATATATTATACACTAGTTTATACTAGTTTCGGTCAAAAATTAAATTAAATCGGGGACTGTTCTAAATGATACAAGACTTCACATATCATTTATATATTCTAAGAGGGAAGGTTATGATGGAAGTCCATGCAAAAAAATCATCTGAAAATTAGATTCTATGAAACTTTCCGAAATGCAAGTTTCAGTCAAAAATCATAGTATATTATACACTAGTTTCGGTCAAAAAAACAAAATTTAATTAGGGACTATTTGAAATGATTCGAGACTTTTCAGATCATTTATATAAGTTAAGAGGAAAGGTTATGATGGAATTCCATGCAAAAAAATCATCTGAAAACTAAATTCTATGAAACTTTGCGAAATGCAAGTTTCGGTCAAAAAATCATAATATATTATACACTAGTTTATACTATTTTCGGTCAAAAAACAAGTTAAAACGGGGACTATTCAAAATGATACGAAACTTCACATATCATTTATATATTTTATGAGGGAAGGAAATGATGGAAGTCCATGCAAAAAATATCCAAAAATTAGATTCTATGAAACTTTTCGAAATGCATGTTTCGGGCAAAAATCATAATATACTATACACTAGTTTATACTAGTTTCAGTCAAAAATCAAATTTAATCGGGGACCATTCAAAATGATACGAGACTTCACATATCATTTATATATGCTAAGAGGGAAGGTTATGATGGAAGTCCATGTAAAAAAATCATCTGAAAATTAGATTCTACGACACTTTTTGAAATGCAAGTTTCTGTCAAAAATCATAGTATATTATACACTAGTTTCGGTCAAAAAATAAAATTTAATTGGGGACTATTTGAAATGATACGAGACTTTTCAGATCATTTATATATGTTAAGAGGGAAGGTTATGATGGAATTTCGTGCAAAAAATCATCTGAAAACTATATTCTATGAAACTTTGGAAATGCAAGTTTCAGTAAAAAAATCGTAATATATTATACACTAGTTCATACTAGTTTCGGTCAAAAATCAAGTTAAATCGGGGACTGTTCAAAATAATAGAAAACTTTACATATCATTTATATATTTTACAAGGGAATGCCATGATGGAAGTCCATGCTAAAAATCATCTGAAAATTAGACTCTATGAAACTTTTTGAAATGCAAGTTTCGGTCAAAAATTATAATATATTATACACTAGTTTATACTAGTTTCGGTCAAAAATTAAATTAAATCGGGGACTGTTCTAAATGATACAAGACTTCACATATCATTTATATATGCTAAGAGGGAAGGTTATGATGGAAGTCCATGCAAAAAAATCATCTGAAAATTAGATTCTATGAAACTTTCCGAAATGCAAGTTTCAGTCAAAAATCATAGTATATTATACACTAGTTTCGGTCAAAAAAACAAAATTTAATTAGGGACTATTTGAAATGATTCGAGACTTTTCAGATCATTTATATAAGTTAAGAGGAAAGGTTATGATGGAATTCCATGCAAAAAAATCATCTGAAAACGAAATTCTATGAAACTTTGCGAAATGCAAGTTTCGGTCAAAAAATCATAATATATTATACACTAGTTTATACTATTTTCGGTCAAAAAACAAGTTAAAACGGGGACTATTCAAAATGATACGAAACTTCACATATCATTTATATATTTTATAAGGGAAGGAAATGATGGAAGTCCATGCAAAAAATATCCAAAAATTAGATTCTATGAAACTTTTCGAAATGCATGTTTCGGGCAAAAATCATAAAATACTATACACTAATTTATACTAGTTTCAGTCAAAAATCAAATTTAATCGGGGACCATTCAAAATGATACGAGACTTCACATATCATTTATATATGCTAAGAGGGAAGGTTATGATGGAAGTCCATGTAAAAAAATCATCTGAAAATTAGATTCTATGACACTTTTTGAAATGCAAGTTTCTGTCAAAAATCATAGTATATTATACACTAGTTTCGGTCAAAAAATAAAATTTAATTGGGGACTATTTGAAATGATACGAGACTTTTCAGATCATTTATATATGTTAAGAGGGAAGGTTATGATGGAATTTCGTGCAAAAAATCATCTGAAAACTATATTCTATGAAACTTTGGAAATGCAAGTTTCAGTAAAAAAATCGTAATATATTATACACTAGTTCATACTAGTTTCGGTCAAAAATCAAGTTAAATCGGGGACTGTTTGAAATAATACAAAACTTTACATATCATTTATATATTTTACTAGGGAATGCCATGATGGAAGTCCATGCTAAAAATCATCTGAAAATTAGACTCTATGAAACTTTTTGAAATGCAAGTTTCGGTCAAAAATTATAATATATTATACACTAGTTTATACTAGTTTCGGTCAAAAATTAAATTAAATCGGGGACTGTTCTAAATGATACAAGACTTCACATATCATTTATATATGCTAAGAGGGAAGGTTATGATGGAAGTCCATGCAAAAAAATCATCTGAAAATTAGATTCTATGAAACTTTCCGAAATGCAAGTTTCAGTCAAAAATCATAGTATATTATACACTAGTTTCGGTCAAAAAAACAAAATTTAATTAGGGACTATTTGAAATGATTCGAGACTTTTCAGATCATTTATATAAGTTAAGAGGGAAGGTTATGATGGAATTCCATGCAAAAAAATCATCTGAAAACTAAATTCTATGAAACTTTGCGAAATGCAAGTTTCGGTCAAAAAATCATAATATATTATACACTAGTTTATACTATTTTCGGTCAAAAAATAAGTTAAAACGGGGACTATTCAAAATGATACGAAACTTCAGATATCATTTATATATTTTATGAGGGAAGGAAATGATGGAAGTCCATGCAAAAAATATCCAAAAATTAGATTCTATGAAACTTTTCGAAATGCATGTTTCAGGCAAAAATCATAATATACTATACACTAATTTATACTAGTTTCAGTCAAAAATCAAATTTAATCGGGGACCATTCAAAATGATACGAGACTTCACATATCATTTATATATGCTAAGAGGGAAGGTTATGATGGAAGTCCATGTAAAAAAATCATCTGAAAATTAGATTCTATGACACTTTTTGAAATGCAAGTTTCTGTCAAAAATCATAGTATATTATACACTAGTTTCGGTCAAAAAATAAAATTTAATTGGGGACTATTTGAAATGATACGAGACTTTTCAGATCATTTATATATGTTAAGAGGGAAGGTTATGATGGAATTTCGTGCAAAAAATCATCTGAAAACTATATTCTATGAAACTTTGGAAATGCAAGTTTCAGTAAAAAAATCGTAATATATTATACACTAGTTCATACTAGTTTCGGTCAAAAATCAAGTTAAATCGGGGACTGTTTGAAATAATACAAAACTTTACATATCATTTATATATTTTACTAGGGAATGCCATGATGGAAGTCCATGCTAAAAATCATCTGAAAATTAGACTCTATGAAACTTTTTGAAATGCAAGTTTCGGTCAAAAATTATAATATATTATACACTAGTTTATACTAGTTTCGGTCAAAAATTAAATTAAATCGGGGACTGTTCTAAATGATACAAGACTTCACATATCATTTATATATGCTAAGAGGGAAGGTTATGATGGAAGTCCATGCAAAAAAATCATCTGAAAATTAGATTCTATGAAACTTTCCGAAATGCAAGTTTCAGTCAAAAATCATAGTATATTATACACTAGTTTCGGTCAAAAAAACAAAATTTAATTAGGGACTATTTGAAATGATTCGAGACTTTTCAGATCATTTATATAAGTTAAGAGGGAAGGTTATGATGGAATTCCATGCAAAAAAATCATCTGAAAACTAAATTCTATGAAACTTTGCGAAATGCAAGTTTCGGTCAAAAAATCATAATATATTATACACTAGTTTATACTATTTTCGGTCAAAAAATAAGTTAAAACGGGGACTATTCAAAATGATACGAAACTTCAGATATCATTTATATATTTTATGAGGGAAGGAAATGATGGAAGTCCATGCAAAAAATATCCAAAAATTAGATTCTATGAAACTTTTCGAAATGCATGTTTCAGGCAAAAATCATAATATACGATACACTAATTTATACTAGTTTCAGTCAAAAATCAAATTTAATCGGGGACCATTCAAAATGATACGAGCCTTCACATATCATTTATATATGCTAAGAGGGAAGGTTATGATGGAAGTCCATGTAAAAAAATCATCTGAAAATTAGATTCTATGACACTTTTTGAAATGCAAGTTTCTGTCAAAAATCATAGTATATTATACACTAGTTTCGGTCAAAAAATAAAATTTAATTGGGGACTATTTGAAATGATACGAGACTTTTCAGATCATTTATATATGTTAAGAGGGAAGGTTATGATGGAATTTCGTGCAAAAAATCATCTGAAAACTATATTCTATGAAACTTTGGAAATGCAAGTTTCAGTAAAAAAATCGTAATATATTATACACTAGTTCATACTAGTTTCGGTCAAAAATCAAGTTAAATCGGGGACTGTTTGAAATAATACAAAACTTTACATATCATTTATATATTTTACTAGGGAATGCCATGATGGAAGTCCATGCTAAAAATCATCTGAAAATTAGACTCTATGAAACTTTTTGAAATGCAAGTTTCGGTCAAAAATTATAATATATTATACACTAGTTTATACTAGTTTCGGTCAAAAATTAAATTAAATCGGGGACTGTTCTAAATGATACAAGACTTCACATATCATTTATATATGCTAAGAGGGAAGGTTATGATGGAAGTCCATGCAAAAAAATCATCTGAAAATTAGATTCTATGAAACTTTCCGAAATGCAAGTTTCAGTCAAAAATCATAGTATATTATACACTAGTTTCGGTCAAAAAAACAAAATTTAATTAGGGACTATTTGAAATGATAGGTGACTTTTTAGATCATTTATAAATGTTAAGAAGGAAGGTTATGATGGAATTCCGTACAAAAAAATCATCTGAAAACTAGATTCTATGAAAGTTTGCGAAATGCAAGTTTCTGTCAAAAAATCATAGTATATTATACACCAGTTTATACTATTTTCGGTCAAAAATCAAGTTAAATCGGGGACTATTCGAAATTATACAAAACATCACATATCATTTATATATTTTATGAGGGAAGGAAATGATGGAAGTCCATGCAAAAAATCATCTGAAAATTAGATTCTATGATACTTTTCGAAATGCATGTTTCGGTCAAAAATCATAATATATTTATACACTAGTTTATACGAGTTTCGGTCAAAAACCAAATTAAATCGGAGACTGTTCAAAATGATACGAGACTTCATATATCATTTATATATGATAAGAGGGAAGGTTATGATGGAAGTCCATGTAAAAAAATCATCTGAAAATTATATTCTATGACACTTTTCGAAATGCAAGTTTTGGTCAAAAATCATAGTATATTATACACTAGTTTTGGTCAAAAAAATAAAATTTAATTGGGGACTATTTGAAATGATACGAGACTTTTCAGATCATTTATATATGTTAAGAGGGAAGGTTATGATGGAATTTCATGCAAAAAAATCATCTGAAAACTATATTCTATGAAACTTTGGAAATGCAAGTTTCGGTAAAAAATCATAATATATTATACACTAGTTCATACTAGTTTCGGTCAAAAATCAAGTTAAATCGGGGACTGTTCGAAATAATACAAAACTTTACATATCATTTATATATTTTACAAGGGAATGCCATGATGGAAGTCCATGCTAAAAATCATCTGAAAATTAGACTCTAGGAAACTTTTTGAAATGCAAGTTTCGGTCAAAAATTATAATATATTATACACTAGTTTATACTAGTTTCGGTCAAAAATTAAATTAAATCGGGGACTGTTCTAAATGATACAAGACTTCACATATCATTTATATATTCTAAGAGGGAAGGTTATGATGGAAGTCCATGCAAAAAAATCATCTGAAAATTAGATTCTATGAAACTTTCCGAAATGCAAGTTTCAGTCAAAAATCATAGTATATTATACACTAGTTTCGGTCAAAAAAACAAAATTTAATTAGGGACTATTTGAAATGATTCGAGACTTTTCAGATCATTTATATAAGTTAAGAGGAAAGGTTATGATGGAATTCCATGCAAAAAAATCATCTGAAAACTAAATTCTATGAAACTTTGCGAAATGCAAGTTTCGGTCAAAAAATCATAATATATTATACACTAGTTTATACTATTTTCGGTCAAAAAACAAGTTAAAACGGGGACTATTCAAAATGATACGAAACTTCACATATCATTTATATATTTTATGAGGGAAGGAAATGATGGAAGTCCATGCAAAAAATATCCAAAAATTAGATTCTATGAAACTTTTCGAAATGCATGTTTCGGGCAAAAATCATAATATACTATACACTAGTTTATACTAGTTTCAGTCAAAAATCAAATTTAATCGGGGACCATTCAAAATGATACGAGACTTCACATATCATTTATATATGCTAAGAGGGAAGGTTATGATGGAAGTCCATGTAAAAAAATCATCTGAAAATTAGATTCTACGACACTTTTTGAAATGCAAGTTTCTGTCAAAAATCATAGTATATTATACACTAGTTTCGGTCAAAAAATAAAATTTAATTGGGGACTATTTGAAATGATACGAGACTTTTCAGATCATTTATATATGTTAAGAGGGAAGGTTATGATGGAATTTCGTGCAAAAAATCATCTGAAAACTATATTCTATGAAACTTTGGAAATGCAAGTTTCAGTAAAAAAATCGTAATATATTATACACTAGTTCATACTAGTTTCGGTCAAAAATCAAGTTAAATCGGGGACTGTTCAAAATAATAGAAAACTTTACATATCATTTATATATTTTACAAGGGAATGCCATGATGGAAGTCCATGCTAAAAATCATCTGAAAATTAGACTCTATGAAACTTTTTGAAATGCAAGTTTCGGTCAAAAATTATAATATATTATACACTAGTTTATACTAGTTTCGGTCAAAAATTAAATTAAATCGGGGACTGTTCTAAATGATACAAGACTTCACATATCATTTATATATGCTAAGAGGGAAGGTTATGATGGAAGTCCATGCAAAAAAATCATCTGAAAATTAGATTCTATGAAACTTTCCGAAATGCAAGTTTCAGTCAAAAATCATAGTATATTATACACTAGTTTCGGTCAAAAAAACAAAATTTAATTAGGGACTATTTGAAATGATTCGAGACTTTTCAGATCATTTATATAAGTTAAGAGGAAAGGTTATGATGGAATTCCATGCAAAAAAATCATCTGAAAACGAAATTCTATGAAACTTTGCGAAATGCAAGTTTCGGTCAAAAAATCATAATATATTATACACTAGTTTATACTATTTTCGGTCAAAAAACAAGTTAAAACGGGGACTATTCAAAATGATACGAAACTTCACATATCATTTATATATTTTATAAGGGAAGGAAATGATGGAAGTCCATGCAAAAAATATCCAAAAATTAGATTCTATGAAACTTTTCGAAATGCATGTTTCGGGCAAAAATCATAAAATACTATACACTAATTTATACTAGTTTCAGTCAAAAATCAAATTTAATCGGGGACCATTCAAAATGATACGAGACTTCACATATCATTTATATATGCTAAGAGGGAAGGTTATGATGGAAGTCCATGTAAAAAAATCATCTGAAAATTAGATTCTATGACACTTTTTGAAATGCAAGTTTCTGTCAAAAATCATAGTATATTATACACTAGTTTCGGTCAAAAAATAAAATTTAATTGGGGACTATTTGAAATGATACGAGACTTTTCAGATCATTTATATATGTTAAGAGGGAAGGTTATGATGGAATTTCGTGCAAAAAATCATCTGAAAACTATATTCTATGAAACTTTGGAAATGCAAGTTTCAGTAAAAAAATCGTAATATATTATACACTAGTTCATACTAGTTTCGGTCAAAAATCAAGTTAAATCGGGGACTGTTTGAAATAATACAAAACTTTACATATCATTTATATATTTTACTAGGGAATGCCATGATGGAAGACCATGCTAAAAATCATCTGAAAATTAGACTCTATGAAACTTTTTGAAATGCAAGTTTCGGTCAAAAATTATAATATATTATACACTAGTTTATACTAGTTTCGGTCAAAAATTAAATTAAATCGGGGACTGTTCTAAATGATACAAGACTTCACATATCATTTATATATGCTAAGAGGGAAGGTTATGATGGAAGTCCATGCAAAAAAATCATCTGAAAATTAGATTCTATGAAACTTTCCGAAATGCAAGTTTCAGTCAAAAATCATAGTATATTATACACTAGTTTCGGTCAAAAAAACAAAATTTAATTAGGGACTATTTGAAATGATTCGAGACTTTTCAGATCATTTATATAAGTTAAGAGGGAAGGTTATGATGGAATTCCATGCAAAAAAATCATCTGAAAACTAAATTCTATGAAACTTTGCGAAATGCAAGTTTCGGTCAAAAAATCATAATATATTATACACTAGTTTATACTATTTTCGGTCAAAAAATAAGTTAAAACGGGGACTATTCAAAATGATACGAAACTTCAGATATCATTTATATATTTTATGAGGGAAGGAAATGATGGAAGTCCATGCAAAAAATATCCAAAAATTAGATTCTATGAAACTTTTCGAAATGCATGTTTCAGGCAAAAATCATAATATACTATACACTAATTTATACTAGTTTCAGTCAAAAATCAAATTTAATCGGGGACCATTCAAAATGATACGAGACTTCACATATCATTTATATATGCTAAGAGGGAAGGTTATGATGGAAGTCCATGTAAAAAAATCATCTGAAAATTAGATTCTATGACACTTTTTGAAATGCAAGTTTCTGTCAAAAATCATAGTATATTATACACTAGTTTCGGTCAAAAAATAAAATTTAATTGGGGACTATTTGAAATGATACGAGACTTTTCAGATCATTTATATATGTTAAGAGGGAAGGTTATGATGGAATTTCGTGCAAAAAATCATCTGAAAACTATATTCTATGAAACTTTGGAAATGCAAGTTTCAGTAAAAAAATCGTAATATATTATACACTAGTTCATACTAGTTTCGGTCAAAAATCAAGTTAAATCGGGGACTGTTTGAAATAATACAAAACTTTACATATCATTTATATATTTTACTAGGGAATGCCATGATGGAAGTCCATGCTAAAAATCATCTGAAAATTAGACTCTATGAAACTTTTTGAAATGCAAGTTTCGGTCAAAAATTATAATATATTATACACTAGTTTATACTAGTTTCGGTCAAAAATTAAATTAAATCGGGGACTGTTCTAAATGATACAAGACTTCACATATCATTTATATATGCTAAGAGGGAAGGTTATGATGGAAGTCCATGCAAAAAAATCATCTGAAAATTAGATTCTATGAAACTTTCCGAAATGCAAGTTTCAGTCAAAAATCATAGTATATTATACACTAGTTTCGGTCAAAAAAACAAAATTTAATTAGGGACTATTTGAAATGATTCGAGACTTTTCAGATCATTTATATAAGTTAAGAGGGAAGGTTATGATGGAATTCCATGCAAAAAAATCATCTGAAAACTAAATTCTATGAAACTTTGCGAAATGCAAGTTTCGGTCAAAAAATCATAATATATTATACACTAGTTTATACTATTTTCGGTCAAAAAATAAGTTAAAACGAGGACTATTCAAAATGATACGAAACTTCAGATATCATTTATATATTTTATGAGGGAAGGAAATGATGGAAGTCCATGCAAAAAATATCCAAAAATTAGATTCTATGAAACTTTTCGAAATGCATGTTTCAGGCAAAAATCATAATATACTATACACTAATTTATACTAGTTTCAGTCAAAAATCAAATTTAATCGGGGACCATTCAAAATGATACGAGACTTCACATATCATTTATATATGCTAAGAGGGAAGGTTATGATGGAAGTCCATGTAAAAAAATCATCTGAAAATTAGATTCTATGACACTTTTTGAAATGCAAGTTTCTGTCAAAAATCATAGTATATTATACACTAGTTTCGGTCAAAAAATAAAATTTAATTGGGGACTATTTGAAATGATACGAGACTTTTCAGATCATTTATATATGTTAAGAGGGAAGGTTATGATGGAATTTCGTGCAAAAAATCATCTGAAAACTATATTCTATGAAACTTTGGAAATGCAAGTTTCAGTAAAAAAATCGTAATATATTATACACTAGTTCATACTAGTTTCGGTCAAAAATCAAGTTAAATCGGGGACTGTTTGAAATAATACAAAACTTTACATATCATTTATATATTTTACTAGGGAATGCCATGATGGAAGTCCATGCTAAAAATCATCTGAAAATTAGACTCTATGAAACTTTTTGAAATGCAAGTTTCGGTCAAAAATTATAATATATTATACACTAGTTTATACTAGTTTCGGTCAAAAATTAAATTAAATCGGGGACTGTTCTAAATGATACAAGACTTCACATATCATTTATATATGCTAAGAGGGAAGGTTATGATGGAAGTCCATGCAAAAAAATCATCTGAAAATTAGATTCTATGAAACTTTCCGAAATGCAAGTTTCAGTCAAAAATCATAGTATATTATACACTAGTTTCGGTCAAAAAAACAAAATTTAATTAGGGACTATTTGAAATGATTCGAGACTTTTCAGATCATTTATATAACTTAAGAGGGAAGGTTATGATGGAATTCCATGCAAAAAAATCATCTGAAAACTAAATTCTATGAAACTTTGCGAAATGCAAGTTTCGGTCAAAAAATCATAATATATTATACACTAGTTTATACTATTTTCGGTCAAAAAATAAGTTAAAACGGGGACTATTCAAAATGATACGAAACTTCAGATATCATTAATATATTTTATGAGGGAAGGAAATGATGGAAGTCCATGCAAAAAATATCCAAAAATTAGATTCTATGAAACTTTTCGAAATGCATGTTTCAGGCAAAAATCATAATATACTATACACTAATTTATACTAGTTTCAGTCAAAAATCAAATTTAATCGGGGACCATTCAAAATGATACGAGACTTCACATATCATTTATATATGCTAAGAGGGAAGGTTATGATGGAAGTCCATGTAAAAAAATCATCTGAAAATTAGATTCTATGACACTTTTTGAAATGCAAGTTTCTGTCAAAAATCATAGTATATTATACACTAGTTTCGGTCAAAAAATAAAATTTAATTGGGGACTATTTGAAATGATACGAGACTTTTCAGATCATTTATATATGTTAAGAGGGAAGGTTATGATGGAATTTTGTGCAAAAAATCATCTGAAAACTATATTCTATGAAACTTTGGAAATGCAAGTTTCAGTAAAAAAATCGTAATATATTATACACTAGTTCATACTAGTTTCGGTCAAAAATCAAGTTAAATCGGGGACTGTTTGAAATAATACAAAACTTTACATATCATTTATATATTTTACTAGGGAATGCCATGATGGAAGTCCATGCTAAAAATCATCTGAAAATTAGACTCTATGAAACTTTTTGAAATGCAAGTTTCGGTCAAAAATTATAATATATTATACACTAGTTTATACTAGTTTCGGTCAAAAATTAAATTAAACCGGGGACTGTTCTAAATGATACAAGACTTCACATATCATTTATATATGCTAAGAGGGAAGGTTATGATGGAAGTCCATGCAAAAAAATCATCTGAAAATTAGATTCTATGAAACTTTCCGAAATGCAAGTTTCAGTCAAAAATCATAGTATATTATACACTAGTTTCGGTCAAAAAAACAAAATTTAATTAGGGACTATTTGAAATGATTCGAGACTTTTCAGATCATTTATATAAGTTAAGAGGAAAGGTTATGATGGAATTCCATGCAAAAAAATCATCTGAAAACGAAATTCTATGAAACTTTACGAAATGCAAGTTTCGGTCAAAAAATCATAATATATTATACACTAGTTTATACTATTTTCGGTCAAAAAACAAGTTAAAACGGGGACTATTCAAAATGATACGAAACTTCACATATCATTTATATATTTTATAAGGGAAGGAAATGATGGAAGTCCATGCAAAAAATATCCAAAAATTAGATTCTATGAAACTTTTCGAAATGCATGTTTCGGGCAAAAATCATAAAATACTATACACTAATTTATACTAGTTTCAGTCAAAAATCAAATTTAATCGGGGACCATTCAAAATGATACGAGACTTCACATATCATTTATATATGCTAAGAGGGAAGGTTATGATGGAAGTCCATGTAAAAAAATCATCTGAAAATTAGATTCTATGACACTTTTTGAAATGCAAGTTTCTGTCAAAAATCATAGTATATTATACACTAGTTTCGGTCAAAAAATAAAATTTAATTGGGGACTATTTGAAATGATATGAGACTTTTCAGATCATTTATATATGTTAAGAGGGAAGGTTATGATGGAATTTCGTGCAAAAAATCATCTGAAAACTATATTCTATGAAACTTTGGAAATGCAAGTTTCAGTAAAAAAATCGTAATATATTATACACTAGTTCATACTAGTTTCGGTCAAAAATCAAGTTAAATCGGGGACTGTTCGAAATAATACAAAACTTTACATATCATTTATATATTTTACTAGGGAATGCCATGATGGAAGTCCATGCTAAAAATCATCTGAAAATTAGACTCTATGAAACTTTTTGAAATGCAAGTTTCGGTCAAAAATTATAATATATTATACACTAGTTTATACTAGTTTCGGTCAAAAATTAAATTAAATCGGGGACTGTTCTAAATGATACAAGACTTCACATATCATTTATATATGCTAAGAGGGAAGGTTATGATGGAAGTCCATGCAAAAAAATCATCTGAAAATTAGATTCTATGAAACTTTCCGAAATGCAAGTTTCAGTCAAAAATCATAGTATATTATACACTAGTTTCGGTCAAAAAAACAAAATTTAATTAGGGTCTATTTGAAATGATTCGAGACTTTTCAGATCATTTATATAAGTTAAGAGGGAAGGTTATGATGGAATTCCATGCAAAAAAATCATCTGAAAACTAAATTCTATGAAACTTTGCGAAATGCAAGTTTCGGTCAAAAAATCATAATATATTATACACTAGTTTATACTATTTTCGGTCAAAAAATAAGTTAAAACGGGGACTATTCAAAATGATACGAAACTTCAGATATCATTTATATATTTTATGAGGGAAGGAAATGATGGAAGTCCATGCAAAAAATATCCAAAAATTAGATTCTATGAATCTTTTCGAAATGCATGTTTCGGGCAAAAATCATAATATACTATACACTAGTTTATACTAGTTTCATTCAAAAATCAAATTTAATCGGGGACCATTCAAAATGATACGAGACTTCACATATCATTTATATATGCTAAGAGGGAAGGTTATGATGGAAGTCCATGTAAAAAAATCATCTGAAATTTAGATTCTATGACACTTTTTGAAATGCAAGTTTCTGTCAAAAATCATAGTATATTATACACTAGTTTCGGTCAAAAAATAAAATTTAATTGGGGACTATTTGAAATGATACGAGACTTTTCAGATCATTTATATATGTTAAGAGGGAAGGTTATGATGGAATTTTGTGCAAAAAATCATCTGAAAACTATATTCTATGAAACTTTGGAAATGCAAGTTTCAGTAAAAAAATCGTAATATATTATACACTAGTTCATACTAGTTTCGGTCAAAAATCAAGTTAAATCGGGGATTGTTCGAAATAATACAAAACTTTACATATCATTTATATATTTTACAAGGGAATGCCATGATGGAAGTCCATGCTAAAAATCATCTGAAAATTAGACTCTAGGAAACTTTTTGAAATGCAAGTTTCGGTCAAAAATTATAATATATTATACACTAGTTTATACTAGTTTCGGTCAAAAATTAAATTAAATCGGGGACTGTTCTAAATGATACAAGACTTCACATATCATTTATATATGCTATGAGGGAAGGTTATGATGGAAGTTCATGCAAAAAAATCATCTGAAAATTAGATTCTATGAAACTTTCCGAAATGCAAGTTTCAGTCAAAAATCATAGTATATTATGCACTAGTTTCGGTCAAAAAAACAAAATTTAATTAGGGACTATTTGAAATGATTCGAAACTTTTCAGATCATTTATATAAGTTAAGAGGGAAGGTTATGATGGAATTCCATGCAAAAAAATCATCTGAAAACTAAAATCTATGAAACTTTGCGAAATGCAAGTTTCGGTCAAAAAATCATAATATATTATACACTAGTTTATACTATTTTCGGTCAAAAAACAAGTTAAAACGGGGACTATTCAAAATGATACGAAACTTCACATATCATTTATATATTTTATGAGGGAAGGAAATGATGGAAGTCCATGCAAAAAATTTCCAAAAATTAGATTCTATGAAACTTTTCGAAATGCATGTTTCGGGCAAAAATCATAATATACTATACACTAGTTTATACTAGTTTCAGTCAAAAATCAAATTTAATCGGGGACCATTCAAAATGATACGAGACTTCACATATCATTTATATATGCTAAGAGGGAAGGTTATGATGGAAGTCCATGTAAAAAAATCATCTGAAAATTAGATTCTATGACACTTTTTGAAATGCAAGTTTCTGTCAAAAATCATAGTATATTATACACTAGTTTCGGTCAAAAAATAAAATTTAATTGGGGACTATTTGAAATGATATGAGACTTTTCAGATCATTTATATATGTTAAGAGGGAAGGTTATGATGGAATTTCGTGCAAAAAATCATCTGAAAACTATATTCTATGAAACTTTGGAAATGCAAGTTTCAGTAAAAAAATCGTAATATATTATACACTAGTTCATACTAGTTTCGGTCAAAAATCAAGTTAAATCGGGGACTGTTCGAAATAATACAAAACTTTACATATCATTTATATATTTTACAAGGGAATGCCATGATGGAAGTCCATGCTAAAAATCATCTGAAAATTAGACTCTATGAAACTTTTTGAAATGCAAGTTTCGGTCAAAAATTATAATATATTATATACTAGTTTATACTAGTTTCGGTCAAAAATTAAATTAAATCGGGGACTGTTCTAAATGATACAAGACTTCACATACCATTTATATATGCTAAGAGGGAAGGTTATGATGGAAGTCCATGCAAAAAAATCATCTGAAAATTAGATTCTATGAAACTTTCCGAAATGGAAGTTTCAGTCAAAAATCATAGTATATTATACACTAGTTTCGGTCAAAAAAACAAAATTTAATTAGGGACTATTTGAAATGATTCGAGACTTTTCAGATCATTTATATAAGTTAAGAGGGAAGGTTATGATGGAATTCCATGCAAAAAAATCATCTGAAAACTAAATTCTATGAAACTTTGCGAAATGCAAGTTTCGGTCAAAAAATCATATTATATTATACACTAGTTTATACTATTTTCGGTCAAAAAACAAGTTAAAACGGGGACTATTCAAAATGATACGAAACTTCACATATCATTTATATATTTTATGAGGGAAGGAAATGATGGAAGTCCATGCAAAAAATATCCAAAAATTAGATTCTATGAAACTTTTCGAAATGCATGTTTCGGGCAAAAATCATAATATACTATACACTAGTTTATACTAGTTTCAGTCAAAAATCAAATTTAATCGGGGACCATTCAAAATGATACGAGACTTCGCATATCATTTAAATATGCTAAGAGGGAAGGTTATGATGGAAGTCCATGTAAAAAAATCATCTGAAAATTAGATTCTATGACACTTTTTGAAATGCAAGTTTCTGTCAAAAATCATAGTATATTATACACTAGTTTCGGTCAAAAAACAAAATTTAATTGGGGACTATTTGAAATGATACGAGACTTTTTAGATCATTTATATATGTTAAGAGGGAAGGTTATGATGGAATTTCGTGCAAAAAATCATCTGAAAACTATATTCTATGAAACTTTGGAAATGCAAGTTTCAATAAAAAAATCGTAATATATTATACACTAGTTCATACTAGTTTCGGTCAAAAATCAAGTTAAATCGGGGACTGTTCGAAATAATACAAAACTTTACATATCATTTATATATTTTACAAGGGAATGCCATGATGGAAGTCCATGCTAAAAATCATCTGAAAATTAGACTCTATGAAACTTTTTGAAATGCAAGTTTCGGTCAATAATTATAATATATTATACACTAGTTTATACTACTTTCGGTCAAAAATTAAATTAAATCAGGGACTGTTCTAAATGATACAAGACTTCACATATCATTTATATATGCTAAGAGGTAAGGTTATGATGGAAGTCCATGCAAAAAAATCATCTAAAAATTAGATTCTATGAATCTTTCCGAAATGCAAGTTTCAGTCAAAAATCATAGTATATTATACACTAGTTTCGGTCAAAAAAACAAAATTTAATTAGGGACTATTTGAAATGATTCGAGACTTTTCAGATCATTTATATAAGTTAAGAGGGAAGGTTATGATGGAATTCCATGCAAAAAAATCATCTGAAAACTAAATTCTATGAAACTTTGCGAAATGCAAGTTTCGGTCAAAAAATCATAATATATTATACACTAGTTTATACTATTTTCGGTCAAAAAATAAGTTAAAACGGGGACTATTCAAAATGATACGAAACTTCAGATATCATTTATATATTTTATGAGGGAAGGAAATGATGGAAGTCCATGCAAAAAATATCCAAAAATTAGATTCTATGAATCTTTTCGAAATGCATGTTTCGGGCAAAAATCATAATATACTATACACTAGTTTATACTAGTTTCATTCAAAAATCAAATTTAATCGGGGACCATTCAAAATGATACGAGACTTCACATATCATTTATATATGCTAAGAGGGAAGGTTATGATGGAAGTCCATGTAAAAAAATCATCTGAAATTTAGATTCTATGACACTTTTTGAAATGCAAGTTTCTGTCAAAAATCATAGTATATTATACACTAGTTTCGGTCAAAAAATAAAATTTAATTGGGGACTATTTGAAATGATACGAGACTTTTCAGATCATTTATATATGTTAAGAGGGAAGGTTATGATGGAATTTTGTGCAAAAAATCATCTGAAAACTATATTCTATGAAACTTTGGAAATGCAAGTTTCAGTAAAAAAATCGTAATATATTATACACTAGTTCATACTAGTTTCGGTCAAAAATCAAGTTAAATCGGGGATTGTTCGAAATAATACAAAACTTTACATATCATTTATATATTTTACAAGGGAATGCCATGATGGAAGTCCATGCTAAAAATCATCTGAAAATTAGACTCTAGGAAACTTTTTGAAATGCAAGTTTCGGTCAAAAATTATAATATATTATACACTAGTTTATACTAGTTTCGGTCAAAAATTAAATTAAATCGGGGACTGTTCTAAATGATACAAGACTTCACATATCATTTATATATGCTATGAGGGAAGGTTATGATGGAAGTTCATGCAAAAAAATCATCTGAAAATTAGATTCTATGAAACTTTCCGAAATGCAAGTTTCAGTCAAAAATCATAGTATATTATGCACTAGTTTCGGTCAAAAAAACAAAATTTAATTAGGGACTATTTGAAATGATTCGAAACTTTTCAGATCATTTATATAAGTTAAGAGGGAAGGTTATGATGGAATTCCATGCAAAAAAATCATCTGAAAACTAAAATCTATGAAACTTTGCGAAATGCAAGTTTCGGTCAAAAAATCATAATATATTATACACTAGTTTATACTATTTTCGGTCAAAAAACAAGTTAAAACGGGGACTATTCAAAATGATACGAAACTTCACATATCATTTATATATTTTATGAGGGAAGGAAATGATGGAAGTCCATGCAAAAAATTTCCAAAAATTAGATTCTATGAAACTTTTCGAAATGCATGTTTCGGGCAAAAATCATAATATACTATACACTAGTTTATACTAGTTTCAGTCAAAAATCAAATTTAATCGGGGACCATTCAAAATGATACGAGACTTCACATATCATTTATATATGCTAAGAGGGAAGGTTATGATGGAAGTCCATGTAAAAAAATCATCTGAAAATTAGATTCTATGACACTTTTTGAAATGCAAGTTTCTGTCAAAAATCATAGTATATTATACACTAGTTTCGGTCAAAAAATAAAATTTAATTGGGGACTATTTGAAATGATATGAGACTTTTCAGATCATTTATATATGTTAAGAGGGAAGGTTATGATGGAATTTCGTGCAAAAAATCATCTGAAAACTATATTCTATGAAACTTTGGAAATGCAAGTTTCAGTAAAAAAATCGTAATATATTATACACTAGTTCATACTAGTTTCGGTCAAAAATCAAGTTAAATCGGGGACTGTTCGAAATAATACAAAACTTTACATATCATTTATATATTTTACAAGGGAATGCCATGATGGAAGTCCATGCTAAAAATCATCTGAAAATTAGACTCTATGAAACTTTTTGAAATGCAAGTTTCGGTCAAAAATTATAATATATTATATACTAGTTTATACTAGTTTCGGTCAAAAATTAAATTAAATCGGGGACTGTTCTAAATGATACAAGACTTCACATATCATTTATATATGCTAAGAGGGAAGGTTATGATGGAAGTCCATGCAAAAAAATCATCTGAAAATTAGATTCTATGAAACTTTCCGAAATGGAAGTTTCAGTCAAAAATCATAGTATATTATACACTAGTTTCGGTCAAAAAAACAAAATTTAATTAGGGACTATTTGAAATGATTCGAGACTTTTCAGATCATTTATATAAGTTAAGAGGGAAGGTTATGATGGAATTCCATGCAAAAAAATCATCTGAAAACTAAATTCTATGAAACTTTGCGAAATGCAAGTTTCGGTCAAAAAATCATATTATATTATACACTAGTTTATACTATTTTCGGTCAAAAAACAAGTTAAAACGGGGACTATTCAAAATGATACGAAACTTCACATATCATTTATATATTTTATGAGGGAAGGAAATGATGGAAGTCCATGCAAAAAATATCCAAAAATTAGATTCTATGAAACTTTTCGAAATGCATGTTTCGGGCAAAAATCATAATATACTATACACTAGTTTATACTAGTTTCAGTCAAAAATCAAATTTAATCGGGGACCATTCAAAATGATACGAGACTTCGCATATCATTTAAATATGCTAAGAGGGAAGGTTATGATGGAAGTCCATGTAAAAAAATCATCTGAAAATTAGATTCTATGACACTTTTTGAAATGCAAGTTTCTGTCAAAAATCATAGTATATTATACACTAGTTTCGGTCAAAAAACAAAATTTAATTGGGGACTATTTGAAATGATACGAGACTTTTTAGATCATTTATATATGTTAAGAGGGAAGGTTATGATGGAATTTCGTGCAAAAAATCATCTGAAAACTATATTCTATGAAACTTTGGAAATGCAAGTTTCAATAAAAAAATCGTAATATATTATACACTAGTTCATACTAGTTTCGGTCAAAAATCAAGTTAAATCGGGGACTGTTCGAAATAATACAAAACTTTACATATCATTTATATATTTTACAAGGGAATGCCATGATGGAAGTCCATGCTAAAAATCATCTGAAAATTAGACTCTATGAAACTTTTTGAAATGCAAGTTTCGGTCAATAATTATAATATATTATACACTAGTTTATACTACTTTCGGTCAAAAATTAAATTAAATCAGGGACTGTTCTAAATGATACAAGACTTCACATATCATTTATATATGCTAAGAGGTAAGGTTATGATGGAAGTCCATGCAAAAAAATCATCTAAAAATTAGATTCTATGAATCTTTCCGAAATGCAAGTTTCAGTCAAAAATCATAGTATATTATACACTAGTTTCGGTCAAAAAAACAAAATTTAATTAGGGACTATTTGAAATGATTCGAGACTTTTCAGATCATTTATATAAGTTAAGAGGGAAGGTTATGATGGAATTCCATGCAAAAAATTCATCTGAAAACTAAATTCTATGAAACTTTGCGAAATGCAAGTTTCGGTCAAAAAATCATAATATATTATACACTAGTTTATACTATTTTCGGTCAAAAAACAAGTTAAAACGGGGACTATTCAAAATGATACGAAACTTCACATATAATTTATATATTTTATGAGGGAAGGAAATGATGGAAGTCCATGCAAAAAATATCCAAAAACTAGATTCTATGAAACTTTTCGAAATGCATGTTTCGGGCAAAAATCATAATATACTATACACTAGTTTATACTAGTTTCAGTCAAAAATCAAATTTAATCGGGGACCATTCAAAATGATACGAGACTTCGCATATCATTTATATATGCTAAGAGGGAAGGTTATGATGGAAGTCCATGTAAAAAAATCATCTGAAAATTAGATTCTATGACACTTTTTGAAATGCAAGTTTCTGTCAAAAATCATAGTATATTATACACTAGTTTCGGTCAAAAAATAAAATTTAATCGGGGACTATTTGAATTGATACGAGACTTTTCAGATCATTTATATATGTTAAGAGGGAAGGTTATGATGGAATTCCGTTGAAAAAAATCATCTGAAAACTAGATTCATTGAAACTTTCAAAATGCAAGTTTTTCGGTCAAAAAATCGTATTATATTATACACTAGTTTATACTAGTTTCGGTCAATAATCAAGTTAAATCGGGGACTGTTCGAAATGATATGAAACTTCACATATCATTTATATATTTTACAAGGGAATGCCATGATGGAAGTCCATGCTATAAATCATCTGAAAATTAGACTCTAGGAAACTTTTTGAAATGCATGTTTCGGTCAAAAATTATAATATATTATACACTAGTTTATACTAGTTTCGGTCAAAAATTAAATTAAATCGGGGACTGTTCTAAATGATATAAGACTTCACATATCATTTATATATGCTAAGAGGGAAGGTTATGATGGAAGTCCATGCAAAAAAATCATCTGAAAATTAGATTCTATGAAACTTTCCGAAATGCAAGTTTCAGTCAAAAATCATAGTATATTATACACTAATTTCGGTCAAAAAAACAAAATTTAATTAGGGACTATTTGAAATGATTTGAGACTTTTCAGATCATTTATATAAGTTAAGAGGAAAGGTTATGATGGAATTCCATGCAAAAAAATCATCTGAAAACTAAATTCTATGAAACTTTGCGAAATGCAAGTTTCGGTCAAAAAATCATAATATATTATACACTAGTTTATACTATTTTCGGTCAAAAAACAAGTTAAAACGGGGACTATTCAAAATGATACGAAACTTCACATATCATTTATATATTTTATGAGGGAAGGAAATGATGGAAGTCCATGCAAAAAATATCCAAAAATTAGATTCTATGAAACTTTTCGAAATGCATGTTTCGGGCAAAAATCATAATATACTATACACTAGTTTATACTAGTTTCAGTCAAAAATCAAATTTAATCGGGGACCATTCAAAATAATACGAGACTTCACATATCATTTATATATGCTAAGAGGGAAGGTTATGATGGAAGTCCATGTAAAAAAATCATCTGAAAATTAGATTCTATGACACTTTTTGAAATGCAAGTTTCTGTCAAAAATCATAGTATATTATACACTAGTTTCGGTCAAAAAATAAAATTTAATTGGGGACTATTTGAAACGATACGAGACTTTTCAGATCATTTATATATGTTAAGAGGGAAGGTAATGATGGAATTTCGTGTCAAAAATCATCTGAAAACTATATTCTATGAAACTTTGGAAATGCAGGTTTCAGTAAAAAAATCGTAATATATTATACACTAGTTCATACTAGTTTCGGTCAAAAATCAAGTTAAATCGGGGACTGTTCGAAATAATACAAAACTTTACATATCATTTATATATATTACAAGGGAATGCCATGATGGAAGTCCATGCTAAAAATCATCTGAAAATTAGACTCTATGAAACTTTTTAAAATGCATGTTTCGGTCAAAAATTATAATATATTATACACTAGTTTATACTAGTTTCGGTCAAAAATTAAATTAAATCGGGGACTGTTCTAAATGATACAAGACTTCACATATCATTTATATATGCTAAGAGGGAAGGTTATGATGGAAGTCCATGCAAAAAAATCATCTGAAAATTAGATTCTATGAAACTTTCCGAAATGCAAGTTTCAGTCAAAAATCATAGTATATTATACACTAGTTTCGGTCAAAAAAACAAAATTTAATTAGGGACTATTTGAAATGATTCGAGACTTTTCAGATCATTTATATAAGTTAAGAGGGAAGGTTATGATGGAATTCCATGCAAAAAAATCATCTGAAAACTAAATTCTATGAAACTTTGCGAAATGCAAGTTTCGGTCAAAAAATCATAATATATTATACACTAGTTTATACTATTTTCGGTCAAAAAACAAGTTAAAACGGGGACTATTCAAAATGATACGAAACTTCACATATCATTTATATATTTTATGAGGGAAGGAAATGATGGAAGTCCATGCAAAAAATATCCAAAAATTAGATTCTATGAAACTTTTCGAAATGCATGTTTCGGGCAAAAATCATAATATACTATACACTAGTTTATACTAGTTTCAGTCAAAAATCAAATTTAATCGGGGACCATTCAAAATGATACGAGACTTCGCATATCATTTATATATGCTAAGAGGGAAGGTTATGATGGAAGTCCATGTAAAAAAATCATCTGAAAATTAGATTCTATGACACTTTTTGAAATGCAAGTTTCTGTCAAAAATCATAGTATATTATACACTAGTTTCGGTCAAAAAATAAAATTTAATTGGGGACTATTTGAAATGATACGAGACTTTTCAGATCATTTATATATGTTAAGAGGGAAGGTTATGATGGAATTTCGTGCAAAAAATCATCTGAAAACTATATTCTATGAAACTTTGGAAATGCAAGTTTCAGTAAAAAAATCGTAATATATTATACACTAGTTCATACTAGTTTCGGTCAAAAATCAAGTTAAATCGGGGACTGTTCGAAATTATACAAAACTTTACATATCATTTATATATTTTACAAGGGAATGCCATGATGGAAGTCCATGCTAAAAATCATCTGAAAATTAGACTCTAGGAAACTTTTTGAAATGCAAGTTTCGGTCAAAAATTATAATATATTATACACTAGTTTATACTAGTTTCGGTCAAAAATTAAATTAAATCGGGGACTGTTCTAAATGATACAAGACTTCACATATCATTTATATATGCTAAGAGGGAAGGTTATGATGGAAGTCCATGCAAAAAAATCATCTGAAAATTAGATTCTATGAAACTTCTCGAAATGCAAGTTTCAATCAAAAATCATAGTATATTATACACTAGTTTCGGTCAAAAAAACAAAATTTAATTAGGGACTATTTGAAATGATTCGAGACTTTTCAGATCATTTATATAAGTTAAGAGGGAAGGTTATGATGGAATTCCATGCAAAAAAATCATCTGAAAACTAAATTCTATGAAACTTTGCGAAATGCAAGTTTCGGTCAAAAAATCATAATATATTATACACTAGTTTATACTATTTTCGGTCAAAAAACAAGTTAAAACGGGGACTATTCAAAATGATACGAAACTTCACATATCATTTATATATTTTATGAGGGAAGGAAATGATGGAAGTCCATGCAAAAAATATCCAAAAATTAGATTCTATGAAACTTTTCGAAATGCATGTTTCGGGCAAAAATCATAATATACTATACACTAGTTTATACTAGTTTCAGTCAAAAATCAAATTTAATCGGGGACCATTCAAAATGATACGAGACTTCGCATATCATTTATATATGCTAAGAGGGAAGGTTATGATGGAAGTCCATGTAAAAAAATCATCTGAAAATTAGATTCTATGACACTTTTTGAAATGCAAGTTTCTGTCAAAAATCATAGTATATTATACACTAGTTTCGGTCAAAAAATAAAATTTAATTGGGGACTATTTGAAATGATACGAGACTTTTCAGATCATTTATATATGTTAAGAGGGAAGGTTATGATGGAATTTCGTGCAAAAAATCATCTGAAAACTATATTCTATGAAACTTTGGAAATGCAAGTTTCAGTAAAAAAATCGTAATATATTATACACTAGTTCATACTAGTTTCGGTCAAAAATCAAGTTAAATCGGGGACTGTTCGAAATTATACAAAACTTTACATATCATTTATATATTTTACAAGGGAATGCCATGATGGAAGTCCATGCTAAAAATCATCTGAAAATTAGACTCTAGGAAACTTTTTGAAATGCAAGTTTCGGTCAAAAATTATAATATATTATACACTAGTTTATACTAGTTTCGGTCAAAAATTAAATTAAATCGGGGACTGTTCTAAATGATACAAGACTTCACATATCATTTATATATGCTAAGAGGGAAGGTTATGATGGAAGTCCATGCAAAAAAATCATCTGAAAATTAGATTCTATGAAACTTCTCGAAATGCAAGTTTCAATCAAAAATCATAGTATATTATACACTAGTTTCGGTCAAAAAAACAAAATTTAATTAGGGACTATTTGAAATGATTCGAGACTTTTCAGATCATTTATATAAGTTAAGAGGGAAGGTTATGATGGAATTCCATGCAAAAAAATCATCTGAAAACTAAATTCTATGAAACTTTGCGAAATGCAAGTTTCGGTCAAAAAATCATAATATATTATACACTAGTTTATACTATTTTCGGTCAAAAAACAAGTTAAAACGGGGACTATTCAAAATGATACGAAACTTCACATATCATTTATATATTTTATGAGGGAAGGAAATGATGGAAGTCCATGCAAAAAATATCCAAAAATTAGATTCTATGAAACTTTTCGAAATGCATGTTTCGGGCAAAAATCATAATATACTATACACTAGTTTATACTAGTTTCAGTCAAAAATCAAATTTAATCGGGGACCATTCAAAATGATACGAGACTTCGCATATCATATATATATGCTAAGAGGGAAGGTTATGATGGAAGTCCATGTAAAAAAATCATCTGAAAATTAGATTCTATGACACTTTTTGAAATGCAAGTTTCTGTCAAAAATCATAGTATATTATACACTAGTTTCGGTCAAAAAATAAAATTTAATTGGGGACTATTTGAAATGATACGAGACTTTTCAGATCATTTATATATGTTAAGAGGGAAGGTTATGATGGAATTTCGTGCAAAAAATCATCTGAAAACTATATTCTATGAAACTTTAGAAATGCAAGTTTCAGTAAAAAAATCGTAATATATTATACACTAGTTCATACTAGTTTCGGTCAAAAATCAAGTTAAATCGGGGACTGTTCGAAATAATACAAAACTTTACATATCATTTATATATTTTACAAGGGAATGCCATGATGGAAGTCCATGCTAAAAATCATCTGAAAATTAGACTCTAGGAAACTTTTTGAAATGCAAGTTTCGGTCAAAAATTATAATATATTATACACTAGTTTATACTAGTTTCGGTCAAAAATTAAATTAAATCGGGGACTGTTCTAAATGATACAAGACTTCACATATCATTTATATATGCTAAGAGGGAAGGCTATGATGGAAGTCCATGCAAAAAAATCATCTGAAAATTAGATTCTATGAAACTTTCCGAAATGCAAGTTTCAGTCAAAAATCATAGTATATTATACACTAGTTTCGGTCAAAAAAACAAAATTTAATTAGGGACTATTTGAAATGATTCGAGACTTTTCAGATCATTTATATAAGTTAAGAGGGAAGGTTATGATGGAATTCCATGCAAAAAAATCATCTGAAAACTAAAATCTATGAAACTTTGCGAAATGCAAGTTTCGGTCAAAAAATCATAATATATTATACACTAGTTTATACTATTTTCGGTCAAAAAACAAGTTAAAACGGGGACTATTCAAAATGATACGAAACTTCACATATCATTTATATATTTTATGAGGGAAGGAAATGATGGAAGTCCATGCAAAAAATATCCAAAAATTAGATTCTATGAAACTTTTCGAAATGCATGTTTCGGGCAAAAATCATAATATACTATACACTAGTTTATACTAGTTTCAGTAAAAAATCAAATTTAATCAGGGACCATTCAAAATGATACGAGACTTCACATATCATTTATATATGCTAAGAGGGAAGGTTATGATGGAAGTCCATGTAATAAAATCATCTGAAAATTAGATTCTATGACACTTTTTGAAATGCAAGTTTCTGTCAAAAATCATAGTATATTATACACTAGTTTCGGTCAAAAAATAAAATTTAATTGGGGATTATTTGAAATGATACGAGACTTTTCAGATCATTTATATATGTTAAGAGGGAAGGTTATGATGGAATTTCGTGCAAAAAATCATCTGAAAACTATATTCTATGAAACTTTGGAATTGCAAGTTTCAGTAAAAAAATCGTAATATATTATACACTAGTTCATACTAGTTTCGGTCAAAAATCAAGTTAAATCGGGGACTGTTCGAAATAATACAAAACTTTACATATCATTTATATATTTTACAAGGGAATGCCATGATGGAAGTCCATGCTAAAAATCATCTGAAAATTAGACTCTATGAAACTTTTTGAAATGCAAGTGTCGGTCAAAAATTATAATATATTATACACTAGTTTATACTAGTTTCGGTCAAAAATTAAATTAAATCGGGGACTGTTCTAAATGATACAAGACTTCACATATCATTTATATATGCTAAGAGGGAAGGTTATGATGGAAGTCCATGCAAAAAAATCATCTGAAAATTAGATTCTATGAAACTTTCCGAAATGCAATTATCAGTCAAAAATCATATTATATTATACACTAGTTTCGGTCAAAAAAACAAAATTTAATTAGGGACTATTTGAAATGATTCGAGACTTTTCAGATCATTTATATAAGTTAAGAGGAAAGGTTATGATGGAATTCCATGCAAAAAAATCATTTGAAAACTAAATTCTATGAAACTTTGCGAAATGCAAGTTTCGGTCAAAAAATCATAATATATTATACACTAGTTTATACTATTTTCGGTCAAAAAACAAGTTAAAACGGGGACTATTCAAAATGATACGAAACTTCACATATCATTTATATATTTTATGAGGGAAGGAAATGATGGAAGTCCATGCAAAAAATATCCAAAAATTAGATTCTATGAAACTTTCCGAAATGCATGTTTCGGGCAAAAATCATAATATACTATACACTAGTTTATACTGGTTTCAGTCAAAAATCAAATTTAATCGGGGACCATTCAAAATGATACGAGACTTCGTGTATCATTTATATATGCTAAGAGGGAAGGTTATGATGGAAGTCCATGTAAAAAAATCATCTGAAAATTAGATTCTATGACACTTTTTGAAATGCAAGTTTCTGTCAAAAATCATAGTATATTATACACTAGTTTCGGTCAAAAAATAAAATTTAATTGGGGACTATTTGAAATGATACGAGACTTTTCAGATCATTTATATATGTTAAGAGGGAAGGTTATGATGGAATTTCGTGCAAAAAATCATCTAAAAACTATATTCTATGAAACTTTGGAAATGCAAGTTTCAGTAAAAAAATCGTAATATGTTATACACTAGTTCATACTAGTTTCGGTCAAAAATCAAGTTAAATCGGGGACTGTTCAAAATAATACAAAAATTTACATATCATTTATATATTTTACAAGGGAATGCCATGATGGAAGTCCATGCTAAAAATCATCTGAAAATTAGACTCTATGAAACTTTTTGAAATGCATGTTTCGGTCAAAAATTATAATATATAATACACTAGTTTATACTAGTTTCGGTCCAAAATTAAATTAAATCGGGGACTGTTCTAAATGATACAAGACTTCACATATCATTTATATATGCTAAGAGGGAAGGTTATGATGGAAGTCCATGTAAAAAAATCATCTGAAAATTAGATTATATGACAATTTTCAAAATGCAAGTTTCTGTCAAAAATCATAGTATATTATACACTAGTTTCGGTCAAAAAAATAAAATTTAATTGGGGACTATTCGAAATGATACGAGACTTTTCAGATCATTTATATATGTTAAGAGGGAAGGTTATGATGGAAGTCCGTGCAAAAAAATCATCAGAAAACTAGATTGTATGAAACTTTGCGAAATGCAAGTTTTGGTTAAAAAATCATAATATATTATACACTAGTTTATACTATTTTCGGTCAAAAATATATTAAATCGGGGACTATTCGAAATGATATGAAACTTCACATATCATATATATATTTTATGAGGCAAGGCAATGATGAAAGTCCATGCAAAAAATCATCTAAAAATTAGATTCTCTGAAACTTTTCGAAATGCATGTTTCTGTCAAAAATCATAATATATTATACAATAGTTTATACTAGTTTCGGTCAAAAATCAAATTAAATTGGGGACTGTTCGAAATGATACGAGACTTCACATATCATTTATATATGTTAAGAGGGAAGGTTATGCTGGATGTCCATGCAAGAAAATCATCTGAAAGTTAGATTCTATGAAACTTTTAGAAAAACAACTTTTTGTCAAAAATCATAATATATTATACACTAGTTTCTGTCAAAAAACAAAATTTAATTGGGAACTATTTGAAATGAAACACGACTTTTTAGATCATTTTATATGTTAAGAGGGAAGGTTATGATGGAAGTCCATAAAAAAAATCATCTGAAAACTAGATTCTATGAAACTTTGCGAAATGCAAGTTTCGATCAAAAAATCATAATATATTATACACTAGTTTAATACTATTTTCGGTCAAAAATTAAGTTAAATCGGGTACTGTTCGAAATGATACGAAACTTCACATATCATTTATATATTTTTCAAGGGAAGGCATTGAGGGAAGTCCATGCAAAAAATCATCTGAAAATTAGATTCTATGAAAACTTTTGAAATGCAAGTTTCGGTCAAAAATCATAATATATTATACACTAGTTTATACTAGTTTCGGTAAAAAATCAATTTAAACCGGGGACTATTCGAAATGATACGAGACTTCACATATATTTTATATATGCTAAGAGGGAAGGTTATGATGGAATTCCTTGAAAAAAAAATCATCTGAATATTAGATTCTATGAAACTTTTCGAAATGCAAGTTTCGGTCAAAAATCCTAGTATATTATACACTAGTTTCGGTCAAAAAAGCAAAATTTAATTGGGGACTATTTGAAATGATACGTGACTTTTTAGATCATTTATATATGTTAAGAGGGAAGGTTATGATGGAATTCCGTGCAAAAAAATCATCTGGAAACTAGATTCTATGAAAGTTTGCAAAATCGGAGACTGTTCGAAATGATACGAAACTTCACATTTCATTTATATATTTTACAAGGGAATGCAATGACGGAAGTCCATGCAAAAAATCATCTGAAAATTAGATTCTATGAAACTTTCCGAAATTCAAGTTTCAGTCAAAAATCATAGTATATTATACACTAATTTCGGTCAAAAAAACAAAATTTAATTAGGGACTATTTGAAATGATTTGAGACTTTTCAGATCATTTATATAAGTTAAGAGGAAAGGTTATGATGGAATTCCATGCAAAAAAATCATCTGAAAACTAAAATCTATGAAACTTTGCGAAATGCAAGTTTCGGTCAAAAAATTATAATATATTATACACTAGTTTATACTATTTTCGGTCAAAAAACAAGTTAAAATGGGGACTATTCAAAATGATACGAAACTTCACATAACATTTATATATTTTATGAGGGAAGGAAATGATGGAAGTCCATGCAAAAAATATCCAAAAATAAGATTCTATGAAACTTTTCGAAATGCATGTTTCGGGAAAAAATCATAATATACTATACACTAGTTTATACTAGTTTCAGTCAAAAATCAAATTTAATCGGGGACCATTAAAAATGATACGAGACTTCACATATCATTTATATATGCTAAGAGGGAAGGTTATGATGGAAGTCCATGTAAAAAAATCATCTGAAAATTAGATTCTATGACACTTTTTGAAATGCAAGTTTCTGTCAAAAATCATAGTATATTATACACTAGTTTCGGTCAAAAAACAAAATTTAATTGGGGACTATTTGAAATGATACGAGACTTTTCAGATCATTTATATATGTTAAGAGGGAAGGTTATGATGGAATTTCGTGCAAAAAATCATCTGAAAACTATATTCTATGAAACTTTGGAAATGCAAGTTTCAATAAAAAAATCGTAATATATTATACACTAGTTCATACTAGTTTCGGTCAAAAATAAAGTTAAATCGGGGACTGTTCGAAATTATACAAAACTTTACATATCATTTATATATTTTACAAGGGAATGCCATGATGGAAGTCCATGCTAAAAATCATCTGAAAATTAGACTCTAGGAAACTTTTTGAAATGCAAGTTTCGGTCAAAAATTATAATATATTATACACTAGTTTATACTAGTTTCGGTCAAAAATTAAATTAAATCGGGGACTGTTCTAAATGATACAAGACTTCACATATCATTTATATATGCTAAGAGGGAAGGTTATGATGGAAGTCCATGCAAAAAAATCATCTGAAAATTAGATTCTATGAAACTTCCCGAAATGCAAGTTTCAATAAAAAATCATAGTATATTATACACTAGTTTCGGTCAAAAAAACAAAATTTAATTAGGGACTATTTGAAATGATTCGAGACTTTTCAGATCATTTATATAAGTTAAGAGGGAAGGTTATGATGGAATTCCATGCAAAAAAATCATCTGAAAACTAAATTCTATGAAACTTTGCGAAATGCAAGTTTCGGTCAAAAAATCATAATATATTATACACTAGTTTATACTATTTTCGGTCAAAAAACAAGTTAAAACGGGGACTATTCAAAATGATACGAAACTTCACATATCATTTATATATTTTATGAGGGAAGGAAATGATGGAAGTCCATGCAAAAAATATCCAAAAATTAGATTCTATGAAACTTTTCGAAATGCATGTTTCGGGCAAAAATCATAATATACTATACACTAGTTTATACTAGTTTCAGTCAAAAATCAAATTTAATCGGGGACCATTCAAAATGATACGAGACTTCACATATCATTTATATATGCTAAGAGGGAAGGTTATGATGGAAGTCCATGTAAAAAAATCATCTGAAAATTAGATTCTATGACACTTTTTGAAATGCAAGTTTCTGTCAAAAATCATAGTATATTATACACTAGTTTCGGTCAAAAAATAAAATTTAATTGGGGAATATTTGAAATGATACGAGACTTTTCAGATCATTTATATATGTTAAGAGGGAAGGTTATGATGGAATTTCGTGCAAAAAATCATCTGAAAACTATATTCTATGAAACTTTGGAAATGCAAGTTTCAGTAAAAAAATCGTAATATGTTATACACTAGTTCATACTAGTTTCGGTCAAAAATCAAGTTAAATCGGGGACTGTTCAAAATAATACAAAACTTTACATATCATTTATATATTTTACAAGGGAATGCCATGATGGAAGTCCATGCTAAAAATCATCTGAAAATTAGACTCTATGAAACTTTTTGAAATGCATGTTTCGGTCAAAAATTATAATATATAATACACTAGTTTATACTAGTTTCGGTCCAAAATTAAATTAAATCGGGGACTGTTCTAAATGATACAAGACTTCACATATCATTTATATATTCTAAGAGGGAAGGTTATGATGGAAGTCCATGTAAAAAAATCATCTGAAAATTAGATTATATGACAATTTTCGAAATGCAAGTTTCTGTCAAAAATCATAGTATATTATACACTAGTTTCGGTCAAAAAAATAAAATTTAATTGGGGACTATTCGAAATGATACGAGACTTTTTAGATCATTTATATATGTTAAGAGGGAAGGTTATGATGGAAGTCCGTGCAAAAAAATCATCAGAAAACTAGATTGTATGAAACTTTGCGAAATGCAAGTTTTGGTTAAAAAATCATAATATATTATACACTAGTTTATACTATTTTCGGTAAAAAATATATTAAATCGGGGACTATTCGAAATGATATGAAACTTCACATATCATATATATATTTTATGAGGCAAGGCAATGATGAAAGTCCATGCAAAAAATCATCTAAAAATTAGATTCTCTGAAACTTTTCGAAATGCATGTTTCTGTCAAAAATCATAATATATTATACAATAGTTTATACTAGTTTCGGTCAAAAATCAAATTAAATCGGGGACTGTTCGAAATGATACGAGACTTCAAATATCATTTATATATGTTAAGAGGGAAGGTTATGCTGGATGTCCATGCAAGAAAATCATCTGAAAGTTAGATTCTATGAAACTTTTCGAAAAACAACTTTTGGTCAAAAATCATAATATATTATACACTAGTTTCTGTCAAAAAACAAAATTTAATTGGGAACTATTTGAAATGAAACACGACTTTTTAGATCATTTTATATGTTAAGAGGGAAGGTTATGATGGAAGTCCATAAAAAAAAAATCATCTGAAAACTAGATTCTATGAAACTTTGCGAAATGCAAGTTTCGATCAAAAAATCATAATATATTATACACTAGTTTAATACTATTTTCGGTCAAAAATTAAGTTAAATCGGGTACTGTTCGAAATGATACGAAACTTCACATATCATTTATATATTTTTCAAGGGAAGGCATTGAGGGAAGTCCATGCAAAAAATCATCTGAAAATTAGATTCTATGAAAACTTTTGAAATGCAATTTTCGGTCAAAAATCATAATATATTATACACTAGTTTATACTAGTTTCGGTAAAAAATCAATTTAAACCGGGGACTATTCGAAATGATACGAGACTTCACATATATTTTATACATGCTAAGAGGGAAGGTTATGATGGAATTCCTTGAAAAAAAAATCATCTGAATATTAGATTCTATGAAACTTTTCGAAATGCAAGTTTTGGTCAAAAATCCTAGTATATTATACACTAGTTTCGGTCAAAAAAGCAAAATTTAATTGGGGACTATTTGAAATGATACGAGACTTTTTAGATCATTTATATATGTTAAGAGGGAAGGTTATGATGGAATTCCGTGCAAAAAAATCATCTGGAAACTAGATTCTATTAAAGTTTGCGAAATCGGAGACTGTTCGAAATGATACGAAACTTCACATTTCATTTATATATTTTACAAGGGAATGCAATGACGGAAGTCCATGCAAAAAATCATCTGAAAATTAGATTCTATGAAACTTTTCGAAATGCAAGTTTCGGTCAAAAATCTTAATATATTATACACTAGTTTATACTAGTTTCGTTCAAAAATCAAATTCAATCGGGGACTGTTCGAAATTATACGAGACTTCACATATCATTTATATATGCTAAGTGGAAAGGTTATGATAGAAGTCCATGCAAAACAATCATCTGAAAATTAGATACTATGAAACTTTCGGTCAAAAATCATTGTATATTATACAATAGTTTCGGTCAAAAAAACAAAATTTAATTAGGGACTATTTGAAATGATACGTGACTTTTCATATCATTTATATATGTTAAAAAGGAAGGTTATGATGGAATTCCGTGCAAAAAAATAATCTGAAAACTAGATTCTATGAATGTTTGCGAAATGCAAGTTTCTGTAAAAAAATCATAATATATTATACATTAGTTTATACTATTTTCGGTCAAAAATCAAGTTAAATCGGGGACTATTCGAAATGATATGAAACTTCACATATCATTTATATATTTTATGAGGGAAGGAAATGATGGAAGTCCATGCAAAAAATCATCCAAAAATTAGATTCTATGAAACGTTTCGAAATGCATGTTTCGGTCAAAAATCATAATATATTATACACTAGTATATACGAGTTTCGGTCAAAAACCAAATTAAATTGGAGACTATTCAAAATGATACGAGACTTCACATATCATTTATATATGATAAGAGGGAAGGTTATGATGGAAGTCCATGCAAGAAAATCATCTGAAAATAAGATTCTATGAAACTCTTTGAAAAACAAGTTTCGGTCAAAAATCATAATATATATACACTAATTTCGGTAAAAAAAAATAAAATTTAATTGGGGACTATTTGAAATGATACGAGACTTTTTAGATCATTTATATATGTTAAGAGGGAAGGTTATGATGGAATTCCGTGCAAAAAAATCATCTGAAAACTAGATTCATTGAAACTTTCAAAATGCAAGTTTCGGTCAAAAAATCGTAATATATTATACACTATTTTATACTAGTTTCGGTCAATAATCATTTTAAATAAGGGACTGTTCGAAATGAGACGAAACTTCACATATAATTTATATATTTTACAAGGGAATGCAATGACGGAAGTCCATGTAAAAAATCATCTGAAAATTAGATTATATGAAACGTTTCGAAATGCAAGTTTCGGTCAAAAATCATAATATATTATACACTAGTTAATAATAGTTTCGGTCAAAAATCAAATTCAATGGGGGACTGCTCGAAATGATACGAGTCTTCACATATCATTTATATATGCTAAGTGGAAAGGTTATGATGGAAGTCCATGCAAAAAAAATCATCTGAAAGATAGATACTATGCAACTTTTCGAAATGCAAGTTTCGGTCAAAATTCATTGTATTTTATACACTAGATTCGGTCAAAAAAAATTTAATTAGGGACTATTTGAAATGATACATGACTTTTCAGATCATTTATATATGTTAAGACGGAAGGTTATGATGGAATTACGTACAAAAAAATCATCTGAAAACTAGATTCTATGAAAGTTTGCGAAATGCAAGTTTCAGTCAAAAAATCATAATATATTATACATTAGTTTATACTATTTTCGGTCTAAAATCAAGTTAAATCGGGGACTATTTAAAATGATACGAAACCTCACATATCATTTATATATTTTATGAGGGAAGGAAATGATGGAAGTCCATGCAAAAAGTAATTCGAAAATTAGATTCTATGAAACGTTTCGAAATGCATGTTTCGGTCAAAAATCATAATATATTATACACTAGTTCATACGAGTTTCGGTCAAAAACCAAATTAAATCGGGGACTGTTCAAAATGATACGAGACTTCACATATCATTTATATATGATAAGAGGGAAGGTTATGATGGAAGTCCATGTAAAAAAATCATCTGAAAATTAAATTCTATGAATCTTTTCGAAATGCAAGTTTCGGTCAACAATGATAATATATTATTATACACTAGTTTCGGTCAAAAAAATAAAATTTAATTGGGGACTATTTGAAATAATACGAGACTTTTCAGATCATTTATATATGTTAAGAGGGAGGGTTATGATGGAATTCCATGCAAAAAAATCATCTGAATACTAGATTCATTGAAACTTTGGAAATGCAAGTTTCGGTCAAAAAATCGTAATATACTATACACTAGTTTATACTAGTTTCGGTCAAAAATCAAGTTAAATCGGGGACTGTTCGAAATAATACGAAACTTTACATATCATTTATATATTTTACAAAGGAATACCATGACGGATGTCCATGCTAAAAATCATCTGAAAATTAGACTCTATGAAACTTTTTGAAATGCAAGTTTCGGTAAAAAATCATAATATATTATACACTAGTTTATACTAGTTTCGGTCAAAAATTAAATTAAATCGGGGACTGTTCTAAATGATACGAGACTTCATATATCATTTATATATGCTAAAAGGGAAGGTTATGATGGAAGTCCATGCAAAAAAATCATCTGAAAATTAGATTCTATGAAACTTTCCGAAATGTAAGTTTCGGTCAAAAATCATAGTATATTATACAATAGTTTCGATCAAAAAAACAAAATTTAATTAGGGACTATTTGAAATGACTCGATACTTTTCAGATCATTTATATATGTTAAGAGGAAAGGTTATGATGGAATTACGTACAAAAAAATCATCTGAAAACAAGATTCTATGAAAGTTTGCGAAATGCAAGTTTCAGTCAAAAAATCATTATATATTATACATTAGTTTATACTATTTTCTGTCAAAAATCAAGTTAAATCGGAGACTATTCGAAATGATACGAAACATCACATATCATTTATATATTTTAATAGGGAAGGAAATGATGGAAGTCCATGCAAAAAATCATTAGAAAATTAGATTCTATGAAACTTTTCGAAATGCATGTTTCGGTGAAAAATCATAATATATTATACACTATTTCATACGAGTTTCGGTCAAAAACCAAATTAAATCGGGGACTGTTCAAAATGATACGAGACTTCACAAATCATTTATATATGATACGAGGGAAGGTTATGATGGAAGTCCATGTAAAAAAAGTCATCTGAAAATTAAATTCTATGAAACTTTTCGAAATGCAAGTTTCGGTCAACAATGATAATATATTATTATACACTAGTTTCGGTCAAAAAAATAAAATTTAATTGCGGACTATTTAAAATGATACAAGGCTTTTCAGATCATTTATATATGTTAAGAGGGAAGGTTATGATGGAATTCCGTGCAAAAAAATCATCTGAAAACTAGATTCTATGAAAGTTTGCGAAATGCAAGTTTCTGTAAAAAAATCATAATATATTATATACTAGTTTATACTATTTTCGGTCAAAAATAAAGTTAAATCGGGGACTATTCGAAATGATACGAAACTTCACATATCATTTATATATTTTATGAGGGAATGCCATGATGGAAGTCCATGCAAAAAATCATCAGAAAATTAGATTCTATGAAACTTTTCGAAATGCATGTTTCGGTCAAAAATCATAATATATTATACACTAGTTTATACCTGTTTCGGTCAAAAACCAAATTAAATCGGAGACAATTCAAAATGATACGAGACTTCACATATCATTTATATATGATAAGAGGGAAGGTTATGATGGAAGTCCATGCAAGAAAATCATCTGAAAATAAGATTTTATGAAACTCTTCGAAAAACAAGTTTCGGTCAAAAATCATAATATATACACTAATTTCGGTAAAAAAAAATAAAATTTAAATTGGGAACTATTTGAAATGATACGAGACTTTTCAGGTCATTCATATATGTTAAGAGGGAAGATTATGATGGAAGTCCATGAAAAAAAATCATCTAAAAACTAGATTCTATGAAACTTTGCGAAATGCAAGTTTCGGTCAAAAAATCATAATATATTATACAGTAGTTTAATACTATTTTCGGTCAAAAATCAAGTTAAATCGGGAACTGTTCGAAATAATACGAAACTTTACATATCATTTATATATTTTACAAGGGAATGCCATGATGGAAGTCCATGAAAAAAATCATCTGAAAATTAGATTCTATGAAAATTTTCGAAATGCAAGTTTCGGTCAAAAATCATAATATATTATACACTAGTTTATACTAGTTTCGATAAAAAATCAAATTAAATCGGGGATTATTCGAAATGATACGAGACTTCACATATAATTTATATATGCTAAGAGGGAAGTTTATGATGGAATTCCCGGGAAAAAAAATCATCTGAAAATTAGATTCTATGAAACTTTTCGAAATGCAAGTTTCGGTCAAAAATCATAGTATATTATACACTAGTTTCGGTCAAAAAAACAAAATTTAATTGGGGACTATTTGAAATGATACGAGACTTTTTAGATCATTTATATATATTAAGAGGGAAGGTTATGATGGAATTCCGTGCAAAAAAATCATCTGAAAACTAGATTCATTGAAACTTTCAAAATGCAAGTTTCGGTCAAAAAATCGTAATATATTATACACTAGTTTATACTAGTTTCGGTCAATAATCAAGTTAAATCAGGGACTGTTCGAAATGATACGAAACTTCACATATCATTTATATATTTTACAAGGGAATGCAATGACGGAATTCCATGCAAAAAATCATCTGAAAATTAGATTCTATTAAACTTTTTGAAATGCAAGTTTCGGTCAAAAATCATAATATATTATACACTAGTTAATAATAGTTTCGGTCAAAAATCAAATTCAATGGGGGACTGCTCGAAATGATACGAGTCTTCACATATCATTTATATATGCTAAGTGGAAAGGTTATGATGGAAGTCAATGCAAAAAAATCATCTGAAAGTTAGATACTATGCAACTTTTCGAAATGCAAGTTTCGGTCAAAATTCATTGTATTTTATACACTAGATTTGGTTAAAAAAAAATTTAAATAGGGACTATTTGAAATGATACATGACTTTTCAGATCATTTATATATGTTAAGACGGAAGGTTATGATGGAATTACGTACAAAAAAATCATCTGAAAACTAGATTCTATGAAAGTTTGCGAAATGCAAGTTTCAGTCAAAAAATCATAATATATTATACATTAGTTTATACTATTTTCGGTCAAAAATCAAGTTAAATCGGGGACTATTCGAAATGATACGAAACCTCACATATCATTTATATATTTTATGAGGGAAGGAAATGATGGAAGTCCTTGCAAAAAGTCATTCGATAATTAGATTCTATGAAACTTTTCGAAATGCATGTTTCGGTCAAAAATCATAATATATTATACACTAGTTCATACGAGTTTTGGTCAAAAACAAAATTAAATCGGGGACTGTTTAAAATGATACGAGACTTCACATATCATTTATATATGATAAGAGGGAAGGTTATGATTGAAGTCCATGTTAAAAAATCATCTAAAAATTAAATTCTATGAATCTTTTCGAAATGCAAGTTTCGGTCAACAATGATAATATATTATTATACACTAGTTTCGGTCAAAAAAATAAAATTTAATTGGGCACTATTTGAAATGATACGAGACTTTTCAGATCATTTATATATGTTAAGAGGGAGGGTTATGATGGAATTCCATGCAAAAAAATCATCTGAATACTAGATTCATTGAAAATTTGGAAATGCAAGTTTCGGTCGAAAAATCGTAATATATTATACACTAGTTTATACTAGTTTCGGTCAAAAATCAAGTTAAATCGGGGACTTTTCGAAATTATACGAAACTTTACATATCATTTATATATTTTACAAGGGAATACCATGACGGATGTCCATGCTAAAAATCATCTGAAAATTAGACTCTATGAAACTTTTCGAAATGCAAGTTTCGGTAAAAAATCATAATATATTATACACTAGTTTATACAAGTATCGGTCAAAAATAAAATTAAATCGGGGACTGTTCTAAATGATACGAGAATTCACATATCATTTATATATGCTAAGAGGGAAGGTTATGATGGAAGTCCATGCAAAAAAATCATCTGAAAATTAGATTCTATGAAACTTTCCGAAATGCAAGTTTCGGTCAAAAATCATAGTATATTATACACTAGTTTCGGTCAAAAAAACAAAATTTAATTAGGGACTATTTGAAATGATTCGATACTTTTCAGATCATTTATATATGTTAAGAGGGAAGTTTCGGTCAAAAAATCATAATATATTATAGACTAGTTTATACTATTTTCGGTCAAAAAACAAATTAAAACGGGGACTATTCGAAATGATACGAAACTTCACATATCATTTATATATTTTATGAGGGAAGGCAATGATGGAAGTCCATGCAAAAAATATCCAAAAATTAGATTCTATGAAACTTTTCGAAATGCATATTTCGGGCAAAAATCATAATATACAATACACTAGTTTATACTAGTTTCGGTCAAAAATCAAATTTAATTGGGGACCGTTCAAAATGATACGAGACTTCACATATCATTTATATATGCTAAGAGGGAAGGTTATGATGGAAGTCCATGTAAAAAAATCATCTGAAAATTAGATTCTAGGACAGTTTTCGAAATGCATGTTTCGGTCAAAAATCAATATATATTATACACTAGTTTCGGTCAAAAATATAAAATTTAATTGGGGACTATTTGACAAGATACGAGACTTTTCAGATCATTTATATATGTTAAGAGGGAAGGTTATGATGGAATTCCGTGCAAAAAAATCATCTTAAAACTAGATTGTATGAAGCTTTGGAAATGCAAGTTTCGGTCAAAAAATCATAATATACTATACACTATCATTTATAAAGTTAAAACGGGGACTTTTCGAAACGATACAAAACTTCACATATCATTTATATATTTTATGAGGGAAGGCAATGATGGAAGTCCATGCAAAAAATATCCAAAAATTAGATTCTATGAAACTTTTCGAAATGCATGTTTCGGGCAAAAATCATAATATATTATACACTAGTTTATACTAGTTTCGGTCAAAAATCAAATTTAATCGGGGACCGTTCAAAATGATACGAGACTTCACATATCATTTATAAATGGAAAGATGGAAGGTTATGATGGAAGTCCATGTAAAAAAATCATCTGAAAATTAGATTCTATGACACTTTTCGAAATGCAAGTTTCAGTCAAAATTCATAATATACACTAGTTTCGGTTAAAAAAACAAAATTTAATTGGGGACTATTTGATATCATACGAGACTTTTTAGATCATTTATATATGTTAAGAGGGAAGGTTATGATGGAATTACGTGCAAAAAAATCATCTGAAAACTAGATTCATTGAAACTTTCAAAATGAAAGTTTCGGTCAAAAAATCGTAATATATTATACACTAGTTTATACTAGTTTCGGTCAATAATCAAGTTAAATCGGGGACTGTTCGAAATGATATGAAACTTCATATATCGTTTATATATTTTACAAGGGAAGGCAATGACGGAAGTCCATGCAAAAAATAATGTGAAAATTAGATTATATGAAACTTTTCGAAATGCAAGTATCGGTCAAAAATAATAATATATGAAATTTTTTGAAATGCAAGTTTCGGTCAAAAATCATAGTATATTATACACTAGTTTTGATCAAAAAAACAAAATTTTATTAGGGACTATTTGAAATGATACGTGTCTTTTCAGATCATTAATATATGTTTGGAAGGAAGATTATGATGGAATTTCGTGCAAAAAAATCATCTGAAAACTAGATTCTATGAAAGTTTACGAAATGCAAGTTTCGGTCAAAAAATCATAATATATTATACACTAGTTTATACTATTTTCGGTCAAAAATAAAATTAAAACGGGGACTGTTCGAAATGATACGAAACTTCACATATCATTTATATATGTTAAGAGGGAAGGTTATTAGGGAAGTCCATGCAAGAAAATCATCTGAAAATTAGATTCTATGAAAGTTTTCGAAATGCAAGTTTCGGTCAAAAATCATAATATATTATACACTAGTTTATACTAGTTTCGGTCAATAATCAAGTTAAATCGGGGACTGTTCGAAATGATACGAAACTTCAGACATCATTTATATATTTTACAACGGAAGGGAATGATTGAAGTGCATGCAAAAAATCATCTGAAAATTTGATTCTATGAAACTTTTCGAAATGCAAGTTTAGGTAAAAAATTATAATATATTATATGCTAGTTTCGGTCAAAAATATAAAATTTAATTGGGGACTATTTGAAATGATACGAGACTTTTCAGATCATTTATATATGTTAAGTGGGAAGGTTATGATGGAAGTCCATGCAACAAAATCATCTGAAAACTAGATTATATGAAACTTTGCGAAATGCAAGTTTCGGTCAAAAAATAATAATATATTATACACTAGTTTATACTAGTTTCAGTCAAAAATCAAGTTAAATCAGGGACTGTTCAAAATGATACGAAACTTCACATATCATTTATATATTTTACAAGGGAAGGCAATGATGGAAGTCCATGCAAAAAATAATCTGAAAATTAGATTCTAAGAAACTTTTCGAAATGCAACTTTCGGTCAAAAATCATTATATATTATACACTAGTTTATACTAGTTTCGGTCAAAAATCAAATTAAATAGGGGACTGTTTGAAATGATATGAGACTTCACATATCATTTATATATGCTAAGAGGGAAGGTTATGATGGAAGTCCTTGCGAAAAAAATCATCTGAAAATTAGATTCTATGAAAATTTGCGAAATGCAAGTTTCGGTCAAAAATCATAGTATATTATACACTAGTTTCGGTCAAAAAAACAAAATTTAATTGGGGACTATTTGAAATGATTCGACAATTTTTAGATCATTTATATATGTTAAGAGGGAAGGTTATGATGGAATTCCGTGCAAAAAAATCATCTTAAAACTAGATTCATTGAAACTTTCAAAATGCAAGTTTCGGTAATCAAATCGTAATATATTATACACTAGTTTATACTAGTTTCGGTCAATAATCAAGTTAAATCGGGGACTGTTAGAAATGATACGAAACTTCACATATCATTTATGTAGTTTACAAGGGAAGGCAATGACGGAAGTCCATGCATAAAATCATCTGAAAATTAGATTCTATGAAACCTTTCGAAATACAAGTTTGGATCAAAAATCATAGTATATTATACACTAGTTTATACTAGTTTCGGTCAAAAATCAAATTAAATCGGTGACTGTTCGAAATGATACGAGACTTTACATATCATTTATATATGCTAAGAGGGAAGGTTATGATGGAATTCCGTGCAAAAAAATCATCTGAAAACTAGATTCATTGAAACTTTCAAAATGCAAGTTTCGGTCAAAAAATCTTAATATATTATACACTAGTTTATACTAGTTTCGGTCAATAATCAAGTCAAATTGGGGACTGTTCGAAATGATACGAAACTTCACATATCATTTATATATTTTACAAGCGAAGGCAATGACGGAAGTCCATGCAAAAAATCATCTGAAAATTAGATTCTATGAAACTTTTCGAAATGCAAGTTTCGGTCAAAAATCATAATATATTATACACTAGTTTATACTAGTTTCGGTCAAAAATCAAATTAAATCGGGACTGTTCGAAATGATACGAGACTTCACATATCATTTATATATGCTAAGTGGGAAGGTTATGATGGAAGTCCATGCCAAAAAATCATCTGAAAATTAGATACTATGCAACTTTTCAAAATGCAAGTTTCGGTCAAAAATCATAGTATAATATACACTAGTTTCGGTCAAAAAACACAATTTAATTAGGGACTATATCAAATGATACGTGACATTTCAGATCATTTACATATGTTAAAAAGGAAGAATATGATGGAATTCCGTGTAAAAAAATCATATGAAAACTAGATTCTATGAAAGTTTGCGAAATGCAAGTTTCGGTCAAAAAATCATAATATATTATACACTAGTTTATACTAGTTTCGGTCAATAATCAAGTTAAATCGGGGACTGTTAGAAATGATACGAAACTTCACATATCATTTATGTAGTTTACAAGGGAAGGCAATGACGGAAGTCCATGCAAAAAATCATCTGAAAATTAGATTCTATGAAACTTTTCGAAATGCAAGTTTGGATCAAAAATCATAATTTATTATACACTAGTTTATACTAGTTTCGGTCAAAAATCAAATTAAATCGGGGACTGTTCGAAATGATACGAGACTTCACATATCATTTATATATGCAAAGAGGGAAGGGTATGATGGAAATCCTTGCAAAAAAAATCATCTGAAAATTAGATTCTATGAAACTTTTCGAAATGCAAGTTTCGGCCAAAAATCATTGTATATTATACACTAGTTTCGGTCAAAAAAACAAAATTTAATTGGGGACTATTTGAAAAGATTCGAGAATTTTTAGATCATTTATATATGTTAAGAGGGAAGGTTATGATGAAATTCCGTGCAAAAAAATCATCTGAAAACTAGATTCATTCAAACTTTAGAAATGCAAGTTTCGGTAAAAAAATCGTAATATATTATACACTAGTTTATACTAGTTTCGGATAATAATCAAGTTAAATCGGGGACTATTAGAAATGATACAAAACTTCACATATCATTTATGTAGTTTACAAGGGAAGTCAATGACGGAAGTCCATGCAAAAATTCATCTGAAAATTAGATTCTATGAATCTTTTCGAAATGCAAGTTTGGATCAAAAATCATAATATATTTTACACTAGTTTATACTAGTTTCGGTCAAAAATCAAATTAAATCGGGGACTGTTCGAAATGATACGAGACTTCACATAACATTTATATATGCTAAGAGGGAAGGTTATGATGGAAGTCCTTGCAAAAAAAAAATCATCTGAAAATTAGATTCTATGAATCTTTTCGAATTGTAAGTCTCGGTCAAAAATCATAGTATATTAAACACTAGTTTCGGTCAAAAAAACAAAATTTAATTGAGGATTATTTGAAATCATACGAGACTTTTTAGATCATTTATATATGTTAAGAGGGAAGGTTATGATGGAATTCCGTGTAAAAAAATCATCTGAAAACTAGATTCATTGAAACTTTCAAAATGCAAGTTTCGGTCAAAAATCGTAATATATTATACATTAGTTTATACTAGTTTCGGTGAATAATCAAGTTAAATTGGGGACTGTTCGAAATGATACGAAACTTCACATATCATTTATATATTTTACAAGGGAAGGCAATGACGGAAGTCCATGCAAAAAATCATCTGAAAATTAGATTCTATGAAAATTTTCGAAATGTAAGTTTCGGTCAAAAATCATATTATAATATACACTAGTTTCGGTCAAAAATCACAATTTAAATAGGGACTATTTGAAATGATACGTGACATTTTAGATCATTTACATATGTTAAGAAGGAAGAATATGATGGAATTCCGTGTAAAAAAATCATCTGAAAACTAGATTCTATGAAAGTTTGCGAAATGCAAGTTTCGGTCAAAAAATCATAATATATTATACACTAGTTTATACTAGTTTCGGTCAATAATCAAGTTAAATCGGGGACTGTTAGAAATGATACGAAACTTCACATATCATTTATGTAGTTTACAAGGGAAGGCAATGACGGAAGTCCATGCAAAAAATCATCTGAAAATTAGATTCTATGAAACTTTTAGAAATGCAAGTTTGGATCAAAAATCATAATATATTATTCACTTGTTTATACTAGTTTCGGTCAAAAATCAAATTAAATCGGGGACTGTTCGAAATGATACGAGACTTCACATATCATTTATATATGCTAAGAGGGAAGGGTATGATGGAATTCCTTGCAAAACAAATCATCTGAAAATTAGATTCTATGAAACTTTTCGAAATGCAAGTTCAATTCGGCAAAAAATCATAGTATACTATACACTAGTTTCGGTCAAAAAAACAAAATTTAATTGGGGACTATTTGAAATGATTCGAGAATTTTTAGATCATTTATATATGTTGTAGATGTTAAGAATTGGCAGAATTTTTGACAAACAAGAAGTTATGAACTTAGTTCAGGATGTCACACCAGATGTTATGACATTGACAAACAAAGTAAAAGTTAATGAACTTAGGTCAAGACATCAGGATGTCACACCAGATGTTGTGACATCGCAAACCTGCTATCTGACTTAAATGATGCGTAACAGAAGTGAGTAAATTCAGGAGAAATTATCTGGAATTAATTGTAGAAAGATAAGCACTCCAAGGCGCATCTTTAGGAAGCTTAGTTATCTGATTTCAGTGTAACAGAATAACTAACTCACCTTGATTCAAGGAGACAACAAACTAACTCACCTTAACTCAAGGAGATGAATGTGGGATTTATCAAAGTCTGGATAATTTGCCAGCTCATTAAGTTTTGTTTAAGATTTCAAGTGTTTAAACATCTGGTTCGACATCACGTATCTGATCCCAGAATTTCAATTGGCATCAGAGCAGGCACCCTGCCTGTATAACTGGGTGAGATCTAGGGACTGCAAATTTTGGGAACATGGACAGAGATGTATGATCTGTGAATCGACCACCTATCTTGGATGGATCCAACTATGATTACTGGAAGCCAAGAATGATAGCATTCTTGAAATCTCTTGATAGCAGGGCTTGGAAAGCAGTTAACAAAGGATGGGAGCACCCTGTCCAAGACAATAAGGATGTGGCAAAAGTGATGAAACCTGAAGAAGAGTGGAGCAAGGAGGAAGAAGAGTCAGCACTTGGAAATTCCAAAGCCTTAAATGCCTTATTCAATGGCATTGACAGGAACATATTTAGGCTTGTGCATCACTGTGAGATGGCCAAGGATGTTTGGGACACTCTCAAAACTACTCATGAAGGAACATCAAAGGTGAAGATGTCAAGACTTCAACTTCTCACCACCAAGTTTGAGAACTTGAGGATGAAGGAAGATGAGACCATTCATGAGTTTTACATGAACATCCTGGAAATTGCTAATACTTCTGGTGCCTTGGGAGAGAAGATGAGTGATGAAAAGTTGGTAAGGAAGATTCTCAGATCATTGCCAAAGAGGTTTGACATGAAGGTTACTGCCATAGAAGAAGCTCAGGACATCTGCACAATGAAGGTTGAGGAGCTCATTGGTTCCCTTCAAACCTTTGAGATGGGAATGAATGATACAATTGTGAAAAAAACAAAAGCATAGCCTTGGTCTCAAACACTGATAAAGAAGAAGAAAGTCATGAAGCAGGCTCTGAGGACAACTTATCAGAATCAATTGCTATGCTTGGAAGACAATTTAACAAAATTCTCAAAAGAATGGAAAACAGGCCCAGACAAAGTGGAAGAAACTCAACCTCTGAGAATAAAAGACCTTATGACTCTAATAGAAAGTCAAACTATGATGAGAAGACTAACCAAGGAAAAGGGATCCAATGTCATGGATGTGAAGGGTATGGACACATTAGAAGTGAATGCCCAACCTACCTAAAGAAGCAAAAGAAAGGTCTCTCTGTGTCCTGGTCAGATGAAGACTCAGGTAGTGAGTCAGAAGAAGAATCTGCAAAGCACATCACTGCTCTAGCTGGAGTATGTGAAACTGAAGAGGGATCCAGTGATGAGGATTTGACATTTGAAGAGCTTGAAGCATCTTACAGGATGCAGTGTAAAAGGAGCACTGAAGTATGCATGGAAAATAAACAGCAGAAGAAGCAGATTGAGGAATTAAAGGCTGAAAAGGCAAGTCATCTAGAGATCATTAACACTTTGAAAAGTGAAGTCAGCCTACTCAACTCCAAAATGGAGCATATGTCCAAATCTGTCAGAATGCTGAACAGTGGCTCAAACACACTGGATGCCATTCTCAACAACAACAAGCACTCAGGGGATAGGACTGGGCTGGGATTTAATAAAGCTCAAAACTTTGAGGCTAGCACCAGCCAATCAACTCCAAATCCCATGAAGTTAAACAAGATGTTCAAGCAGATGTCTCAACATCATTACAAAAACATGATGAAAAAGAAATATCAAAGATGGAGATGTCATCACTGTGGAAGGTTTGGTCACATCAAACCTTTTTGCTACGAGCTGCATGGATACCCCAATCAGAGTTCCCAGCACCCTCCTAAGAAGAAGATAGAGGTCACCAAGAAAATTTGGATACCTAAAGCTAGTCTTTATGCTGATCAAAGCTACCAGTACATGCCTAAGAACAAGGTCACCAGGCAACCTTGGAACTCTAGAGATGGACACTACCCAGGGCAGATGCATCAAAGGAAACCTCACAACAGGCACAAATGGTCCAAGCAGGTTGTTGCCTCTATAGCTCACACATCTCTCAGAGTATCTGCTAAGGAAGACTGGTATTTTGACAGTGGTTGCTCAAGGCACATGACTGGACTGAAGAATCTGTTAGTGGACTTAAAGTCACACTCATCCAGCTATGTAACCTTTGGAGATGGAGCAAAAGGGGAAATCAAGGGAGTTGGTACCCTGGACTGCTCAGGTGTACCAAGTCTAGATGATGTGCTGTTGGTAAAAGGATTAACTGCTAACTTTATCAGCATAAGTCAGTTATGTGACCAAGGTTACAGTGTCAACTTCACCAAATCTGATTGCATAGTTTCTGATAAAGAACAGAAAGTGATCATGAGAGGAGCCAGATCAAAAGATAACTGCTATATGTGGGAACCCCAAGATTTCAGCCTCACATCTACTTGTTCCTTAGCCAAAGAAGAAGAAGTGAAGCTGTGGCATCAAAGACTGGGCCATCTCCATCTCAGAGGAATAAAGAAGATCATATCTATGGAGGCTGTAAGAGGGATCCCAAGACTTAAGATTGATGAAAGTAAAGTATGTGGTGAATGTCAAATAGGCAAGCAAACCAAGATGTCACACCCAAAGCTCCAACATCTGACAACTTCCAAAGTCTTGGAATTATTGCATATGGACCTTATGGGACCAATGCAGGTAGAGAGTCTTGGTGGAAAAAGATATGCCTATGTGGTTGTTGATGACTTCTCAAGATATACCTGGATAAGCTTCATCAAAGAAAAGTCTGATGTGTTTGATGTATTTAAAGATCTGTGCCATAGAATCCAAAGAGAAAAAGAAAGCTGTGTGGTCAGAATAAGAAATGATCACGGAAAGGAGTTTGAGAATAAAAAATTCTCAGACTTCTGTTCTTCAGAAGGGATCAACCATGAGTATTCTTCTCCCATCACCCCTCAACAGAATGGGATTGTTGAAAGGAAAAACAGAACTAATCAGGAGTCAGCTAGAGCCATGATTCATGCCAAGAAGTTACCCCTGTATTTTTGGGCTGAAGCTATGAACACATCATGCTACATCCATAATAGAGTCACACTAAGAAAGGGAACTTTATCCACCATCTATGAAGTCTGGAAGGGTAGAAAACCTACAGTCAAGTACTTTCATGTATTTGGAAGTAAGTGCTACATTCTGGCTGATAGGGATCAAAGAAGGAAGATGGACCCTAAGAGTGATGAAGGGATATTTCTTGGATACTCCATAAATATCAGAGCTTACAGAGTATTTAACTCCAGAACCAAGGTTATAATGGAGTCAATAAATGTGATCATTGATGATGCCTATGCAAAGACAGATGTTGCTGATGATGTTGGAACATCTGCTGACAATCAAACTGAAGTTGAAATAGAAAGTGATAATCTTGACTTCACTTTAACTAAGGCAAGGTCAGAGCAATCCAACAAACCTCCCTCCATCAGAATCCAGAAAGAGCATCCTAAAGATCTGATAATTGGTGATCCCAACAGTGGTGTCATCACTAGATCAAGAGAGATGATTTCAGGCTCCTGCTTTGTTTCAAAGATAGAACCTAAGAACATCGAGGAAGCTCTGAATGATGAGTACTGGATCTCTGCTATGCAGGAAGAATTAAGCCAGTTTACAAGGAATGAAGTATGGGATCTTGTTCCTAGGCCTGATGACATTAATGTGATTAGCACTAAGTGGGTGTACAAAAACAAGTCTAATGAGCAGGGAGTAGTTACAAAAAACAAGGCTAGGCTTGTAGCCCAAGGATATACACAAATTGAAGGGTTAGATTTTGATGAAACTTTTGCACCAGTAGCAAGACTTGAATCCATCAGACTACTCCTAGGGATTGCTTGCATCCTAAAGTTCAAGCTATTTCAGATGGATGTTAAAAGTGCCTTCCTAAATGGGTACCTTAATGAGGAAGTATATGTGGAGCAACCAAAGGGATTTGTTGATCCAAGCTGTCTAGACCATGTATATAAGCTGAGGAAGGCTCTGTATGGTCTAAAGCAAGCTCCCAGAGCATGGTATGAAAGAATGACCACTTTTCTCACTAAACATGGATACAGGAAAGGAGGAATAGACAAAACCCTGTTTGTAAAGGATGAATAGGGAAAGGTTATGATTGCTCAGATATATGTGGATGACATAGTGTTTGGTGGGATGTCAGATAAGATGGTTAAACATTTTGTTACTCAAATGGAGTCTGAGTTTGAAATGAGTCTAGTGGGAGAACTAACCTACTTCCTTGGACTGCAAATCAAACAAATGGAGGACTCTATGTTCATATCCCAAAGCAAGTATGCAAAGAACACTGTCAAGAAGTTTGGGATGGACAATGCAAGTCACAAGAGAACACCTGCCCCCACTCATTTAAAACTGACAAAGGATGACAAAGGCGAGAGTGTGGACCAAAGCTTGTACAGAAGCATGATTGGAAGTCTACTATATCTTACAGCTAGAAGACCAGATATAGCTTTTGCAGTAGGTGTGTGTGCAAGGTATCAAGCTGAACCACAAGTGAGCCATCTAAACCAGGTTAAGAGGATCTTGAAATATGTAAATGGTACATGTGACTATGGCATAATGTACTCTCATGGTTGTGAACCAATTCTCACTGGATTTTGTGATGCTGACTGGGTTGGAAGTGCTGATGATAGAAAGAGTACATCAGGAGGATGCTTATTTCTAGGGAACAATTTAATTTCTTGGTTCAGTAAGAAACAAAATTGTGTGTCCTTATCCACTGTTGAAGCTGAATATATTGCAGCTGGTAGCAGTTGTTCACAGCTGGTATGGATGAAACAAATGCTCACAGAATACAATGTCCCACAAGATGTCATGACATTGTACTGTGACAATTTAAGTACTATTAATATTTCCAAAAATCCTATCCAACACAGTAGGACTAAGCACATAGATATCAGACATCATTTCATCAGAGACCTTGTGGAAGAGAAGGTGATCACATTAGAGCATGTAGCCACAGAGCTGCAATTAGCTGACATATTTACTAAGGCTTTGGATGCTACCCAATTTGAAAACCTAAGGGGTAAATTTGGAATCTGCATATGTGAAATATAGCAGTTATGGAGAAGTGCCAGCATGTCTCATGACATCGTGTGGCATGATCACCAGATGGCAGCACTAGTCTGGGCAATAACTGTTTGTATTCCAATCTTAAAAATTCCAATAGCAACGGATTCTATAAATGTACAAACGTGCTTTCAACTCCTCACATCCTCACTAGCTCCACTAAACGTTTTGCATGCTACAGCTGAATCTCTAAACTCATCAAAATCTATCAAACCCTTACACATTTCCACTACAATCGAAACAATGTCTCAACATCAAAACCCTAACTCCATTGATGAGGGTCTCAATCAAGAAGACGTGGTGAATGCCACTCCAATATCTATAGTACCAATGGATGCTACTCCTATAAATGAGATCAGAGGAAGCATTCTTATTGCTCAAAAACCCAGGACTCCCCATGCAAGAAGACCTAAGGAGCCAGTCTTCAGCAAAAGCAAGGGAACTCCTTCTTCTTCCAGAACCCCCAAAGCCTCTGCTTATGTAGACGCATCAATCAAACAGCTTGTAAATAGGATCCTTTATGAACAAAGAGTTGTGCCTGGGGTGTCTGTTCCCCTGAACAGTATGCCTGCTCCACAAGATGAACCAAGCAGCCAAGCTGAAGAAGACATACCTGCTTCACAGGATGTCCCAAACAATGCTGAAACATCTGAGGGCCAGGACAAAGTCCCAAGTGATGATGATAAAGCTACTGATGATAAAGCTACTGATGATAAAGCTACTGATGATAAAGCTACTGATGATCAAGCTCCTAATGATCAAGCTGCTGAGAAAGAGGCTTTTCAATCTCCACCAGTTGAAAATATGGATGATGACTCTGACACAGAGATCATAGCTTCTGTTAATCCCAGCATAGCCAAGAGGCTTAGGGCTAGGAAGGATAAGAAGCCAGCTGCTCATGCAACTCCTGAGAAGAGACAGTTAACTCCCAAGAAGGACAAGGTCAAATTTGCCTTTGGACCTACAAAGCAATGGAGTAAAGTAAGCACCCAGAAGAGGAAGGATACAACTCCATCTGACTCTGATGTTGAGGAGGATGTCCCAACATCCCAACCCAGGAAGAAGCCAGCACCTCCTAGGACTGCCACTGCTGTTCCTGAAGCACCCCTGGACAATGTGTCCTTCCACCATGTCTCCAGTGTAAGCAAGTGGAAGTATGTCTATCAAAGAAGGGCGGCTTTGGAAAGAGAGCTGGGTAGCAATGCTTTGGAGTGCACTGAGGTAATAGATTTAATCTCCAATGCTGGTTTATTCAAAACTGTCTCCAACTTTTCTCCTTGTTATGAACTACTGGTAAAAGAATTCATAGTTAATCTACAAGAAGGGTGTGCTGATGGGAAATCTGAGGATTTCAGGAAGGTATATGTCAGGGGGAGATGTGTTGATTTTTCTCCTAGGGTGATAAATCAGTACCTGGGGAGAGAATCAGATGGGCCAAATGAGCTGGGAAAAACTGACAATCAAGTCTCTAAAATAATCACTGCCAACCAGGTCAAGTCATGGCCAGTCAAAGGCAAACTATCTGTCAGCCTGTTAACCAGAAAGTATGCTATGCTGCACAGGATTGGAACAGTCAAATGGGTCCCCACCAACCACACCTCATCTCTAGCTACTGGGCTTGGGAGGTTTATCTATGCTGTAGGCACCCAAACCAAGTTGGACTATGGGGCATATATATTTGACCAGACTCTAAAGCATGCAGGAACCTCAGCAATCAAGCTTCCAATAGCCTTTCCCTTACTGCTTTGTGGAGTAATTCTCAACCAATATCCAGGCATCCTTACTGATAAGGATTCTATCTGTAAGAGGGAAAGTCCACTGTCCTTTCACTACAAACTATTTCTGGGCCATCATGCTGCAGATGTTGAAGCTCCAAGTGGGACATCTGCTGGACCATCTATTGTCAAGACTCCTATATCCAAGGCAGCCCTAATTGCAGAGCTCAAGACAACTTGCAAAGAGCTGGATGAAAGGAAGAAAAAGCTTGAGAACATAATTCAAAGACTAGAGCTGGAGGAAGTTGCTGGAAATGTGGATGGATCTGATGCTGAGTCTGAGGATTCAGAGGATACAAAGTATGCTGAGTCTGAGTGAAGCTGGTTGTGGTGGAAAATGTATTGCCTGTTCTGCATTATAATTTTGCTTTGTATTTCTGTTTTTTCCTGTAATGGTTGGCCCCTAATTTCTGTCTAACAAGGGGGAGAAGTGTACTGAACAATGCCTGTTGCTGTTAATGCCTGTTTGATGAACAATGCTGATGTTAATTTCTGTCTTCTGAACTAAGTTATTTTTGAATGTTCATTGGTATATCAAAGTCTGTTGAACAAGTCATAGCAGTATACATACAGGTTTGAGGGGGAGCAAATTATTAGCTCTCACATGATTCAACAGAACTCCACTGCTCTCTGACAAAACCAGAAGATTGTGTTAGCCAAAAATTAGCCAAAGGGGGAGTTTGTAGATGTTAAGAATTGGCAGAATTTTTGACAAACAAGAAGTTATGAACTTAGTTCAGGATGTCACACCAGATGTTGTGACATTGACAAACAAAGTAAAAGTTAATGAACTTAGGTCAAGACATCAGGATGTCACACCAAATGTTGTGACATCGCAAACCTGCTATCTGACTTAAATATTGCGTAGCAGAAGTGAGTAAATTCAGGAGAAATTATCTGGAATTAATTGTAGAAAGATAAGCACTCCAAGGCGCATCTTTAGGAAGCTTAGTTATCTGATTTCAGTGTAACAGAATAACTAACTCACCTTGATTCAAGGAGACAACAAACTAACTCACCTTAACTCAAGGAGATGAATGTGGGATTTATCAAAGTCTGGATAATTTGCAAAAAGCCCACAAACCAAGCATCTATTTAAGGAACTGAAACACTCAAGAAAAGGCACGAATTTTAGAAGACTGTAAAGGGTGTTTTGTGAAGCTGGTTATTTTAAGCAGGTTTTAATTGTTTGTCACTTTATGAGCTTTTAAGCAAAAAGTGAATTGTGTCTTGATTGAAACTTTTAAGTAAGACCAAGCTGTTGTGTTTGAAGTGTGACTTCAATTTTATTAATCATTGTAAAGATCACTGTGTGATTGAGGGGGAGTGAGTAGGTACTCATATCTAAGTTGAGTCTTAGGTAGAAATTTCCTTGGGTAGATATTAAGTGAAGGATTAAACTGGTTGGTTTAACTCCATAATTAATATTACTTATATTAGATTTCCTTCCTGGCTTGGTAGCCCCCAGATGTAAGTGTGGAGATACACTGAACTGGGTTAACAATTTCCTGTGTTATTTAATTTACCAGCTCATTAAGTTTTGTTTAAGATTTCAAGTGTTTAAACATCTGGTTCGACATCACGTATCTAATCCCATAATTTCATATGTTAAGAGGGAAGGTTATGATGAAATTCCGTGCAAAAAAATCATCTGAAAACTAGATTCATTGAAACTTTAGAAATGCAAGTTTCGGTAAAAAAATCGTAATATATTATACACTAGTTTATACTAGTTTCGGTTAATAATCAAGTTAAATCGGGGACTATTAGAAATGATATGAAACTTCACATATCATTTATGAAGTTTACAAGGGAAGGCAATGACAGAAGTCCATGAAAAAAATCATCTGAAAATTAGATTCTATGAATCTTTTCGAAATGCAAGTTTGGATCAAAAATCATAATATATTTTACCCTAGTTTATACTAGTTTCGGTCAAAAATCAAATTAAATCGGGGACTGTTCGAAATGATACGAGACTTCACATAAAATTTATATATGCTAAGAGGGAAGGTTATGATGGAAGTCCTTGCAAAAAAAAATCATCTGAAAATTAGTATATTATACACTAGTTTCGGTCAAAAAAACAAAATTTAATTAAGGACTATTTCAAATCATACGAGACTTTTTAGATCATTTATATATGTTAAGAAGGAAGGTTATGATGGAATTCCGTGTAAAAAAATCATCTGAAAACTAGATTCATTGAAACTATTAAAATGCAAGTTTCGGTCAAAAAATCGTAATATATTATACACTAGTTTCAGTCAATAATCAAGTTAAATTGGGAACTGTTCGAAATGATACGAAACTTCACATATCATTTATATATTTTACAAGGGACAGCAATGACGGAAGTCCATGCAAAAAATCATCTGAAAATTAGATTCTATGAAAATTTTTGAAATGTAAGTTTCGGTCAAAAATCATAATATAGTATACTCTAGTTTATAATAGTTTCGGTCAAAAATCAAATTAAATCGGGGACTGTTCGAAATCATACAAGACTTCACATATCATTTATATATGCTAAGTGGGAAGGTTATGATTGGAGCCCATGCAAAAAAATCATCTGAAAATTAGATACTATACAACTTTTCGAAATGCAAGTTTCGGTCAAAAATCATAGTATAATATACACTAGTTTCGGTCAAAAAAAAAAATTTAATTAGGGACTATTTGAAATGATACGTGACATTTCAGATCATTTATATATGTTAAGAAGGAAGATTATGATGGAATTCCGTACAAAAAAAATCATCTGAAAACTAGATTCTATGAAAGTTTGCGAAATAAAAGTTTCGGTCAAAAAATCATAATATATTATACACTAGTTTATACTATTTTCGGTCAATAATCAAGTTAAATCGGGGACTGTTCGAAATGATACGAAACATCAGAAATCATTTATATATTTTACAAGGGAAGGCAAAGAGGGAAGTCCATGCAAAAAATCATCTGAAAATTAGATTCTATGAAACTTTTCGAAATGCAAGTTTCGGTCAAATATTATAATATATTATACACTAGTTTCGGTCAAAAATATAAATTTTAATTGGGGACTATTTGAAATGATACGAGACTTTTCAGATCATTTATATATGTTAAGAGGGAAGGTTATGATGGAAGTCCATGCAACAAAATCATCTGAAAACTAGATTATATGAAACTTTGCGAAATGCAAGTTTCGGTCAAAAAATTATAATATATTATACACTAGTTTATACTAGTTTCGGTCAAAAATCAAGTTAAATAAGGGACTGTTCGAAATGATACGAAACTTAACATATCATTTATATATTTTACAATGGAAGGCAATGATGGAAGTCCATGCAAAAAATCATCTGAAAATTAGATTCTAAGAAACTTTTCGAAATGCAACTTTTCGAAAATTATAATATATTATACACTAGTTTATACTAATTTCGGTCAAAATTCAAATTAAATCGGGGACTGTTTGAAATGACACGAGACTTCACATATAATTTATATATGCTAAGAGGGAAGGGTATGATGGAAGTCCTTAAAAAAAAAAGCTGAAAATTAGATTTTATGAAACTTTTCGAAATGCAAGTTTCGGTCAAAAATCATACTATATTATACATTAGTTTCGGTCAAAAAAATAAAATTTAATTGGGGACTATTTGAAATGATTCGAGAATTTTTAGATCATTTATGTATGTTAATAGAGAAAGTTATAATGGAATTCCGTGCAAAAAAATCATCTGAAAACTAGATTCATTGAAAATTTCAAAATGCAAGTTTCGGTAAATAAATCGTAATATATTATACACTAGTTTATATTAGTTTCGGTCAATAATCAAGTTAAATCGGGGACTGTTAGAAATGATACGAAACTTCACATATCATTTATGTAGTTTACAAGGGAAGGCAATGACGGAAGTCCATGCAAAAAATCATCTGAAAATTAGATTCTATGAAACTTTTCGAAATGCAAGTTTGGATCAAAAATCATATTATATTATACACTAGTTTATACTAGTTTCGGTCAAAAATCAAATTAAATCGGGGACTGTTCGAAATGATACGAGACTTCACATATCATTTATATATGCTAAGAGGGAAGGTTATGATGGAAGACCTTGCAAAAAAACAAATCATCTGAAAATTAGATTCTATGAAACTTTTCGAAATGCAAGTTTCGGTCAAATATCATAGTATATTATACACTAGTTTCGGTCAAAAAAACAAAATTTAATTGAGGACTATTTGAAATCATATGAGAATTTTTAGATCATTTATATATGTTAAGAGGGAAGGCTATGGTGGAATTCCGTGCAAAAAAATCATCTGAAAACTAGATTCATTGAAACTTTCAAAATGCATGTTTCGGTCAAAAAATCGTAATATATTATACACTAATTTATACTAGTTTCGGTCAATAATCAAGTTAAATTGGGGATTGTTCGAAATGATACGAAACTTCACATATCATTTATGTATTTTACAATGGAAGGCAATGACGGAAGACCATGCAAAAATCATCTGAAAATTAGATTCAATGAAACTTTTCGAAATGCAAGTTTCGGTCAAAAATCATAATATATTATACACTAGTTTATACTAGTTTCTGTCAAAAATCAAACTAAATCGGGGACTATTCGAAATGATACGAGACTTCACATATCATTTATATATGCTAAGTGGGAAGGTTATGATGGAAGTCCATGCAAAAAAATCATCTGAAAATTAGATACTATGCAACTTTTCGAAATGCAAGTTTTAGTCAAAAATCATAGTATATTATACACTAGTTTCGGTCAAAAAAATAAAATTTTATTAGGGACTATTTGAAATGATACGTGATTTTTCAGATCATTAATATATGTTAGGAAGGAAGATTATGATGGAATTCCGTGCAAAAAAATCATCTGAAAACTAGATTCTATGAAAGTTTGCGAAATGCAAGTTTCGGTCAAAAAATCATAATATATTATACACTAGTTTATACTATTTTCGGTCAAAAATAAAATTAAAACGGAGACTGTTCAAAATGATACGAAACATCAGAAATCATTTATATATTTTACAAGGGAAGGCAATGAGGGAGGTCCATGCAAAAAATCATCTGAAAATTAGATTCTATGAAACTTTTCGAAATGCAAGTTTCGGTCAAATATTATAATATATTATACACTAGTTTCGGTCAAAAATATAAATTTTAATTGGGGACTATTTGAAATGATACGAGACTTTTCAGATCATTTATATATGTTAAGAGGGAAGGTTATGATGGAAGTCCATGCAACAAAATCATCTGAAAACTAGATTATATGAAACTTTGCGAAATGCAAGTTTCGGTCAAAAAATTATAATATATTATACACTAGTTTATACTAGTTTCGGTCAAAAATCAAGTTAAATAAGGGACTGCTCGAAATGATACGAAACTTAACATATCATTTATATATTTTACAATGAAAGGCAATGATGGAAGTCCATGCAAAAAATCATCTGAAAATTAGATTCTAAGAAACTTTTCGAAATGCAACTTTTCGAAAATTATAATATATTATACACTAGTTTATACTAATTTCGGTCAAAATTCAAATTAAATCGGGGACTGTTTGAAATGACACGAGACTTCACATATAATTTATATATGCTAAGAGGGAAGGGTATGATGGAAGTCCTTCAAAAAAAAAAAAGCTGAAAATTAGATTTTATGAAACTTTTCGAAATGCAAGTTTCGGTCAAAAATCATACTATATTATACATTAGTTTCGGTCAAAAAAATAAAATTTAATTGGGGACTATTTGAAATGATTCGAGAATTTTTAGATCATTTATATATGTTAAGAGGGAAAGTTATAATGGAATTCCGTGCAAAAAAATCATTTGAAAACTAGATTCATTGAAAATTTCAAAATGCAAGTTTCGGTAAATAAATCGTAATATATTATACACTAGTTTATACTAGTTTCGGTCAATAATCAAGTTAAATCGGGGACTGTTAGAAATGATACGAAACTTCACATATCATTTATGTAGTTTACAAGGGAAGGCAATGACGGAAGTTCATGCAAAAAATCATCTGAAAATTAGATTCTATGAAACTTTTCGAAATGCAAGTTTGGATCAAAAATCATATTATATTATACACTAGTTTATACTAGTTTCGGTCAAAAATCAAATTAAATCGGGGACTGTTCGAAATGATACGAGACTTCACATATCATTTATATATGCTAAGAGGGAAGGTTATGATGGAAGACCTTGCAAAAAAACAAATCATCTGAAAATTAGATTCTATGAAACTTTTCGAAATGCAAGTTTCGGTCAAAAATCATAGTATATTATACACTAGTTTCGGTCAAAAAAACAAAATTAAATTGAGGACTATTTGAAATCATATGAGAATTTTTAGATCATTTATATATGTTAAGACGGAAGGTTATGGTGGAATTCCGTGCAAAAAAATCATCTGAAAACTAGATTCATTGAAACTTTCAAAATGCATGTTTCGGTCAAAAAATCGTAATATATTATACACTAGTTTATACTAGTTTCGGTCAATAATCAAGTTAAATTGGGGATTGTTCGAAATGATACGAAACTTCACATATCATTTATGTATTTTACAAGGGAAGGCAATGACGGAAGTCCATGCAAAAATCATCTGAAAATTAGATTCAATGAAACTTTTCGAAATGCAAGTTTCGGTCAAAAATCATAATATATTATACACTAGTTTATACTAGTTTCAGTCAAAAATCAAACTAAATCGGGGACTATTCGAAATGATACGAGACTTCACATATCATTTATATATGCTAAGTGGGAAGGTTATGATGGAAGTCCATGCAAAAAAATCATCTGAAAATTAGATACTATGCAACTTTTCGAAATGCAAGTTTCAGTCAAAAATCATAGTATATTATACACTAGTTTCGGTCAAAAAAATAAAATTTTATTAGGGACTATTTGAAATGATACGTGATTTTTCAGATCATTAATATATGTTAGGAAGGAAGATTATGATGGAATTCCGTGCAAAAAAATCATCTGAAAACTAGATTCTATGAAAGTTTGCGAAATGCAAGTTTCGGTCAAAAAATCATAATATATTATACACTAGTTTATACTATTTTCGGTCAAAAATAAAATTAAAACGGAGACTGTTCAAAATGATACGAGACTTCACATATCATTTATATATGTTAAAAGGGAAGGTTATGATGGAAGTCCATGCAAGAATATCATCTGAAATTTAGATTCTATGAAAGTTTTCGAAATGCAAGTTTCAGTCAAAAATCATAATATATTATACACTAGTTTATACTAGTTTCGGTCAATAATCAAGTTAAATCGGAGACTGTTTGAAATGATACGAAACTTCAGACATCATTTATATATTTTACAACAGAAGGCAATGATTGAAGTGCATGCATAAAATCATCTGAAAATTAGATTCTATGAAACTTTTCGAAATGCAAGTTTCGGAAAAAAATTATAATATATTATACACTAGTTTCGGTCAAAAATATAAAATTTAATTGGGGACTATTTGAAATGATACGAGACTTTTCAGATCATTTATATATGTTAAGAGGGAAGGTTATGATGGAAATCCATGCAACAAAATCATCTGAAAACTAGATTATATGAAACTTTGCGAAATGCAAGTTTCGGTCAAAAAATCATAATATATTATACACTAGTTTATACTAGTTTCAGTCAAAAATCAATTTAAATCAGGGACTTTTCAAAATGATACGAAACTACACGTATCATTTATATATTTTACAAGGGAAGGCAATGATGGAAGTTCATGCAAAAAATCATCTGAAAATTAGATTCTAAGAAACTTTTCAAAATGCAACTTTCGGTTAAAAATCATAATATATTATACACTAGTTTATACTAGTTTCGGTCAAAAATCAAATTAAATCGCGGACTGTTCGAAATGATACGAGACTTCACATATCATTTATATATGCTAAGTGGGAAGGTTATGATGGAAGTCCATGCAAAAAAATCATCTGAAAATTAGATACTATGCAACTTTTCGAAATGCAAGTTTCGGTCAAAAATCATAGTATAATATACACTAGTTTCGGTCAAAAAAACAAAATTTAATTAGGGACTATTTGAAATGATACGTGACATTTCAGATCATTTATATATGTTAAGAAGGAAGATTATGATGGAATTCCATGCAAAAAAATCATCTGAAAACTAGATTCTATGAAAGTTTGCGAAATGCAAGTTTCGGTCAAAACATCATAATATATTATACACTAGTTTATACATTTTTCGGTCAATAATCAAGTTAAATCGGGGACTGTTCGAAATGATACGAAACATCAGACATCATTTATATATTTTACAAGGGAAGGCAATGAGGGAAGTCCATGCTAAAAATCATCTGAAAATTAGATTCTATGAAACTTTTCGAAATATAAGTTTCGGTCAAAAAATCATAATATATTATACACTAGTTTATACTAGTTTCGGTCAAAAATCAAGTTTAACCAGGGACTGTTCGAAATGATACGAAACTTAACATATTATTTATATATTTTACAAGGGAAGGCAATGATTGAAGTCCATGCAAAAAATCATCTGAAAATTAGATTCTAAGAAACTTTTTGAAATGCAACTTTCGGCCAAAAGTCATAATATATTATACACTAGTTTATACTAATTTCGGTCAAAAATCAAATTAAATCGGGGACTGTTTGAAATGATACGAGACTTCACATATCATTTATATATGCTAAGAGGGAAGGGTATGATGGAAGTCCTTGCAAAAAATAATCTTCTGAAAATTAGATTTAATGAAAATTTTCGAAATGCAAGTTTCGGTCAAAAATCATACTATATTATACACTAGTTTCGGTCAAAAAAACAAAATTTAATTGGGGACTATTTGAAATGATTTGAGAATTTTTAGATCATTTATATATGTTAAGAGGGCTGGTTATAATGGAATTCCGTGCAAAAAAATCATCTGAAAACTAGATTCATTGAAACTTTCAAAATGCAAGTTTCGGTAAAAAAATCGTAATATATTATACACTAGTTTATACTAGTTTCGGTCAATAATCAAGTTAAATCGGGGACTGTTAGAATTGATACGAAACTTCACATATCATTTATGTTGTTTACAAGGGAAGGCAATGACGAAAGATCATGCAAAAAATCATCTGAAAATTAGATTCTATGAAACTTTTCGAAATGCAAGTTTGGATCAAAAATCATAATATATTATACACTAGTTTATACTAGTTTCGGTCAAAAATCAAATTAAATCGGAGACTGTTCGAAATGATACGAGACTTCACATTTCATTTATATATGCTAAGAGGGAAGGTTATGATGGAAATCCTTGCAAAAAACAAATCATCTGAAAATTAGATTCTATGAAACTTTTCGAAATGCAAGTTTTGGTCAAAAATCATAGTATATTATACACTAGTTTCGGTCAAAAAAACAAAATTTAATTGAGGACTATTTGAAATCATAGGAGACTTTTTAGATCATTTATATATGTTAAGAGGGAAGGTTATGGTGGAATTCCGTGCAAAAAAATCATCTGAAAACTAGATTCATTGAAACTTTAAAAATGCAAGTTTCGGTCAAAAAATCGTAATATATTATACACTAGTTTATACAAGTTTCGGTCAATAATCAAGTTAAATTGGGGACTGTTCGAAATGATACGAAACTTCACATATCATTTATATATTTTACAAGGGAAGGCAATGACGGAAGTCCATGCAAAAAATCATCTGAAAATTAGATTCAATGAAACTTTTCGAAATATAAGTTTCGGTAAAATAAATAAATATATTATACACTAGTTTATAGTAGTTTCTGTCAAAAATCAAATTAAATCGGGGACTGTTCGAAATGATACGATACTTCACATATCATTTATATATGCTAATGGGAAGGTTATGATGGAAGTCCATGCAAAAAAATCATCTGAAAATTAGATACTATGCAACTTTTCGAAATGCAAGTTTCAATCAAATATCATAGTATATTATACTCTAGTTTCGGTCAAAAAACAAAATTTTATTAGGGACTATTTGAAATGATACGTGACTTTTCAGATCATTAATATATGTTAGGAAGTAAGATCATGATGGAATTCGGGGACCGTTCAAAATGATCAAATTTAATCGGGGACCGTTCAAAATGATACGAGACTTCACATATCATTTATATATGTTAAGAGGGAAGGTTATGAGTGAATTCCATGTAAAAAAATCATCTGAAAATTAGATTCTATGACAGTTTTCGAAATGCAAGTTTCGGTCAAAAATCATAATATATTATACACTAGTTTCGGTCAAAAAAATAAAATTTAATTGGGGACTATTTGAAATGATATGAGACTTTTCAGATCATTTATATATGTTAAGAGGGAAGGTTATGATGGAAGTCCGTGCAAAAAAATCATCTGGAAACTAGATTCTATGAAACTTTGCTAAATGCAAGTTTCGGTCAAAAAATCATAATATATTATACACTAGTTTTATACTATTTTCGGTCTAAAATATAGTTAAATTGGGGACTGTTCGAAATGATACGAAATTTCACATATCATTTATATATTTTATGAGGGAAGGCAATGATGAAAGTCCATGCAAAAAATCATCCAAAAATTAGATTCTATGAAACTTTTCGAAATGCATGTTTCGGTCCAAAATCATAATATATTATACACTAGTATATACTAGTTTCGGTCAAAAATCATATTCAATCGGGGACTGCTCGAAATGATACGAGACTTCACATATCATTTATATATGCTAAGAGGGAAGGTTATGATGGAAGTCCATGCATAAAAATCATCTGAAAATTAGATTCTATGAAACTTTTCGAAATGCAAGTTTCGGTCAAAAATCATAGTATATTGTACACTAGTTTCAGTCAAAAAAATAAATTTAATTGGGGAATATTTGAAATGATTCGAGACTTTTCATATCATTTATATATGTTAAGAGGGAAGGTTATGATAGAATTGCGTGCAAAAAAAACATCTGAAAACTAGATCCTATGAAACTTTGCGAAATGCAAGTTTCGGTCAAAAAATCATAATATATTATACACTAGTTTATACTATTTTCGGTAAAAAAAAGTTAAATCGGGGACTATTCGAAATGATACGAAACTTCACATATCATTTATATATTTTATGAGGGAAAACAATGATGGAAGTCCATGCAAAAAATATCCGAAAATTAGATTCTATGAAACTTTTCGAAATGCATGTTTCGGGCAAAAATCATAATATATTATACACTAGTTTATACTTGTTTCGGTCAAAAATCAAATTAAATCGGGGTCTGTTCAAAACGATACGAGAATTCACATATCATTTATATATGTTAAGAGGGAAAGTTATGATGGAAGTCCATGTAAAAAAATCATCTGAAAATTAGATTCTATGACACTTTTCGAAAGGCAAGTTTCGGTCAAAAATCATAATATATTATACAGTAGTTTCAGTAAAAAAAAAATTTAATTGGGGACTATTTGAAATGATACGAGACTTTTCAGATCATTTATATATGTTAAGAGGGAAGGTTATGATGGAAGTCCGTACAAAAAAATCATCTGAAAACTAGATTCTATGAAACTTTGCGAAATTCAAGTTTCGGTCAAAAAATTATAATATATTATACACTAGTTTATACTATTTTCGGTCAAAAATATAGTTAAATCGGGGACTATTCAAAATGATACGAAACCTCACATATCATTTATATATTTTATGAGGGAAGGAAATGATGAAAGTGCATGCCTAAAATCATTCGAAAATTAGATTCTATGAAACGTTTTGAAATGCATGTTTCGGTCAAAAATCATAATATATTATACACTAGTTTATACTAGTTTCGGTAAAAAATCAAATTAAATCGTGGACTATTAGAAATGATACGAGACTTCACATATAATTTATATATGCTAAGAGGGAAGGTTATGATGGAATTCTTTGGAAACAAAATCATCTGAAAATTAGATTCTATGAAACTTTTCGAAATGCAAGTTTCGGTCAATAATCATAGTATATTATACACTAGTTTCGGTCAAAAAAGCAAAATTTAATTGGGGACTATTTGAAATGATACATGACTTTTTAGATCATTTATATATGTTAAGAGGGAAGGTTATGATGGAATTTCGTGCAAAAAAATCATCTGAAAACTAGAATCTATGAAAGTTTGCGAATTGCAAGTTTCTGTCAAAAAATAATAATATATTATACACTAGTTTATACTATTTTCGGTCAAAAATAAAGTTAAATCGGGGACTATTCGAAATGATACGAAACTTCACATATCATTTATATATTTTATGAGGGAAGGAAATGATGGAAGTCCATGCAAAAAATCATCTGAAAATTAGATTCTATGAAACTTTTCGAAATGCATGTTTCGTTCAAAAATCATAATATATTATACACTAGTTTATACTAGTTTCAGTCAAAAATCAAATTAAATCGGGGACTGCTCGAAATGATACGAGACTTCACATATCATTTATATAATTTAAGAGGGAAGGTTATGATGGAAGTCCATGTAAAAAAATCATCTGAAAATTAGATCCTATGAAACTTTTCGAAATGTAAGTTTCAGTAAAAAATCTTAATATATTATACACTAATTTCGGTAAAAAAATAAATTTAATTGGGGACTATTAGAATTGATACGAGACTTTTCAGATCATTTATATATGTTAAGAGGGAAGGTTATAATGGAATTCTGTGCAAAAAAATCATCTGAAAACTAGATTCATTGAAACTTTCTAAATGAAAGTTTCGGTCAAAAAATCGTAATATATTATACACTAGTTTATACTAGTTTCGGTCAATAATCAAGTTAAATTGGGGACTGTTCGAAATGACGGAAGTCCATGCAAAAAATATCTGAAAATTAAATTATGTGAAACTTTTCGAAATGCAAGTTTTGGTCAAAAATAATAATATATTATACACTAGTTTATACTAGTTTCAGTCAAAAATCAAATTAAATCAGGGACTGTTCGAAATGATACGAGACTTCAGACATCATTTATATATTTTACAACAGAAGGCAAAGATTGAAGTGCATGCAAAAAATCATCTGAAAATTAGATTCTATGAAACTTTTCGAAATGCAAGTTTCGGTCAAAAATTATAATATATAATACACTAGTTTCGGTCAAAAATATAAAATTTAATTGGGGACTATTTGAAATGATACGAGACTTTTCAGATCATTTATATATGTTAAGAGGGAAGGTTATGATGGAAGTCCATGCAACAAAATCATCTGAAAACTAGATTATATGAAACTTTGCGAAATGCAAGTTTCGGTCAAAAAATCATAATATATTATACACTAGTTTATACTAGTTTCGGTCAATAATCAAGTTAAATCAGGGACTGTTAGAAGTGATACGAAACATCACATATCATTTATGTAGTTTACAAGGGAAGGCAATGATGGAAGTCCATGCAAAAAATAGATTCTATGAAACTTTTCGAAATGCAAGTTTGGATCAAAAATTATAATATATTATACACTAGTTTATACTAGTTTCGGTCAAAATTCAAATTAAATCGGGGACTGTTCGAAATGATACGAGACTTCACATATGATTTATATATGCTAAGAGGGAAGGTTATGATGGAAGTCCTTGCAAAAAAATCACCTGAAAATTAGATACTATGCGACTTTTCGAAATGCAAGTTTGGATCAAAAATCATAATATATTATACACTAGTTTATACTAGTTTCGGTCAAAATTCAAATTAAATCGGGGACTGTTCGAAATGATACGAGACTTCACATATCATTTATATATGTTAAGAGGGAAGGTTATGATGGAAGTCCATGCAACAAAATCATCTGAAAACTAGATTATATGAAACTTTGCGAAATGCAAGTTTCGGTCAAAAAATCATAATATATTATACACTAGTTTATACTAGTTTCGGTCAAAAATCAAGTTAAATCAGGGACTGTTCGAAATGATACGAAACTTCAAATATCATTTTTATATTTTACAAGGGAAGGCAATGATGGAAGTCCATGCAAAAAATCATCTGAAAATTAGATTCTAAGAAACTTTTCGAAATGCAACTTTCGGTCAAAAATCATAATATATTATACACTAGTTTATACTAGTTTCGGTCAAAAATCAAATTAAATCGGGGACTATTTGAATTGATACGAGACTTCACATATCATTTATATATGCTAAGAGGGAAGGGTCTGATGGAAGTCCTTGCAAAACAAAATCATCTGAAAATTAGATTTTATGAAACTTTTTCCAAATGCAAGTTTCGGTCAAAAATCATAGTATATTATACAATAGTTTCGGTCAAAAAAACAAAATTTAATTGGGGACTATTTGAAATGATTCGAGAATTTTTAGATCATTTATATATGTTAAGAGGGAAGGTAATGATGGAATTATATGCAAAAAAATCATCTGAAAACTAGATTCATTGAAACTTTCAAAATGCAAGATTCGGTAAAAAATCGTAATATATTATACACTAGTTTATACTAGTTTCGGTCAATAATCAAGTTAAATCGGGGACTGTTAGAAGTGTTACGAAACTTCACATATCATTTATGTAGTTTATAAGGGAAGGCAATGATGGATGTCCATGCAAAAAATAGATTCTATGAAACTTTTCGAAATGCAAGTTTGGATCAAAAATCATAATATATTATACACTAGTTTATACTAGTTTCGGTCAAAATTCAAATTAAATCGGGGACTGTTCGAAATGATACGAGACTTCACATATCATTTATATATGCTAAGAGGGAAGGTTATGATGGAAGTCCTTGCAAAAAATCATCTGAAAATTAGATACTATGCGACTTTTCGAAATGCAAGTTTCGGTCAAACTAGATTCATTGAAACTTTCAAAATGCAAGATTCGGTAAAAAAATCGTAATATATTATACACTAGTCTATACTAGTTTCGGTCAATAATCAAGTTAAATCGGGGACTGTTAGAAGTGTTACGAAACTTCACATATCATTTATGTAGTTTACAAGGGAAGGCAATGATGGATGTCCATGCAAAAAATAGATTCTATGAAACTTTTCGAAATGCAAGTTTGGATCAAAAATCATAATATATTATACACTAGTTTATACTAGTTTCGGTCAAAATTCAAATTAAATCGGGGACTGTTTGAAATGATACGAGACTTCACATATCATTTATATATGCTAAGAGGGAAGGTTATGATGGAAGTCCTTGCAAAAAATCATCTGAAAATTAGATACTATGCGACTTTTCGAAATGCAAGTTTCGGTCAAACTAGATTCATTGAAACTTTCAAAATGCAAGATTCGGTAAAAAAATCGTAATATATTATACACTAGTTTATACTAGTTTCGGTGAATAATCAATTTAAATCGGGGACTGTTAGAAGTGATACGAAACTTCACATATCATTTAGGTAGTTTACAAGGGAAGGCAATGATGGAAGTCCATGCAAAAAATAGATTCTATGAAACTTTTCGAAATGCAAGTTTGGATCAAAAATCATAATATATTATACACTAGTTTATACTAGTTTCGGTCAAAATTCAAATTAAATCGGGGACTGTTCGAAATGATACGAGACTTCACATATCATTTATATATGCTAAGAGGGAAGGTTATGATGGAAGTCCATGCAAAAAAATCATCTGAAAATTAGATACTATGAGAGTTTTCGAAATGCAAGTTTCGGTCAAAAATCATAGTATAATATACACTAGTTTCGGTTAAAAAAACACAATTTAATTAGGGGCTATTTGAAATGATACGTGACATTTCAGATCATTTATATATGTTAAGAAGGAAGATTATAATGGAATTCCGTGCAAAAAAATCATCTGAAAACTAGATTCTATGAAAGGTTGCGAAATGCAAGTTTCGGTCAAAAAATCATAATATATTTTACACTAGTTTATACTATTTTGGGTCAATAATCAAGTTAAATCGGGGACTGTTCGAAATGATACGAAACTCCTGACATCATTTATATATTTTACAAAGGAAGGCAACGACGAAAGTCCATGCAAAAAATCATCTGAAAATTAGATTCTATGAAACTTTTCGAAATGCAAGTTTCGGTCAAAAATTATAATATATTATACACTAGTTTCGGTCAAAAATAAAAATTTTAATTGGGGACTATTTGAAATGATACGAGACTTTTCAGATCATTTATAAATGTTAAGAGGGAAGGTTATGATGGAAGTCCATGAAACAAAATCATCTGAAAACGAATTATATGAAACTTTGCGAAATGCAAGTTTCGGTCAAAAAATCATAATATATTATACACTAGTTTATACTAGTTTCGGTCAAAAATCAAGTTAAATCGGGGACTGTTCGAAATGATACGAGACTTCATATATCATTTATATATGCTAAGTGGGAAGGTTATGATGGAAGTCCATGCAAAAAAATCATCTGAAAATTAGATACTATGCAACTTTTTGAAATGCAAGTTTCGGTCAAAAATCATAGTATAATATACACTAGTTTCGTCAAAAAAACACAATTTAATTAGGGACTATTTGAAATGATACGTGACATTTCAGATCATTTATATATGTTAAGAAGGACGATTATGATGGAATTCCGTGCAAAAAAATCATCTGAAAACTATATTCTATGAAAGTTTGCGAAATGCAAGTTTCGGTCAAAAACACATAATATATTATACACTAGTTTATACTATTTTCGGTCAATAATCAAGTTCAATCGGGGACTATTCGAAATGATACGAAACTTCAGACATCATTTATATATTTTACAAGGGAAGGCAATGACGAAAGTCCATGCAAAAAATCATCTCAAAATTAGATTCTATGAAACTTTTCGAAATGCAAGTTTCGGTCAAAAATTATAATATATTATACACTAGTTTCAGTCAAACATATAAATTTTAATTGGGGACTATTTGAAATGATACGAGACTTTTCAGATCATTTATATATGTTAAGAGGGAAGGTTATGATGGAAGTCCATGCAACAAAATCATCTGAAAACTAGATTATATGAAACTTTGCGAAATGCAAGTTTCGGTCAAAAAATCATAATATATTATACACTAATTTATACTAATTTCGGTCAAAAATCAAGTTAAATCAGGGACTGTTCGAAAAGATACGAAACTTCACATATCATTTATATATTTTACAAGGGAAGGCAATGATGGAAGTCCATGCAAAAAACCATCTGAAAATTAGATTCTAAGAAACTTTTCGAAATGCAACTTTCGGTCAAAAATCCTAGTATATTATACACTAGTTTATACTAGTTTCGGTCAAAAATCAAATTAAATCGGGGACTATTTGAAATGATACGAGACTTCACGTATCATTTATATATGCTAAGAGGGAAGGGTATGATGGAAGTACTTGCAAAACAAAATCATCTGAAAATTAGATTTTATGAAACTTTTCGAAATGCAAGTTTCGGTCAAAAATCATAGTATATTATACACTAGTTTCGGTCAAAAAAACAAAATTTAATTGGGGACTATTTCAAATCATACGATACTTTTTAGATCATTTATATATGTTAAGAGGGAAGGTTATGATGGAATTCCGTGCAAAAAAATCATTTGAAAACTAGATTCATTGAAACTTTCAAAATGCAAGTTTCGGTCAAAAAATCGTAATATATTATACACTAGTTTATACTAGTTTCGGTCAATAATCAAGTTAAATTGGGGACTGTTCGAAATGATACGAAACTTCACATATCATTTATATATTTTACAAGGGAAGGCAATGATGGAAGTCCATGCAAAAAATCATCTGAAAATTAGATTCTATGAAACTTTTCGAAATGCTAGTTTCGGTCAAAAATCATAATATATTATACACTTGTTTATACTAGTTTCAGTCAAAAATAAAATTTAAATCGGGGACTATTCGAAATGATACGAGACTTCACATATCATTGATATATGTTAAGTGGGAAGATTATGATGAAAGTCCATGTAAACAAATCATCTGAAAATTAGATACTATGCAACTTTTCGAAATGCAAGTTTCGGTCCAAAATCATAGTATAATATACACTAGTTTCGGTCAAAAAAACACAATTTAATTAGGTACTATTTGAAATGATACATGACATTTCAGATCAGTTATATATGTTAAGAAGGAAGATTATGATGGAATTCCGTGCAAAAAAATCATCTGAAAACTAGATTCTATGAAAGGTTGCGAAATGCAGGTTTCGGTCAAAAAATACTAATATATTATACACTAGTTTATACTATTTTCGGTCAATAATCAAGTTAAATCGGGGACTGTTAGAAATGATACGAAACTTCACATATCATTTATTTAGTTTACAATGGAGGACAATAATGGAATTCCATGCAAAAAATCATCTGGAAATTAGATTCTATGAAACTTTTCGAAATGCAAGTTTGGATCAAAAATCATAATATATTATACACTAGTTTATACTAGTTTCGGTCAAAAATCAAATTAAATCGGGAACTGTTCGAAATGATACGAGACTTCACATATCATTTATATATTCTAAGAGGGAAGGTTATGATGGAAGTCCTTGCAAAAAAAAATATTTGAAAATTAGATTCTATGAAATTTTTCAAAATGCAAGTTTCGGTTAAAAATCATAGTATATTATACACTAGTTTCGATCAAAAAAACAAAATTTAATTGAGGACTTTTTGAAATCATACGAGACTTTTTAGATCATTTATATATGTTAAGAGGGAAGGTTATGATGGAATTTCGTGCAAAAAAATCATCTAAAAACTAGATACATTGAAACTTTAAAAATGCAAGTTTCGGTCAAAAAATCGTAATATATTATACACTAGTTTATACTAGTTTCGGTCAATAATCAAGTTAAATTGGGGACTGTTCGAAATGATACGAAACTTCACATATCTTTTATGTAGTTTACAAGGGAAGGCAATGACAGAAGTCCATGCAAAAAATCATTTGAAAATAAGATTCTATGAAACTTTTCGAAATGCAAGTTTCGGTCAAAAATCATAATATATTATACACTAGTCTATACTAGTTTCGGTCAAAAATCAAATTAAATAGGGGACTGTTCGAAATGATACGAGACTTCACATATCATTTATATATGCTAAGTGGGAAGGTTATGATGGAAGTCCATGCAAAAAAATCATCTGAAAATTAGATACTATGCAACTTTTCAAAATGCAAGTTTCGGTCAAAAATCATAGTATAATATACACTAGTTTTGGTCAAAAAAAACACAATTTAATTAGGGACTATCTGAAATGATACGTGACATTTGAAAAATCATTTGAAAACTAGATTCTATGAAAGTTTGCGAAATGCAAGTTTCGGTCAAAAAATCATAATATATTATACACTAGTTTATACTATTTTCGGTCAATAATCAAGTTCAATCGGGGACTGTTCGAAATGATACGAAACTTCAGACATCATTTATATATTTTACAAGGGAAGGCAATGACGGAAGTCCATGCAAAAAATCATTTGAAAATTAGATTCTATGAAACTTTTCGAAATGCAAGTTTCGGTCAAAAATTATAATATATTATACACTAGTTTCGGTGAAAAATATAAATTTTAATTGGGGACTATTTGAATTGATACGAAACTTTTCTGATCATTTATATATGTTAAGAGGGAAGGTTATGATGGAAGTCCATGCAACAAAATCATCTGAAAACTAGATTATATGAAACTTTGCGAAATTCAAGTTTCGGTCAAAAAATCATAATATATCATACACTAGTTTATACTAGTTTCGGTCAAAAATCAAGTTAAATCAGGGACTGTTCGAAAAGATACGAAACTTCACATATCATTTATATATATTTACAAGGGAAGGCAATGATGGAAGTCCATGTAAAAAATCATCTGAAAATTAGATTCTATGAAACATTTCGAAATGCAAGTTTCGGTCAAAAATCATAATATATTATACACTAGTTTATACTAGTTTCGGTCAAAAATCAAATTAAAACGGGGACTATTTAAAATGATACGAGACTTCACATATCATTTATATATGCTAAGAGGGAAGGGTATGATGGAAGTCCTTGCAAAACAAAATCATCTGAAAATTAGATTTTATGAAACTTTTCGAAATGCATGTTTCGGTCAAAAATCATAGTATATTATACACTAGTTTCGGTCAAAAAAACAAAATTTAATTGGGGACTATATGAAATGATTCGAGAATTTTTAGATCATTTATATATGTTAAGAGGGAAGGTTATGATGGAATTCCATGCAAAAAAAAAACTGAAAACTATATTCATTGAAACTTTCAAAATGCAAGATTCGGTACAAAAATCGTAATATATTATACACTAGTTTATACTAGTTTCGGTCAATAATCAAGTTAAATCGGGGACTGTTAGAAGTGTTACGAAACATCACATATCATTTATGTAGTTTACAAGGGAAGGCAATGATGGATGTCCATGCAAAAAATAGATTCTATGAAACTTTTCGAAATGCAAGTTTGGATCAAAAATCATAATATATTATACACTAGTTTATACTAGTTTCGGTCAAAAATCAAATTAAATCGGGGACTGTTCGAAATGATACGAGACTTCACATATCATTTATATATATGCTAAGAGGGAAGGTTATGATGGAAGTCCTTGTAAAAAAAATCATCTGAAAATTAGATTCTATGAATCTTTTCGAAATGCAAGTTTCGGTAAAAAATCATAGAACATTATACATTAGTTTCGGTAAAAAAACAAAATTTAATTGAGGACTATTTGAAATCATATGAGACTTTTTAGATCATTTATATATGTTAAGAGGGAAGGTTATGATGGAATTCCGTGCAAAAAAATCATCTGAAAACTAGATTCATTGAAACTATCAAAATGCAAGTTTCGGTCAAAAAATCGTAATATATTATACACTAGTTTATACTATTTTCGGTCAAAAATATAGGTAAATCGGGGACTATTAGAAATGATACCAAACTTCACATATCATTTATAAATTTTACGTGGGAAGGCAATGATGAAAGTTCATGCAAAAAATAATCCAAAAATTAGATTCTATGAAACTTTTCGAAATGCATGTTTCAGTCAAAAATCATAATATATTATACACTAATTTCTACTAGTTTCGCTCAAAAATCAAATTAAATCGGGGACTATTCGAAATGATACGAGACTTCACATGCAAGAAAATCATCTGAAAATTAGATTCTATGAAACTTTTCGAAATGACAGTTTCGGTCAAAAATCATAATATATTATACACTAGTTTCGGTCAAAAATACAAAATTTAATTGGGGACTATTTGAAATGAAACAAGACTTTTTAGATCATTTATATATGTTAATTTGGAAGGTTATGATGGAAGTCCATGAAAAAAATCATCTGAAAACTAGATTCTATGAAACTTTGCGAAATGCAAGTTTCGGTCAAAAACTCATAATATATTAAACACTAGTTTAATACTATTTTCGGTCAAAAATCAAGTTAAATCGGGGAGTGTTCGAAATGATACGAAACTTCACATATCATTTATATATTTTACAAGGGATGGCAATGATGGAAGTCCATGCAAAAAATAATCTGAAAATTAGATTCTTTGAAACTTTTCGAAATGAAAGTTTCGGTTAAAAATCATAATATATTATACACTAGTTTATACTAGTTTCGGTCAATAATCAAGTTAAATCGCGGACTGTTCGAAATGATACGAAACTTCACATATCATTTATATATTTTACAAGGGAAGGGAATGACGGAAGTCCATGCAAAAAATCATCTGAAAATTAGATTCTAAGAAACTTTTCGAAAAGCAAGTTTCAGTCAAAAATCATAATATATTATACACTAGTTTATACTAGTTTCGATCAAAAATCAAATTAAATCGGGGACTGTTTGAAATGATACGAAACTTAACATATCATTTATATATGTTAAGAGGGAAGGTTATGATGGAAGTCCTTGCAAAAAAAAACATCTGAAAATTAGATTCTATGAAACTTTTCGAAATACAAGTTTCGGTAAAAAATCATAGTATATTATACACTAGTTTCGGTCAAAAAAACAAAATTTAATTGGGGACTATTTGAAATGATTCGGGACTTTTTAGATCTTTTATATATGTTAAGTGGGAAGGTTATGATGGAATTCCGTGCAAAAAAATCATCTGAAAACTAGATTCATTGAAACTTTCAAAATGCAAGTTTCGGTCAAAAAATCGTAATATATTATACACTAGTTTATACTAGTTTCTTTCATTAATCAAGTTAAATCGGGGACTGTTCGAAATGATACGACACTTCACATATAATTTATAAAGTTTACAAGGGAAGGCAATGACGGAAGTCCATGCAAGGCAATGACGGAAGTCCATGCAAAAAATCATCTGAAAATTAGAATCTATGAAACCTTTCGAAATGCAAGTTTGGATCAAAAATCATAATATATTATACACTAGTTTTTACTAGTTTCAGTCAAAAATCAAATTAAATCGGGGACTGTTTGAAATGATACGAGACTTCACATAACATTTATATATGCTAGGAGGGAAGGTTATGGTGGAAGTCCTTGCAAAAAAAAATCATCTGAAAATTAGATTCTATGAATCTTTTCGAAATGCAAGATTCGGTCAAAAATCATAGTATATTATACACTAGTTTCGGTCAAAAAAACAAAATTTAATTGAGGAATATTTTAAATCATACGAGACTTTTTAGATCATTTATATATATTATAAGGGAAGGTTATGATGGAATTCCGTGCAAAAAAATCATCTGAAAACTAGATTCATTGAAACTTTCAAAATGAAAGTTTCGGTCAAAAAATCGTAATATATTATACACTAGTTTATACTAGTTTTGGTCAATAATCAAGTTAAATTGGGGACTGTTCGAAATGATACAAAACTTCACATATCATTTATATATTTTACAAGGGAAGGCAATGACGGAAGTCCATGCAAAAAATCATCAGAAAATTAGATTCTATGAAACTTTTCGAAATGCAAGTTTCGGTCAAAAATCATAATATATTATACACTAGTTTATACTAGTTTCGGTCAAAAATCAAATTAAATAGGGGACTGTTCGAAATTATACGAGACTTCACATATCTTTTATGAATGCTAAGTGGGAAGGTTATGATGAAAGTCCATGCAAAAAAATCATCTGAAAATTAGATACTATGCAACTTTTCAAAATGCAAGTTTCGGTAAAAAATCATAGTATAATATACACTAGTTTCGGTCAAAAAAACACAATTTAATTAGGGACTATTTGAAATGATACGTGACTTTTCAGATCATTTATATATGTTAAAAAGGAAGAATATATGGAATTCCATGCAAAAAAATCATCTGAAAGATAGATTCTATGAAAGTTTGCGAAAAGCAAGTTTCGGTCAAAAAATCATAATATATTATACACTAGTTTATACTAGTTTCGGTCAATAATCAAGTTAAATCGGGGACTGTTCGAAATGATACGAAACTTCAGACTTCATTTATATATTTTACAAGGGAAGGCAATGACGAAAGACCATGCAAAAAATCATCTGAAAATTAGATTCTATGAAACATTTCGAAATGCAAGTTTCGGTCAAAAATCAAAATATATTATACACAAGTTTCGGTCAAAAAAATAATATTTAATTGGGGACTATTTGAAATGATACGAGACTTTTCAGATCATTTATATATGTTAAGAGGGAAGGTTATGATGGAAGTCCATGCAGCAAAATCATCTGAAAACTAGATTATATGAAACTTTGGAAAATGCAAGTTTCGGTCAAAAAATCATAATATATTATACACTAGTTTATACTAGTTTCGGTAATAAATCATAATATATTATACACTAGTTTATACTAGTTTCGTACAAAAATCAAATTAAATCGGTGTATGTTTGAAATGATACGAGACTTCACATATCATTTATATATGCTAAGAGGGAAGGTTATGATGGAAGTCCTTGCAAAAAAAAAATCATCTGAAAATTAGATTCTATGAAACTTTTCGAAATGCAAGTTTCGTTCAAAAATCATAGTATATTATACACTAGTTTCGGTAAAAAAAACAAAATTTAATTGGGGACTATTTGAAATGATATGACACTTTTTAGATCATTTATATATGTTAAGAGGGAAGGTTATGATGGAATTCCGTGAGAAAAAAATTTATCTGAAAACTAGATTCATTGAAACTTTCAAAATGCAAGTTTCGTTCAAAAAATCGTAATATATTATACACTAGTTTATACTAGTTTCGGTCAATAATCAAATTAAATCGTGTACTGTTCGAAATGATACGAAACTTCAGACATCATTTATATATTTTACAAGGGAATGAAATGATGGAAGTCCGTGCAAAAAATCATATGAAAATTAGATTCTATGAAACTTTTCAATATGCATGTTTCGGTCAAAAATCATAATATATTATACACTTGTTTCGGTCAAAAAAATAAAACTTAATTGGGGACTATTTGAAATGATACGAGACTTTTCAGGTCATTTATATATGTTAAGAGGGAAGGTTATGATGGAAGGCCATGCACCAAAATCATCTGAAAACTAGATTATATGAAACTTTGCAAAATGCAAGTTTCGGTCAAAAAATCATAATATATTATACACTTAGTTTATACTATTTTCGGTCAAAAATCAAGTTAAATCGGGGACTGTTCGAAATGATACGAAACTTCACATGTCATTTATATACTTTACAAGGAAAGGCAATGATGGAAGTCCATGCAAAAAATCATATGAAAATTAGATTCTAAGAAACTTTCGAATTGCAAGTTTCGGTCAAAAATCATAATATATTATACCATAGTTTATACTAGTTTCGGTAAAAAATCAAATTAAATCGGGGACTGTTTGAAATGATACGAGACTTCACATATCATTTATATATTCTAAGAGGGAAGGTTATGAAGGAATTCCTTGCAAAAAAACATAATCTGAAAATTAGATTCTATGAAACTTTTCGAAATGTAAGTTTCGGTCAAAAATCATAGTATCTTATACACTAGTTTCGGTCAAAAAAACAAAATTTGATTGGGGATTATTTGAAATGATTCAAGAATTTTTAGATCATTTATATATGTTATGATGGAATTCCGTGCAAAAAAATCATATGAAAACTAGATTCATTGAAACTTTCAAAATGTAAGTTTCGGTAAAAAATCGTAATATATTATACACTAGTTTATACTAGTTTCGGTCAATAATCAAGTTAAATCAAGGACTGTTCGAAATGATACAAAATTTTACATATCATTTATATAGTTTACAAGGGAAGGCAATGACGGAAGTCCATGCAAAAAATCATCTGAAAATTAGATTCTATGAAACTTTTCGAAATGCAAGTTTGGATCAAAATTCATAATATATTATACACTAGTTTATACTAGTTTCGGTCAAAAATTAAATTAAATCGGGGATTGTTCGAAATGATATGAGACTTCACATATCATTTATATATGTAAGAGGGAAGGATAAGATGGAAGTCCTTGCAAAAAAAAATCATCTGAAAAATTAGATTGTATGAAACTTTTCGAAATGCAAGTTTCGGTCAAAAATCATAGTATATTATACACTAGTTTCGGTAAAAAAAACAAAATTTAATTGGGGACTATTTGAAATAATACAAGACTTTTTAGATCATTTATATGTGTTAAGTGGGAAGGTTATGATGGAATTCCGTGCAAAAAAAATTATCTGAAAACTAGATTCATTGAAACTTTCAAAATCTATGTTTCGGTCAAAAAATCGTAATATATTATACACTAGTTTATACTAATTTCGGTCAAAAATCAAATTAAATCGGGGACTATTCGAAATGATACGAGACTTCACATATCATTTATATATGTTACGAGGGAATTTTATGATGGAAGTCCATGAGAGAAAATCATCTGAAAATTAGATTCTATGAAACTTTTCAAAATGCAAGTTTCGGCCAAAAATCATAATATATTATACACTAGTTTCAGTAAAAAATACAAAATTTAATTGGGGACTATTTGAAATGAAATGAGACTTTTTAGATCATTTATATATGTTAAGATGGAAAGTTATGATGGAAGTCCATGAAAAAAATCATCTGAAAACTAGATTCTATGAAACTTTGCGAAATGCAAGTTTCAGTCAAAAAATCATAATATATCAAACACTAGTTTAATACTATTTTCGGTCAAAAATCAAGTTAAATCGGGGACTGTTCGAAATGATACGAAACTTCACATATCAATTATATACTTTACAAGGGATGGAAATGATGGAAGTCCATGCGAAAAATAATCTGAAAATTAGATTCTATGAAACTTTTCGAAATGAAAGTTTCGGTCAAAAATCATTATATATTATACACTAGTTTATACTAGTTTCGGTCAATAATCAAGTTAAATCGGAGACTGTTCGAAATGATACGAAACTTCAGACATCATTTATATATTTTACAAGGGAAGGCAATGACGGAAGTCCATGCAAAAAATCATCTGAAAATTAGATTCTATGAAACTTTTTGAAATGCAAGTTCCGTTCAAAAATCAAAATATATTATACACTAGTTTCGGTCAAAAAAATAAAAATTAATTGGGGACTATTTGAAATGATACGAGACTTTTCAGATCATTCATATATGTTAAGAGGGAAGGTTATGATGGAAGTCCATGCAGCAAAATCATCTGAAAACTAGATTATATGAAACTTTGCAAAATGCAAGTTTCGGTCAAAAAATCATAATAAATTATACACTAGTTTATACTAGTTTCGGTCAAAAATCAAGTTAAATCGGGGACGGTTTGAAATGATACGAGACTTCGCATATCATTTATATATGCTAAGAGGGAAGGGTATGATGGAAGTCCTTGCAAAAAAAAATCATCTGAAAATTAGATTCTATGAAACTTTTCGAAATGCAAGTTTCGGTCAAAAATCATAGTGTATTAAACACTAGTTTCGGTAAAAAAAAACAAAATTTAATTGGGGACTATTTGAAATAATACGAGACTTTTTAGATCATTTATATGTGTTAAGAGGGAAGGTTATGATGGAATTCCGTGCAAAAAAAATTATCTGAATACTAGATTCATTGAAACTTTCAAAATGCAAGTTTCGGTCAAAAAATCGTAATATATTATACACTAGTTTATACTAGTTTCGGTCAATAATCAAGTTAAACCGGGGACTGTCCGAAATGATACGAAACTTCAGACATCATTTATATATTTTACAAGGGAAGGCAATGACGGAAGTCCATGCAAAAAATCATTTGAAAATTAGATTCTATGAAACTCTTCGAAATGCAAGTTTCGGTGAAAAATAAAAATATATTATACACTAGTTTCGTTCAAAAAAATAAAATTTAATTGGGGACTATTTGAAATAATACGAGACTTTTCAGATCATTTATATATGTTAAGAGGGAAGGTTATGATGGAAGTCCGTGCAACAAAATCATCTGAAAACTAGATTATATGAAACTTTGTGAAATGCAAGTTTCGGTCAAAAGATCATAATATATTATACACTAGTTTATACTATTTTCGGTCAAAAATCAAGTTAAATCGGGGACCGTTCGAAATGATATGAAACTTCAAATATCATTTATATACTTTACAAGGGAAGGCAATGATGGAAGTCCATGCAAAAATTCATCTGAAAATTAGATTCTAAGAAACTCTTCGAAATGCAAGTTTCGGTCAAAAATCATAATATATTATACACTAGTTTATACTAGTTTCGGTAAAAAAATCCAATTAAATCGGGGACTGTTTCAAATGATACGAGCTTTCACATTTCATTTATATATTCTAAGAGGGAAGGTTATGATGGAAGTCCTTGCAAAAAAAAATCATCTGAAAATAAGATTCTATGCAACTTTTCGAAATGTATGTGTCGGTCAAAAATCATAGTATATTATACACTAGTTTCGGTCAAAAAAACAAAATTTAATTGGGGACTATTTGAAATGATTCGAGAATTTTTAGATCATTTATATATGTTAAGAGGGAAGGTTATGATGGAATTCAATGCAAAAAAAATCATCTGAAAACTAGATTCATTGAAAATTTCAAAATGCAAGTTTCGGTCAAAAAATCGTAATATATTATACACTAGTTTATACTAGTTTCGGTCAATAATCAAGTTAAATTGGGGACTGTTCGAAATGATACGAAACTTCAGACATCATTTATATATTTTACAAGGGAAGGCAATGACGGAAGTCCATGCAAAAAATCATTTGAAAATTAGATTCTATGAAACTTTTCGAAATGCAAGTTTTGGTGAAAAATAAAAATATAATATACACTGTTTTCGGTCAAAAAAATAAAATTTAATTGGAGACTTTTTGAAATAATACGAGACTTCACATATCATTTATATATGCAAAGAGGGAAGAATATGATGGAAGTCCTTGCAAAAAAAAATCATCTGAAAATTAGATTCTATGAAACTTTTCGAAATGCATGTTTCGGTCAAAAATCATAGTATATTATACACTAGTTTCGGTCAAAAAAACAAAATTTAATTGGGGACTATCTGAAATGAAATGAGACTTTTTAGATCATTTATATATGTTAAGAGGGAAGGTTATGATGGAATTCCGTGCAAAAAAAATCATCTGAAAGCTAGATTCATTGAAACTTTCAAAATGCAAGTTTCGGTCAAAAAATCGTAATATATTATACACTAGTTTATACTAGTTTCGGTCAATAATCAAGTTAAATCGGGGACTGTTTGAAATGATACGAAATTTCACATATCATTTATATATTTTACAAGGGAAGGCAATGACGGAAGTCCATGCAAAAAATCATCTGAAAATTAGATTCTATGAAACTTTTCGAAATGCAAGTTTCGGTCAAAAATCATAATATATTATACACTAGTTTCGGTCAAAAAAATAAAATTTAATTGGGGACTATTTGAAATGAAACGAGACTTTTCATATCATTTATATATGTTAAGAGGGAAGGTTATGATGGAAGTCCATGAAAAAAAATCATCTGAAAACTAGATTATATGAAACTTTGTGAAATGCAAGTTTTGGTCAAAAGATCATAATATATTATACACTAGTTTATACTATTTTCGGTCAAAAATCAAGTTAAATCGGGGACCGTTCGAAATGATACGAAACTTCACATATCATTTATATATTTTACGAGGGAAGGAAATGACGGAAGTCCATGCAAAAAATCATCTGAAAATTAGATTCTTTGAAACTTTTCGAAATGCAAGTTTCGGTCAAAAATCATAATATATTATAAACTAGTTTATACTAGTTTCGGTCAATAATTAAGTTAAATCGGGGACTGTATGAAATGATACGAGTATTCACATATCATTTATATATTCTAAGAGGGAAGGTTATGATGGAAGTCCTTGCAAAAATAAATCATCTGAAAATTAGATTCTATGAAACGTTTCGAAATGCAAGTTTCGGTCAAAAATCATAGTATATTATACACTAGTTTCGGTCAAAAAAACAAAATTTAATTGGGGACTATTTGAAATGAAACGAGACTTTTTAGATAATTTATATATGTTAAGAGGGAAGGTTATGATGGAAGTCCATGAAAAAAAATCATCTGAAAACTAGATTCGATGAAAATTTGCGAAATGCAAGTTTCGGTCAAAAAATCATAATATATTATACACTAGGTTAATACTATTTTCGGTCAAAAATCAAGTTAAATCGGGGACTGTTCGAAATGATACGAAACTTCACATATCATTTATATATTTTACAAGGGAAGACAATAATGGAAGTCCATGCAAAAAATCATAATATATTATACACTAGTTTCGGTCAAAAAAATAAAATTTAATTGGGGACTATTTGAAATGATACGAGACTTTTCAGATCATTTATATATGTTAAGAGGGAAGGTTATGATGGAAGTCCATGCAACAAATCATTTGAAAACTAGATTATATGAAACTTTGTGAAATGCAAGTTTCGGTCAAAAAATCATAATATATTATACACTAGTTTATACTATTTTTGGTCAAAAATCAAGTTAAATCGGGGACTGTTCGAAATGATACGAAACTTCACATATCATTTATATACTTTACAAGGGAAGGCAATGATGGAAATCCATGCAAAAAATCATCTGAAAATTAGATTCTAAGAAACTTTTCGAAATGCAAGTTTTGTTCAAAAATCATAATATATTATACACTAGTTTATATTAGTTTCGGTCAAAAATATAATTAAATCGGGGACTGTTTCAAATGATACGAGACTTCACATTTCATTTATATATTCTAAGAGGGAAGGTTATGATGGAAGTTGTAACACCCTAATTTTTGCCCTAAGATTGTTTCGCATATCATCTGCATTTTTGCATATCAAGCAAGATCACATTGGTTTCCGAGTTTCTTCTCAGATCTAGGGTCTATGCTTCGCAGGGGATCACCATTATTTTTATTGCTTTATCTAACCAAAATAAAAAATAAAAAAAAAATGTTGCAGTGTTCTTCTTCTTCTCTGTGTTGCAGGTTTGCGAAGATGAGACAGTAATTTCATTCAAATGCGTTTGTTCAGTCACAATTCAATTTCAAGTGGATGTTTGACCTAATCTGGTCAAACTACTAAAAGATTGTGTTGACTGTCAATTGTGTGTGCCAGTAATTCATTCATCAGGCAATGCGTCTTCAAAGTACAAGTTGGGTTGTGTGACAGTGTGTTGTAGTTTGAATCTTCAGTGTTTATCAGTTCATCAGTTCATTAGCGACTCATCTGAGGATTTATTTTCCTCAGTTTGGTTTCGAATCATCAGGGCATGGATCAGACAATTTTCAGATGACAGTTATGGCTTGAGTTGCAATTTATTCAACTGATCAGTGGTTTTTTTTTGGTTGGCTGTGTTTCATTTCATCAGAGGCTTGTGAAAAAATTGGGAGTTGGTCGTAAAACCTAAAAAAAAAGTCATCATTCTATATTCATCATCCAATTTATAAACCAATTTTTTTTTTCCGATTATCCAACTATCCATTTCCATTATCCAATTATTTTCTATTCCCCTGTTTCTAACCATTGTCCATATTTTGATTTTTCAATTTCCAAATATCACTCAAATCCATTCTCATTTTCACTTATTATCCAATACCCGATTATTTCTCATTTCCATTATCTTTTTATTTTCTTCTATAAATTCTTCCACCATTTACTGTTATTTTTAATCAAATATCCAAATTTATTCATATCCTTTTTTATTATTATTCACCAAACTTCATATTAATTCCTAAAAAAACCAATGATTAACTTTCACTTTCTTTTAAACCCATTTCATTATGTCCCCTTTTATTATTATTCTTGTGTCAAATGAGTTAAAAAAATTAGGAACCACATTGTTACATCAAAAGGTATGCTACAAGACATCATTTTATAATACCAAAAATAACACGTCATGTACTTGAAGCCCACTAGCCCATCCATACGCCTTCACATCAAGCCATTTCATGCCAATACACCAAATACCTCAAGCCATCAGCTAATACGCATAGCCTTTCAGCATTCACAAGCCTGCCAAGCCAGCTTGTCACGCCAAAATCCTTGCCAAGTTGCAGCTCACAAATCCAAGCCTTTTCACATCAGCTTGCACTCCCAACACAATGCATCCGTACCGCATACATTCAAGCCGAAGCACTTCATGCCAAAGCTACACGTCAGGCCCAATTGTCCAAGCCTCAAGCAAAAAACACTACACATTCAGCCTTCATCAATCCAGCTACCTGGCCCAGCAATACCTCCCAGCCGCACGCGGGATACGACAGCAAAATGTACAAGCCGTGCACAAGCCGCATCACGCAAATCATCACGAGCCAGCTTACAACTCTCCCAATCAGCAAAAACATGCTCAAAACGCAGGCTGTATAGCAACGAAACGGCACGCGAAAAGCAAAATGGAAATCCAACGAAAACATTCGCAAAGCTGAACACCAAGCCGCAAGTCACACGCTTACCATACCTCACAGCACAGCACTTTAAGCATGAGATTTACGGTATCAAAACGCAATTCAATAATAATCAAAACGCAAAAAAATTGAAAACGCAAGCGCAAACTTCATGTTTCCAAAACGCATCTGAATCTTCAAAAACGGCATCACGATTTCGTCACTTCTTTCTCCTATAAATAGAACAGCTCCCTCACTCTAATCTTCAAGCTTAAAGAGCACCTTGAATTTCTGCCAAAATTAAAAACCCCTCTTCCCAATTCCGAAACCCCTAATCCCCAAATCACCAAACCGCAAGAGTGAGACGAAGCAAAGTTTGAGAGATCGCGAGTGAGAAGAAGAGCTTTGTTGTGTTTCGATTGTGAAGGTGAGCTTGTTTTGTGAGGTTGCGCCGCCGTGATTTTTCTCGTTCTCTACTGTTTGTGTGTGTACCGCGTGAGGAAGAAGAAGAATACTTCTTTATTTTTTCTGTTTTCTTTTTTTATAATTAATTTATTTTATTTTTTCTTGTAAAAAATTGAGTTGGTGATGGGCCTTTTGGCCTTGGATCCATTACTTCTTTCCCCACCTGTCCGCAGACATCTTCCCCTCCCTCTCCATTCTTTTTTTTTCCTTTTGTTAAAATCAACATTTCTTTATTTTTTTAAAATAAAATAGATCTTGTTATGTTATTTTGGATTAAAGATTGTTTAGAAAGAAAATTTTAGGAAAAGAATTTGAAGAAGAGGTTTAGTAAAGAATTTTTAAAAAAAGATTTTTAAAAAGAGCTTTAGGAAATGATTTAAATATATTTCTATTTTTTTTTTATAGATTTACTTTTGGATCCATTTTCTTCATCTCCTTTTAATTTTGGTCGATGACAATCTTCTGATTCGGGATTGTTGATTTCCGATTAAGTTTAATCTTCATTATTTCAAATCTATGGATGAATGATCATTTGGATCATTCTCCATACTTTGAGATCGTGATAGGTTGCTAATCGAGAAATTCAACGATAATCTCGATTAAGATTAGACCTTCCTTCTTCTTTTAGTGTGGCATGTTTTCGGAGAACGATCCATTATATCGTTTCTCTAACATGTATTAACACGAATATTTTCCACTTTCATTAGTGGTGGCCGGCCTCATTTGTAGGGTAATTACTTCGTAAATTACTCGGCGATTGCTTAACATAGACCTAAAGTTGTCCCGATTCGATTAAAGATCCACTTGGATCCGTTTGCCTCGGTTTTATTTTCATTGTTGTGGTTGTGCTTGATTAAGTTCATCATACCACCTTATATTGTATATAATATAATAATGTGAATATAATTGTTTAAATTTAATCTCTTGCACCTTATCCTTTTATTTTAAATCTCTTGCTCCCTTATCTCCTTATTATATTTTGCCATATTATATCATATATCATTGTTTATATTCATATTGTGTTTGTTGATATTCATATTGTGCTTGTTTTTATTTTGTCCATTTGGACATCAAAATACTTAATAAAGGATTAAACTCTTAAAAAACTTGTGACTTCTAACATTGGACTTATGGTTACTATCCCTTTGCTTTTGGAGAATGGACTTAGATTCCTAGGATCTCCCTTTGCTCAAGTTGGAATGGATTAGAAACCTCGGCCTCAAGTCACTTCATTAACCTTTGAAGAAAAAAATCCGATCCTTGAAGAATTGTGCATATTATAGTTTGGTAACTTCTTTCTTTATCTTTTAATTCAAGCATTAGGACTAGTCTCTTCATCTCCTCCCCATTCTTTAATTTTCAAAACTTCTTCCTATTTCAAAACCTTCTTGTTTTCTAAACTTCAAACATTTTCATAAACAAACCTTGACTTAGGTCAAGCGATTTTTAACCTTTTCCTTTTATTTTCTTAACCAAATATTAATTCATGTAAATATATTAAAACCATTTTTGTACATACTTTAAAAAATACAAATCCATTCAATTGTTTTTGTGCCTTGTGCACCTTTCTTCTTTTCCACATGTTTAGATATGATTCATCCCTTTTAGCGGAATTATTCGCTAAGGGATGACGACTTATCTATACATCTTAAAATTAATTCAACCCACTTATTCTTTTCAAACTTTGTACCACGAACTACGAGGTTTTGATCTCGCATTGCACTTTGTGGGTACGTAGGCATAAGGCTTTAAAACCTTATCAAACACAAAATCATTAAAAAATATTCTTCTTCTCATCTCTTCCATCATTTTAAACAAACCAATTTCAGACCAAAAAGCAATAAGTATTTCAAAGGGCTCCCGTGGAGTACCACGGATGAGTCGGGTGCCTAAAACCTTCCCGGTTCATAACCAATCCCCTTACCCAATCTCTGTTTATTTCTTTTAGCCTTTGCTTTTAGAATCCTAGGTTTTTATTCGTTCTTTTACCTTTTTCCTTTCGGAAATAAACAAAAGCGCGGTGGCGACTCTGTGTTAATCGAGTTAAGTTAATCAATAGCTTACACTCACGATTTTACCGCTACAGAAAAGTGGCGACTCTGCTGGGGAGTAATCTCTAAGCGGATTTAGCCTACTTTGATTTATTTATTGCTTTGGTTTGAATTGTTTGTTATTTGTTTGTTCCGTTTTGGTTTTTGGTGATCCTCTGTGTGAGATAGATTCTAACCCGGATCTGAGTGACACTTATGATAGGACGGCGATATTCGAAGCGATATGCGATGGAGTAGTCCAAAGCAATATCAATTTGATAATCTCCACTCGGTTAGGCTCTCTTGGACTATCAATGTCATGACGAGTAATCGTACGTGGCATTATTTTCCGACCTTGAGCTGATCATACTGAGGACCTTAGAACCCTTAACCCATCTAAGCCAATTTAGGAACGTAGTGCGGAAGCTGTCTGGATGTAAATCTAAGGCGGTTGTCACGCGATGCTACACTCGGACGAGGTCTATTTTAAGAATGTTATCGGTTGGGGAGTAATCCAACGTACCGATGATATTCTAAAGATGGCTGTTAACTCCGGGCACCTCTGTTAGCACCCTTTTGGTTTCTTGCAGGTACAATGAAGACAAAACCTTAGTACTTACCTGTGGGGTTGGTGTTCTGATACCTTGACTTCATGCTCGTGACTCGGAACCTAAGCCCGTGTGCCTTGTGTGATCTTGTTTGTGCTTGTTGCATACATGCCATCATAACATTCATGAGCATTATCCGAAAGATTTCAAAGGACTTATAAGAAACTTTTGCAAATTTCAGATGTCCATGGCTATGACTTTCGAAAGGAGGAATACAAAGAAGTACACTTTCAAGAGTCCTAATATTGTAGAGTTGAGAAAGCTAGGAGCTTTGGTTGCTGATACCCAAGAGTTCCGAAGATGTCATGGAAAACTTTTGCATATGTTGGATCTTGATGTACCTGAGGGGATTCTCCCTACTTTGGCTCAGTTTTATGACCCGTTGCACCATTGTTTCACCTTTCCGGATTATCAGCTTGTACCTACTTTGGAGGAATATTCTCATTGGTTAGGTTTGCCCATTCTGGACAAGGAGTTTCTTTTCACTGGTTTAGAGAAGGAGCTTACTGTCAAGGTTATTGCCAAAGCATTGTTTCTTAAGGAATCCGAGCTTAATGGGAAGTTTCTCCCAAAGGGGAGTGTCCGTGGTATTAATGCCAAGTTTTTGATGGGAAAGGCTTCCACTTCGCTTGCTTTGGGTCATAGAGATACATTTGAGGCCATCCTTGTTTTGCTCATTTATGGCATTGTTTTGTTTCCGAATTTAGATGGCATTGTGGATGAGAATGCTATTCAAATTTTCTTGAAGAAGAACCCGATTCCTACTTTGCTTGGAGACATGTACCATGCCTTTCACTATAAGACTTCTAAAGGCGACAGAGAGATTGTTTGTTGTGCACCTCTTCTTTATAGGTGGTTTATTTCGCACCTACCGAAGTCGGATGTTTTCAAGGATAACAGAGAGAATCGAAGATGGTCTCAGAGGTTGATGTCGCTTTCTCACAAGGACATGACGTGGTATAGCTCTTATTATGACACCGGAGTTCTCATTGATAGTTGTGGAGAATTCCCTAATGTACCTCTTCTTGGTACATGTGGGGGAATTAGCTACAACCCTATTTTGGCTAGACGACAGTTTGGTTATTGTTTGAAGGATGTTCCAAACAATCTTGCCTTATCCCGTTTCTTCTTTCTTAATGGTGATGATCATATAGAGATGAAGAAAAGGATTGCTCATTCTTGGCATGCTGTTCATAGGAAAGTGAAAGGTCAATTGGGTAGACAACATCTTCCTCCTTCCGATTGTTATATTCAGTGGGTTCAATCTAGAGCTTCCAAGCTCAAGATGCCTTATCCACCTGAGGAGCCTATGTTTCCCATATTGCCTTTGTCTGCTTTTCTTCCTCCCGTTGATGAGAAGTTGGTTCTTCAAGAAGAGTTAGAGAAGATGAAGAAAGAAAAGGAAGATTGGCTACTTGAGAGGACTACTATGCAGGAGCAGCTTAAGGAGAAGGATGATCTTATTGAGTTACTTGAGCGGCGCGTCACGAAGAGGCCGAGAGAGGATTTATTTTCCTCTAGCACTCCATCTACTATCCCTCCTACTTCCGGTGCTTGGAAAGCCATTGTCGACAAGTTGGTGAAGGATAAGGAAGATATGGAAGAGCGATACAAGAGTGAGATCAATAGGATTCGTATGAAGTATCAGCCAGGATTCGGGACTTCTTCGGATATGATTCCTTAGGCCTAGTTTACTCTTTCTCTTATGTATTAGGATTATTGATGTTTTGTACTTCATTTGTAATCCTCACTTTGATATTAATGAGAATGAGTTTTTAAGTATTTCAAAAATGTCTCTTTATGAATATTGCAAGTTAACTTATAATCCTTTGAAATCTTTGCATTTGCATATACATAGCATGCATCATATTCGCATTTGTCTTGCTTTTTGAGTGTTCTCCAGGGTTCTTATTTGTTGTTTCTTGGTCTTCATTCAGTGTTCCTGTCAAGCTGACTCATCGATTCGATACTCGAGCTAATCAAAGAAGAGTGATGGATACTTTGCAACAAGAGAATCGCGAGCTGCGCGAAGAGGTTACTTATTTGAGGGAAAGCTTGGAAAGAGTGACTGCTATGATGGAAAATTTGATGGTTGCTCAGAATCAACCACCTCCTAGTCCTCCTGCTCAGAATACTGTCATCTCGGAGGTTGTTACCATATCCATTCCTGTTGAGACTGTTATCTCTCCTCACCATCGTATACCTGCTAGCACGCCCTGGGGCATGCCTGTTAACTTTTTTCCTGCTGGATATCGTCCTCCTCGTCATCAGGAGACTGCTGCATTTAATGCTATCCCACCACCAGTATGGACTACTCTTCCTCCAATTGTGACTACTGGACCGCCTGTTGTGCGCAATGTTCCGCATCATGATGAAACAATTTACCATGCTGAGCCTAGTGAAGGCGCTGGAGTTGCTGAAAGACTTGATGACTTCCAGGGACGCTTTGTTGAGATCCAGAGGGAGATGAGAGCTTTGAAACACAAAGATTTGTTCGGAAAAGATGCTTATGACCTTTGTCTGGTCCCGAATGTTAAAGTTCCTTACAAATTTAAGCTGCCTGAGTTTGAGAAGTACAAAGGCAATACTTGTCCGTTGAGCCATCTAACGATGTATGCAAGGAAGATGTCAACTCAGACTGATAATGATAAGCTGCTGATTCACTATTTCCAGGACAGTTTAACCGGGGCACCTATGAGGTGGTATATGAGTCTGGATAATAGCCAAATCAAGACCTTCAATGATTTGGGAGAAGCTTTTGTGAAGCAATACAAGTACAACGTTGATATGGCGCCTGATAGAGATCAACTCCGTGCTATGTCCCAGAAGGACAAAGAGACTTTTAAAGAATATGCGCAGAGATGGAGAGAGCTGGCAGCTCAGATTGTTCCTCCGTTAGAAGAAAAAGAAATGACGAAGATCTTCTTGAAGACGTTGGGTTCTTTTTATTATGAGAGAATGATAGCAAGCGCTCCTTCCGACTTTACTGAAATGGTGAGCATGGGTATGCGTTTAGAAGAAGGTGTCCGTGAGGGACGGTTGACTCAAGAGAACAGTAATAGTTCAAGCGCTAGAAGGTTCAATTTCGGGAAAAAGAAAGAAAACGAGACTAATGCAGTATCCCGTGAAAGTTATAGAAGACCTCACAGTCGTGTGAATCACCATTCGCAGCATGTGGCTTCTGTTACACCAATGATTAACATGGCTCCAACTGTGCCAGCTGTTCCAAAGTTCCAACCTCGTTATCAGCAACCTTCTGTGCAACAAGGTGGTAATCAACTAGCTCGGACCAAGCCCAGTTTTGATCCTATTCCTGTGTCGTATGCGAACTTGCTGCCGTCTTTGATTGCAAAGAATCTTGTGCAAACTCGTCCTCCACCTCCAGTTCCAGAAACTATTCCATGGTGGTATAAGCCAGAAGCTCGATGTGCTTTTCATCAAGGTGCCCCGGGGCATGATGTTGAGAACTGTTATCCTTTGAAGTTTGAAGTACAGAAATTGATGAGGAACAATGTTCTGTATTTTAATGATGTGAATCCTAATGTGCAGAAGGATCCGTTGCCGAAGCATGGTAATGCGTCTGTGAATATGGTTGCTGGTTGTCCTGGTTTGTTTAAAATCTATGAAGTCAGTCATATCCGAAGATCTCTGGTGGAGATGCATGCTTTCTTGAGTGAATATCACGACATTGATCACGATTATGCTGGATGTTGTATCTGCTCGGTGAATCCTCGTGGTTGTGTGATTGTGAAAAGAGATATCCAGAAGATGATGGACGATAAGCTGATCGAAGTAACAGCGAAGAGAGACGAATATGAGAATGAAGTGAATGTCATTATGCCTCAGTTCAATCTTCCTGAAAGGGTTGCTCCTGAGAGAGTGGTGTTTTCTTTTGATAGTCGCCAGACTGCTGTTACTCCATTGGTGATTAATGTACCCGGTCCAATGCCATATGAGTATGACAAAGCTGTTCCGTACAGGTATAATGCTACGATGATAGAGAATGGTAGGGAAGTCCCTCTTCCTACTCCAAAGTCTGTGGTTAGCATTGCTGATGTGACGAAGGTTACCCGAAGTGGTAGATTGTATGCTTCAGACCCTCCGAGGAGAGTTGAAGATACCAGTGCGAGCAAGCAAATTATGGATGTTGTTGTCCAATCGAGCCAATCTGGTAATAGTGATGATGAAGTGCTAAAGTTGATAAAGAAGAGTGAGTATAATATTTCTGAGCAGTTATTGCAAACTCCCTCGAAGATATCAGTGTTGTCTCTCTTGTTGAGTTCTGAAGCTCATAGGCAGTCATTGCAGAAGATTCTGGATCAAGCCTATGTGGACCATGATGTGACGGTTGATCAATTCGATAGCATTGTAGCGAATATCACATCTTGTAACAATTTAAGCTTCTGTGATGACGATCTGCCTGAAGAAGGAAGAAATCATAACTTGGCTCTGCACATCTCGGTGAATTGTCAAGAAGATGCTTTATCTAAGGTGTTGGTTGATACCGGCTCGTCTCTGAATGTTATGCCAAAGTCGACATTGTCAAAGCTTGCGTTCCAAGGTGCTCCCATGAGGCACAGTGGGATTATAGTGAAAGCGTTTGATGGGTCAAAGAAGACAGTGATTGGAGAGGTGGATCTTCCTATTCTTATCGGACCGTTTATATTCAAGATTACTTTTCAAGTAATGGATATACGTCCCGCATATAGTTGTCTCCTCGGAAGACCATGGATCCACGAGGCTGGAGCTGTAACATCCACTCTTCATCAGAAACTGAAGTTTGTGAGAGAAGGTAAATTGGTGACCATTGAAGGCGAGAGGGCGATGCTTGTGAGCAATCTGTCTTCTTTTTCTTATATTGATGCTGAGGAAGAGGTGGGAACGTCGTTTCAAGCTCTTTCTGTTGTGAATAGTGTTGTTAAGAAGAATGCCATGCCCATGTCCTCTTTCAAAGATGCTCTGCGAGTGATTGAAGCTGGTCAATCTGATGGTTGGGGAAGAATTATTGATGCTGTTGACAACAAGGAAGGTTTTGGTATCGGCTTTGCGCCAGGTGCAGTTATTAAAGATCCCAAGACTATTCAAGAAGGCTTCAGAAGTGCTGGATTTATCAACGATCACTCCGCTGCTGCCATCATTGATGATGATGATGATGAAGACGAAGAAATGCAAGACTTTGTTACACATGGAAAGATTTGCCAGAACTGGATTGCTGTTGATGTTCCTTTTATCGTTCATTCTTCAAAGTAATTGTTTTTATTTCTTTCAAAAATCCTTTCACTCTGCCCAAGGTGAAAGTGATGTTTGTCGGGCTTTGTTTCAAATTTGATCATCATCAATAAAATGTTATTTTGTTATTTCCATATGTGTTTTTCATTTTTTTTTTGCTTTATTCTGAAAAATGGTAACATAAAAAACCCAAAATATAATAATTGTGTATCTGCATATTGTTTGCACTTTTGTTCATATTCTAAAATAAAAATAAAATCATTGTGCAGATTGATTGATAAACCCATTGAAAACAATGATCCTATGCCCTCTCCCAACTTTGAATTCCCTGTGTTTGAAGCTGAGGAAGAGGATGATGAAGAGATTCCAGATGAAATTTCTCGGTTGCTTGAGCACAAGGAGAAGATTATTCAGCCTCATGGAGAGTCTATAGAGATGGTCAACTTGGGTTCTGAAGATGAAAAGAAAGAGGTCAAAGTTGGAGCATTGCTTGATCCTGATGTTAAGAAGAGGATTATAGAGCTTCTCAGAGAATATGTTGATGTATTTGCTTGGTCTTATCAAGACATGCCAGGTCTTGATACTAATATTGTGGAGCATAGATTGCCGCTAAAGCCTGAGTGTCCACCTGTAAAGCAGAAGCTCAGAAGAACTCATCCAGACATGGCATTAAAAATCAAAGAGGAGGTTCAAAAGCAGATTGATGCAGGTTTTCTTGTGACGTCAATTTATCCTGAATGGGTGGCCAATATTGTTCCTGTTCCGAAGAATGACGGAAAAGTCCGAATGTGCGTAGATTACAGAGATTTGAACAAAGCTAGTCCGAAAGACGATTTTCCATTGCCACACATTGATATGTTGGTAGATAATACGGCTAAGTTTGATGTATTCTCTTTTATGGACGGATTTTCCGGTTACAATCAAATAAAGATGGCACCCGAAGATATGGAAAAGACCACATTTATTACACCATGGGGAACATTCTGTTACAGAGTGATGCCTTTTGGATTGAGGAATGCTGGTGCGACGTATCAAAGAGCTATGAATACACTTTTCCATGATATGATGCACAAAGAAATCGAAGTATATGTTGATGATATGATCGCTAAGTCGAAGACTGAAGAGGATCATGTTGAGCATTTGCTGAAATTGTTTCAGAGATTAAGGAAGTATAAGCTTCGTCTGAATCCGAACAAGTGCACCTTTGGTGTACGTTCTGGAAAGTTGCTAGGTTTCATTGTCAGCCAAAGAGGTATTGAAGTTGATCCTGATAAAGTGAAAGCTATTCAGGAAATGCCTGCTCCAAGAACCGAAAAGCAAGTCAGAGGATTTTTGGGCCGATTGAATTATATCTCAAGGTTTATCTCTCACATGACTGCCACATGTGCTCCGATTTTCAAGTTGCTTCGGAAAGATAAAGGTTGTGTTTGGACAGATGATTGCCAGAAGGCGTTTGAAAGTATTAAAGAATATCTACTTGAACCTCCTATTTTGTCTCCTCCGGTGGAAGGTAGACCGATGATCATGTACTTGACTGTGTTGGAAGATTCCATGGGTTGTGTGCTTGGTCAGCAAGATGAAACTGGAAGAAAAGAACATGCAATTTACTACTTGAGTAAGAAATTCACTGATTGTGAGTCTCGGTATTCAATGCTTGAAAAAACTTGTTGTGCCTTAGCTTGGGCTGCAAAGCGTCTTCGCCAGTATATGCTGAATCATACAACTTGGTTGATCTCTAAAATGGATCCGATCAAGTATATCTTTGAAAAGCCTGCTTTGACTGGGAGGATTGCTCGTTGGCAAATGTTATTATCAGAATATGATATCGAGTACCGAACTCAAAAAGCTATAAAAAGTAGTATCTTGGCTGACTATTTGGCACATCAACCGATTGATGATTACCAACCTGTCAAGTTTGATTTTCCAGATGAAGATGTGATGTTCCTGAAAGTGAAAGATAATGATGAACCTTTGATTGAGGAAGGGCCGGAGCCTGGATCTCGATGGGGTTTAGTTTTTGATGGTGCTGTGAATGCACGTGGAAGAGGAATTGGGGCAATGATCATTACTCCCGATGGTTCACATATTCCTTTTGCCGCAAGATTGACTTTTCCTTGTACCAACAATGAAGCTGAGTATGAAGCCTGCATTATGGGTCTTGAAGAAGCTATTGATTTGAGAATTAAACATCTTGATGTATATGGAGATTCTGCCTTGGTGATTAATCAGATTCAGGGCACGTGGGTAACTCATCAACCTCACTTGATCCCATATAGAGATTATGCCAGGAAGATATCAACTTTCTTTACTGAAGTTGAGTTCCATTATATTCCTCGTGATGAAAATCAAATGGCAGATGCTTTGGCAACCATAGCTTCCATGATAAAAGTGCACCAGTGGAATGATGTTCCTATGATCAGTGTGAATCGACTTGAAAGACCAGCTCATGTGTTTGCAGTTGAGGAAGTCCATGATGACAAGCCTTGGTATCACGACATTAAATGTTTTCTCCAGAGTCAAGAATACCCGCTTGGGGCATCTGGTAAAGATAAGAGAACTTTGAGGAGATTGGCAGGCAATTTCTTCTTGAATGGAAATGTGCTTTATAAGAGAAATTTTGACATGGTCTTGCTTAGATGCGTGGATAGACACGAAGCAGACATGTTGATGAAAGAAATTCATGAAGGATCTTTTGGCACTCATGCCAATGGGCATGCAATGGCTAAAAAGATGTTGAGAGCAGGTTACTATTGGCTGACAATGGAATCTGATTGTTGCAAATATGTGAAAAAGTGCCATAAGTGTCAAGTGTACGCTGATAAGATTCACGTGCCACCAGCTTATCTCAATGTGATTTCTTCCCCATGGCCTTTCTCTATGTGGGGAATTGATATGATTGGCATGATTGAACCCAAGGCTTCGAATGTACATCGTTTTATCCTCGTGGCAATTGACTACTTCACCAAGTGGGTTGAAGCGGCATCGTATGCTAATGTGACCAAGCAAGTTGTGGTTCGGTTTATCAAGAATAATCTTATCTGCAGATATGGTGTTCCGAATAGAATCATTACTGATAATGGTTCGAACTTGAACAATAAGATGATGAAAGAGCTTTGCGAAGATTTCAAGATTCAACACCATAATTCCTCTCCTTATAGACCGAAGATGAATGGGGTTGTTGAAGCTGCGAATAAGAATATTAAGAAGATCATTCAGAAGATGGTTGTGACGTACAAGGACTGGCATGAGATGCTCCCTTTTGCTTTGCATGGGTATCGTACATCTGTCCGCACTTCAACAGGGGCAACCCCTTTCTCACTTGTTCATGGTATGGAAGCAGTGCTCCCCGTCGAAGTTGAGATCCCATCAATGAGAGTTCTGATGGAAGCCAAGTTGACTGAGGCTGAATGGTGTCAGAGTAGATTTGATCAGCTGAATTTGATTGAAGAAAAGAGAATTAAAGCTTTGTGTCATGGTCGGTTGTACCAGCAAAGAATGAAGAAAGCTTTTGATAAGAAGGTCAAACCTCGTGTATTCAGAGAAGGCGACCTCGTGCTCAAAAAGATTCAGTCTTTCCTTAAAGATTCTCGGGGCAAGTGGACTCCGAACTATGATGGACCATATGTTGTTAAGAAAGCCTTCTCTGGCGGTTCATTAATTCTTGCAACTATGGATGGTGAGGAGATCACTCGCCCTGTGAATGCGGATGCAGTCAAGAAATACTTCGCCTAAAAAAAATATAAAAGAACAGCTCGCTAAGTTGAAAACCCGAAAGGGCGGCTTAGGCAAAAATGAGCGTCTCGGTGGATTGAAAACCCGAAAGGGCGGTCCAGGCAAAAATTAGAGACAAAAACAGAAATAATTATCCCGGTAGATTGAAAACCCGAAAGGGCAATCTAGGCAAAAGTTAGGGATCATGGCAAGTAACTGCGTCGACAGACTGAATCACTTGTAGTGACCGAGGATTTCAGATTCTATCCCTCAGAAGAATTATTCATCAAAGATTCTTATTCACTCATCCTTGACTGAAGTTTCGGACACAGTGGAGTTCAAAGTTGATAGAGAGAATAGTGATCATTGTATCTCAATGTAGTCCTTTTCCATGTATTTACCATTTTTCAAACTTGTAATGATCCATGGAGTCATGCCATTTGCTGACTACCATTCTATCAATGAATTTGAGCTTTTATCCAATTGTTTGCAATTCTTTATATTGTTTCTGTTTACAAAATTTCAATTTATTGTTGATGATGATTTTTGAAACAAATTTAATAAATTAAATCTTTGAAGATTTTAAAAACATTTTTCTTTTGATATATGAACAAAGAAAGGATATCAATGGTGATTCCAAGGACAGTAAAGTCTGGATATGTGTAACTTGTCTCTCCCAAAGCAGGGTTTGATTCGGTTGTGTCCATGCAAAGTTCCTGGATAGTCTTGACAAATTGATGATAGAGATGTTTTGTTCCCCAACCATGATGTTGAATGGAGAATGTATGTGTTCCCCAGAAGAATTGTTGGAAGGGATGTTGTTGAGAATCCCTAGCTGAGTGTTGATCTTTTCCTCAACAAGTTATCTTTGAATGGAGAAGTATTGGGAATCCCCAGCTGAGCTCATGTTACTCAGCCTGAATTATTTGCATCCTTGAATAAAGAAGTATTGATATGGCAGTCAGTTTAGAGGTTTTCTTTTACCCTATGTTGGGTACTGATTTAAAATCCCTCGTAACTGTGCTTTGGCTATGATGTTAACTTCTGATATCCCCATATGGATCCCCAGTAGGTCTGCATGTGTTGATTTCCAGCAGTTTCCTATGTGATTTTTTTTAGCAAGACTGGCACTCTACCCCCAGGTGGAGCAGGAGTGGTATGACAGTTATTCCTCGTGAAGTTTGACTTTTACCAAGAATATTTCCATCCTCAGCAGATTATTACCTTTCCTCAGCAGGATGATATTTCTAGCAGATGCTGTATTATCATGATTTGAGCCTTGTAGTAGGATTTTATTCCTTTGATGGCTTATGATATTCCCCTGCAGATTTCAAGTTGAATCTCCAGCATGTTTCCCTGCATTGTTGCCTTGGGATTAGCCGAGTATCCGGTTGTTGTGGTGTTCATGTCACCCATTTCTTATCTTTATGTCTGTTTTGTCAGCATATCCATAAGCATATTCATACGCATAAGCATAGCATAGTTTGCTTGCATTCTTGCGTTTATCATTGTTATCTGCTCTTTGGTGTGGATTTTCCCCACAGAGTGTGTGTGTCGTATTCCTCTCAAGTTTAGAGTGTCGACCATTAAGCAGGAAGAGTTAATCCTTTCTAATTCCCCACTGAGTTTGTTTCTCGTGGAAGATATTGATTCAGTTTCCTTCCCAGTTTATTATCTGGATGGATTTTCCCCAGTTGAGATATTTCCTCCTCGGAATGAGTCTTGTTTGACCGTTTCTTTCCAATTTGTTCTTGGATTGAACTTTGGTCCTCTGTTTTGCTTTGGAATTAAGCTATCGCTGTTTGATAGTGGGCAACATTTTCTCCAGCTTGAGTATATTGCTCTGGAATTTAGCTATCAGTAAATAGATAGTGGGTAATATTACCAAATTGATCAAGTCCTTTTACTTGTACTCCTACCCAGTAAATCCGGTAGTCGAGATTTTGTCCTCTTACCCAATAAAAAGGTAATAGAGTTTGTTATTCTTTGATTTAGCTCCTACCCAGTAAATCAGGTAGTCGAGAATTTGTTCTACCCAGTAAATCCGGTAGTCAAGTTATTTTCTTACCTAGTAAAAAGGTAATGTAATCAGATATTTTCATCTTACCCAGTAAAAAGGTAACTTGATTGATTTCCTACCCAGTAAATCCGGTAGCCGATATTTCTTTCTTCTTACCCAGTAAAAAGGTAATAGAAACTGTTTCCATTTGATTGAGTTCCTACCCAGTAAATCAGGTAGATGATCATACTCCTATCCAGTAAATCGATAGTCGAGTCCTTTTATATCTCCTATCCAGTAAATCGATAGTCGAGTCCTTTATTTTTCTTCTGCCCAGTAAATCAGGTAGTTGAGAGTTTCTTACCCAGTAAAAAGGTAATAGAAGTTGTTTCTCTTTGATCGATTTCCTACCCAGTAAATCAGGTAGTGGATCATACTCCTATCCAGTAAATCGATAGTTGAGTCCATTATACTCCTGCCAGTAAATCAGGTAGTCGAGAATATCTTACCCAGTAAAAAGGTGGTTGAGGTTATTCCTCCATATTTTGCTCCTATCCAGTAAATTGATAGTCGAGTCTGTTATATTTCCTACCCAGTAAATAGGTAGTTGATGGTTCTTATCTAACACAGTTATTTCTCTATCTCTTGGATTCAAATATTGTAATTGATTGATATTCTTGGCAGGGTGTTTATTTTTCCCTGGTTGATATTGTTCCCTGTTTATATCATATCGTTTCCCCAAGTGGAGTCTGTTATCAAGTGATTTATTTTCCTGGTAACTCTTTGTTTGTCTGTTGTTTCCCCAGCGGGATTTTCTTCTGTGTCCCCAAATTGTGCTTTTCTCTGGTGGTCATTATTTCCCCCACAGAGATCTTGGGTTTGCATATCATATTCATATCATATCATTTGTTCTCTTAGGACAAAAATTGGGTATTCTGTATTTAAGTCTCTCCCATCTTGTAGAGACGAAGATGTCAATCTTCATATCTCCGGATTGAAGAAACTTAAATAGGGGCAGCTGTAACACCCTAATTTTTGCCCTAAGATTGTTTCGCATATCATCTGCATTTTTGCATATCAAGCAAGATCACATTGGTTTCCGAGTTTCTTCTCAGATCTAGGGTCTATGCTTCGCAGGGGATCACCATTATTTTTATTGCTTTATCTAACCAAAAAAAAAAAAAAATGTTGCAGTGTTCTTCTTCTTCTCTGTGTTGCAGGTTTGCGAAGATGAGACAGTAATTTCATTCAAATGCGTTTGTTCAGTCACAATTCAATTTCAAGTGGATGTTTGACCTAATCTGGTCAAACTATTAAAAGATTGTGTTGACTGTCAATTGTGTGTGCCAGTAATTCATTCATCAGGCAATGCGTCTTCAAAGTACAAGTTGGGTTGTGTGACAGTGTGTTGTAGTTTGAATCTTCAGTGTTTATCAGTTCATCAGTTCATTAGCGACTCATCTGAGGATTTATTTTCCTCAGTTTGGTTTCGAATCATCAGGGCATGGATCAGACAATTTTCAGATGACAGTTATGGCTTGAGTTGCAATTTATTCAACTGATCAGTGGTTTTTTTTTGGTTGGCTGTGTTTCATTTCATCAGAGGCTTGTGAAAAAATTGGGAGTTGGTCGTAAAACCTAAAAAAAAAGTCATCATTCTATATTCATCATCCAATTTATAAACCAATTTTTTTTTCCGATTATCCAACTATCCATTTCCATTATCCAATTATTTTCTATTCCCCTGTTTCTAACCATTGTCCATATTTTGATTTTTCAATTTCCAAATATCACTCAAATCCATTCTCATTTTCACTTATTATCCAATACCCGATTATTTCTCATTTCCATTATCTTTTTATTTTCTTCTATAAATTCTTTCACCATTTACTGTTATTTTTAATCAAATATCCAAATTTATTCATATCCTTTTTTATTATTATTCACCAAACTTCATATTAATTCCTAAAAAAACCAATGATTAACTTTCACTTTCTTTTAAACCCATTTCATTATGTCCCCTTTTATTATTATTCTTGTGTCAAATGAGTTAAAAAAATTAGGAACCACATTGTTACATCAAAAGGTATGCTACAAGACATCATTTTATAATACCAAAAATAACACGTCATGTACTTGAAGCCCACTAGCCCATCCATACGCCTTCACATCAAGCCATTTCATGCCAATACACCAAATACCTCAAGCCATCAGCTAATACGCATAGCCTTCCAGCATTCACAAGCCTGCCAAGCCAGCTTGTCACGCCAAAATCCTTGCCAAGTTGCAGCTCACAAATCCAAGCCTTTTCACATCAGCTTGCACGCCCAACACAATGCATCTGTACCGCATACATTCAAGCCGAAGCACTTCATGCCAAAGCTACACGTCAGGCCCAATTGTCCAAGCCTCAAGCAAAAAACAATACACATTCAGCCTTCATCAATCCAGCTGCCTGGCCCAACAATACCTCCCAGCCGCATGCGGGATACGACAGCAAAATGTACAAGCCGTGCACAAGCCGCATCACGCAAATCATCACGAGCCAGCTTACAACTCTCCCAATCAGCAAAAACATGCTCAAAACGCAGGCTGTATAGCAACGAAACGGCACGCGAAAAGCAAAATGGAAATCCAACGAAAACATTCGCAAAGCTGAACACCAAGCCGCAAGTCACACGCTTACCATACCTCACAGCACATCACTTTAAGCATGAGATTTACGGTATCAAAACGCAATTCAATAATAATCAAAACGCAAAAAAATTGAAAACGCAAGCGCAAACTTCATGTTTCCAAAACGCATCTGAATCTTCAAAAACGGCATCACGATTTCGTCACTTCTTTCTCCTATAAATAAAACAGCTCCCTCACTCTAATCTTCAAGCTTAAAGAGCACCTTGAATTTCTGCCAAAATTAAAAACCCCTCTTCCCAATTCTGAAACCCCTAATCCCCAAATCACCAAACCGCAAGAGTGAGACGAAGCAAAGTTTGAGAGATCGCGAGTGAGAAGAAGAGCTTTGTTGTGTTTCGATTGTGAAGGTGAGCTTGTTTTGTGAGGTTGCGCCGCCGTGATTTTTCTCGTTCTCTACTGTTTGTGTGTGTACCGCGTGAGGAAGAAGAAGAATACTTCTTTATTTTTTCTGTTTTCTTTTTTTATAATTAATTTATTTTATTTTTTCTTGTAAAAAATTGAGTTGGTGATGGGCCTTTTGGCCTTGGATCCATTACTTCTTTCCCCACCTGTCCGCAGACATCTTCCCCTCCCTCTCCATTCTTTTTTTTTCCTTTTGTTAAAATCAACATTTCTTTATTTTTTTAAAATAAAATAGATCTTGTTATGTTATTTTGGATTAAAGATTGTTTAGAAAGAAAATTTTAGGATAAGAATTTGAAGAAGAGGTTTAGTAAAGAATTTTTAAAAAAAGATTTTTAAAAAGAGCTTTAGGAAATGATTTAAATATATTTCTATTTCTTTTTTTTTTATAGATTTACTTTTGGATCCATTTTCTTCATCTCCTTTTAATTTTGGTCGATGACAATCTTCTGATTCGGGATTGTTGATTTCCGATTAAGTTTAATCTTCATTATTTCAAATATATGGATGAATGATCATTTGGATCATTCTCCATACTTTGAGATCTTGATAGGTTGCTAATCGAGAAATTCAACGATAATCTCGATTAAGATTAGACCTTCCTTCTTCTTTTAGTGTGGCATGTTTTCGGAGAACGATCCATTATATCGTTTCTCTAACATGTATTAACACGAATATTTTCCACTTTCATTAGTGGTGGCCGGCCTCATTTGTAGGGTAATTACTTCGTAAATTACTCGGCGATTGCTTAACATAGACCTAAAGTTGTCCCGATTCGATTAAAGATCCACTTGGATCCGTTTGCCTCGGTTTTATTTTCATTGTTGTGGTTGTGCTTGATTAAGTTCATCATACCACCTTATATTGTATATAATATAATAATGTGAATATAATTGTTTAAATTTAATCTCTTGCACCTTATCCTTTTATTTTAAATCTCTTGCTCCCTTATCTCCTTATTATATTTTGCCATATTATATCATATATCATTGTTTATATTCATATTGTGTTTGTTGATATTCATATTGTGCTTGTTTTTATTTTGTCCATTTGGACATCAAAATACTTAATAAAGGATTAAACTCTTAAAAAACTTGTGACTTCTAACATTGGACTTATGGTTACTATCCCTTTGCTTTTGGAGAATGGACTTAGATTCCTAGGATCTCCCTTTGCTCAAGTTGGAATGGATTAGAAACCTCGGCCTCAAGTCACTTCATTAACCTTTGAAGAAAAAAATCCGATCCTTGAAGAATTGTGCATATTATAGTTTGGTAACTTCTTTCTTTATCTTTTAATTCAAGCATTAGGACTAGTCTCTTCATCTCCTCCCCATTCTTTAATTTTCAAAACTTCTTCCTATTTCAAAACCTTCTTGTTTTCTAAACTTCAAACATTTTCATAAACAAACCTTGACTTAGGTCAAGCGATTTTTAACCTTTTCCTTTTATTTTCTTAACCAAATATTAATTCATGTAAATATATTAAAACCATTTTTGTACATACTTTAAAAAATACAAATCCATTCAATTGTTTTTGTGCCTTGTGCACCTTTCTTCTTTTCCACATGTTTAGATATGATTCATCCCTTTTAGCGGAATTATTCGCTAAGGGATGACGACTTATCTATACATCTTAAAATTAATTCAACCCACTTATTCTTTTCAAACTTTGTACCACGAACTACGAGGTTTTGATCTCGCATTGCACTTTGTGGGTACGTAGGCATAAGGCTTTAAAACCATATCAAACACAAAATCATTAAAAAATATTCTTCTTCTCATCTCTTCCATCATTTTAAACAAACCAATTTCAGACCAAAAAGCAATAAGTATTTCAAAGGGCTCCCGTGGAGTACCACGGATGAGTCGGGTGCCTAAAACCTTCCCGGTTCATAACCAATCCCCTTACCCAATCTCTGTTTATTTCTTTTAGCCTTTGCTTTTAGAATCCTAGGTTTTTATTCGTTCTTTTACCTTTTTCCTTTCGGAAATAAACAAAAGCGCGGTGGCGACTCTGAAAATTAGATTCTATGAATCTTTTCGAAATGCAAGTTTCGGTCAAAAATTATAATATATTATAAACTAGTTTCGGTCAAAAAAATAAAATTTAATTAGGGACTATTTGAAATGTTACGAGACTTTTCAGATCATTTATATATGTTAAGAGGGAAGGTTATGATGGAAGTCCATGGAACAAAATAATCTGAAAACTAGATTATATGAAACTTTGTGAAATGCAAGTTTCGGTCAAAAAATCATAATATATTATACACTAGTTTATACTATTTTCTGTCAAAAATCAAGTTAAATCGGGGACTGTTCGAAATGATACGAAACTTCACATATCATTGATATACATTACAAGGGAAGGCAATGATGGAAATCCATGCAAAAAATCATCTGAAAATTAGATTCTAAGAAACTTTTCGAAATGCAAGTTTCGGTCAAAAATCACAATATATTATACACTAGTTTATACTAGTTTCGGTCAAAAATCAAATTAAATCGGGGACTGTTTGAAATGATACGAGACATCACATATCATTTATATATTCTAAGAGGGAAGGTTAAGATGGAAGTCCTTGCAAAAAAAAATCATCTGAAAATTAGATTCTATGAAACTTTTCAAAATGCAAGTTTCGGTCAAAAATCATAGTATATTATACACTAGTTTCGGTCAAAAAAATAAAATTTAATTGGGGACTATTTGAAATGATTCGAGAATTTTTAGATCATTTATATATGTTAAGATGGAGGTTATGATGGAATTCTGTGCAAAAAAAATCATCTGAAAACTTGATTCATTGAAACTTTCAAAATGCAAGTTTCGGTTAAAAAATCGTAATATATTATACACTAGTTTATACTAGTCTCAGTCAATAATTAAGTTAAATCGGGGACTGTTCGAAATGATACGAAACTTCAGACATCATTTATATATTTTACAAGGGAAGGCAATGACGGAAGTCCATGCAAAAAATCATTTGAAAATTAGATTCTATGAAACATTTCGAAATGCAAGTTTCGGTGAAAAATAAAAATATACTATACACTAGTTTCAGTTAAAAAAATAAAATTTAATTGGGGACTATTTGAAATAATACGAGACTTCACATATCATTTATATATGCTAAGAAGGAAGGTTATGATGGAAGTCCTTGTAAATAAAAAATCATCTGAAAATTAGATTCTATGAAACTTTTCGAAATGCTAGTTTCGGTCAAAAATCATAGTGTATTATACACTAGTTTCTGTCAAAAAAAAAGAAAATTTCATTGGGGACTATTTGAAATGATACGAGACTTTTTAGATCATTTATATATGTTAAGAGGGAAGGTTATGATGGAATTCCGTGCAAAAAAAATCATCTGAAATCTAGATTCATTGAAACTTTCAAAATGAAAGTTTCGGTCAAAAAATCGTTATATATTATACACTAGTTTATACTAGTTTCGGTCAATAATCAAGTTAAATCGGGGACTGTTCGAAATGATACGAAACTTCACATATCATTTATATATTTTACAAGGGAAGGCAGTGATGGAAGTCCATGCAAAAAATCATCTGAAAATTAGATTTTATGAAACTTTGCGAAATGCAAGTTTCGGTCAAAAAATCATAATATATTATACACTAGTATATACTAGTTTCGGTCAATAATTAAGTTAAATCGGGCACTGTTCGAAATGATACGAAACTTCAGACATCATTTATATATTTTAAAGGGGAAGGCAATGACCGAAGTCAATGCAAAAAATCTTCTGAAAATTAGATTCTATGAAACTTTTCGAAATGCAAGTTTCGGTCAAAAATTATAATATATTATACACTAGTTTCGGTCAAAAAAAAAAATTTAATTGGGGACATTTGAAATGATACGAGACTTTTCAGATCATTTATATATGTTAAGAGGGAAGTTTATAATGGAAGTCCATGCAACAAAATCATCTGAAAACTAGATTATATGAAACTTTGTGAAATGCAAGTTTCAGTCAAAAAAATAATAATATATTATACACTAGTTTATACTATTTTCGGTCAAAAATCAAGTTAAATCGGGGACTGTTCGAAATGATATGAAACTTCACATATCATTTAAATACTTTACAAGGGAAGGCAATGATGGAAATCCATGCAAAATATCATCCGAAAATTAGATTCTATGAATCTTTTTGAAATGCAAGTTTCGGTCAAAAATTATAATATATTATAAACTAGTTTCTGTCAAAAAAATAAAATTTAATTGGGGACTATTTGAAATGTTACGAGACTTTTCAGATCATTTATATATGTTAAGAGGGAATGTTATAATGGAAGTCAATGCAACAAAATAATCTGAAAACTAGATTATATGAAACTTTGTGAAATGCAAGTTTCGGTCAAAAAATCATAATATACTATACACTAGTTTATACTATTTTCTGTCAAAAATCAAGTTAAATCGGGGACTGTTCGAAATGATATGAAACTTCACATATCATTTATATACTTTACAAGGGAAGGCAATGATGGAAATCCATGCAAAAAATCATCCGAAAATTAGATTCTATGAAACTTTTCGAAATGCAAGTTTCAGTCAAAAATCATAATATATTATACACTAGTTTATACTAGTTTCGGTCAAAAATAAAATTAAATCAGGGACTGTTCGAAATGATACGAGACTTCACATTTCATTTATATATGTTAAGAGGGAAGATTATGATGGAAGTCCATGCATGAAAATCATCTGAAAATTAGATTCTAAGAAACTTTTCGAAAAGCAAGTTTCGGTTAAAAATCATAATATATTATACACTAGTTTCGATCAAAAAAACAAAATTTAAATGGGGACTATTTGAAAAGAAACGAGACTTTTTAGATCATTTATATATGTTAAGAGGATGGTTATGATGGAAGTCCATGAATAAAAATCATCTGAAAACTAGATTCTATGAAAATTTGCGAAATGCAAGTTTCGGTAAAAAAGTCCTAATATATTATACACTAGTTTAATACTATTTTCGGTCAAAAATCAAGTTAAATCGGGGACTGTTCGAAATGATACGAAACTTCACATATCATTTATGTATTTTACAAGAGAAGGCAATGATGGAAGTTCATGCAAAAAATCATCTGAAAATTAGATTCTATGAAACTTTTCAAAATGCAAGTTTCGGTCAAAAATCATAATATATTATACACTAGTTTATACTAGTTTCGGTCAATAATTAAGTTAAATCGGGGACTGTTCGAAATGATACGGAACTTCAGACATCATTTATATATTTTACAAGGGAAGGCAATGACCGAAGTCCATGCAAAAAATCTTCTGAAAATTAGATTCTATGAAACTTTTCGAAATGCAAGTTTCGGTCAAAAATTATAATAAATTATACACTAGTTTCGGTCAAAAAAATAATATTTAATTGGGGACATTTGAAATGATACGAGACTTTTCAGATCATTTATATATGTTAAGAGGGAAGTTTATGATGGAAGTCCATGCAACAAAATCATCTGAAAACTAGATTATATGAAACTATGTGAAATGCAAGTTTCAGTCAAAAAAATAATAATATATTATACACTAGTTTATACTATTTTCGGTCAAAAATCAAGTTAAATCGGGGACTGTTCGAAATGATACGAAACTTCACATATTATTTATATATTTTACAAGGGAAGGCAATGATGGAAGTTCATGCAAAAAATCATCTGAAAATTAGATTCTATGAAACTTTTCGAAATGCAAGTTTCGGTCAAAAATCATAATATATTATACACTAGTTTATACTAGTTTCGGTCAATTATTAAGTTAAATCGGGGACTCTTCGAAATGATACAAAACTTCAAATATCATTTATATATTTTACAAGGGATGGCAATGACGGAAGTCCATGCAAAAAATCTTCTGAAAATTAGATTCTATGAATCTTTTCGAAATGCAAGTTTCGGTCAAAAATTATAATATATTATAAACTAGTTTCGGTCAAAAAAATAAAATTTAATTGGGGACTATTTGAAATGTTACGAGACATTTCAGATCATTTATATATGTTAAGAGGGAAGGTTATAATGGAAGTCCATGCAACAAAATAATCTGAAAACTAGATTATATGAAACATTGTGAAATGCAAGTTTCGGTCAAAACATCATAATATATTATACACTACTTTATACTATTTTCTGTCAAAAATCAAGTTAAATCGGGGACTGTTCGAAATGATACGAAACTTCACATATTATTTATATACATTACAAGGGAAGGCAATGATGGAAATCCATGCAAAAAATCATCTGAAAATTAGATTCTAAGAAACTTTTCGAAATGCAAGTTTCGGTCAAAAATCACAAAATATTATACACTAGTTTATACTAGTTTCGGTCAAAAATCAAATTAAATCAGGGACTGTTTGAAATGATACGAGACTTCACATATCATTTATATATTCTAAGAGGGAAGGTTAGGATGGAAGTCCTTGCAAAAAAAAATCATCCGAAAATTAGATTCTATGAAACTTTTCGAAATGCAAGTTTCAGTCAAAAATCATAATATATTATACACTAGTTTATACTAGTTTCGGTCAAAAATCAAATTAAATCAGGGACTGTTCGAAATGATACGAGACTTCACATTTCATTTATATATGTTAAGAGGGAAGATTATGATGGAAGTCCATGCATGAAAATCATCTGAAAATTAGATTCTAAGAAACTTTTCGAAAAGCAAGTTTCGGTTAAAAATCATAATATATTATACACTAGTTTCGATCAAAAAAACAAAATTTAAATGGGGACTATTTGAAAAGAAACGAGACTTTTTAGATCATTTATATATGTTAAGAGGATGGTTATGATGGAAGTCCATGAATAAAAATCATCTGAAAACTAGATTCTATGAAAATTTGCGAAATGCAAGTTTCGGTAAAAAAGTCCTAATATATTATACACTAGTTTAATACTATTTTCGGTCAAAAATCAAGTTAAATCGGGGACTGTTCGAAATGATACGAAACTTCACATATCATTTATGTATTTTACAAGAGAAGGCAATGATGGAAGTTCATGCAAAAAATCATCTGAAAATTAGATTCTATGAAACTTTTCAAAATGCAAGTTTCGGTCAAAAATCATAATATATTATACACTAGTTTATACTAGTTTCGGTCAATAATTAAGTTAAATCGGGGACTGTTCGAAATGATACGGAACTTCAGACATCATTTATATATTTTACAAGGGAAGGCAATGACCGAAGTCCATGCAAAAAATCTTCTGAAAATTAGATTCTATGAAACTTTTCGAAATGCAAGTTTCGGTCAAAAATTATAATAAATTATACACTAGTTTCGGTCAAAAAAATAATATTTAATTGGGGACATTTGAAATGATACGAGACTTTTCAGATCATTTATATATGTTAAGAGGGAAGTTTATGATGGAAGTCCATGCAACAAAATCATCTGAAAACTAGATTATATGAAACTATGTGAAATGCAAGTTTCAGTCAAAAAAATAATAATATATTATACACTAGTTTATACTATTTTCGGTCAAAAATCAAGTTAAATCGGGGACTGTTCGAAATGATACGAAACTTCACATATTATTTATATATTTTACAAGGGAAGGCAATGATGGAAGTTCATGCAAAAAATCATCTGAAAATTAGATTCTATGAAACTTTTCGAAATGCAAGTTTCGGTCAAAAATCATAATATATTATACACTAGTTTATACTAGTTTCGGTCAATTATTAAGTTAAATCGGGGACTCTTCGAAATGATACAAAACTTCAAATATCATTTATATATTTTACAAGGGATGGCAATGACGGAAGTCCATGCAAAAAATCTTCTGAAAATTAGATTCTATGAATCTTTTCGAAATGCAAGTTTCGGTCAAAAATTATAATATATTATAAACTAGTTTCGGTCAAAAAAATAAAATTTAATTGGGGACTATTTGAAATGTTACGAGACATTTCAGATCATTTATATATGTTAAGAGGGAAGGTTATAATGGAAGTCCATGCAACAAAATAATCTGAAAACTAGATTATATGAAACATTGTGAAATGCAAGTTTCGGTCAAAACATCATAATATATTATACACTACTTTATACTATTTTCTGTCAAAAATCAAGTTAAATCGGGGACTGTTCGAAATGATACGAAACTTCACATATTATTTATATACATTACAAGGGAAGGCAATGATGGAAATCCATGCAAAAAATCATCTGAAAATTAGATTCTAAGAAACTTTTCGAAATGCAAGTTTCGGTCAAAAATCACAAAATATTATACACTAGTTTATACTAGTTTCGGTCAAAAATCAAATTAAATCAGGGACTGTTTGAAATGATACGAGACTTCACATATCATTTATATATTCTAAGAGGGAAGGTTAGGATGGAAGTCCTTGCAAAAAAAAATCATCCGAAAATTAGATTCTATGAAACTTTTCGAAATGCAAGTTTCAGTCAAAAATCATAATATATTATACACTAGTTTATACTAGTTTCGGTCAAAAATCAAATTAAATCAGGGACTGTTCGAAATGATACGAGACTTCACATTTCATTTATATATGTTAAGAGGGAAGATTATGATGGAAGTCCATGCATGAAAATCATCTGAAAATTAGATTCTAAGAAACTTTTCGAAAAGCAAGTTTCGGTTAAAAATCATAATATATTATACACTAGTTTCGATCAAAAAAACAAAATTTAAATGGGGACTATTTGAAAAGAAACGAGACTTTTTAGATCATTTATATATGTTAAGAGGATGGTTATGATGGAAGTCCATGAATAAAAATCATCTGAAAACTAGATTCTATGAAAATTTGCGAAATGCAAGTTTCGGTAAAAAAGTCCTAATATATTATACACTAGTTTAATACTATTTTCGGTCAAAAATCAAGTTAAATCGGGGACTGTTCGAAATGATACGAAACTTCACATATCATTTATGTATTTTACAAGAGAAGGCAATGATGGAAGTTCATGCAAAAAATCATCTGAAAATTAGATTCTATGAAACTTTTCAAAATGCAAGTTTCGGTCAAAAATCATAATATATTATACACTAGTTTATACTAGTTTCGGTCAATAATTAAGTTAAATCGGGGACTGTTCGAAATGATACGGAACTTCAGACATCATTTATATATTTTACAAGGGAAGGCAATGACCGAAGTCCATGCAAAAAATCTTCTGAAAATTAGATTCTATGAAACTTTTCGAAATGCAAGTTTCGGTCAAAAATTATAATAAATTATACACTAGTTTCGGTCAAAAAAATAATATTTAATTGGGGACATTTGAAATGATACGAGACTTTTCAGATCATTTATATATGTTAAGAGGGAAGTTTATGATGGAAGTCCATGCAACAAAATCATCTGAAAACTAGATTATATGAAACTATGTGAAATGCAAGTTTCAGTCAAAAAAATAATAATATATTATACACTAGTTTATACTATTTTCGGTCAAAAATCAAGTTAAATCGGGGACTGTACGAAATGATACGAAACTTCACATATTATTTATATATTTTACAAGGGAAGGCAATGATGGAAGTTCATGCAAAAAAGCATCTGAAAATTAGATTCTATGAAACTTTTCGAAATGCAAGTTTCGGTCAAAAATCCTAATATATTATACACTAGTTTATACTAGTTTCGGTCAATTATTAAGTTAAATCGGGGACTCTTCGAAATGATACAAAACTTCAAATATCATTTATATATTTTACAAGGGATGGCAATGACGGAAGTCCATGCAAAAAATCTTCTGAAAATTAGATTCTATGAATCTTTTCGAAATGCAAGTTTCGGTCAAAAATTATAATATATTATAAACTAGTTTCGGTCAAAAAAATAAAATTTAATTGGGGACTATTTGAAATGTTACGAGACATTTCAGATCATTTATATATGTTAAGAGGGAAGGTTATAATGGAAGTCCATGCAACAAAATAATCTGAAAACTAGATTATATGAAACATTGTGAAATGCAAGTTTCGGTCAAAACATCATAATATATTATACACTACTTTATACTATTTTCTGTCAAAAATCAAGTTAAATCGGGGACTGTTCGAAATGATACGAAACTTCACATATTATTTATATACATTACAAGGGAAGGCAATGATGGAAATCCATGCAAAAAATCATCTGAAAATTAGATTCTAAGAAACTTTTCGAAATGCAAGTTTCGGTCAAAAATCACAATAAATTATACACTAGTTTCAGTCAAAAAAATAATATTTAATTGGGGACATTTGAAATGATACGAGACTTTTCAGATCATTTATATATGTTAAGAGGGAAGTTTATGATGGAAGTCCATGCAACAAAATCATCTGAAAACTAGATTATATGAAACTATGTGAAATGCAAGTTTCAGTCAAAAAAATAATAATATATTATACACTAGTTTATACTATTTTCGGTCAAAAATCAAGTTAAATCGGGGACTGTTCGAAATGATACGAAACTTCACATATTATTTATATATTTTACAAGGGAAGGCAATGATGGAAGTTCATGCAAAAAATCATCTGAAAATTAGATTCTATGAAACTTTTCGAAATGCAAGTTTCGGTCAAAAATCATAATATATTATACACTAGTTTATACTAGTTTCGGTCAATTATTAAGTTAAATCGGGGACTCTTCGAAATGATACAAAACTTCAAATATCATTTATATATTTTACAAGGGATGGCAATGACGGAAGTCCATGCAAAAAATCTTCTGAAAATTAGATTCTATGAATCTTTTCGAAATGCAAGTTTCGGTCAAAAATTATAATATATTATAAACTAGTTTCGGTCAAAAAAATAAAATTTAATTGGGGACTATTTGAAATGTTACGAGACATTTCAGATCATTTATATATGTTAAGAGGGAAGGTTATAATGGAAGTCCATGCAACAAAATAATCTGAAAACTAGATTATATGAAACATTGTGAAATGCAAGTTTCGGTCAAAACATCATAATATATTATACACTACTTTATACTATTTTCTGTCAAAAATCAAGTTAAATCGGGGACTGTTCGAAATGATACGAAACTTCACATATTATTTATATACATTACAAGGGAAGGCAATGATGGAAATCCATGCAAAAAATCATCTGAAAATTAGATTCTAAGAAACTTTTCGAAATGCAAGTTTCGGTCACAAATCATAGTATATTATACACTAGTTTCGGTCAAAAAAATAAAATTTAATTGGGGACTATTTGAAATGATTCGAGAATTTTTAGATCATTTATATATGTTTAGATGGAGGTTATGATGGAATTCCGTGCAAAAAAAATCATCTTAAAACTTGATTCATTGAAACTTTCAAAATGCAAGTTTCGGTTAAAAAATCGTAATATATTATACACTAGTTTATACTAGTTTCGGTCAATAATCAAGTTAAATCGGGGACTGTTCGAAATGATACGAAACTTCAGACATCATTTATATATTTTACAAGGGAAGGCAATGACGGAAGTCCATGCAAAAAATCATTTGAAAATTAGATTCTATGAAACATTTCGAAATGCAAGTTTCGGTGAAAAATAAAAATATACTATACACTAGTTTCGGTCAAAAAAATAAAATTTAATTGGGGACTATTTGAAATAATACGAGACTTCACATATCATTTATATATGCTAAGAAGGAAGGTTATGATGGAAGTCCTTGCAAATAAAAAATCATCTGAAAATTAGATTCTATGAAACTTTTCGAAATGCTAGTTTCGGTCAAAAATCATAGTGTATTATACACTAGTTTCTGTCAAAAAAAAGGAAAATTTAATTGGGGACTATTTGAAATGATACGAGACTTTTAGATCATTTATATATGTTAAGTGGGAAGGTATGATGGAATTCCGTGCAAAAAAAATCATCTGAAAACAATATTCATTGAAACTTTCAAAATGAAAGTTTCGGTCAAAAAATCGTAATATATTATACACTAGTTTATACTAGTTTCGGTCAATAATCAAGTTAAATCGGGGACTGTTCGAAATGATACGAAACTTCACATATCATTTATATATTTTACAAGGGAAGGCAATGATGGAAGTCCATGCAAAAAATCATCTGAAAATTAGATTCTATGAAACTTTTCGAAATGCGCGTTTCGGTCAAAAATCATGATATATTATACACTAATTTATACTAGTTTCGGTCTAAAATCAAATTAAATCAGGGACTGTTCAAAATGATACGAGACTTCACATATCATTTATATATGTTAAGAGGGAAGGTTATGATGGAAGTCCATGCATGAAAATCATCTGAAAATGAGATACTATGCAACTTTTGTAAAAGCAAGTTTCTGTCAAAAATCATAATATATTATACACTAGTTTCGGTCAAAAAAATAAAATTTAATTAGGGACTATTTGAAATGTTACGTGACTTTTCAAATCATTTATATATGTTAAGAAGGAAGATTATGATGGAATTCCATGAAAAAAAATCATCTGAAAACTAGATTCTATGAAAGTTTGCGAAATGCAAGTTTCGGTCAAAAAATCATAATATATTATACACTAATTTATACTATTTTCGGTCAAAAATCAAGTTAAATCGGGGACAGTTCAAAATGATACGAAACTTCACATATCATTTATATATTTTATGAGGGAAGGCAATGATGAAAGTCCATGCAAAAAATCATCTGAAAATTAGATTCTAAGAAACTATTCGAAATGCAAGTTTCGGTCAAAAATCAAAATATATTATACACTAGTTTATACTTGTTTCGGTCAAAAATCAAATTAAAATGGGGACTGTTTGAAATGATACGAGACTTCACATATCATTTATATATTCTAAGAGGGAAGGTTATGATGGAAGTCCTTGCAAAAAAAATTCATCTGAATATTAGATTCTATGAAACTTTTCGAAATGCAAGTTTCGGTCAAAAATCCTAGTATATTATACATTAGTTTCGGTCAAAAAAACAAAATTTAATTGGGGAATATTTGAAATGAAACGAGGCTTTTTAGATCATTTATATATGTTAAGAAAGAAGATTATGATGGAAGTCCATGAAAAGAAATCATCTGAAAACTAGATTCTATGAAAATTTGCGAAATGCAAGTTTCGGTCAAAAAATCCTAATATATTATACACTAGTTTAATACTATTTTCGGTCAAAAATCAAGTTAAATCGGGGACTGTTCGAAATGATACGAAACTTCACATATCATTTATATATTTTACAAGAGAAGGCAATGATGGAAGTTCATGCAAAAAATCATCTGAAAATTAGATTCTATGAATCTTTTCGAAATGCAAGTTTCGGTCAAAAATCATAATATATTATACATTAATTTATACTAGTTTCGGTCAATAATCAAGTTAAATCGGGGACTGTTCGAAATGATACGAAACTTCAGACATCAATTATATATTTTACAAGGGAAGGCAATTACGGAAGTCCATGCAAAAAATCATCTGAAAATTAGATTCTATGAAACTTTTCAAAATGCAAGTTTCGTTCAAAAATTATAATGTATTATACACTAGTTTCGGTCAAAAAAATAAAATTTAATTGGGGACTATTTGAATTGATACGAGACTTTTCAGATCATTTATTTATGTTAAGAGGGAAGGTTATGATGGAAGTCCATGCAACAAAATCATCTGAAAACTAGATTATATGAAACTTTGTGAAATGTAAGTTTCGGTCAAAAAATCATAATATAATATACACTAGTTTATACTATTTTCGGTCAAAAATCAAGTTAAATCGGGGACTGTTCGAAATGATATGAAACTTCACATATCATATATATAGTTTACTAGGGAAGGCAATGATGGAGGTCCATGCAAAAAATCATCTGAACATTAGATTCTAAGAAACTTTTTTTAAATGCAAGTTTCGGTCAAAAATCATAATATATTATACACTAGTTTATACTTGTTTCGGTCAAAAATCAAATTAAAATGGGGACTGTTTGAAATGATACGAGACTTCACATATCATTTATATATTCTAAGTGGGAAGGTTATGATGGAAGTCCTGGCAAAAAAAATTCAACTGAAAATTAGATTCTATGAAACTTTTCGAAATGCAAGTTTCGGTCAAAAATCATAGTATATTATACACTAGTTTCGGTCAAAAAAACAAAATTTAATTGGGGAATATTTGAAATGAAACGAGGCTTTTTAGATCATTTATATATGTTAAGAGGGAAGATTATGATGGAAGTCCATGAAAAAAAATCATCTAAAAACTAGATTCTATGAAAATTTTCGAAATGCAAGTTTCGGTCAAAAAATCATAATATATTATACACTAGGTTAATACTATTTTCGGTCAAAAATCAAGTTAAATCGGGGACTGTTTGAAATGATACGAAACTTCACATATCATTTATATATTTTACAAGGGAAGGCAATGCTGGAAGTACATACAAAAAATCATCTGAAAATTAGATTCTATGAAACTTTTCGAAATGCAAGTTTCGGTCAAAAATCATAATATATTATACACTAGTTTATACTAGTTTTGGTCAATAATCAAGTTAAATCGGGGACTGTTCTAAATGATACGAAACTTCAGACGTCAATTATATATTTTACAAGGGAAGGCAATGACGGAAGTCCATGCAAAAAATCATCTGAAAATTAGATTCTATGAAACTTTTCGAAATGCAAGTTTCGGTCAAAAATTATAATATATTATACACTAGTTTCGGTCCAAAAAATAAAATTTAATTGGGGACTATTTTGAATGATACGAGACTTTTCAGATCATTTATATATGTTAAGAGGGAAGGTTATGATGGAAGTCCATGCAACAAAATCATCTGAAAACTAGATTATATGAAACTTTGTGAAATGCAAGTTTCGGTCAAAAATCATAATATAAAATACACTAATTTATACTATTTTCGGTCAAAAATCAAGTTAAATCGGGGACTGTTCGAAATGATATGAAACTTCACATATCATATATATATATATACTTTACTAGGGAAGGCAATGATGGAGGTCCATGCAAAAAATCATCTGAAAATTAGATTCTAAGAAACTTTTCGAAATGCAAGTTTCGGTCAAAAATCAAAATATATTATACACTAGTTTATACTTGTTTCGGTCAAAAATCAAATTAAAATGGGGACTGTTTGAAATGATACGAGACTTCACATATCATTTATATATTCTAAGAGGGAAGGTTATGATGGAAGTCCTTGCAAAAAATAATTCATCTGAAAATTAGATTCTATGAAACTTTTCGAAATGCAAGTTTCGGTCAAAAATCATAGTATATTATACATTAGTTTCGGTCAAAAAAACAAAATTTAATTGGGGAATATTTGAAATGAAACGAGGCTTTTTAAATCATTTATATATGTTAAGAAAGAAGATTATGATGGAAGTCCATGAAAAGAAATCATCTGAAAACTAGATTCTATGAAAATTTGCGAAATGCAAGTTTCGGTCAAAAAATCCTAATATATTATACACTAGTTTAATACTATTTTCGGTCAAAAATCAAGTTAAATCGGGGACTGTTCGAAATGATACGAAACTTCACATATCATTTATATATTTTACAAGAGAAGGCAATGATGGAAGTTCATGCAAAAAATCATCTGAAAATTAGATTCTATGAATCTTTTCGAAATGCAAGTTTCGGTCAAAAATCATAATATATTATACATTAATTTATACTAGTTTCGGTCAATAATCAAGTTAAATCGGGGACTGTTCGAAATGATACGAAACTTCAGACATCAATTATATATTTTACAAGGGAAGGCAATTACGGAAGTCCATGCAAAAAATCATCTGAAAATTAGATTCTATGAAACTTTTCAAAATGCAAGTTTCGGTCAAAAATTATAATGTATTATACACTAGTTTCGGTCAAAAAAATAAAATTTAATTGGGGACTATTTGAATTGATACGAGACTTTTCAGATCATTTATTTATGTTAAGAGGGAAGGTTATGATGGAAGTCCATGCAACAAAATCATCTGAAAACTAGATTATATGAAACTTTGTGAAATGTAAGTTTCGGTCAAAAAATCATAATATAATATACACTAGTTTATACTATTTTCGGTCAAAAATCAAGTTAAATCGGGGACTGTTCGAAATGATATGAAACTTCACATATCATATATATAGTTTACTAGGGAAGGCAATGATGGAGGTCCATGCAAAAAATCATCTGAACATTAGATTCTAAGAAACTTTTTTTAAATGCAAGTTTCGGTCAAAAATCATAATATATTATACACTAGTATATACTTGTTTCGGTCAAAAATCAAATTAAAATGGGGACTGTTTGAAATGATACGAGACTTCACATATCATTTATATATTCTAAGTGGGAAGGTTATGATGGAAGTCCTTGCAAAAATAATTCATCTGAAAATTAGATTCTATGAAACTTTTCGAAATGCAAGTTTCGGTCAAAAATCATAATATATTATACATTAGTTTCGGTCAAAAAAACAAAATTTAATTGGGGAATATTTGAAATGAAACGAGGCTTTTTAGATCATTTATATATGTTAAGAAAGAAGATTATGATGGAAGTCCATGAAAAGAAATCATCTGAAAACTAGATTCTATGAAAATTTGCGAAATGCAAGTTTCGGTCAAAAAATCCTAATATATTATACACTAGTTTAATACTATTTTCGGTCAAAAATCAAGTTAAATCGGGGACTGTTCGAAATGATACGAAACTTCACATATCATTTATATATTTTACAAGAGAAGGCAATGATGGAAGTTCATGCAAAAAATCATCTGAAAATTAGATTCTATGAATCTTTTCGAAATGCAAGTTTCGGTCAAAAATCATAATATATTATACATTAATTTATACTAGTTTCGGTCAATAATCAAGTTAAATCGGGGACTGTTCGAAATGATACGAAACTTCAGACATCAATTATATATTTTACAAGGGAAGGCAATTACGGAAGTCCATGCAAAAAATCATCTGAAAATTAGATTCTATGAAACTTTTCAAAATGCAAGTTTCGGTCAAAAATTATAATGTATTATACACTAGTTTCGGTCAAAAAAATAAAATTTAATTGGGGACTATTTGAATTGTTACGAGACTTTTCAGATCATTTATTTATGTTAAGAGGGAAGGTTATGATGGAAGTCCATGCAACAAAATCATCTGAAAACTAGATTATATGAAACTTTGTGAAATGTAAGTTTCGGTCAAAAAATCATAATATAATATACACTAGTTTATACTATTTTCGGTCAAAAATCAAGTTAAATCGGGGACTGTTCGAAATGATATGAAATTTCACATATCATATATATAGTTTACTAGGGAAGGCAATGATGGAGGTCCATGCAAAAAATCATCTGAACATTAGATTCTAAGAAACTTTTTTTAAATGCAAGTTTCGGTCAAAAATCATAATATATTATACACTAGTTTATACTTGTTTCGGTCAAAAATCAAATTAAAATGGGGACTGTTTGAAATGATACGAGACTTCACATATCATTTATATATTCTAAGTGGGAAGGTTATGATGGAAGTCCTTGCAAAAAAAATTCAACTGAAAATTAGATTCTATGAAACTTTTCGAAATGCAAGTTTCGGTCAAAAATCATAGTATATTATACACTAGTTTCGGTCAAAAAAACAAAATTTAATTGGGGAATATTTGAAATGAAACGAGGCTTTTTAGATCATTTATATATGTTAAGAAAGAAGATTATGATGGAAGTCCATGAAAAGAAATCATCTGAAAACTAGATTCTATGAAAATTTGCGAAATGCAAGTTTCGGTCAAAAAATCCTAATATATTATACACTAGTTTAATACTATTTTCGGTCAAAAATCAAGTTAAATCGGGGACTGTTCGAAATGATACGAAACTTCACATATCATTTATATATTTTACAAGAGAAGGCAATGATGGAAGTTCATGCAAAAAATCATCTGAAAATTAGATTCTATGAATCTTTTCGAAATGCAAGTTTCGGTCAAAAATCATAATATATTATACATTAATTTATACTAGTTTCGGTCAATAATCAAGTTAAATCGGGGACTGTTCGAAATGATACGAAACTTCAGACATCAATTATATATTTTACAAGGGAAGGCAATTACGGAAGTCCATGCAAAAAATCATCTGAAAATTAGATTCTATGAAACTTTTCAAAATGCAAGTTTCGGTCAAAATTTATAATGTATTATACACTAGTTTCGGTCAAAAAAATAAAATTTAATTGGGGACTATTTGAATTGATACGAGACTTTTCAGATCATTTATTTATGTTAAGAGGGAAGGTTATGATGGAAGTCCATGCAACAAAATCATCTGAAAACTAGATTATATGAAACTTTGTGAAATGTAAGTTTCGGTCAAAAAATCATAATATAATATACACTAGTTTATACTATTTTCGGTCAAAAATCAAGTTAAATCGGGGACTGTTCGAAATGATATGAAATTTCACATATCATATATATAGTTTACTAGGGAAGGCAATGATGGAGGTCCATGCAAAAAATCATCTGAACATTAGATTCTAAGAAACTTTTTTTAAATGCAAGTTTCGGTCAAAAATCATAATATATTATACACTAGTTTATACTTGTTTCGGTCAAAAATCAAATTAAAATGGGGACTGTTTGAAATGATACGAGACTTCACATATCATTTATATATTCTAAGTGGGAAGGTTATGATGGAAGTCCTTGCAAAAAAAATTCAACTGAAAATTAGATTCTATGAAACTTTTCGAAATGCAAGTTTCGGTCAAAAATCATAGTATATTATACACTAGTTTCGGTCAAAAAAACAAAATTTAATTGGGGAATATTTGAAATGAAACGAGGCTTTTTAGATCATTTATATATGTTAAGAGGGAAGATTATGATGGAAGTCCATGAAAAAAAATCATCTAAAAACTAGATTCTATGAAAATTTTCGAAATGCAAGTTTCGGTCAAAAAATCATAATATATTATACACTAGGTTAATACTATTTTCGGTCAAAAATCAAGTTAAATCGGGGACTGTTTGAAATGATACGAAACTTCACATATCATTTATATATTTTACAAGGGAAGGCAATGCTGGAAGTACATACAATAAATCATCTGAAAATTAGATTCTATGAAACTTTTCGAAATGCAAGTTTCGGTCAAAAATCATAATATATTATACACTAGTTTATACTAGTTTTGGTCAATAATCAAGTTAAATCGGGGACTGTTCTAAATGATACGAAACATCAGACGTCAATTATATATTTTACAAGGGAAGGCAATGACGGAAGTCCATGCAAAAAATCATCTGAAAATTAGATTCTATGAAACTTTTCGAAATGCAAGTTTCGGTCAAAAATTATAATATATTATACACTAGTTTCGGTCCAAAAAATAAAATTTAATTGGGGACTATTTGGAATGATACGAGACTTTTCAGATCATTTATATATGTTAAGAGGGAAGGTTATGATGGAAGTCCATGCAACAAAATCATCTGAAAACTAGATTATATGAAACTTTGTGAAATGCAAGTTTCGGTCAAAAATCATAATATAAAATACACTAATTTATACTATTTTCGGTCAAATATCAAGTTAAATCGGGGACTGTTCGAAATGATATGAAACTTCACATATCATATATATATATATATATATATATATATATATATATATATATATATATATATACTTTACTAGGGAAGGCAATGATGGAGGTCCATGCAAAAAATCATCTGAAAATTAGATTCTAAGAAACTTTTCGAAATGCAAGTTTCGGTCAAAAATCAAAATATATTATACACTAGTTTATACTTGTTTCGGTCAAAAATCAAATTAAAATGGGGACTGTTTGAAATGATACGAGACTTCACATATCATTTATATATTCTAAGAGGGAAGGTTATGATGGAAGTCCTTGCAAAAAAAATTCATCTGAAAATTAGATTCTATGAAACTTTTCGAAATGCAAGTTTCGGTCAAAAATCATAGTATATTATACATTAGTTTCGGTCAAAAAAACAAAATTTAATTGGGGAATATTTGAAATGAAACGAGGCTTTTTAGATCATTTATATATGTTAAGAAAGAAGATTATGATGGAAGTCCATGAAAAAAAATCATCTGAAAACTAGAATCTATGAAAATTTGCGAAATGCAAGTTTCGGTCAAAAAATCATAATATATTATACACTAGGTTAATACTATTTTCGGTCAAAAATCAAGTTAAATCGGGGACTGTTTGAAATGATACGAAACTTCACATATCATTTATATATTTTACAAGGGAAGGCAATGCTGGAAGTACATACAAAAAATCATCTGAAAATTAGATTCTATGAAACTTTTCGAAATGCAAGTTTCGGTCAAAAATCATAATATATTATACACTAGTTTATACTAGTTTTGGTCAATAATCAAGTTAAATCGGGGACTGTTCTAAATGATACGAAACTTCAGACGTCAATTATATATTTTACAAGGGAAGGCAATGACGGAAGTCCATGCAAAAAATCATCTGAAAATTAGATTCTATGAAACTTTTCGAAATGCAAGTTTCGGTCAAAAATTATAATATATTATACACTAGTTTCGGTCCAAAAAATAAAATTTAATTGGGGACTATTTTGAATGATACGAGACTTTTCAGATCATTTATATATGTTAAGAGGGAAGGTTATGATGGAAGTCCATGCAACAAAATCATCTGAAAACTAGATTATATGAAACTTTGTGAAATGCAAGTTTCGGTCAAAAATCATAATATAAAATACACTAATTTATACTATTTTCGGTCAAAAATCAAGTTAAATCGGGGACTGTTCGAAATGATATGAAACTTCACATATCATATATATATATATACTTTACTAGGGAAGGCAATGATGGAGGTCCATGCAAAAAATCATCTGAAAATTAGATTCTAAGAAACTTTTCGAAATGCAAGTTTCGGTCAAAAATCAAAATATATTATACACTAGTTTATACTTGTTTCGGTCAAAAATCAAATTAAAATGGGGACTGTTTGAAATGATACGAGACTTCACATATCATTTATATATTCTAAGAGGGAAGGTTATGATGGAAGTCCTTGCAAAAAATAATTCATCTGAAAATTAGATTCTATGAAACTTTTCGAAATGCAAGTTTCGGTCAAAAATCATAGTATATTATACATTAGTTTCGGTCAAAAAAACAAAATTTAATTGGGGAATATTTGAAATGAAACGAGGCTTTTTAAATCATTTATATATGTTAAGAAAGAAGATTATGATGGAAGTCCATGAAAAGAAATCATCTGAAAACTAGATTCTATGAAAATTTGCGAAATGCAAGTTTCGGTCAAAAAATCCTAATATATTATACACTAGTTTAATACTATTTTCGGTCAAAAATCAAGTTAAATCGGGGACTGTTCGAAATGATACGAAACTTCACATATCATTTATATATTTTACAAGAGAAGGCAATGATGGAAGTTCATGCAAAAAATCATCTGAAAATTAGATTCTATGAATCTTTTCGAAATGCAAGTTTCGGTCAAAAATCATAATATATTATACATTAATTTATACTAGTTTCGGTCAATAATCAAGTTAAATCGGGGACTGTTCGAAATGATACGAAACTTCAGACATCAATTATATATTTTACAAGGGAAGGCAATTACGGAAGTCCATGCAAAAAATCATCTGAAAATTAGATTCTATGAAACTTTTCAAAATGCAAGTTTCGGTCAAAAATTATAATGTATTATACACTAGTTTCGGTCAAAAAAATAAAATTTAATTGGGGACTATTTGAATTGATACGAGACTTTTCAGATCATTTATTTATGTTAAGAGGGAAGGTTATGATGGAAGTCCATGCAACAAAATCATCTGAAAACTAGATTATATGAAACTTTGTGAAATGTAAGTTTCGGTCAAAAAATCATAATATAATATACACTAGTTTATACTATTTTCGGTCAAAAATCAAGTTAAATCGGGGACTGTTCGAAATGATATGAAACTTCACATATCATATATATAGTTTACTAGGGAAGGCAATGATGGAGGTCCATGCAAAAAATCATCTGAACATTAGATTCTAAGAAACTTTTTTTAAATGCAAGTTTCGGTCAAAAATCATAATATATTATACACTAGTATATACTTGTTTCGGTCAAAAATCAAATTAAAATGGGGACTGTTTGAAATGATACGAGACTTCACATATCATTTATATATTCTAAGTGGGAAGGTTATGATGGAAGTCCTTGCAAAAATAATTCATCTGAAAATTAGATTCTATGAAACTTTTCGAAATGCAAGTTTCGGTCAAAAATCATAATATATTATACATTAGTTTCGGTCAAAAAAACAAAATTTAATTGGGGAATATTTGAAATGAAACGAGGCTTTTTAGATCATTTATATATGTTAAGAAAGAAGATTATGATGGAAGTCCATGAAAAGAAATCATCTGAAAACTAGATTCTATGAAAATTTGCGAAATGCAAGTTTCGGTCAAAAAATCCTAATATATTATACACTAGTTTAATACTATTTTCGGTCAAAAATCAAGTTAAATCGGGGACTGTTCGAAATGATACGAAACTTCACATATCATTTATATATTTTACAAGAGAAGGCAATGATGGAAGTTCATGCAAAAAATCATCTGAAAATTAGATTCTATGAATCTTTTCGAAATGCAAGTTTCGGTCAAAAATCATAATATATTATACATTAATTTATACTAGTTTCGGTCAATAATCAAGTTAAATCGGGGACTGTTCGAAATGATACGAAACTTCAGACATCAATTATATATTTTACAAGGGAAGGCAATTACGGAAGTCCATGCAAAAAATCATCTGAAAATTAGATTCTATGAAACTTTTCAAAATGCAAGTTTCGGTCAAAAATTATAATGTATTATACACTAGTTTCGGTCAAAAAAATAAAATTTAATTGGGGACTATTTGAATTGTTACGAGACTTTTCAGATCATTTATTTATGTTAAGAGGGAAGGTTATGATGGAAGTCCATGCAACAAAATCATCTGAAAACTAGATTATATGAAACTTTGTGAAATGTAAGTTTCGGTCAAAAAATCATAATATAATATACACTAGTTTATACTATTTTCGGTCAAAAATCAAGTTAAATCGGGGACTGTTCGAAATGATATGAAATTTCACATATCATATATATAGTTTACTAGGGAAGGCAATGATGGAGGTCCATGCAAAAAATCATCTGAACATTAGATTCTAAGAAACTTTTTTTAAATGCAAGTTTCGGTCAAAAATCATAATATATTATACACTAGTTTATACTTGTTTCGGTCAAAAATCAAATTAAAATGGGGACTGTTTGAAATGATACGAGACTTCACATATCATTTATATATTCTAAGTGGGAAGGTTATGATGGAAGTCCTTGCAAAAAAAATTCAACTGAAAATTAGATTCTATGAAACTTTTCGAAATGCAAGTTTCGGTCAAAAATCATAGTATATTATACACTAGTTTCGGTCAAAAAAACAAAATTTAATTGGGGAATATTTGAAATGAAACGAGGCTTTTTAGATCATTTATATATGTTAAGAAAGAAGATTATGATGGAAGTCCATGAAAAGAAATCATCTGAAAACTAGATTCTATGAAAATTTGCGAAATGCAAGTTTCGGTCAAAAAATCCTAATATATTATACACTAGTTTAATACTATTTTCGGTCAAAAATCAAGTTAAATCGGGGACTGTTCGAAATGATACGAAACTTCACATATCATTTATATATTTTACAAGAGAAGGCAATGATGGAAGTTCATGCAAAAAATCATCTGAAAATTAGATTCTATGAATCTTTTCGAAATGCAAGTTTCGGTCAAAAATCATAATATATTATACATTAATTTATACTAGTTTCGGTCAATAATCAAGTTAAATCGGGGACTGTTCGAAATGATACGAAACTTCAGACATCAATTATATATTTTACAAGGGAAGGCAATTACGGAAGTCCATGCAAAAAATCATCTGAAAATTAGATTCTATGAAACTTTTCAAAATGCAAGTTTCGGTCAAAAATTATAATGTATTATACACTAGTTTCGGTCAAAAAAATAAAATTTAATTGGGGACTATTTGAATTGATACGAGACTTTTCAGATCATTTATTTATGTTAAGAGGGAAGGTTATGATGGAAGTCCATGCAACAAAATCATCTGAAAACTAGATTATATGAAACTTTGTGAAATGTAAGTTTCGGTCAAAAAATCATAATATAATATACACTAGTTTATACTATTTTCGGTCAAAAATCAAGTTAAATCGGGGACTGTTCGAAATGATATGAAATTTCACATATCATATATATAGTTTACTAGGGAAGGCAATGATGGAGGTCCATGCAAAAAATCATCTGAACATTAGATTCTAAGAAACTTTTTTTAAATGCAAGTTTCGGTCAAAAATCATAATATATTATACACTAGTTTATACTTGTTTCGGTCAAAAATCAAATTAAAATGGGGACTGTTTGAAATGATACGAGACTTCACATATCATTTATATATTCTAAGTGGGAAGGTTATGATGGAAGTCCTTGCAAAAAAAATTCAACTGAAAATTAGATTCTATGAAACTTTTCGAAATGCAAGTTTCGGTCAAAAATCATAGTATATTATACACTAGTTTCGGTCAAAAAAACAAAATTTAATTGGGGAATATTTGAAATGAAACGAGGCTTTTTAGATCATTTATATATGTTAAGAGGGAAGATTATGATGGAAGTCCATGAAAAAAAATCATCTAAAAACTAGATTCTATGAAAATTTTCGAAATGCAAGTTTCGGTCAAAAAATCATAATATATTATACACTAGGTTAATACTATTTTCGGTCAAAAATCAAGTTAAATCGGGGACTGTTTGAAATGATACGAAACTTCACATATCATTTATATATTTTACAAGGGAAGGCAATGCTGGAAGTACATACAATAAATCATCTGAAAATTAGATTCTATGAAACTTTTCGAAATGCAAGTTTCGGTCAAAAATCATAATATATTATACACTAGTTTATACTAGTTTTGGTCAATAATCAAGTTAAATCGGGGACTGTTCTAAATGATACGAAACATCAGACGTCAATTATATATTTTACAAGGGAAGGCAATGACGGAAGTCCATGCAAAAAATCATCTGAAAATTAGATTCTATGAAACTTTTCGAAATGCAAGTTTCGGTCAAAAATTATAATATATTATACACTAGTTTCGGTCCAAAAAATAAAATTTAATTGGGGACTATTTGGAATGATACGAGACTTTTCAGATCATTTATATATGTTAAGAGGGAAGGTTATGATGGAAGTCCATGCAACAAAATCATCTGAAAACTAGATTATATGAAACTTTGTGAAATGCAAGTTTCGGTCAAAAATCATAATATAAAATACACTAATTTATACTATTTTCGGTCAAATATCAAGTTAAATCGGGGACTGTTCGAAATGATATGAAACTTCACATATCATATATATATATATATATATATATATATATATATATATATATATACTTTACTAGGGAAGGCAATGATGGAGGTCCATGCAAAAAATCATCTGAAAATTAGATTCTAAGAAACTTTTCGAAATGCAAGTTTCGGTCAAAAATCAAAATATATTATACACTAGTTTATACTTGTTTCGGTCAAAAATCAAATTAAAATGGGGACTGTTTGAAATGATACGAGACTTCACATATCATTTATATATTCTAAGAGGGAAGGTTATGATGGAAGTCCTTGCAAAAAAAATTCATCTGAAAATTAGATTCTATGAAACTTTTCGAAATGCAAGTTTCGGTCAAAAATCATAGTATATTATACATTAGTTTCGGTCAAAAAAACAAAATTTAATTGGGGAATATTTGAAATGAAACGAGGCTTTTTAGATCATTTATATATGTTAAGAAAGAAGATTATGATGGAAGTCCATGAAAAAAAATCATCTGAAAACTAGAATCTATGAAAATTTGCGAAATGCAAGTTTCGGTCAAAAAATCATAATATATTATACACTAGGTTAATACTATTTTCGGTCAAAAATCAAGTTAAATCGGGGACTGTTTGAAATGATACGAAACTTCACATATCATTTATATATTTTACAAGGGAAGGCAATGCTGGAAGTACATACAAAAAATCATCTGAAAATTAGATTCTATGAAACTTTTCGAAATGCAAGTTTCGGTCAAAAATCATAATATATTATACACTAGTTTATACTAGTTTTGGTCAATAATCAAGTTAAATCGGGGACTGTTCTAAATGATACGAAACTTCAGACGTCAATTATATATTTTACAAGGGAAGGCAATGACGGAAGTCCATGCAAAAAATCATCTGAAAATTAGATTCTATGAAACTTTTCGAAATGCAAGTTTCGGTCAAAAATTATAATATATTATACACTAGTTTCGGTCCAAAAAATAAAATTTAATTGGGGACTATTTGGAATGATACGAGACTTTTTAGATCATTTATATATGTTAAGAGGGAAGGTTATGATGGAAGTCCATGCAACAAAATCATCTGAAAACTAGATTATATGAAACTTTGTGAAATGCAAGTTTTGGTCAAAAAATCATAATATAAAATACACTAATTTATACTATTTTCGGTCAAAAATCAAGTTAAATCGGGGACTGTTCGAAATGATATGAAACTTCACATATCATATATATATACTTTACTAGGGAAGGCAATGATGGAGGTCCATGCAAAAAATCATCTGAAAATTAGATTCTAAGAAACTTTTCGAAATGCAAGTTTCGGTCAAAAATCATAATATATTATACACTAGTTTATACTTGTTTCGGTCAAAAATCAAATTAAAATGGGGACTGTTTGAAATGATACGAGACTTCACATATCATTTATATATTCTAAGAGGGAAGGTTATGATGGAAGTCCTTGCAAAAAAAATTCATCTGAAAATTAGATTCTATGAAACTTTTCGAAATGCAAGTTTCGGTCAAAAATCATAGTATATTATACACTAGTTTCGGTCAAAAAAACAAAATTTAATTGGGGAATATTTGAAATGAAACGAGGCTTTTTAGATCATTTATATATGTTAAGAAAGAAGATTATGATGGAAGTCCATGAAAAAAAAATCATCTGAAAACTAGAATCTATGAAAATTTGCGAAATGCAAGTTTCGGTCAAAAAATCATATTATATTATACACTAGGTTAATACTATTTTCGGTCAAAAATCAAGTTAAATCGGGGACTGTTCGAAATGATACGAAACATCACATATCATTTATATTTTTTACAAGGGAAGGCAATGATGGAAGTACATACAAAAAATCATCTGAAAATTAGATTCTATGAAACTTTTCGAAATGCAAGTTTCGGTCAAAAATCATAATATATTATACACTAGTTTATACTAGTTTTGGTCAATAATCAAGTTAAATCGGGGACTGTTCGAAATAATACGAAACTTCAGACGTCAATTATATATTTTACAAGGGAACTCAATGACGGAAGTCCATGCAAAAAATCATCTGAAAATTAGATTCTATGAAACTTTTCGAAATGCAAGTTTCGGTTAAAAATTATAATATATTATACACTAGTTTCGGTCAAAAAATAAAATTTAATTGGGGACTATTTGAAATGATACGAGACTTTTCAAATCATTTATATATGTTAAGAGGGAAGGTTATGATGGAAGTCCATGCAACAACATCATCTGAAAACTAGATTTTATGAAACTTTGTGAAATGCAAGTTTCGGTCAAAAAATCATAATATATTATACACTAGTTTATACTAGTTTCGGTCAATAATTAAGTTAAATCGGGGACTGTTCGAAATGATACGAAACTTCAGACATCATTTATATATTTAATGAGGGAAGGCAATGATGAAAGTCCATGCAAAAAATCATCCGAAAATTAGATTCTATTAAACTTTTTGAAATGCATGTTTCGGTCAAAAATCATAATATATTATACACTAGTTTATACTAGTTTCGGTCAAAAATCAAATTAAATCAGGGACTATTCGAAATGATATGAGACTTCACATTTCATTTATATATGTTAAGAGGGAAGGTTATGATGGAAGTCCATGCATGAAAATCATCTGAAAATTAGATTCTAAGAAACTTTTCGAAAAACAAGTTTCGGTCAAAAATCATAATATATTATACACTAGTTTCGGTTAAAAAAACAAAATTTAATTTGGGACTATTTGAAAAGAAACGAGAATTTCTAGATCATTTATATTTATTAAGACGTAAGGTTATGAGGGAAGTCCATGAAAAAAAATCATCTGAAAACTAGATTCTATGAAAATTTGCGAAATGCAAAGTTTCGGTCAAAAAATCCTAATATATTATACACTAGTTTAATACTATTTTCGGTCAAAAATCAAGTTAAATCGGGGACTGTTCGAAATGATACGAAACTTCACATATCATTTATATATTTTACAAGGGAAGGCAATGATGGAAGTCCATGCAATAAATCATCTGAAAATTAGATTCTGTGAAACTTTTCGAAATGCATGTTTCGGTCAAAAATCATAATATATTATTCACTAGTTTATACTAGTTTCGGTCAAAAATCAAATTAAATCGGGGACTATTTGAAATGATTCGAGAATTTTTAGATTATTTATATATGTTAAGAAGGAAGGTTATGATGGAATTCAGTGCAAAAAAATCATCTGAAAACTAGATTCATTGAAACTTTCAAAATGCAAGTTTCGGTAAAAAAAGCGCAATATATTATACACTAGTTTATACTAGTTTCGGTCAATAATCAAGTTAAATTGGGGAGTGTTCGAAATGATATGAAACTTCACATATCATTTATATAGTTTACAAGGGAAGGCAATGACGGAAGTCGATGCAAAAAATCATCTGTAAATTAGATTCTATGAAACTTTTCGAAATGCAAGTTTGGATCAAAATCATAATATATTATACACTAGTTTATACTAGTTTCGGTCAAAAATCAAATTAAATCGGGAACTGTTCGAAATGATACGAGACTTCACATATCATTTATATATTTAAGAGGGAAGGTTATGATGGAACTCCTTGCAAAATAAAATCATCTGAAAAATTAGATTTTATGAAAAAAACAAAATTTAGATCAAAAAAACAAAATTTAATTGAGGACTATTTAATACGAGACAATTTAGATCATTTATATATGTTAAGAGGGAAGGTTATGATGGAATTTCGTGCAAAAAAATCATCTGAAAACAAGATTCATTGAAACTTTCAAAATGCAAGTTTCGGTCATAAAATCGTAATATATTATACATTAGTTTATACTAGTTTCGGTCAATAATCAAGTTAAATCGGGGACTGTTCGAAATGATACGAAACTTCAGACATCATTTATATATTTTACTAGGGAAGGCAATGACGGAAGTCCATGCAAAAAATCATTTGAAAATTAGATTCTATGAAACTTTTCGAAATGCAAGTTTCGGTGAAAAATCAAAATATATTATACACTAGTTTCGGTCAAAAAAATAAAATTTAATTGGGGACTATTTGAAAGGATACGAGACTTTTCATATCTTTTATATATGTTAAGAGGGAAAGTTATGATGGAAGTCCATGCAACAATATCATCTGAAAGTTAGATTATATGAAACTTTAAAAAATGCATGTTTCGGTCAAAAAATCATAATATATTATACACTTGTTTATTCTAGTTTTGGTCAAAAATCAAGTTAAATCGGGGACTGTTCGAAATGAAACGAAACTTCACATATCATTTATATATTTTACAAGGGAAGGCAATGATGGAAGTCCATGCAAAAAATCATCTGAAAATTAGATTCTAAGAAACTTTTCGAAATGCAAGTTTCGGTCAAAAATCATGGTGTATTATACACTAGTTTCGGTAAAAAAACAAAATTTAATCGGGGACTATTTGAAATGTTACGAGACTTTTTAGATCATTTATATATGTTAAGAGGGAATGTTATGATGGAATTCCGTGCAAAAAAAATCATCTGAAAACTAGATTCATTTAAACTTTCAAAATGCAAGATTCGGTCAAAAATCGTAATATATTATACACTAGTTTATACTAGTTTCGATCAATAATCAAGTTAAATCGGGGACTGTTCGAAATGATACGAAACTTCACATATCATTTATATATTTTACAAGGGAAGGCAAAGACGGAAGTCCATGCAAAAATTCATCTGAAAATTAGATTCTATGAAACTTTTCGAAATGCAAGATTCGGTAAAAAATCATAATATATTATACACTAGTTTATACTAGTTTCGGTCAAAAATCAAATTAAATCGGGGACTATTTGAAATGATACAAGACTTCACATATCATTTATATATGCTAAGAGGGAAGGTTGTGATGGAAGTCCTTGCAAAAAAAATAATCTGAAAATTAGATTCTATGAAACATTTCGAAATGCAAGTTTCGGTCAAAAATCATGGTGTATTATACACTAGTTTCGGTAAAAAAACAAAATTTAATTGGGGACTATTTGAAATGATACGAGACTTTTTAGATCATTTATATATGTTCTGAGGGAATGTTATGATGGAATTCCGTGCAAAAAAAATCATCTGAAAACTAGATTCATTTAAACTTTCAAAATGCAAGTTTCGGTCAAAAATCGTAATATATTATACACTAGTTTATACTAGTTTCGGTCAATAATCAAGTTAAATCGGAGACTGCTCGAAATGATACGAAACTTCACATATCATTTATATATTTTACAAGGGAAGGCAGTGATGGAAGTTCATGCAAAAAATCATCTGAAAATTAGATTCTATGAAATTTTTCGAAATGCAAGTTTCGGTCAAAAATCATAATATATTATACACTAGTTTATACTAGTTTCGGTCAATTATTAAGTTAAATCGGGGACTCTTCGAAATGATACAAAACTTCAGATATCATTTATATATTTTACAAGGGAAGGCAATGATAGAAGTCCATGCAAAAAATCTTCTGAAAATTAGATTCTATGAATCTTTTCGAAATGCATGTTTCGGTCAAAAATTATAATATATTATAAACTAGTTTCGGTCAAAAAAATAAAATTTAATTAGGGACTATTTGAAATGTTACGAGACTTTTCAGATCATTTATATATGTTAAGAGGGAAGGTTATGATGGAAGTCCATGGAACAAAATAATCTGAAAACTAGATTATATGAAACTTTGTGAAATGCAAGTTTCGGTCAAAAAATCATAATATATTATACACTAGTTTATACTATTTTCTGTCAAAAATCAAGTTAAATCGGGGACTGTTCGAAATGATACGAAACTTCATATATCATTTATATACATTACAAGGGAAGGCAATGATGGAAATCCATGCAAAAAATCATCTGAAAATTAGATTCTAAGAAACTTTTCGAAATGCAAGTTTCGGTCAAAAATCACAATATATTATACACTAGTTTATACTAGTTTCGGTCAAAAATCAAATTAAATCGGGGACTGTTTGAAATGATACGAGACATCACATATCATTTATATATTCTAAGAGGGAAGGTTAGGATGGAAGTCCTTGCAAAAAAAAATCATCTGAAAATTAGATTCTATGAAACTTTTCAAAATGCAAGTTTCGGTCAAAAATCATAGTATATTATACACTAGTTTCGGTCAAAAAAATAAAATTTAATTGGGGACTATTTGAAATGATTCGAGAATTTTTAGATCATTTATATATGTTAAGATGGAGGTTATGATGGAATTCCGTGCAAAAAAAATCATCTGAAAACTTGATTCATTGAAACTTTCAAAATGCAAGTTTCGGTTAAAAAATCGTAATATATTATACACTAGTTTATACTAGTTTCAGTCAATAATTAAGTTAAATCGGGTACTGTTCGAAATGATACGAAACTTCAGACATCATTTATATATTTTACAAGGGAAGGCAATGACGGAAGTCCATGCAAAAAATCATTTGAAAATTAGATTCTATGAAACATTTCGAAATGCAAGTTTCGGTGAAAAATAAAAATATACTATACACTAGTTTCAGTCAAAAGAATAAAATTTAATTGGGGACTATTTGAAATAATATGAGACTTCACATATCATTTATATATGCTAAGAGGGAAGGTTGTGATGGAAGTCCTTGCAAAAAAAATAATCTGAAAATTAGATTCTATGAAACTTTTCGAAATGCAAGTTTCGGTCAAAAATCATGGTGTATTATACACTAGTTTCGGTAAAAAAAACAAAATTTAATTGGGGACTATTTGAAATGATACGAGACTTTATAGATCATTTATATATGTTAAGAGGGAATGTTATGATGGAATTCCGTGCAAAAAAAATCATCTGAAAACTAGATTCATTTAAACTTTCTAAATGCAAGTTTCGGTCAAAAATCGTAATATATTATACACTAGTTTATACTAGTTTCGGTCAATAATCAAGTTAAATCGGGGACTGCTCGAAATGATACGAAACTTCACATATCATTTATATATTTTACAAGGGAAGGCAGTGATGGAAGTTCATGCAAAAAATCATCTGAAAATTAGATTCTATGAAATTTTTCGAAATGCAAGTTTCGGTCAAAAATCATAATATATTATACACTAGTTTATACTAGTTTCGGTCAATTATTAAGTTAAATCGGGGACTCTTCGAAATGATACAAAACTTCAGATATCATTTATATATTTTACAAGGGAAGGCAATGATAGAAGTCCATGCAAAAAATCTTCTGAAAATTAGATTCTATGAATCTTTTCGAAATGCAAGTTTCGGTCAAAAATTATAATATATTATAAACTAGTTTCGGTCAAAAAAATAAAATTTAATTAGGGACTATTTGAAATGTTACGAGACTTTTCAGATCATTTATATATGTTAAGAGGGAAGGTTATGATGGAAGTCCATGGAACAAAATAATCTGAAAACTAGATTATATGAAACTTTGTGAAATGCAAGTTTCGGTCAAAAAATCATAATATATTATACACTAGTTTATACTATTTTCTGTCAAAAATCAAGTTAAATCGGGGACTGTTCGAAATGATACGAAACTTCACATATCATTTATATACATTACAAGGGAAGGCAATGATGGAAATCCATGCAAAAAATCATCTGAAAATTAGATTCTAAGAAACTTTTCGAAATGCAAGTTTCGGTCAAAAATCACAATATATTATACACTAGTTTATACTAGTTTCGGTCAAAAATCAAATTAAATCGGGGACTGTTTGAAATGATACGAGACATCACATATCATTTATATATTCTAAGAGGGAAGGTTAGGATGGAAGTCCTTGCAAAAAAAAATCATCTGAAAATTAGATTCTATGAAACTTTTCAAAATGCAAGTTTCGGTCAAAAATCATAGTATATTATACACTAGTTTCGGTCAAAAAAATAAAATTTAATTGGGGACTATTTGAAATGATTCGAGAATTTTTAGATCATTTATATATGTTAAGATGGAGGTTATGATGGAATTCCGTGCAAAAAAAATCATCTGAAAACTTGATTCATTGAAACTTTCAAAATGCAAGTTTCGGTTAAAAAATCGTAATATATTATACACTAGTTTATACTAGTTTCAGTCAATAATTAAGTTAAATCGGGTACTGTTCGAAATGATACGAAACTTCAGACATCATTTATATATTTTACAAGGGAAGGCAATGACGGAAGTCCATGCAAAAAATCATTTGAAAATTAGATTCTATGAAACATTTCGAAATGCAAGTTTCGGTGAAAAATAAAAATATACTATACACTAGTTTCAGTCAAAAGAATAAAATTTAATTGGGGACTATTTGAAATAATATGAGACTTCACATATCATTTATATATGCTAAGAGGGAAGGTTGTGATGGAAGTCCTTGCAAAAAAAATAATCTGAAAATTAGATTCTATGAAACTTTTCGAAATGCAAGTTTCGGTCAAAAATCATGGTGTATTATACACTAGTTTCGGTAAAAAAAACAAAATTTAATTGGGGACTATTTGAAATGATACGAGACTTTATAGATCATTTATATATGTTAAGAGGGAATGTTATGATGGAATTCCGTGCAAAAAAAATCATCTGAAAACTAGATTCATTTAAACTTTCTAAATGCAAGTTTCGGTCAAAAATCGTAATATATTATACACTAGTTTATACTAGTTTCGGTCAATAATCAAGTTAAATCGGGGACTGCTCGAAATGATACGAAACTTCACATATCATTTATATATTTTACAAGGGAAGGCAGTGATGGAAGTTCATGCAAAAAATCATCTGAAAATTAGATTCTATGAAATTTTTCGAAATGCAAGTTTCGGTCAAAAATCATAATATATTATACACTAGTTTATACTAGTTTCGGTCAATTATTAAGTTAAATCGGGGACTCTTCGAAATGATACAAAACTTCAGATATCATTTATATATTTTACAAGGGAAGGCAATGATAGAAGTCCATGCAAAAAATCTTCTGAAAATTAGATTCTATGAATCTTTTCGAAATGCAAGTTTCGGTCAAAAATTATAATATATTATAAACTAGTTTCGGTCAAAAAAATATAATTTAATTAGGGACTATTTGAAATGTTACGAGACTTTTCAGATCATTTATATATGTTAAGAGGGAAGGTTATGATGGAAGTCCATGGAACAAAATAATCTGAAAACTAGATTATATGAAACTTTGTGAAATGCAAGTTTCGGTCAAAAAATCATAATATATTATACACTAGTTTATACTATTTTCTGTCAAAAATCAAGTTAAATCGGGGACTGTTCGAAATGATACGAAACTTCACATATCATTTATATACATTACAAGGGAAGGCAATGATGGAAATCCATGCAAAAAATCATCTGAAAATTAGATTCTAAGAAACTTTTCGAAATGCAAGTTTCGGTCAAAAATCACAATATATTATACACTAGTTTATACTAGTTTCGGTCAAAAATCAAATTAAATCGGGGACTGTTTGAAATGATACGAGACATCACATATCATTTATATATTCTAAGAGGGAAGGTTAGGATGGAAGTCCTTGCAAAAAAAAATCATCTGAAAATTAGATTCTATGAAACTTTTCAAAATGCAAGTTTCGGTCAAAAATCATAGTATATTATACACTAGTTTCGGTCAAAAAAATAAAATTTAATTGGGGACTATTTGAAATGATTCGAGAATTTTTAGATCATTTATATATGTTAAGATGGAGGTTATGATGGAATTCCGTGCAAAAAAAATCATCTGAAAACTTGATTCATTGAAACTTTCAAAATGCAAGTTTCGGTTAAAAAATCGTAATATATTATACACTAGTTTATACTAGTTTCAGTCAATAATTAAGTTAAATCGGGTACTGTTCGAAATGATACGAAACTTCAGACATCATTTATATATTTTACAAGGGAAGGCAATGACGGAAGTCCATGCAAAAAATCATTTGAAAATTAGATTCTATGAAACATTTCGAAATGCAAGTTTCGGTGAAAAATAAAAATATACTATACACTAGTTTCAGTCAAAAGAATAAAATTTAATTGGGGACTATTTGAAATAATATGAGACTTCACATATCATTTATATATGCTAAGAAGGAAGGTTATGATGGAAGTTCTTGCAAAAAAAATAATCTGAAAATTAGATTCTATGAAACTTTTCGAAATGCAAGTTTCGGTCAAAAATCATGGTGTATTATACACTAGTTTCGGTAAAAAAAACAAAATTTAATTGGGGACTATTTGAAATGATACGAGACTTTATAGATCATTTATATATGTTAAGAGGGAATGTTATGATGGAATTCCGTGCAAAAAAAATCATCTGAAAACTAGATTCATTTAAACTTTCTAAATGCAAGTTTCGGTCAAAAATCGTAATATATTATACACTAGTTTATACTAGTTTCGGTCAATAATCAAGTTAAATCGGGGACTGCTCGAAATGATACGAAACTTCACATATCATTTATATATTTTACAAGGGAAGGCAGTGATGGAAGTTCATGCAAAAAATCATCTGAAAATTAGATTCTATGAAATTTTTCGAAATGCAAGTTTCGGTCAAAAATCATAATATATTATACACTAGTTTATACTAGTTTCGGTCAATTATTAAGTTAAATCGGGGACTCTTCGAAATGATACAAAACTTCAGATATCATTTATATATTTTACAAGGGAAGGCAATGATAGAAGTCCATGCAAAAAATCTTCTGAAAATTAGATTCTATGAATCTTTTCGAAATGCAAGTTTCGGTCAAAAATTATAATATATTATAAACTAGTTTCGGTCAAAAAAATATAATTTAATTAGGGACTATTTGAAATGTTACGAGACTTTTCAGATCATTTATATATGTTAAGAGGGAAGGTTATGATGGAAGTCCATGGAACAAAATAATCTGAAAACTAGATTATATGAAACTTTGTGAAATGCAAGTTTCGGTCAAAAAATCATAATATATTATACACTAGTTTATACTATTTTCTGTCAAAAATCAAGTTAAATCGGGGACTGTTCGAAATGATACGAAACATCACATATCATTTATATACATTACAAGGGAAGGCAATGATGGAAATCCATGCAAAAAATCATCTGAAAATTAGATTCTAAGAAACTTTTCGAAATGCAAGTTTCGGTCAAAAATCACAATATATTATACACTAGTTTATACTAGTTTCGGTCAAAAATCAAATTAAATCGGGGACTGTTTGAAATGATACGAGACATCACATATCATTTATATATTCTAAGAGGGAAGGTTAGGATGGAAGTCCTTGCAAAAAAAAATCATCTGAAAATTAGATTCTATGAAACTTTTCAAAATGCAAGTTTCGGTCAAAAATCATAGTATATTATACACTAGTTTCGGTCAAAAAAATAAAATTTAATTGGGGACTATTTGAAATGATTCGAGAATTTTTAGATCATTTATATATGTTAAGATGGAGGTTATGATGGAATTCCGTGCAAAAAAAATCATCTGAAAACTTGATTCATTGAAACTTTCAAAATGCAAGTTTCGGTTAAAAAATCGTAATATATTATACACTAGTTTATACTAGTTTCAGTCAATAATTAAGTTAAATCGGGTACTGTTCGAAATGATACGAAACTTCAAACATCATTTATATATTTTACAAGGGAAGGCAATGACGGAAGTCCATGCAAAAAATCATTTGAAAATTAGATTCTATGAAACATTTCGAAATGCAAGTTTCGGTGAAAAATAAAAATATACTATACACTAGTTTCAGTCAAAAGAATAAAATTTAATTGGGGACTATTTGAAATAATATGAGACTTCACATATCATTTATATATGCTAAGAAGGAAGGTTATGATGGAAGTTCTTGCAAAAAAAATAATCTGAAAATTAGATTCTATGAAACTTTTCGAAATGCAAGTTTCGGTCAAAAATCATGGTGTATTATACACTAGTTTCGGTAAAAAAAACAAAATTTAATTGGGGACTATTTGAAATGATACGAGACTTTATAGATCATTTATATATGTTAAGAGGGAATGTTATGATGGAATTCCGTGCAAAAAAAATCATCTGAAAACTAGATTCATTTAAACTTTCTAAATGCAAGTTTCGGTCAAAAATCGTAATATATTATACACTAGTTTATACTAGTTTCGGTCAATAATCAAGTTAAATCGGGGACTGCTCGAAATGATACGAAACTTCACATATCATTTATATATTTTACAAGGGAAGGCAGTGATGGAAGTTCATGCAAAAAATCATCTGAAAATTAGATTCTATGAAATTTTTCGAAATGCAAGTTTCGGTCAAAAATCATAATATATTATACACTAGTTTATACTAGTTTCGGTCAATTATTAAGTTAAATCGGGGACTCTTCGAAATGATACAAAACTTCAGATATCATTTATATATTTTACAAGGGAAGGCAATGATAGAAGTCCATGCAAAAAATCTTCTGAAAATTAGATTCTATGAATCTTTTCGAAATGCAAGTTTCGGTCAAAAATTATAATATATTATAAACTAGTTTCGGTCAAAAAAATATAATTTAATTAGGGACTATTTGAAATGTTACGAGACTTTTCAGATCATTTATATATGTTAAGAGGGAAGGTTATGATGGAAGTCCATGGAACAAAATAATCTGAAAACTAGATTATATGAAACTTTGTGAAATGCAAGTTTCGGTCAAAAAATCATAATATATTATACACTAGTTTATACTATTTTCTGTCAAAAATCAAGTTAAATCGGGGACTGTTCGAAATGATACGAAACTTCACATATCATTTATATACATTACAAGGGAAGGCAATGATGGAAATCCATGCAAAAAATCATCTGAAAATTAGATTCTAAGAAACTTTTCGAAATGCAAGTTTCGGTCAAAAATCACAATATATTATACACTAGTTTATACTAGTTTCGGTCAAAAATCAAATTAAATCGGGGACTGTTTGAAATGATACGAGACATCACATATCATTTATATATTCTAAGAGGGAAGGTTAGGATGGAAGTCCTTGCAAAAAAAAATCATCTGAAAATTAGATTCTATGAAACTTTTCAAAATGCATGTTTCGGTCAAAAATCATAGTATATTATACACTAGTTTCGGTCAAAAAAATAAAATTTAATTGGGGACTATTTGAAATGATTCGAGAATTTTTAGATCATTTATATATGTTAAGATGGAGGTTATGATGGAATTCCGTGCAAAAAAAATCATCTGAAAACTTGATTCATTGAAACTTTCAAAATGCAAGTTTCGGTTAAAAAATCGTAATATATTATACACTAGTTTATACTAGTTTCAGTCAATAATTAAGTTAAATCGGGTACTGTTCGAAATGATACGAAACTTCAGACATCATTTATATATTTTACAAGGGAAGGAAATGACGGAAGTCCATGCAAAAAATCATTTGAAAATTAGATTCTATGAAACATTTCGAAATGCAAGTTTCGGTGAAAAATAAAAATATACTATACACTAGTTTCAGTCAAAAGAATAAAATTTAATTGGGGACTATTTGAAATAATATGAGACTTCACATATCATTTATATATGCTAAGAAGGAAGGTTATGATGGAAGTCCTTGCAAAAAAAATAATCTGAAAATTAGATTCTATGAAACTTTTCGAAATGCAAGTTTCGGTCAAAAATCATGGTGTATTATACACTAGTTTCGGTAAAAAAACAAAATTTAATCGGGGACTATTTGAAATGATACGAGACTTTATAGATCATTTATATATGTTAAGAGGGAATGTTATGATGGAATTCCGTGCAAAAAAAATCATCTGAAAACTAGATTCATTTAAACTTTCAAAATGCAAGTTTCGTTCAAAAATCGTAATATATTATACACTAGTTTATACTAGTTTCGGTCAATAATCAAGTTAAATCGGGGACTGCTCGAAATGATACGAAACTTCACATATCATTTATATATTTTACAAGGGATGGCAAAGACGGAAGTCCATGCAAAAATTCATCTGAAAATTAGATTCTATGAAACTTTTCGAAATGCAAGATTCGGTAAAAAATCATAATATATTATACACTAGTTTATACTAGTTTCGGTCAAAAATCAAATTAAATCGAGGACTGTTTGAAATTATACGAGATTTCACATATCATTTATATATGCTAAGAGGGAAGGTTATGATGGAAGTCCATGCGAAAAAATCATCAGAAAATTAGATACTATGCAACTTTTCGAAATGCAAGTTTCGGTCAAAAATCATAGTATATTATACACTAGTTTCTGTCAAAAAAACAAAATTTAATTAGGGTCTATTTGAAATGATACGTGACTTTTCAGATCATTTATATATGTTAAGAAGGAAGATTATAATGGAATTCCGTGCAAAAAAATCATCTGAAAACTAGATTCTATGAAAGTTTGCGAAATGCAAGTTTCGGTCAAAAAATCATAAAATATTATACACTAGGTTAATACTATTTTCGGTCAAAAATCAAGTTAAATCGGGGACTGTTCGAAATGATACGAAACTTCACATATGATTTATATATTTTATGAGGGAAGGCAATGATGAAAGTCGATGCAAAAAATCATCCGAAAATTAGATTCTATGAAACTTTTCGAAATGCATTTTTCGGTCAAAAATCATAATATCTTATACACTAGTTTATACTAGTTTCGGTCAAAAATCAAATTAAATCAGGGGCTGTTCGAAATGATACGAGACTTCACATTTCATTTATATATGTTAAGAGGGAAGGTTATGATGGAAGTCCATGCATGAAAATCATCTGAAAATTAGATTCTATGAAACTTTTCGAAAAGCTAGTTTCGGTCAAAAATCATAATATATTATACACTAGTTTCGGTCAAAAAAACAAAATTTAATTGGGGACTATTTGAAATGAAACGAGACTTTTTAGATCATTTATATATGTTAAGAGGGAAGGTTATGATGGAAGTCCATGAAAAAAAATCATCTGAAAATTAGATTCTATGAAAATTTGCGAAATGCAAGTTTCGGTCAAAAAATCGTAATATATTATACACTAGTTTATACTAGTTTCGGTCAATTATTAAGTTAAATCGGGGACTGTTCGAAATAATACGAAATTTCACATATCATTTATATAGTTTACAAGGGGAGGCAATGGCGGAAGTCCATGCAAAAAATCATCTCAAAATTAGATTCTATGAAACTTTTCGAAATGCAAGTTTGGATCAAAAAGCATAATATATTATACATTAGTTTATACTAATTTCGGTCAAAAATCAAATTAAATCGGGGACTGTTTGAAAAGATACGAGACATCAGATATCATTTATATCATTTATATATGTAAGGGGGAAGGTTATGATGGAAGTTCTTGAAAAAAAAATCACCTTAAAAATTAGATTCTATGAAACTTTTCGAAATGCAAGTTTCGGTCAAAAATCATAGTATATTATACACTAGTTTCGGTCAAAAAAACAAAATTTAATTGAGGACTATTTGAAATCATACGAGACTTTTTAGATCATTTATATATGTTAAGAGGGAAGGTTATGATGGAATTCCGTGCAAAAAAATCATCTGAAAACTAGATTCATTGAAACTTTCAAAAAATCGTAATATATTATACCCTAGTTTATACAAGTTTCGGTCAATAATCAAGTTAAATTGGAGACTATACGAAATGATACGAAACATCACATATCATTTATATATTTTACAAGGGAAGGCAATGACGGAAGTCCATGCAAAAATTCATCTGAAAATTAGATTCTATGAAACTTTTCGAAATGCAAGTTTTGGTCAAAAATCATAATATATTATACACTAGTTTATACTAGTTTCGGTCAATAATTAAGTTAAATCGGGGACTGTTTGAAACGATACGTAACTTCAGACATCATTTATATATTTTACAAGCGAAGAAAATGATGGAAGTCCATGCAAAAAATCATCTGAAAATTAGATTCTATGAAACTTTTCGAAATGCAAGTTTCGGTCAAAAATCATAGTATATTATACACTAGTTTCGGTCAAAAAAACAAATTTTAATTGGGGACTATTTGAAATGAAATGAGACTTTTTAGATCATTTATATATGTTGAGAGGGAAGGTTATGATGGAAGTCCATGAAAAAAAATCATCTGAAAACTAGATTCTATGAAAATTTGCGAAATGCAAATTTCGGTCAAAAAATCATAATATATTATACACTAGTTTAATACTATTTTCGATCAAAAATCAAGTTAAATCGGGGACTGTTCGAAATGATACGAAACTTCACATATCATTTATATATTTTACAAGGGAAGGCAATGATGGAAGTCCATGCAAAAAATCATCTGAAAATTAGATTCTATGAAACTTTTCGTAATGCAAGTTTCGGTCAAAAATAATAATATATTATACACTAGTTTATAATAGTTTCGGTCAATAATCAAGTTAAACCGGGGACTGTTCGAAACGATACAAAACTTCAGACATCAATTATATATTTTACAAGGGAAGGCAATGACGAAAGTAAATGCAAAAAATCATCTGAAAATTAGATTCTATGAAACTTTTCGAAATGCAAGTTTCGGTCAAAAATTATAATATATTATACACTAGTTTCGGTCAAAAAAATAAAATTTAATTGGGGACAATTTGAAATGATACGAGACTTTTCAGATCATTTATATATGTTAAGAGGGAAGGTTATGATTGAAGTCCATGCAAAAAAATCAATTGAAAACTACATTATATGAAAATTTGTGAAATGCATGTTTCGGTCAAAAAATCATAATATATTATACACTAGTTTATACTATTTTTGGTCAAAAATCAAGTTAAATCGGGGACTGTTCGAAATGATACGAAACTTCACATATCATTTATATACTTTACAAGGGAAGGCAATGATGGAAGTCCATGCAAAAAATCATCTGAAAATTAGATTCTAAGAAACTTTTCGAAATGCAAGTTTCGGTCAAAAATCATAATATATTATTCACTAGTTTATACTAGTTTCGGTCAAAAATCAAATTAAATCGGGGACTATTTGAAATGATACGTGACTTCACATATAATTTATATATTCTAAGAGGGAAGGTTATGATGGAAGTCCTTACAAAAAAAATCATCTGAAAATTAGATTCTATGAAACTTTTTGAAATGCAAGTTTCGGTCAAAAATCATAGTATATTATACACTAGTTTCGGTCAAAAAAACAAAATTTAATTGGGGACTCTTTTAAATGATTCTAGAATTTTTAGATCATTTATATATGTTAAGAGGGAAGGTTATGATGGAATTTCGTGCAAAAAAATCATCTTAAAACAAGATTCATTGAAACTTTCAAAATGCAAGTTTCGGTAAAAAAATCGTAATATATTATACACTAGTTTATACTACTTTCGGTAAATAATCAAGTTAAATCGGGGACTGTTCGAGATGATACGAAAGTTCACATATCTTTTATATAGTTTACAAGGGAAGGCAATGACGGAAGTCCATTTAAAAAATCATCTGAAAATTAGATTCTATGAAACTTTTCGTAATGCCAGTTTGGATCAAAAATCATAATATATTATACATTAGTTTATACTAGTTTCGGTCAAAAATCAAATTAATTCGGGGACTGTTCGAAATGATACGAGACATCACATATCATTTATATATGTAAGAGGGAAGGTTATGATGGAAGTCCTTGCAAAAAAAAATCATATTAAAAATTAGATTCTATGAAACTTTTCGAAAAGCAAGTTTCGGTAAAAAATCATAATATATTATACACTAGTTTCTGTCAAAAAAACAAAATTTAATTGGGGACTATTTGAAATGATACGAGACTTTTTAGATCATTTATATATGTTAAGAGGAAAGGTTATGATGGAATTCCGTGCAAAAAAAATCATCTGAAAACTAGATTGATTGAAACTTTCAAAATGCTAGTTTCGGTCAAAAAATCGTAATATATTATACACTAGTTTATACTAGTTTCAGTCAATAATCAAGTTAAATCGGGGACTATTCGAAATGATAAGAAACTTCACATATGATTTATATATTTTACAAGGGAAGGCAATGAAGGATGTCCATGCAAAAAATCATCTGAAAATTAGATTCTATGAAACTTTTCGAAATGCAAGTTTCGGTCAAAAATCATAATATATTATACACTAGTTTATACTAGTTTCGGTCAAAAATTAAATTAAATCGGGGATTGTTCGAAATGATACGAGACTTCACATATCATTTATATATGCTAAGTGGGAAGGTTATGATGGAAGTCCATGCAAAAAAATCATCTGGAAATTAGATACTATGCAATTTTTCGAAATGCAAGTTTCGGTCAAAAATCATAGTATATTATACACTAGTTTCTGTCAAAAAAAACAAAATTTAATTAGGGACAATTTGAAATGATACGTGACTTTTCAGATCATTTATATATGTTAAGAAGGAAGATTATGATGGAATTCCGTGCAAAAAAATCATTTGAAAACTAGATTCAATGAAAGTTTGCGAAATGCATGTTTCAGTCAAAAAATCGTAATATATTATACACTAGTTTATACTATTTTCGGTCAAAAATATAGTTAAATCGGGGACTATTCGAAATGATACGAAACTTCACATATCATTTATATATTTCATGAGGGAAGGCAATGAAGAAAGTCTATGCAAAAAATCATCCGAAAATTAGATTCTACGAAACTTTTCGAAAGCATGTTTCGGTCAAAAATCATAATATATTATACACTAATTTATACTAGTTTCGATCAAAAATCAAATTAAATCAGGGACTGGTCGAAATGATACGAGACTTCACATATCATTTTTATATGTTAAGTGTAACGCCTCAATTTTAATATTTATTTTTATGAAATAAATATAAATAAAGATAATGGAATATTTGGATTATAATTGGAGAGAAATGTTTTATCAGAATAATAATAATATAATAATGTGTACTATTATAATATTGTTATTATTTAAATAAAATAAAAGAAAAGAGTTAGTTAGAGATTTAAGGGGCAAAGGTGGAATTGTTTGTTTTATGTGAGTTGGAATAGAGATACAAACCTCATTCATCGTATTTTGACGAAGAAAAGGGGGCTCTGGAGAAAAGGGAAAGGAGAAGAGCAATCAAGGATCGTAAAGCTTCAAGATCAAGGCTTTTCAAAGAATTCATCAAATTCAAGGTAAGGGGGGAGAAAAGGTTTTATATGGGTGACCTATCATAGGAGGATAATTTGGAGGTCCTTACTCCCTTAGGTTTATGATTGAATTTAATGAAATTATGATATGTTGGTGATTGATTGATGAATTGATGAAATAATATTGAATTGTTGCAGAATATGATCTTATGTTGAGTGGTGATAATATATTTGATGTTTTATGTATGGTATTGAGAGATTTGACATATGAATGTTAGGAAGTTAGAGTGAGTGAGGAAGAGGATTAAACCTCATAATTTCCCTAATTCAATCTAGGAAAGTTTAATAATAAAACTAGTTGATGTTATAGGCATAAATGGATAATAAACATGTGATTTGGTTTGTTTTGAGTGTTAAATTCGATTTAGAATGATTGGGGTTCGTGCAGGTGAGAAAGAAGGAAGAAATTTGGACTTTTGGAAAAATTGGATTTTTGGGGTACAAGTGCCCTGACACGGGCCGTGTCCCATGACACCGGCGGCCGTGTCAGGCTACGGGCAATATATTAAAAAGTGGAATTTTGGGAAGTTGGCTTCAGGAGGCCTGACACGGGCCGTGTCAGGCGACACGGGCGGCCGTGTCAGCCCCCTGTAGGATTGGGATTTTGGGATTTTGGGGGCGTGTCCCCAGGCCTCCTGACACGGGCCGTGTCAGGCCACTGTATTTTTGATATTTTGTTCGTTTTAAGTCATATTTGATTTATTCTTTTGTCTTAGACTCATATAAGTAAGCTAAGACATTGAGAGTAATGTTAGTAGTGATTATAGAACCCGACGAATAATAATAATAAGGGTGCGTGTTAGGTGATTGTTGTGGATAATATGACTTTAATAATGTGTCGATTAGAAGTATGGATGATGGAAAGGTCTATTATAAGTTTGGTATAAATTATATGAAGGAATGGTTGATAACCAATGAGGATCGTGTTGATGGGTAATATTATTGATTATGTAATTTTGCTTAGACCCCATGATGTAAGACTAGGTAGCAGTGAGGATCAGAATGATTATGTTGTATTAGAAAATGTGTATAGGAATGACTGAGAGAGGAATTAATAAGTAGTTCACTGGATATTATAATTAGTAATTAGTGTGTATGAGTATACGTGCTTATGTTGTTTTGCATGACTCTTAATGGTGAACCATATTAATGGTGTTGACATTGTGGATGAATATTGTTTGACTATCTATATGACCCACGTGATAGGATATGTGTTAGATCATGAGGATCGTGTTGACATGATTGTATTCATGTGTAATTATGTTGAGGTGTACTATGTGCTTAGTGCTATTTATATGATGAAATGATATGTATGTTTTGATGAGGATCATGAGGATCGTAAAGCATGATGTGTTCATGTATGTTATGATATGGTATGCGTGGTTGTGTCTGCATGCGCATACATTTGATGGAATAATCATGTCGTGGATGTGATTATTCGGGATTCGTTGAGAATCGTGGTTGCAGGGATGCTCGTGTCCTGTTGGAGACGTTAACGATGCATTCATGGTTCTATTTGATGAGCCGTTATTGTGAGTCGGTAGCGCATTTGCATTGTGCATTTGAGTCACACTGCATCATGATAATTGTTTTGTTGTGGATTATGTGTTAATAGATGTGAATTACTTCTTCATATATGTTATTTGCACCGCTATTATATGAAACTGTTTCTCACCCCCTTTGTTGCGTGTGGTTGCAACTGTGCTTCTTTGGAAGTCTAGGTGTTTCAGGTACTTGAGTAAGCTCGAAGTACAAGTGGTTTGGTCGAGTCGTAGGAGTTTCTCTGATACGTAACGGGAATAGGGATAATTAATGATTTAGTGTTTTTGGTTATAATGGTTACGTATCTTATTTTCCTGAAAATTGTAAATTGAGGATATTGATGAATAATGTGGATTTGCGACCAGTATGACATTCATTGAAATTAGAAATATTTTCCGCTGAAGTATTAATCAATTATGATTTTGGTTGATTTTTGAAAATGTAGCCACTCACTTATATAATAAACTCTGATTTATCTGAAAACCTCTATTATTTTTGAAAATGGGATAAGTGGGTGTTACATTAAGAGGGAAGGTTATGATGAAAATCCATGCAAGAAAATCATCTGAAAATTAGATTCTATGAAACTTTTCGAAATGCAAGTTTCGGTCAAAAATCATAATATATTATACACTAGTTTCGGTCAAAAATACAAAATTTAATTGGGGACTATTTGAAATGAAACGAGACTTTTTAGATAATTTATATATGTTAAGATGGAAGGTTATGATGGAAGTCAATGCAAAAAATTATCTGAAAACTAGATTCTATGAAACTTTGCAAAATTCAAGTTTCGGTCAAAAAATCATAATATATTATACACTAGCTTAATATTATTTTCGGTCAAAAATCTAGTTAAATCGGGGACTGTTCGAAATGATACGAAACTTAACATATCATTTATATATTTTACAAGGGATGGAAATGATGGAAGTTCATGCAAAAAATAATCTGAAAATTAGAGTCTATGAAACTTTTCGAAATGCAAGTTTCGGTCAAAAATCATAATATATTATACACTAGTTTATACTAGTTTAGGTCAATAATCAAGTTAAATCGGGGACTGTTTGAAATGATACGAAACTTCAGATATCATTTATATATTTTACAAGGGAAGGCAATGACGGAAGTCCATGCAAAAAATAATCTGAAAATTAGATTCTATGAAACTTTTCGAAATGCAAGTTTCGGTTAAAAATCAAAATATATTATACACTAATTTCGGTCAAAAAAATAAAATTTAATTGGGGACTATTTGAAATGATACGAGACTTTTCAGATCATTTATATATGTTTAGAGGGAAGGTTATGATGGAAGTCCATGTAGCAAAATCATCTGAAAACTAGATTATATGAAACTTTGGAAAATGCAAGTTTTGGTCAAAAATCATAATATATTATACACTAGTTTATACTAGTTTCGGTCAAAAATCAAGTTAAATCGGGGACTATTCGAAATGCTACGAAACATTACATATCATTTATATATTTTACAAGGGAAGGCAATGATGGAAGTCCATGCAAAAAATCATCTGAAAATTAGATTCTAAGAAACTTTTCGAAATGCAAGTTTCGGTCAAAAATCATTATATATTAGACACTAGTTTATACTAGTTTCTGTCACACAATTTTATACTAGTTTCCGCCAAAAAATCAAATTAAATCGAGGATTGTTCGAAATGCTACGAAACTTTTCAGATCCTCTTTATATGTTACGAGGGAAGGTTATGATGGGAATCCATGCAAAAAATCATCTCAAAATTAGATTCTACGAAACTTTTTGAAATACTATTTTCGGTCAAAAAATCCCAGTATTCTATACTAGTTTCGGTCAAAAATAAAATTAAATCGAAGATTGTTCGAAATACTACGAGACTTTTAAGATCCTCTCTATATGTTACGAGGGAAGATTATGATGGAAGTCCATGCAAAAAATCATCTCAAAATTAGATTCTATGATACTTTTTGAAATACTAGTTTCGGTCAAAAAATCGTAGTATATTATACACAATTATATACTAGTTTCGGTCAAAACTAAAATTAAATCAAAGATTGTTCGAAATAATACGAGACTTTTAAGATCTTCTGTATGTGTTACGAGGGAAGGTTATGATGGAAGTCCATGCAAAAAATCATCTCAAAATTAGATTCTATGAAACTTTTTGAAATACTAGTTTCGGTCAAAAAATCGTAGTATATTATACACAAATTATACTAGATTCGGTCAAAAAATCAAATTAAATCGAGGATAGTTCAAAATTCTATGAAACATTTCAGATCCTTTCTATATGTTATGAGGGAAGGTTATGATGGAAGTCCATGCAAAAAAAATATCTCAAAATTAGATTCTATGAAATTTTTTGAAATACTAGTTTCGGTCAAAAAATCGTAGTAAACAATTCTATACTAGTTTCGGTAAGAAATCAAATTAAATCGAGGATTGTTTGAAATGCTACGAATGTTTTTAAGACCCTCTCTATATGTTACAAGGGAAGGTTATGATGGGAGTCCATACAAAAAATCATCTCAAAATTAGATTCTATGAAACTTTTTGAAATACTAGTTTCGGTCAAAAAAATTGTAGTATATTATACACAATATTATACAAGTTTCGGTCAAAAAAATTGTAGTATATTATACACAATATTATACTAGTTTCGGTCCAAAAATCATATTAAATCGAGGATTGTTCGAAATGCTACGAAACATTTAAGATTTTTTTATATCTTACGAGGGAAGGTTATGATGGAAGTCCATGCAAAAAAATATCTCAAAATTCGATTCCATGAAATTTTTTGAAATAATAGTTTTGGTTAAAAATCGTAGTATATTATACACAATTCTATACTAGTTTCGGTCAAAAAATCAACTTAAATCGATGATTGTTCGAAATGCTATGAAACTTTTCAGATCCTTTCTATATGTTAGGAGGGAAGGTTATGATGGAATTCCATGCAAAAAATTATCTCAAAATTAGATTCTATGAAACTTTTTGAAATACTAGTTCGGTCAAAAATTGTAGTATATTATATACAATTTTATACTAGTTTCCGCCAAAAAATTAAATTAAATCGAGGATTATTCGAAATGCTACGAAACGTTTCAGATCCTCTCTATATGTTACGAGGGAAGGTTATGAAGGAAGTACATGCAAAAAAATATCTTAAAATTCGATTCCATGAAATTTTTTGAAATAATAGTTTCGGTCAAAAAATCGTAGTATATTATACACAATTCTATACTAGTTTCGGTGAAAAAATCAAATTAAATCGAGGATTGTTCGAAATGCTATGAAACGTTTCAGATCCTTTCTATATGTTAGGAGGGAAGGTTATGATGGAAGTCCATGCAAAAAATTATCTCAAAATTAGATGCTATTAAACTTTTTGAAATACTAGTTTCGGTCAAAAAAATCGTAGTATATTATACACAATTCTATACTAGTTTCGGTCAAAAAAAATCAAATTAAACCGAGGATTGTTCGAAATGCTATGAAACTTTTTAGATCCTTTCTATATGTTACGAGGGAAGGTTAAGATGGAATTCCATGCAAAAAATTATTTCAAAATTAGACTCTATGAAACTTTTTGAAATACTAATTTCGGTTAAAAAATCGTAGTATATTATACACATTTATATACAAGTTTCTGCCATAAAATTAAATTAAATCGAGGATTTTTCGAAATGCTACGAAAATTTTCATATCCTCTCTATATGTTACAAGGGAAGGTTATGATGGAAGTCCATGCAAAAAAAATCTCAAAATTAGATTCCATGAATTTTTTTGAAATACTAGTTTAGGTCAAAAAATCGTAGTATATTATACATAATTCTATACTAGTTTCGGTCAAACAATCAAATTAAATTGACGATTGTTCGAAATGCTATGATACTTTTCAGATCCTTTCTATATGTTACGTGGGAAGGTTATGATGGAATTCCATGTAAAAAAATTATCTTAATATTAGATTCTATGAATCTTATTGAAATGCTAGTTTCGGTCAAAAAATCGTAGTATATTATACACAATTTTATACTAGTTTCCGCCAAAAAATTAAATTAAATCGAGGATTGTTCGAAATGCTACGAAACTTTTCATATCCTCTCTATATGTTACGAGGGAAGGTTATGATGGAAGTCCATGCAAGAAAATATTTCAAAATTAGATTCCATTAAATTTTTTGAAATACTAGTTTCGGTGAAAAAATTGTAGTATATTATACATAATTCTTTACTAGTTTCGGTTAAAAAATATAATTAAATCGAGGATTGTTCGAAATGCTATGAAACTTTTCAGATCCTTTCTATATGTTACGAGGAAGGTTATGATGTAAGTCCATGCAAAAAATTATCTCAAAATTAGATTCTATGAAACTTTTTGAAATGCTAGTTTTGGTCAAAAAATCGTAGTACATTATACACAAATCTATACTAGTTTCGGTCAAAAATAAAATTAAATCGAAGATTGTTCGAAATGCTACGAAACATTTAAGATCTTCTTTATATGTTACGAGTGAAGGTTATGATTGAAGTCCATACAAAAAATCATCTCAAAATTAGATTATATGAAACTTTTTAAAATACTAGTTTCGGTCAAAAAATCGTAGTATATTATACACAAATCTATACTAGTTTCGGTCAAAAAATTAAATTAAATTGAGGATTGTTCGAAATAATATGAAACTTTTCAGATCCTTTGTATATGTTATGAGGGAAGGTTATGATGGAAGTCAATGCAAAAAATTATCTCAAAATTAGATTCTATGAAATTTTTTGAAATACTAGTTTCGGTCAAAAAATCGTAGTACACAATTCTATACTAGTTTCGGTCAAAAAATCGTAGTACACAATTCTATACTAGTTTCGGTCAAAAATCTAATTAAATCGAGGATTGTTCGAAATGCTACGAAACTTTTAAGATCCTCTCTATATATTACGAGGGAAGGTTATGATGGGAGTCCATACAAAAAATCATCTCAAAATTAGATTCTATGAAACTTTTTGAAATACTAGTTTCGGTAAAAAAAATTATAGTATATTATACACAATTTTATACTAGTTTCGGTCAAATAATCATATTAAATTGAGGATTGTTCGAAATGCTACGAAACATTTAAGATTCTTTTTATATCTTACGATGGAAGTTTATGATGGAAGTCCATGCAAAAAAATATCTCAAAATTAGATTCCATGAATTTTTTTGAAATAATAGTTTCGGTCTAAAAATCGTAGTATATTATACACAATTCTATACTAGTTTGGGTAAAAAAATCAAATTAAATCGAGGATTGTTCGAAATGCTACAAAACTTTTCAGATCCTTTCTATATGTTACGAGGGAAGGTTATGATGGAAGTTAATGCAAAAAATTATCTCAAAATTAGATTCTAAGAAACTTTTTTAAATACTAGTTTCAGTCAAAAAATGGTAGTATATTATACACAATTTTATTGTAGTTTCCGCCAAAAAATCAAATTAAATCGAGGATTGTTCGAAATGCTACGAAACTTTTCATATCCTCTCTTTATATTACTAGGGAAGGTTATGATGAAAGTCCATGCAAAAAATAATCTCAAAATTAGATTCCATGAAATATTTTGAAATACTAGTTTCGGTCAAAAAATCGTAGTATATTATACTTAATTCTATACTAGTTTCGGTTAAAAAATCAAATTAAATCATGGATTGTTCGAAATGCTTTGAAACATTTTAGATCCTTTCTATCACTATGCCAAACAAGACCTTAGACAGCGCTTTAAAGCGCTGTCTAAACCTCCGCTGCTAAAGGTTTAGGCAGCGCTTTTTTAAATCTTAAAAGCGCTGTCTAAGGTACCCTTAGACAGCACTTTTAGGAATACCTTAGACAGCGCTTTTGATAAAAGCGCTTTCTAAGCCCCTATACCTTAGACAGCGCTTTTGGTGAAAGCGCTGTCTAATCCCCTCCTATTTTAATTTTTTTAGGTATACCTTAGACAGCGCTTTTCAAAAGCGCTGTCTAAGCCCCCCCCCCTTAGACAACGCTTTTGTGTAAAGCGTTGTCTAAGGTATACGGAATTTTTTGCAGCTTTTGTTTTAAACCACATTTTTTCCAGGTTTATAAACCAGAATTTCTACCTGTTTTCAACCAAATTTTGGCAGACAAATATCACATTTTATATATGCCATTTCAAACCATTTTGGCCTTTTTTCTACCAATTTTTGGCTAACAAATATATATATACCAATTCAAACCAATTTTGCCTTAAATGTATCAAAATATATACAAATTTATGTACAAATTTACAAGTCATTACATATACTACAAATGTACAATATAATTACACAAATTTATGTACAAATTTACAAGTCATGTACAATATACTACAAATTTACAAGTCATTACATAAAACATTGAGCTCTATAATGAATTGACACCATTCCTCTTTGATTTCGTCCACTTGATCTTTTGTATAATATGCACACTTGAATTCATCAAAGTACTACATAATAATATAACATAGTTTGATTTAATTTCAACTATTTAATTATATGAGATATGTGTAAATATAAAAATAACTCATAAGTTAGAAATACATACATCGGTGGGAATCTCTAATCGGTCCAAAACAAGAGTATCTCGCATAAACCTCAACATGAAATACCCGCAATCTATTTGATTACGTTGCTGAGGACACTACATATGAAAAAAAAAAGGATAAATCCTAAGTTTTATCAAGTGTCATCACTAATATAATAAAAAATGTGATAATTAAAAATATACCGCCACTCGCATCCATGTAATGGAGTTTCCTCCCCTCTTTGATGTTTGGATATCTCGTTGGGCTCGAAAAGCTTGTAGGATGCTAATAAAATAAAAATGAAGTAATTAGAACAATTCACATAAACTAAGAAATACACACAAGAAAATTTTGAACATTCTCACTTACGTGTCAATTATGACCTTCATATCCAGGTATGTTGTCCAATCATTTCCTAACGAGTCAAGATAATAAACGATTTCTCTGATAGGATTGATTGCGAGCAACAACCAATGTCCACTGTAATGATTAAGCAAATGTTAGATGTCAACTTGGAAAAAAATTATAATAGATGAATTTAGAATGAAATTCTAACCCGGTATTAAACGGTATAAAGAACAACTTCTCCGCATCTTTGTTGGCCATGAGGATCCTAAGAACGTACTCCATCACGGTATCCGGTCTACTTAAGATTGAACTTAAGTTGACGGTCGCGGGTGCTAAGAATCCAAATGACACGTCCAAACCATTGGGGGGCATCAATTTGTCATACAAAAACCTTATATAAAAACATCATTAACATTAGACACCTCTTTTGAAACATAAAGTAAATAAGTTGTTCAATTAATATAACAAAGTAGACCGGATTTACCTGATATATGTATTGACAACAGTGACGCCGATTTCTTCAAGACCAAAAACTTGCATGAAGTCTTCATTACCAATCATTTGGTCGTAATCAAAGCCGAAAATACCTACCTCCATATGCACAAGCCGAACACCTCCGGTCGGTATATCGGTCATCTCTAGAAATGTCTTGAGGCATGACCTATACTTGGAGGTAGGTTTTTTCCTAGCTACGGTCTTCTTAGCAACAACACTTTTTACCTGTGCGGAGGCGTTGCTAACCTCCTTTTTTTGTTGTGCGGAGGCGTTGCTAACCTCTTTTTCTTGAAGCTACATATCATATAAATAGTTAGATCAAATTAAGAATGTAACAACTTCCATGAATATATGCCATATAATTGTATTGTACCTGTTTTCTTGAAACCACGGACTTGGTATGCCGCGGAATAGCATTATCTTTTGATTTGGATTTTGTGGGAGTCTATTTAACATAACCAAGGAAAATATGTACGTAAAATGCGCGTAATAACTTTGAATATACACATTAAAGTTAACATAGGTTTTAGGCATACCTCATATCCTACGCATATGAGGTTTGTCGGCCATGCAACAAACGAACCTACTGCTTCGTCCACCGTTGTTGCATCCGAATCATCGTTAGGATATGGTAATGATGCATTCGGCTCAACTGCAATATTAACTGATACTTTCAAACATCCAGCAGGGAGCTCTCTAGTGTGGAGTAATACTCCGCTAACGTTATGCACTTTTCCCTTGCCAACCATCCGATAGTATGGTGACGACAAATATAGCTGACAATGGGAAATGCCCTAAAACCAATAATAACAAGAAATTGTTAATGTGTATATATGTCAAATACATAATTTAAGCAAATAGTTCAATTTAAGACAATTATATGTAATTACCTCTGGAATGTTCGGCTGAAAGGTACAGTTGATACTGTCTTTGTCCGAACCATCTTTGAAACATGCTGAGGCGCTAGCCTCTCTTTCTCTCCTGAATGCATCAAGCTTAGCTTGCATGGCTTCCAATTTTGCATGAAGCTCCCGATTACTAGGAGCCTTTCCTTTTTTAACACTCAGGGAGGTCGGAGTGACTCCAAATCCCTTACCCCTCACCCGACCAGAATACTCAGGGACATCTAATGTCCGACTAAGTATGCTCCTAGTATCATCGGGAGATAAAGACTGAGATAACGCCTCCTGAAAAATCAGATGAAAAAAATGTTATACGTGTAAAACGTTATACTTACACATTTCTGGTATACGTGTAAAAAATGTTATACTTTTAATGAAAAAATGTTATACTTACACATTTCTGGTATACGTGTAAAATGTCTTCTTGAGGAACTCCACATTTGCCCACACGGGCTTCCTTCCACAAAACATGTGCAGGAAGAGATGTTTCTGAACTTTTCTCCTTCTGCAGCTACACATTAAGTCATACAATTTGATCAGATAAAACTAATATATGATGAACAAATTTGTTATCGCAATTTATAAATACTTACCATGGAATGTTCTAAGCGTCCATATCCGACACGTCCTTTTCGGTACGGATATGCGGGACTTGATGCTCTTTCCCGATTTGTGGCACTTATTCTTTTAAAAACCGGGTCTTGTCGTTTGGATTTGAAAGTTTCCCATTCTTCAGCTGATATCAAACTTTCATATTTTTTAGGAAGCTCCGCATCCACATAATTACCATCCGCATCCCTAAGGAACTTGGATGATAAAAATGTTTGAAACCCTCGTAAAAGCTTTCCGGCCAATTTCATACAGAAACCTCTTCTTTCTTCTTCGATGTTAAAACATCGCTAATAAAAACATACAGATTGATAGTTAGTACCGGTAATTGAAAAAACATAATTGATACCGTATAATTAAGGGCCAAATGATTGTACCTTTATCTCACTCCAAATTTTTTCTTTGGAGTCATTCAGCTCTTTGTTTCTCCAATCATCACAGGTAATGGGAATTTCATTCCTTACTAGTGCACCGATAAAACTAGTTAAGGTATGTCCATTAGGTTCTACAAATTGTCCCTGGTGGCTCCAATGCACATCTAGTATGATGCCTCGAGATCTTCCTTGGACCACCCTTCTCATTACCATTATGCCTCTTCGAATCTCTTCTTCCGCGGATACTTTTTTACTAACTTCCTCATGTTGGTTATCAGCCATGTCTAACCTGTAATAAACCAAGGAAACCATCAAATATCAAATATAACTTATAATCAAAGCAATTAAAAACAAAAAAAATAAAGAAATCATGCATTATCAGATATAACTTATAATCAAAGCAATTGAAAACAAAAATATAACGAAATCATGCATTATCAGATATAACTTATAATCAAAGCAATTGAAAACAAAAAAAAATAAAGAAATCATGCATTATCAGATATAACTTATAATCAAAGCAATTGAAAACAAAAATATAACGAAATCATGCATTATCAGATATAACTTATAATCAAATCAATTGAAAACAAAAAAATAAAGAAACTATGCATTATCAAATATAACTTATAATCAAAGCAATTGAAAACAAAAAAATAAAGAAACCATGCATTATCAGATATAACTTATAATCAAATCAATTGAAAACAAAAAAAATAAAGAAACCATGCATTATCAAATATAACTTATAATTAAAGCAATTGAAAACAAAAAAAATAAAGAAACCATGCATAATTTACCTCAGTCACTAACATCTCTTTCTTTTCTTTGTTGGAATATTAATCACTTGTTTCTTAGCAATGCGTACGGATGAATTGATCCAAATTCCCTCATTATGATCGTTTCTTATATATGACTCATCCGGTATAAGATCCTCAACTTCATCATTTCTATTCAACTCATTCCGTCTAATGCATGACTCATTCTCAACATCAATATCACATTGATCGACATCGCTATCATCAGTCACTTTGTTAGAGAAAAGCACTATAGACCATTTTGTACTCTTCGGGTCATTCACATAGAACACTTGTTTAGCCTGAGATGCTAGAATAAAAGGTTCATCTTTGTACCCCACCCTAGTAAGATCAACTTGCAAAAATCCAGACTTATCCATTTGTATGCCACTACTATTCACCCACTTGCAACCAAAGATGGGAATCTGAAACTTCTCGTAATCAAACACCCAAATGTGCTCAATAACTCCAAAATATGACAAATTTGCATATTTCGGGTTTAAGTCCTTCATACTTGATATATGCATTGCTTCAGCTAGCACGGTGACACCACTATTTTGAATAGTACTCTTATCATCTTGTTCTTTGGTATAAAATGTGTATCCATTAATTGAGTATGCGTTATGAGAAAACACATGCAAACTTGGACCATATGCCAAACATCTCAACCTTTCTGTTACCGAAGAAGGATCTGAAGAGCGCTTCGAATAAATATGATCCTTCAACCATTGTATGAAACTTTGATTGTGCTTTATAACTATCCAATTTTCATTTCTGTTCGGATTTAACCTTCGGAGTACATCCTTGTGCATTTCAACATATGGCTCAACCTCATTATTATTGTGCAGAACATACAAATGAACTTGACCTCGTTCATCCCTTGATATTGTCACAATTTTATTCCCAATTAATTTTTTACCTTCCATTTTTTCGAAAATCTGAGCTTTGGGGAGTCCAATCGATTGAACGTTAGACAAATATTCAGTACAAAACTCAACAGCTTCTTCAACAATGTATCGTTCAACAATACAACCCTCTGGTCGACTTCGGGATTTCACGTACCCTTTTAATATTTTCATATACCGTTCAGCAGGGTACATCTATCTCATATAAGCTAGTCCACACAACTGTGTCTCTTTCACAAGATGAACAACTAGATGAACCATTATGTCTAAAAAAGACGGAGGAAAATACATTTCAAGCTCACACAAGGTAATTACAATCTCTTTTTGTAGTGTTGGTAAGATCTCGGGATCGATCACCTTAATACAGATTGACCTAAAGAAAAAACACAATTTAGTTATGGCACTTCTTACTTTTTCTGGCAAAATAGAACGTATACCTATCGGTAGAAAATGTTCCATTATAACATGGCAATCATGTGTCTTCAAATTCTTCAACTTGAGGTCTTTCATAGAAACAAGTCTTCTGATATCTTATGAGTATCCTTCTGGAACCTTAACTTCACTCAGAGACTTACACAAATTTTTTTTCTCCTTTCTAGATAAAGTAAAAGCAGCAGGTGGTAGATATGTTCGTCTTCCTTTACTCACGGGTGCTAATTCAGTTCTCATTCCCATTTTTAACATGTCCTCCCTTGCTTTAAGGCCATCCTTAAACTTGCCTTTTATATTGAGTAATGTACCGATAACACTTTCAAATACGTTTTTTTCAATGTGCATAACATCGAGAAAATGTCTCATGTACAAAGACTTCCAATATGGAAATTCAAAAAATATCGACCTTTTCTTCCACCCACCTTTCACAACCTTATGTGCAAAAGGCTTTCCAAACTCAGTACGCACATCTTTCACCTTTTCAAAAACTTGTTCACCTGACAATGCGGGTGGAGCTCTACGATGTTCGGTGTCTCCATTGAATGCTTTTCTCCATCCACGGTAGTGATGTTTAGAATGTAAGAATCTACGATGACCGAGAAACACATTCTTCTGGCAAAGTTCCAATCGAATCGTATCGGTTCCGTCTTCACAAACAGGACACGCACGTTGACCTTTAATGCTATACCCAGATAGATTCCCGTATGCTGGAAAATCATTAATTGTGCCAAACAACATCGCCCTCAATTTGAAACTTTCTTTCCTATATCCATCATAAACCTCCACACCGTTCTCCCACAAAATCATTAAATCTTCGATCAAAGGTGTCAAGTATACGTCTATGTCATTCCCTGGTTGTTTAGGCCCAGAGATTAACATAGATAACATCATGTACTTACGCTTCATACATAGCCATGGAGGTAGGTTATAAATCATAAGAATCACAGGCCATGTGGTATGTGAGATACTTTGAAGACCATGTGGGTTCATTCCATCAGTAGATAATGCCAATCAAAGGTTTCTTGCTTCTGATCCAAACTCAGGATAATCATTATCAATCTTCGACCACTGTGCTGAATCAGCCGGATGCCGATACTTTCCATCAATAATTCTTTCATCTGCATGCCAAGTAAGATGTCTTGCCTCGGTTTCACTACAAAACATGCGCCTAAATCTCGGAATTATCGGAAAATACCATAAGACTTTTGTGGGAGACAATCTTTTCTTATATCGAGACAAACCGCATTTAGGGCACTCAGTTAACGTTGCATATTCGTTACGAAACAAAATGGAATCGTTAGGACAAGCATGTATCTTATCATAGCTCATGCCAATAGAGCACAACATTTTTTTTCCTCATAGGTTCGATTAGGAAGAACATTATCATCCGGTAGCATTTCTCTCATAAGGGCCAACAACTCTGTGAAACTTTTATCCGACCATCCATTGCCCGTCTTTAAGTTTTACAACTTTAATACCGCAGACAGTCTTGAGAATTTAGTGCAACCTTTGTACAACGGTTTCTCGTCATCGCTTACCATCCTCTCAAACATTTCAGGACAATCATGAAGATCTTCTTCCAGTGCTTCTACAATCTCTTCAACTCGATCACAATCGTATGTTTCCGTGTCTTTGTCGTATGAAGCATAGGTCGTATTACTTTTTCCACTCGATTCAACATTCTCGTTAATTTTCTCACCATGAAATATCCAACACTGATAACTTTGATCAATTCCATGCCTCAGCAAATGCGATTTCAATCCATGTGCGTCAACCTTACCAATATAACAACAACGCAAGCAAGGACAATGCATTTGTCTGGGGTTTTCAGCGTGTTGAACATCAATTTTAACGAATTCCGCAACCCCACTCTCGTACTCTTTGGTCATTCGATCGGCACAGATCCATGTTTTATCCATGGTTTTCCTACTTATTAAGGTAAACAATCAATCCAGATGAAAATACATAACTAAGGTAGTATCTTTGAATATTCTAACAATTTTAAAGTTCAATTCATTTTAAACTTCAATAACGTATACATAACCAATGTTAATATAAACTTCAATAACGTATCCGATACGCCGATATACCAACTTTAATTACCTCATCACTTTCATTTTTTCTATTACAAGAATCAAACTTTTTCTATTACAATATACCTATAACTATACCTATAACACGTTAATTTTTCTATAACTAACTTTAATTTTCTATTAGAATATACCTATAACTATACCTATAACTATAACTATACCTATAATTTTCTACAACTTTAAATTTTCTATAACTAACGTTAATTACTTATCAAACATTTTTCTATTATCAAACATTTTTGTATTACAACATTTTTCTATTACCAAACATTTTTGTATTACAACATTTTTCAAGGAAGAACATTTTTCTATTACAACATTATTACTTATCAAACATAACAACTTTAATTACCTCATCACTTTCATTTTTTCTATTACAATAATCAAACTTTTTCTTCCATTACTTTTCTCTTAACTTTAATAATTTTTCTATCAACATTTTTCTATTATCAACATTATTCTATTATCAACATTTTTCTATTATCAACATTATTACTTATCAAACATAACAACAACAATGTACCTTATGAGTCAAAACTCAATTTCTACAATAAGGGTTCTAAACTCAACTTCTAAACTCAGTTTTTACAAAAATAGCTAGAATGAATCAAAACAACTTCAACATGAATAATAAACTAAACTCAGTCAACAAGATTATCCACATTCTAAACTTAGTTTCTGAATTTTATCAAAGATTAATAACAACTTATAAAAACCATAAGAAATGAAGAACATACCGCAAGAAATGAAGAACAGTAGAAACGAAAAACGACGTCAACACCCAAATGTCGAGACACGTACGATTCTTTAAACACGTTCAACGATTGAAACCGAAAAATGGAAGTGTATTCGTGTTCGCTGTTAGGGTTTATGGTTTTCGCTGTTAGGGTTTCAACGTTCGCGGGAGGGAAAACAAAAGAACAAAGAACGAAAATAGAAATTGAGTCTGAAATTTTATTTTAATTAGACCTTAGACAGCGCTTTTGTGGAAAGAGCTTTCTCAGGTATGCCCTATACAGCGCTTTCTAAAAGCGCTTTCTAAAACCCCCCTAAGACAGCGCTTTTGGTTTTAATTTTTTTTTAATTTAAAGACTTTAGACAACGCTTTTTCAAAAGCGCTGTCTAAGGTCTATCTTTAAAAGCGCTTTCTAAAAGCGCTGTCTAGGGGGGGGGGGTCTTAGACAGCGCTTTTGGAAAGCGCTGTTTAAGACCCCCCCTTAGACAGCGCTTTCATTATTTTTTTGAAACATTTTCCGTGTTTTATTTTAATTTTAACCTTAGACAGCACTTTCTTTTAAAAGCGTTGTCTAAGATGCGCTGTTAAAAGTCATTTTTGGCGTAGTGTATATGTTACGAGGGAAGGTTATGATGGAATTCCATGCAAAAAATTATCTAAAATTAGATTCTATGAAACTTTAAGAAATAGTAGTTTTGATCAAAAAATCGTAGTATATTATACACAATTTAATACTAGTTTCCGCTAAAAAATCAAATTAAATAGAAGATTGTTCGAAATGCTACGAAACTTTTCAGATCCTCTCTATATGTTACGAGGGAAGGTTATGATTGAAGTCCATGAAAAATTATCTCAAAATTAGATTCTATGAAACTTTTTGAAATGCTAGTTTTGGTCAAAAAATTGTAGTATATTATACACAATTCTATACTAGTTTCGGTCAAAAATAAAATTAAATCGAAGATTGTTCGAAATGCTACGAAACTTGTAAGATCTTCTCTATATGTAACGAGGGTAGGTTATGATGGAAGTCCATGCAAAAAATCATCTCAAAATTAGATTCTTTGAAATTTTTTGAAATACTAGTTTCGGTCAAAAAATCGTAGTACACAATTCTATACTAGTTTCGGTCAAAAATCAAATTAAATCGAGGATTGTTCGAAATGCTACAAAAATTTTAAGATACTCTCTATATGTTACGAGGGAAGGTTAGGATGGGAGTCCATACAAAAAATCATCTCAAAATTAGATTCTATGTAACTTTTTGAATTAATAGTTTCGGTCAAAAAATCATATTAAATCGATGTTTGTTCGAAATGCTACGAAACATTTAAGATTCTTTTTATATGTTACGAGGTAAGGTTACGATGGAAATCCATGCAAAAAAATATCTCAAAATTAGATTCCATGAATTTTTTTGAAATAATAGTTTCGATAAAAAAATCGTAGTATATTATACATAATTCTATATTAGTTTCGATTAAAAAATCAAATTGAATCGAGGATTGTTCGAAATGCTACGAAACATTTTAGATCCTTTATATATGTTACGAGGGAAGATTATGATGGAAATCCATGCAAAAAATCACCTCAAAATTAGATTATATGAAACTTTTTGAAATACTAGTTTCGGTCAAAAAATTGTAGTATATTATATACAAATTTTCACTAATTTCTATCATAAAATCATATTAAATCTAGGATTGGTCGAAATGCTACGAAACTTTTCATATTCTTTCTATAAGTTACGATGGAAGGTTATAATGAAAGTCCATGCAAAAATTTATCAAAAAATTAGATTATATGAAACTTTTTGAAATACTAGTTTCAGTGAAAAAATCGTAGTATATTATACACAATTCTAGACTAGTTTCGGTCAAAAAATCAAATTAAATCGAGGATGGTTCGAAAAGCAATGAAACTTTTTAGATCCCTTCTATGTGTTACGAGGGAAGGTTATGATGGAAGTCCATGCAAAAAATTATCTCAAAATTAAATTCTATGAAACTTTTGGAAATACTAGTTTTGGTCAAAAAATCGTAGTATGTTATACACAATTCTATACTATTTTTGGACAAAAATCAAATTAAATCCAAGATTGTTCGAAATGCTACGAAACTTTTAAGATCTTCTCTATATGTTATGAGGGAAGGTTATGATGGAAGTCCATTGAAAAAATTATCTCAAAATTAGATTATATGAAACTTTTTGAAATACAAGTTTCGATAAAAAAAATTGTAGTATATTATACACAGTTTTTCACTAGTTTCGGTCATAAAATCATATTAATCGAGGATGGTTCAAAATGCTATGAAACTTTTTAGATCCTTTCTATGTGTTACGAGGGAAGGTTATGATGGAAGTCCATGCAAAAAATAATCTCAAAATTGGATTCTATAAAACTTTTTGAAATACTAGTTTTTGTCAAAATATCGTAGTATATTATACACAATTCTATACTAGTTTCGGTCAAAAATAAAATTAAATCTAGGATTGTTCGAAATGCTATGAAACGTTTAATATCCTCTCTATATGTTACGAGGGAAGGTTATGATGGAAATTCATGCAAAATATAATCTCAAACTTAGATTCTATGAAACTTTTTGAAATACTAGTTTTGATCAAAAAATTGTAATATATTATACACAATTTTATACTAGTTTCAGTCAAAAATCAAATTAAATCGAGGATTGTTCGAAATGCTACGAAACTTTTAAGATCCTCTCTATATGTTACGAGGGAAGGTTACGATGGAAGTTAATGCAAAAAATCATCTCAAAATTAGATTCTATTAAGCTTTTTGAAATACTAGTTTCGATCAAAAAATTGTAGTATATTATACACAATTTTATACTAGTTTCAGTCAAAAAATCAAATTAAATCGAGGATTATTCGAAATGCTACGAAACTAGTAATATCCTTTCAATATGTTACGAGGGAAGGTTATGATGGAAATCCGTGCAAAAAATTATTTCAAAATTAGATTCTGAGACTTTTTGAAATACAAGATTCGGTCAAAAAATCGTAGTATATTATACACAATTTTATAGTAGTTTCCGCAAAAAAATGAAATTAAATTGAGGATTGGTCGAAATGTTACGAAAATTTTCAGATACTCTCTATATGTTACGAGGGAAGTTATGATTGAAGTTCATGCAAAATATTATCGCAAAATTAGATTCTAGGAAACTTTTTGAAATACTAGTTTTGTTCAAAAATATCGTAGTATATTAAACATAATTCTATACAAGTTTCAGTAAAAAATCAAATTATATGGAGGAATTTTCGAAATGCTAAGAAACTTTTTAGATCCTCTCTATATGTTACATGGGAAGGTTACGATGGATGTCCATGCAAAAAATCATCTCAAAATTAGATTCTATGAAATTTTTTGAAATACTAGTTTCGGTCAAAACGTCGTAGTATATTATACACAATTCTATACTAGTTTCGGTCAAAAAATCAAATTAAATAGAGGATTGTTGGAAATGCTATGAAACTTTTTAGATCCTTTATATATGTTACGAGGGAAGGTTATAATGGAAGTCCATGCAAAAAATTATCTCAAAATTAGATTCTACGAAACGTTTTGAAATACAAGTTTAGGTCAAAAAATCGTAGTATATTATACACAATTTTATACTCGAAATGCTACGTAACTTTTAAGATCCTCTCTATATGTTACAAGGGAAGGTTACGATGGAAGTTCATGCAAAAAATAATCTCAAAATTAGATTCTATGAAGATTTTTGAAATACTAGTTTCGATAAAAAAAACTTGTAGTATATTATACACAATTTTATACTAGTTTCAGTCAAAAAATCAAATTAAATCGAGGATTATTCGAAATACTACGAAACATTTAATATCCTTTCGATATGTTACGAGGGGAGGTTATGATGGAAGTCCATGCAAAAAATTATCTCAAAATTAGATTCTAGGAAACTTTTTGAAATACTAGTTTTTGTCGAAAAAATCGTAGTATATTAAACATAATTCTAAATATTAGATTCTATGAAACTTTTTGAAATACTAGTTTTGATCAAAAAATTGTAGTATATTATACACAATTTTATACTAGTTTCAATCAAAAAATCAAATTAAATCGAGGATTATTCGAAATGCTACGAAACTTTTAATATACTTTCAATAAGTTATGAGGGAAGGTTATGATGGAAGTCCATGCAAAAAATTATCTCAAAATTAGATTTTATGAAATTTTTTAAAATACTAGTTTCGGTCAAAAAATCAAATTAAATCGAGGATTGTTCGAAATGCTATGAAACTTTTCAGATCCTTTCGATATGTTACGAGGGAAGGTTATGATGGAAGTTCATGCAAAAAATTATCTCAAAATTTGATTCTATGAATCTTTTAGAAATACTAGTTTCGGTTAAAAATCGTAGTATAATATACACAATTTTATACTAGTTTTCGCCAAAAAATCAAATTAAATCGAGAATTGTTCGAAATGCTAAGAAACTTTTAAGATCTTCTCTATATGTTACGAGGGAAGGTTATGATTGAAGTCCATGCAAAAAATCATCTCAAAATTAGACTCATGAAAATTTTGAAAACTAGTTTCGGTCAAAAAATCGATGTATATTATACACAAATCTAGACTAGTTTCGGTCAAAAAATAAAATTAAATGGAGGATTGTTCGAAATGCTATGAAAGTTTTCATATCCTTCTATATGTTACGAGGGAAGGTTATGATGGAAGTCCATGCAAAAAATTATCTCAAAATTAGATTCTATGAAACTTTTTGAAATATTAGTTTCGGTCAAAAAAGTCGTAGTATATTATACACAATTTTATACTAGTTTCCACCAAAAAATCAAATTAAATCGAGGATTGTTCGAAATGCTATGAAACTTTTCAGATCCTCTCTATATGTTACGAGGGAAGGTTATGATGCAAGTCCATGATAAAAAATATCTCAAAATTTGATTCCATGAAATTTTTTGAAATAATAGATTCGGTCAAAAAAATCGTAGTATATTATACACAATTCTATACTAGTTTCGGTATAAAAATCAAATTAAATCGAGGATTGTTCGAAATGCTATGAAACTTTGCAGATCCTTTCTATATGTTACGAGGGAATTTTATGATGGAATTCCATGCAAAAAATTATCTCAAAATTAGATTCTATGAAACTTTTTGAAATACTAGTTTTGGTAAAAAAATCGTAGTATATTATACATAATTCTATACGAGTTTCCGTCAAAAATCATATTAAATCGAGGAATCTTCGAAATGCTACGAAACTATTAAGATCCTCTCTATGTTACGAGAGAAGGTTATGATGGAAGTCCATGCAAAAAAATCATCTCAAAATTAGATTCTATGAAATTTTTGGAAATACTAGTAACGGTCAAAAAATCGTAGTATATTACACACAATTCTATACTAGTTTCAGTCAAAAATAGAATTAAATTGAAGATTGTTCGAAATGCTACGAAACTTTTATGATCTTCTCTATATGTTACGAGGGAAGGTTATGATAGAAGTCCATGCAAAAAATCTTCTCAAAATTAGATTCTATGAAATTTTTTGAAATACTAGTTTCTGTCAAAAAGTTGTAGTATATTATACACAATTCTATACTAGTTTCGGTCAAAAAATCAAATTAAATCGAGGATTGTTGGAAATGCTATGAAACTTTTTAGATCCTTTCTATATGTTACGAGGGAAGGTTATGATAGAAGTCCATGCAAAAAATTATCTCAAAATTATATTCTACGAAACTCTTTGAAATACAAGTTTCGGTCAAAAAATCTTAGTATATTATACACAATTTTATACTAGTTTCGGTCAAAAAATCAAATTAAATTGAGGATTGTTCGAAATGCTATGAAATGTTTCAGATCCTTTCTATATGTTACGAGGGAAGGTTATGATGGAAGTCCATGCAAAAAATTATCTCAAAATTAGATTATACGAAACTTTTTGAAATACAAGTTTCGGTCAAAAAATCGTAGTATATTATACACAATTTTATACTAGTTTCCGCCAACAAAATCAAATTAAATTGAGGATTGTTCGAAATGCTATGAAACTTTTAGGATCCTCTCTATATGTTACGAGGGAAGATTATGATGGACTTCCATGCAAATAATTATCTAAATATTAGATTCTATGAAACTTTTTGAAATACTAGTTTTGATCAAAAAATTGTAGTATATTATACACAATTTTATACTAGTTTCAATCAAAAAATCAAATTAAATCGAGGATTATTCGAAATGCTACGAAACTTTTAATATACCTTCAATATGTTACGAGGGAAGGTTATGATCGAAGTCCATGCAAAAAATTATCTCAAAATTTGATTTAAAATACTAGTTTCGGTCAAAAAATCAAATTAAATCGAGGATTGTTCGAAATGCTATGAAACTATTCAGATCCTTTCGATATGTTACGAGGGAAGGTTATGATGGAAGTTCATGCAAAACATTATCTCAAAATTTGATTCTATGAAACTTTTAGAAATACTAGTTTCGGTTAAAAATCGTAGTATAATATACACAATTTTATACTAGTTTTTCGCCAAAAAATCAAATTAAATCGAGAATCATTCGAAATGCTAAGAAACTTTTAAGATCTTCTCTATATGTTACAAGGGAAGGTTACGATGGAAGTCCATCTAAAAAATAATCTCAAAATTAGACTCATGAAACTTTTGAAAACTAGTTTCGGTCAAAAAATCGAAGTATATTATACACAAATCTATACTTGTTTCGGTCAAAAAATAAAATTAAATGGAGGATTGTTCGAAATGCTATGAATGTTTTCATATCCTTCTATATGTTACGAGGGAAGGTTATGATGGAAGTCCATGCAAAAAATTATCTCAAAATTAGATTCTATGAAACTTTTTGAAATATTAGTTTCGGTCAAAAAAGTCGTAGTATATTATACACAATTTTATACTAGTTTCCACCAAAAATTCAAATTAAATCGAGGATTGTTCGAAATGCTATGAAACTTTTCAGATCCTCTCTATATGTTACGAGGGAAGGTTATGATGCAAGTCCATGATAAAAAATATCTCAAAATTTGATTCCATGAAATTTTTTGAAATAATAGATTCGGTCAAAAAAATCGTAGTATATTATACACAATTCTATACTAGTTTCGGTATAAAAATTAAATTAAATCGAGGATTGTTCGAAATGCTATGAAACTTTGCAGATCCTTTCTATATGTTACGAGGGAATTTTATGATGGAATTCCATGCAAAAAATTATCTCAAAATTAGATTCTATGAAACTTTTTGAAATACTAGTTTTGGTCAAAAAATCGTAGTATATTATACATAATTCTATTCAAGTTTCAGTCAAAAATCATATTAAATCGAGGAATCTTCGAAATGCTACGAAACTATTCAGATCCTTTCTATGTTACGAGAGAAGGTTATGATGGAAGTCCATGCAAAAAAATCATCTCAAAATTAGATTCTATGAAATTTTTGGAAATACTAGTAACGGTCAAAAAATCGTAGTATATTACACACAATTCTATACTAGTTTCAGTCAAAAATAGAATTATATTGAAGATTGGTCGAAATGCTACGAAACTTTTATGATCTTCTCTATATGTTACGAGGGAAGGTTATGATAGAAGTCCATGCAAAAAATCTTCTCCAAATTAGATTCTATGAAATTTTTTGAAATACTAGTTTCTGTCAAAAAGTTGTAGTATATTATACACAATTCTATACTAGTTTCGGTCAAAAAATCAAATTAAATCGAGGATTGTTGGAAATGCTATGAAACTTATTAGATCCTTTCTATATGTTACGAGGGAAGGTTATGATAGAAGTCCATGCAAAAAATTATCTCAAAATTATATTCTACGAAACTCTTTGAAATACAAGTTTCGGTCAAAAAATCGTAGTATATTATACACAATTTTATACTAGTTTCGGTCAAAAAATCAAATTAAATTGAGGATTGTTCGAAATGCTATGAAACGTTTCAGATCCTTTCTATATGTTACGAGGGAAGGTTATGATGGAAGTCCATGCAAAAAATTATCTCAAAATTAGATTCTACGAAACTGTTTGAAATACATGTTTCGGTCAAAAAATCGTAGTATATTATACACAATTTTATACTAGTTTCCGCCAAAAAAATCAAATTAAATTGAGGATTGTTCGAAATGCTACGAAACTTTTAGGATCCTCTCTATATGTTACGAGGGAAGATTATGATGGAAGTCCATGCAAAAAATAATCTAAAAATTAGATTCTATGAAACTTTTTGAAATAATAGTTTTGATCAAAAAATTGTAATATATTATACACAATTATATACTTGTTTCTGTCAAAATCAAATAAAATCGAGGATTGTTGAAATGCTACGTAACTTTTAAGATCTTTTCTATATGTTACAATGGAAGGTTACGATGGAAGTTCATGCAAAAAATCATCTCAAAATTAGATTCTATGAAGCTTTTTGAAATACTAGTTTCGGTCAAAAAACTTGTAGTATATGATACACAATATTATACTAGTTTCAGTCAAAAAATCAAATTAAATCGAGGATTATTTGAAATACTACGAAACATTTAATATCCTTTCAATATGTTACGAGGGAAGGTTATGATGGAAGTCCATGCAAAAAATTATCTCAAAATTAGATTCTTGGAAACTTTTTGAAATACTAGTATTGGTCAAAAAAATCGTAGTATATTATACATAATTCTATACTAGTTTCAGTCAAAAATCAAATTAAATCGAGGAAGCTTCGAAATGCTAAGAAACTTTTAAGATCCGTTCTATATGTTACGAGGGAAGGTTACGATGGAAGTCCATCTAAAAAATAATCTCAAAATTAGATTCTATGAAATTTTTTGAAATACTAGTTTCGGTCAAAAAGTCGTAGTATATTATACACAATTCTATACAAGTTTCGGTCAAAAAATCTAATTAAATCGAGGATTGTTGGAAATTCTGTGAAACTTTTCAGATCCTTTCTATATGTTACGAGGGAAGGTTATGATGGAAGTCCATGCAAAAAATTATCTCAAAAGCAGATTCTACGAAACGTTTTGAAATACAAGTTTCAGTCAAAAAATCGTAGTATATTATACACAAGTTTATACTAGTTTGGGTAAAAAAATCAAATTAAATCGAGGATTGTTTGAAATGCTATGAAACTTTTCAGATCCTTTCTATATGTTACGAGGGAAGGTTATGATGGAAGTCCATGCAAAAAAATATCTCAAAATTAGATTCTACGAAACTTTTTGAAATACATGTTCCGGTCAAAAAATCGTAGTATATTATACACAATTTTATACTAGTTTCCGCCAACAAAATCAAATTAAATTGAGGATTGTTCGAAATGCTATGAAACTTTTAGGATCCTCTCTATATGTTACGAGGGAAGATTATGATGGACGTCCATGCAAATAATTATCTAAATATTAGATTCTATGAAACTTTTTGAAATAATAGTTTTTATCAAAAAATTGTAGTATATTATACACAATTTTATACTAGTTTCAATCAAAAAATCAAATTAAATCGAGGATTATTCGAAATGCAACAAAAAATTTAATATACTTTCAATATGTTACGAGGGAAGGTTATGATGGAAGTCCATGCAAAAAATTATCTCAAAATTTGATTTTATGAAATTTTTAAAAATACTAGTTTGGGTCAAAAAATCAAATTAAATCGAGGATTGTTCGAAATGCTATGAAATTTTTCAGATCCTTTCGATATGTTACGAGGGAAGGTTATGATGGAAGTTCATGCAAAAAATTATCTCAAAATTTGATTCTATGAAACTTTTAGAAATACTAGTTTCGGTTAAAAATCGTAGTATAATATACACAATTTTATACTAGTTTTCGCCAAAAATTCAAATTAAATCGAGAATTGTTCGAAATGCTATGAAACTTTTAAGATCTTCTCTATATATTACGAGGGAAGGTTATGATTGAAGTCCATGCAAAAAATCATCTCAAAATTAGACTCATGAAACTTTTGAAAACTAGTTTTGATCAAAAAATCGAAGTATATTATACACAAATCTATACTTGTTTCGGTCAAAAAATAAAATTAAATGGAGGATTGTTCGAAATGCTATGAATGTTTTCATATCCTTCTATATGTTACGAGGGAAGGTTATGATGGAAGTCCATGCAAAAAATTATCTCAAAATTAGATTCTATGAAACTTTTTGAAATATTAGTTTCGGTCAAAAAAGTCGTAGTATATTATACACAATTCTATACTAGTTTCCACCAAAAAATCAAATTAAATCGATGATTGTTCGAAATGCTATGAAACTTTTCAGATCCTCTCTATATGTTACGAGGGAAGGTTATGATGGAAGTCCATGATAAAAAATATCTCAAAATTTGATTCCATGAAATTTTTTGAAATAATAGATTCGGTCAAAAAAATCGTAGTATATTATACACAATTCTATACTAGTTTCGGTATAAAAATCAAATTAAATCGAGGATTGTTCGAAATGCTATGAAACTTTTCAGATCCTTTCTATATGTTACGAGGGAAGTTTATGATGGAATTCCATGCAAAAAATTATCTCAAAATTAGATTCTATGAAACGTTTTGAAATACTAGTTTTGGTCAAAATATCGTAGTATATTATACATAATTCTATACGAGTTTCAGTCAAAAATCATATTAAATCGAGGAATCTTCGAAATGCTACGAAACTTTTCAGATCCTCTCTATGTTACGAGAGAAGGTTATGATGGAAGTCCATGCAAAAAAATCATCTCAAAATTAGATTCTATGAAATTTTTGGAAATACTAGTATCGGTCAAAAAATCGTAGTATATTACACACAATTCTACACTAGTTTCAGTCAAAAATAGAATTAAATTGAAGATTGTTCGAAATGCTACGAAACTTTTATGATCTTCTCTATATGTTACGAGGGAAGGTTATGATAGAAGTCCATGCAAAAAATCATCTCAAAATTAGATTCTATGAAATTTTTTGAAATACTAGTTTCTGTCAAAAAGTTGTAGTATATTATACACAAATCTATACTAGTTTCGGTCAAAAAATCAAATTAAATCGAGGATTGTTGGAAATGCTATGAAACCTTTTAGATCCTTTCTATATGTTACGAGGGAAGGTTATGATAGAAGTCCATGCAAACAATTATCTCAAAATTATATTCTACGAAACTCTTTGAAATACAAGTTTCGTGTCAAAAAATCGTAGTATATTATACACAATTTTATACTAGTTCCGCCAAAAAAATCAAATTAAATTGAGGATTGTTCGAAATGCTACGAAACGTTTAGGATCCTCTCTATATGTTCCGAGGTAAGGTTACGATGGAAGTTCATGCAAAAAATCATCTCAAAATTAGAATCTACGAAACTTTTAGAAATACTAGTTTCAATCAAAAAATTGTAATATATTATACACAATTCTATACTAGTTTCAGTAAAAAAATCAAATTAAATTGAGGATTGTACGAAATGCTACGAAAGTTTTAATATCCTTTCAATATGTTACGAGGGAAGGTTATGATGGAAGTCTATGCAAAAAATTATCTCAAAATTTGATTTTATGAAATTTTTTGAAATACTAGTTTCGGTCAAAAAATAAAATTAAATCGAAGATTGTTCGAAATGCTATGAAACTTTTCAGATCCTTTCGATATGTTTCGAGTGAAGTTTATGATGGAAGTCCATGCAAAAAATTATCTCAAAATTAGATTCTATGAAACTTTTTGAAATTCTAGTTTCGGTCAAAAATCGTAGTATATTATACACAATTTTATACTAGTTTCCGCCAAAAATTCAAATTAAATCGAAAAATTGTTCGAAATGCTACGAAACTTTTCAGATCCTCTCTATATGTTACGAGGGAAGGTTATGATGGAAGTCCATGCAAAAAATTATCTCAAAATTATATTCTATGAAACTTTTTGAAATGCTAGTTTTGGTCAAAAAATCATAGTTTATTATACACAATTCTATACTAGTTTCGGTCAAAAATAAAATTAAATCGAAGATTGTACGAAATGCTACGAAACTTTTAAGATCTTCTCTATATGTTACGAGGCAAGGTTATGATTGAAGTCCATGCAAAAAATCATCTCAAAATTAGACTCCATTAAACTTTTTGAAAACTAGTTTCAGTCAAAAAATCGTAGTATATTATGGACAAATCTATACTAGTTTCGGTCAAAAAATCAAATTAAATCGAGGATTGCTCGAAATGCAATGAAAGTCAGATCCTTTCTATATGTTATGAGGGAAGGTTATGATGGAAGTCAATGCAAAAAATTATCTTAAAATAAAATTCTATGAAAATTTTTGAAATATTAGTTTCGGTAAAAAAAGTCGTAGTATATTATACACAATTTTATACTAGTTTCCGCCAAAAAATCAAATTAAATCGAGGATTGATCGAAATGCTATGAAACTTTTCAGATCCTCTCTATATGTTACGAGGGAAGGTTATGATTGAAGTCCATGAAAAAAATTATCTCAAAATTAGATTCGATGAAACTTTTTGAAATACAAGTTTCGGTCAAAAAATCGTAGTATATTATACACAATTTTATACTAGTTTCGGTCAAAAAATCAAATTAAATCGAGGAATGTTCCAAATGCTATGAAACTTTTCAGATCATTACTATATGTCACGAGGGAAGGTTATGATGGAAGTCCATGCAAAACATTATCTCAACATTAGATTCTACAAAACTTTTTGAAATAAAAGTTTCGGTCAAAAAATTGTAGTATATTATACACAATTTTATACTAGTTTCCGCCAAAAAAATCAAATTAAATTGAGGATTGTTCGAAATGCTACGAAACTCTTAGGATCCTCTCTATATGTTACGAAGGAAGATTATGATGGAAGTCCATGCAAAAAATTATCTAAAAATTAGATTCTATGAAACTTTTTGAAATACTAGTTTAGATAAAAAAATTGTAATATATTATACACAATTCTATACTAGTTTCAGTCAAAAATCAATTTAAATTGAGGATTGTTCGAAATGCTACGAAACTTTTAATATCCTTTCAATATGTTACGAGGGAAGGTTATGATGGAAGTCTATGCAAAAAATTATCTCAAAATTTGATTTTATGAAATTTTTTGAAATACTAGTTTCGGTCAAAAAATAAAATTAAATCGAAGATTGTTCGAAATGCTATGAAACTTTTCAGATCCTTTCGATATGTTTCGAGTGAAGTTTATGATGGAAGTCCATGCAAAAAATTATCTCAAAATTAGATTCTATGAAACTTTTTGAAATTCTAGTTTCGGTCAAAAATCGTAGTATATTATACACAATTTTATACTAGTTTCCGCCAAAAATTCAAATTAAATCGAAAAATTGTTCGAAATGCTACGAAACTTTTCAGATCCTCTCTATATGTTACGAGGGAAGGTTATGATGGAAGTCCATGCAAAAAATTATCTCAAAATTATATTCTATGAAACTTTTTGAAATGCTAGTTTTGGTCAAAAAATCATAGTATATTATACACAATTCTATACTAGTTTCGGTCAAAAATAAAATTAAATCGAAGATTGTACGAAATGCTACGAAACTTTTAAGATCTTCTCTATATGTTACGAGGCAAGGTTATGATTGAAGTCCATGCAAAAAATCATCTCAAAATTAGACTCCGTTAAACTTTTTGAAAACTAGTTTCAGTCAAAAAATCGTAGTATATTATGGACAAATCTATACTAGTTTCGGTCAAAAAATCAAATTAAATCGAGGTTTGCTCGAAATGCAATGAAAGTCAGATCCTTTCTATATGTTATGAGGGAAGGTTATGATGGAAGTCCATGCAAAAAATTGTCTTAAAATAAAATTCTATGAAAATTTTTGAAATATTAGTTTCGGTAAAAAAAGTCGTAGTATATTATACACAATTTTATACTAGTTTCCGCCAAAAAATCAAATTAAATCGAGGATTGTTCGAAATGCTATGAAACTTTTCAGATCCTCTCTATATGTTACGAGGGAAGGTTATGATTGAAGTCCATGAAAAAAATTATCTCAAAATTAGATTCGATGAAACTTTTTGAAATACAAGTTTCGGTCAAAAAATCGTAGTATATTATACACAATTTTATACTAGTTTCGGTCAAAAAATCAAATTAAATCGAGGAATGTTCCAAATGCTATGAAACTTTTCAGATCATTTCTATATGTCACGAGGGAAGGTTATGATGGAAGTCCATGCAAAACATTATCTCAACATTAGATTCTACAAAACTTTTTGAAATAAAAGTTTCGGTCAAAAAATTGTAGTATATTATACACAATTTTATACTAGTTTCCGCCAAAAAAATCAAATTAAATTGAGGATTGTTCGAAATGCTACGAAACTCTTAGGATCCTCTCTATATGTTACGAAGGAAGATTATGATGGAAGTCCATGCAAAAAATTATCTAAAAATTAGATTCTATGAAACTTTTTGAAATACTAGTTTAGATAAAAAAATTGTAATATATTATACACAATTCTATACTAGTTTCAGTCAAAAATCAATTTAAATTGAGGATTGTTCGAAATGCTACGAAACTTTTAATATCCTTTCAATATGTTACGAGGGAAGGTTATGATGGAAGTCTATGCAAAAAATTATCTCAAAATTTGATTTTATGAAATTTTTTGAAATACTAGTTTCGGTCAAAAAATAAAATTAAATCGAAGATTGTTCGAAATGCTATGAAACTTTTCAGATCCTTTCGATATGTTTCGAGTGAAGTTTATGATGGAAGTCCATGCAAAAAATTATCTCAAAATTAGATTCTATGAAACTTTTTGAAATTCTAGTTTCGGTCAAAAATCGTAGTATATTATACACAATTTTATACTAGTTTCCGCCAAAAATTCAAATTAAATCGAAAAATTGTTCGAAATGCTACGAAACTTTTCAGATCCTCTCTATATGTTACGAGGGAAGGTTATGATGGAAGTCCATGCAAAAAATTATCTCAAAATTATATTCTATGAAACTTTTTGAAATGCTAGTTTTGGTCAAAAAATCATAGTATATTATACACAATTCTATACTAGTTTCGGTCAAAAATAAAATTAAATCGAAGATTGTACGAAATGCTACGAAACTTTTAAGATCTTCTCTATATGTTACGAGGCAAGGTTATGATTGAAGTCCATGCAAAAAATCATCTCAAAATTAGACTCCGTTAAACTTTTTGAAAACTAGTTTCAGTCAAAAAATCGTAGTATATTATGGACAAATCTATACTAGTTTCGGTCAAAAAATCAAATTAAATCGAGGATTGCTCGAAATGCAATGAAAGTCAGATCCTTTCTATATGTTATGAGGGAAGGTTATGATGGAAGTCCATGCAAAAAATTGTCTTAAAATAAAATTCTATGAAAATTTTTGAAATATTAGTTTCGGTAAAAAAAGTCGTAGTATATTATACACAATTTTATACTAGTTTCCGCCAAAAAATCAAATTAAATCGAGGATTGTTCGAAATGCTATGAAACTTTTCAGATCCTCTCTATATGTTACGAGGGAAGGTTATGATTGAAGTCCATGAAAAAAATTATCTCAATATAGATTCGATGAAACTTTTTGAAATACAAGTTTCGGTCAAAAAATCGTAGTATATTATACACAATTTTATACTAGTTTCGGTCAAAAAATCAAATTAAATCGAGGAATGTTCCAAATGCTATGAAACTTTTCAGATCATTTCTATATGTCACGAGGGAAGGTTATGATGGAAGTCCATGCAAAACATTATCTCAACATTAGATTCTACAAAACTTTTTGAAATAAAAGTTTCGGTCAAAAAATTGTAGTATATTATACACAATTTTATACTAGTTTCCGCCAAAAAAATCAAATTAAATTGAGGATTGTTCGAAATGCTACGAAACTCTTAGGATCCTCTCTATATGTTACGAAGGAAGATTATGATGGAAGTCCATGCAAAAAATTATCTAAAAATTAGATTCTATGAGACTTTTTGAAATACTAGTTTAGATAAAAAAATTGTAATATATTATACACAATTCTATACTAGTTTCAGTCAAAAATCAATTTAAATTTAGGATTGTTCGAAATGCTACGAAACTTTTAATATCCTTTCAATATGTTACGAGGGAAAGTTATGATGGAAGTCTATGCAAAAAATTATCTCAAAATTTGATTTTATGAAATTTTTTGAAATACTAGTTTCGGTCAAAAAATAAAATTAAATCGAAGATTGTTCGAAATGCTATGAAACTTTTCAGATCCTTTCGATATGTTTCGAGTGAAGTTTATGATGGAAGTCCATGCAAAAATTTATCTCAAAATTAGATTCTATGAAACTTTTTGAAATTCTAGTTTCGGTCAAAAATCGTAGTATATTATACACAATTTTATACTAGTTTCCGCCAAAAATTCAAATTAAATCGAAAAATTGTTCGAAATGCTACGAAACTTTTCAGATCCTCTCTATATGTTACGAGGGAAGGTTATGATGGAAGTCCATGCAAAAAATTATCTCAAAATTATATTCTATGAAACTTTTTGAAATGCTAGTTTTGGTCAAAAAATCATAGTATATTATACACAATTCTATACTAGTTTCGGTCAAAAATAAAATTAAATCGAAGATTGTACGAAATGCTACGAAACTTTTAAGATCTTCTCTATATGTTACGAGGCAAGGTTATGATTGAAGTCCATGCAAAAAATCATCTCAAAATTAGACTCCATTAAACTTTTTGAAAACATGTTTCAGTCAAAAAATCGTAGTATATTATGGACAAATCTATACTAGTTTCGGTCAAAAAATCAAATTAAATCGAGGATTGCTCGAAATGCAATGAAAGTCAGATCCTTTCTATATGTTATGAGGGAAGGTTATGATGGAAGTCCATGCAAAAAATTATCTTAAAATAAAATTCTATGAAAATTTTTGAAATATTAGTTTCGGTAAAAAAAGTCGTAGTATATTATACACAATTTTATACTAGTTTCCGCCAAAAAATCAAATTAAATCGAGGATTGTTCGAAATGCTGTGAAACTTTTCAGATCCTCTCTATATGTTAAGAGGGAAGGTTATGATTGAAGTCCATGAAAAAAATTATCTCAAAATTAGATTCGATGAAACTTTTTGAAATACAAGTTTCGGTCAAAAAATCGTAGTATATTATACACAATTTTATACTAGTTTCGGTCAAAAAATCAAATTAAATCGAGGAATGTTCCAAATGCTATGAAACTTTTCAGATCATTTCTATATGTCACGAGGGAAGGTTATAAAGGAAGTCCATGCAAAACATTATCTCAACATTAGATTCTACAAAACTTTTTGAAATAAAAGTTTCGGTCAAAAAATTGTAGTATATTATACACAATTTTATACTAGTTTCCGCCAAAAAAATCAAATTAAATTGAGGATTGTTCGAAATGCTACGAAACTCTTAGGATCCTCTCTATATGTTACGAAGGAAGATTATGATGGAAGTCCATGCAAAAAATTATCTAAAAATTAGATTCTATGAAACTTTTTGAAATACTAGTTTAGATAAAAAAATTGTAATTTATTATACACAATTCTATACTAGTTTCAGTCAAAAATCAATTTAAATTGAGGATTGTTCGAAATGCTACGAAACTTTTAATATCCTTTCAATATGTTACGAGGGAAGGTTATGATGGAAGTCTATGCAAAAAATTATTTCAAAATTTGATTTTATGAAATTTTTTGAAATACTAGTTTCGGTCAAAAAATAAAATTAAATCGAAGATTGTTCGAAATGCTATGAAACTTTTCAGATCCTTTCTATATGTTACGAGGGAAGGTTACGATGGAAGATCATGCAAAAAATCATCTCAAAATTAGATTCTATGATGCTTTTTGAAATACTAGTTTCGATCAAAAAATTGTTTTATATTATACATAATTTTATACTAGTTTCAGTCAAAATATCAAATTAATTCGAGGATTATTCGAAATGCTACGAAACTTTTAATATCCTTTCAATATGTTAGGAGGGAAGGTTATGATGGATGTCCATGCAAAAAATTATCTCAAAATTTGATTTTATGAAATTTTTTGAAATACTAGTTTCGTTCAAAAAATCAAATTAAATCGAGGATTGTTCGAAATGCAATGAAAGTCAGATCCTTTCTATATGTTATGAGGGAAGGTTATGATGGAAGTCCATGCAAAAAATTATCTTAAAATAAAATTCTATGAAAATTTTTGAAATATTAGTTTCGGTAAAAAAAGTCGTAGTATATTATACACAATTTTATACTAGTTTCCGCCAAAAAATCAAATTAAATCGAGGATTGTTCGAAATGCTATGAAACTTTTCAGATCCTCTCTATATGTTACTGTAATAGCAAGCTTCTCAATCAAATGATTTTGATGAAGACAACATGATGATCCATCTATCAAAAAAAAGGATGTGCAAAAAGTGTTGAATATTGAAGAATTATTGAAGATCTTATGGACTGAAATAATTCTCAAGGTATATGTTTCAATTCCTTAATCATGCATATAAGTGTTCAAGTTTTTCTCATAAAAAGCATAAAAATATCATTGTGTGTTTAAACTTGAAATTCTGTTTTTTGGCTGCAGGAACCGGTTCCTCCCCATGTGGGAACCGGGTTCCACTTTCCTGAAAAGAACGTGATTCTGTTTTTAAGACTAGGAACCGGGTTGTCCCCCTCTGGGAACCGGTTCCCCTTTGTTAAAAATTCAAATTTTTTATAACGTTCAGCAGGAACCGGGTTGTCCCATGTGGGAACCGATTCCTGCTGTAGAAATTTGAAAAATACTTTATTTTTTCATCAGCACTTTTCATGATAATCTTTCATTGGATCATGGCATCTTTTCATGATACAATACTCTTTTGAAAGGGTGTTTTACACACTATAAATTCTGCATTTTTTTAAATAAACACACACCTTCTTCATTAACAATTCATTTTTATAAATATTTTATTCTTTCAATATTTTCAAGTGTTTTCATATCATTTTTAAGTGAAACTTTCTGCACTTAATTTTCATTGAAAATTATTGTAAGTTTCATATCATTCATTGAACACTTGTATACATTGTTGAGAATTGTTTCATTTGAAGAGGAAGATCAATTATCAAGATTGATATCAACATTCTTTCAAGACAAAATCTCATTATCAAGAATTATTTTTTTTTGTTTTACCTTGTTGTCCAAGTTTGTTGGAAACAAGTGTGTGTTTGAAGAGGATTGTTCTTCATTCACTTGATTACCTATAGTGTAGATAGTAAGCATAAGCTGTACAATAATTCTAACTATAGTGAAATCTCTTTCGAGTCGAAAGAGGAGTGGAGTACCTTCGAAGTGTGAAGGGAACCACTATAAATTTCCGGTGTTCATTTTACTTTCAGCACTTTATTTTTCAGCACTTAACGAAAAATAATCAACAACCGGAAACACGATCAAAGAATTGTCGACTACCTAATTCACCCCCCCTTCTTAGGCGCACTCTTATAACTTACAGTTGGCATCAGAGCAAGTTCTAGGTAACTTGTTCCTATAGATTCAGATGGCTTCCGCAAACAATGATCGTGTTTTCAAAGATGGTGGTAGTAGCAACAAGCCTCCATTATTTTCCGGTCAATATTTCGACTTTTGGAAACTCCGTATGAAGGCACACTTAGAAGCACAAGGAAGTGATATATGGGAGGCTGTTCTAAATGGTCCTTTCATTCCTATAACAGTTGTCAATGGTGCTAGTTCATCTAAGCCACAAGTGTCATGGGATGATGATGATAAGAAAAAAGTTCTTTATGACAAAAAGGCTATCAACATCTTACAAAGTGCACTTGGAATGGATGAATTCTTCCGCGTCTCAACATGTACAACGGCAAAAGAAATATGGGACACTCTTGTAGAAACTCACGAAGGAACGGCTGAAGTAAAAAGATCTAGGTTGAATACGCTAAGTCAAGAGTACGAATTATTCCGAATGCAACCGGGAGAATCAATCCTCGACTTGCAGAAAAGATTCGTGCATTTGACAAATCACTTGAAAGCACTTGGTAAGACACTATCAAATGATGAACTTAATCTTAAAGTGCTTAGGTCTTTAACAAGAGAATGGCAACCCAAAGTGACGGCGATCTCCGAAAAGAAAAGCTTAGCAACAATGACATCCGCTACTTTATTCGGAAAGCTTCAAGAATATGAGACGGAACTTGGACTATTGGAGAAACATGAGAACCAAGAAAAGAAATCCAAGAGCATTGCTTTAAAAGTTGATTCCAAAGTTGCAAAGAAAGAAGACAATCCGGAAGATGACGAAAATTTTATGCTTCTTGTAAAAAGACTAGGAAAATTTTTTGGTGCAAAAAATAACAATGGAAACTCTAGTTACACAAGAAGAAAGAAGTTCTCAAAGAACAAAGAAAAGGAAACATCAACATCTAACGAAGATATTACATGCTATGAATGTGGAAAGAAAGGCCACATTAGACCGGAATGTTCTAAACTCGCAAAGAACCATGACAACAAAGGAAAGAAGGATTTCAAAAAGAAAGCCTACATTGCTTGGGATGACAACGAAATAAGTTCTTCATCGGACTCCGATAGTGATCAAAGCGCAAATCTAGCATTGATGGCATCACATCATTCCGACGATGAAGACGATGAGGTTAGTAGTAATAACTTTTCAATTTTTGATAATGACGCTCAAGGAGCAATTGATGAACTTTTAAGTGAGTGCAAAATTCTGTACAAAACCATTTCATCTCAAAAGAAACAAATCTCAACATTAGAAGAAAATATTGAGAAAATAGAAAATGGTTTTAAGCTTGAAAAAGAAAAATTGATTAGTGAACAAAAACAGAATTTTGTATGCACTAAATGTGAGTCACTCTCTTTTCAAATAGTCCAATTAAAAAGAGTCCTAGAGAGATATGAAAAAGGACAAATTGGATTGGAAAGTGTTCTTAGCAATCAAAGATATTCAAATGATAAAAGTGGTCTTGGTTACTCAAAATTCTCAAAACCAACTTCAAACAAGACCATCTTTGTGAAAGCTAAAGAACAAAATCCTATGAAAGAAAGTGACAAGCATAAAGTAGTTCATCAATATGCTAGAAAGAAAAGAAATAATAAGAATAAATCCTTTTCTAAGAAGAAATCTTATCCTCCTAGATATAGAAGCAATTTTGAACCTACTTGTTTTTATTGTGGTATTATTGGCCATACACCTAATGCTTGCTATGTAAGAAATTTTAGTGTTCCAAGTGGGCATTATGTGTGGATCAAGAAAGGTGCTAACTATGAAGGACCCAAAGCTGTTTGGGTACCTAACAAAACTTAATTTGTTTTGTAGGTATGCTTGAAGACCTCCTCAAGTCAATGGTATCTTGATAGTGGGTGTTCGAGGCATATGACGGGTGACCTAAGCAAATTTTCACATCTAACGCTTAAGGCCAAAGGATATGTTACTTATGGTGACAACAATAAAGGAAGAATCCTTGGCATAGGCATCATTGGTTCACCGCCTTCAACAACTATAGAAGATGTCCTATATGTGGAAGGTCTAAAGCATAGTCTCCTTAGCATTAGCCAATTGTGTGACCGAGGTTTCAAAGTCAACTTCACTAAAGATGAATGCTTGATTGAAAATGAGGTTACTCATGAGGTTATGCTTAAAGGTAAAAGGGTTAATAATATTTTTCAAATTTCTTTAGATAACTTGTCTTTGAATGTTAGGTGTCTCTTGGCAAACAACAATGAATCATGGTTATGGCATAAGAGATTTGCTCATATTCATATGGAGCATTTGAATAAATTGATCAAGCATGACTTAGTCATTGGATTGCCAAAGATCAAATTCATCAAAGATAGGTTGTGTGGTGCTTGCCAAAAAGGAAAGCAAACTAAATCAACTTTCATTTCCAAGAATGTGGTGTCTACTTCAAGACCACTACAATTGTTGCACATGGATCTTTTTGGTCCATCGAGAACAAAAAGCTTCGGAGGTAATGTTTATGCATTAGTTATCGTTGATGATTTCTCTAGATATACTTGGACATTGTTTTTAGTGCAGAAAAGTGATGCTTTCAAAGCATTCAAGAAGTATGCCAAGCAAATTCAAAATGAGAAGTCTCTTACAATTATCTCCATTCGAAGCGACCATGGTGGAGAATTCCAAAATGCTTCTTTCGAAGATTTTTGTGAAGAACATGGAATCTCACACAACTTCTCCGCACCAAGAACTCCACAACAAAATGGTGTCGTAGAAAGGAAGAATAGGTCTTTGATAGAACTTGCAAGGACAATGCTAAGTGATTCAAATCTTCCTAAGTATTTTTGGGCGGATGCGGTGAGCACGGCATGTTTTGTAAGTAACCGTGTTAATATTCGGCCTATTCTCAAGAAAACCCCTTATGAACTCTTCAAAGGAAGAAAACCAAATATCTCTTTCTTTCACATATTCGGGTGTAAGTGCTTTGTTCTCAACAACGACAAAGACAACATTGGTAAGTTTGACGAAAAATCCGATGAAGATTATGCAGGATGTAAAACTGATAGAAAAAGCACAAGTGGAACATGTCACATCCTCGGAAATGCTCTAGTTTCGTGGTCTTGCAAAAAACAAGCGTGCGTTGCTCTTAGTACAGCCGAAGCAGAGTACATAGCGGCAGGAAGTTGTTGTGCACAAAATCTTTGGATAAAGCAACAACTAAGTGACTACGGAATTGATCTTGGTTGCATTCCTCTCCGGTGCGATAACACAAGTGCAATCAACATCACGAAGAATCCCGTCATGCATTCTCGAACCAAACATATTGACATTCGTCATCACTTTCTCCGGGATCATGTACTTAAAGGAGATGTCGAAGTAACTTTTGTGGATACTCATAACCAACTTGCGGATATCTTCACCAAGCCTCTTGCAAAAGAACCTTTCTACAAAATTCGAAGAGAGCTTGGAATTTTAGATGAAGGTGATGTTTAATTTTTTTTTATCTTGAATCTAGGTACACCTCTCTAAAAATTTATTTATTTATTTCGATATGCTATGAATTTCTTTATTTCATCTTTTCCCCATCCTTTTTGATAATAACAAAGGGGGAGAAGATTTGGTGTATGTTGTTTTGCTCCATTTGTTTTGCAGGTCTTTAATACTTGTCAAATAAACTCACTCCAATAATTCAAGCAAATTATGGACTTAGGGGGAGTCATCAACATAGGGGGAGTCTTGCAAAAACAACATTCCAAGTTTTGGTTGTCATCATCAAAAAGGGGGAGAATGTAATAGCAAGCTTCTCAATCAAATGATTTTGATGAAGACAACATGATGATCCATCTATCAAAAAAAAGGATGTGCAAAAAGTGTTGAATATTGAAGAATTATTGAAGATCTTATGGACTGAAATAATTCTCAAGGTATATGTTTCAATTCCTTAATCATGCATATAAGTGTTCAAGTTTTTCTCATAAAAAGCATAAAAATATCATTGTGTGTTTAAACTTGAAATTCTGTTTTTTGGCTGCAGGAACCGGTTCCTCCCCATGTGGGAACCGGGTTCCACTTTCCTGAAAAGAACGTGATTCTGTTTTTAAGACTAGGAACCGGGTTGTCCCCCTCTGGGAACCGGTTCCCCTTTGTTAAAAATTCAAATTTTTTATAACGTTCAGCAGGAACCGGGTTGTCCCATGTGGGAACCGATTCCTGCTGTAGAAATTTGAAAAATACTTTATTTTTTCATCAGCACTTTTCATGATAATCTTTCATTGGATCATGGCATCTTTTCATGATACAATACTCTTTTGAAAGGGTGTTTTACACACTATAAATTCTGCATTTTTTTAAATAAACACACACCTTCTTCATTAACAATTCATTTTTATAAATATTTTATTCTTTCAATATTTTCAAGTGTTTTCATATCATTTTTAAGTGAAACTTTCTGCACTTAATTTTCATTGAAAATTATTGTAAGTTTCATATCATTCATTGAACACTTGTATACATTGTTGAGAATTGTTTCATTTGAAGAGGAAGATCAATTATCAAGATTGATATCAACATTCTTTCAAGACAAAATCTCATTATCAAGAATTATTTTTTTTTGTTTTACCTTGTTGTCCAAGTTTGTTGGAAACAAGTGTGTGTTTGAAGAGGATTGTTCTTCATTCACTTGATTACCTATAGTGTAGATAGTAAGCATAAGCTGTACAATAATTCTAACTATAGTGAAATCTCTTTCGAGTCGAAAGAGGAGTGGAGTACCTTCGAAGTGTGAAGGGAACCACTATAAATTTCCGGTGTTCATTTTACTTTCAGCACTTTATTTTTCAGCACTTAACGAAAAATAATCAACAACCGGAAACACGATCAAAGAATTGTCGACTACCTAATTCACCCCCCCTTCTTAGGCGCACTCTTATAACTTACAGTTACGAGGGAAGGTTATGATTGAAGTCCATGAAAAAAATTATCTCAAAATTAGATTCGATAAAACTTTTTGAAATACAAGTTTCGGTCAAAAAATCGTAGTATATTATACACAATTTTATACTAGTTTCGGTCAAAAAATCAAATTAAATCGAGGAATGTTCCAATTGCTATGAAACTTTTCAGATCATTTCTATATGTCACGAGGGAAGGTTATAAAGGAAGTCCATGCAAAACATTATCTCAACATTAGATTCTACAAAACTTTTTGAAATAAAAGTTTCGGTCAAAAAATTGTAGTATATTATACACAATTTTATACTAGTTTCCGCCAAAAAAATCAAATTAAATTGAGGATTGTTCGAAATGCTACGAAACTCTTAGGATCCTCTCTATATGTTACGAAGGAAGATTATGATGGAAGTCCATGCAAAAAATTATCTAAAAATTAGATTCTATGAAACTTTTTGAAATACTAGTTTAGATAAAAAAATTGTAATATATTATACACAATTCTATACTAGTTTCAGTCAAAAATCAATTTAAATTGAGGATTGTTCGAAATGCTACGAAACTTTTAATATCCTTTCAATATGTTACGAGGGAAGGTTATGATGGAACTCTATGCAAAAAATTATCTCAAAATTTGATTTTATGAAATTTTTTGAAATACTAGTTTCGGTCAAAAAATAAAATTAAATCGAAGATTGTTCGAAATGCTATGAAACTTTTCAGATCCTTTCGATATGTTTCGAGTGAAGTTTATGATGGAAGTCCATGCAAAAATTTATCTCAAAATTAAATTCTATGAAACTTTTTGAAATTCTAGTTTCGGTCAAAAATCGTAGTATATTATACACAATTTTATACTAGTTTCCGCCAAAAATTCAAATTAAATCGAAAAATTGTTCGAAATGCTACGAAACTTTTCAGATCCTCTCTATATGTTACGAGGGAAGGTTATGATGGAAGTCCATGCAAAAAATTATCTCAAAATTATATTCTATGAAACTTTTTGAAATGCTAGTTTTGGTCAAAAAATCATAGTATTTTATACACAATTCTATACCAGTTTCGGTCAAAAATAAAATTAAATCGAAGATTGTACGAAATGCTACGAAACTTTTAAGATCTTCTCTATATGTTACGAGGCAAGGTTATGATTGAAGTCCATGCAAAAAATTATCTCAAAATTAGACTCCATTAAACTTTTTGAAAACTAGTTTCAGTCAAAAAATCGTAGTATATTATGGACAAATCTATACTAGTTTCGGTCAAAAAATCAAATTAAATCGAGGATTGCTCGAAATGCAATGAAAGTCAGATCCTTTCTATATGTTATGAGGGAGGGTTATGATGGAAGTCCATGCAAAAAATTATCTTAAAATAAAATTCTATGAAATTTTTTGAAATATTAGTTTCGGTAAAAAAAGTCGTAGTATATTATACACAATTTTATACTAGTTTCCGCCAAAAAAACAAATTAAATCGAGGATTGTTCGAAATGCTGTGAAACTTTTCAGATCCTCTCTATATGTTACGAGGGAAGGTTATGATTGAAGTCCATGAAAAAAATTATCTCAAAATTAGATTCGATGAAACTTTTTGAAATACAAGTTTCGGTCAAAAAATCGTAGTATATTATACACAATTTTATACTAGTTTCGGTCAAAAAATCAAATTAAATCGAGGAATGTTCCAAATGCTATGAAACTTTTCAGATCATTTCTATATGTCACGAGGGAAGGTTATAAAGGAAGTCCATGCAAAATATTATCTCAACATTAGATTCTACAAAACTTTTTGAAATAAAAGTTTCGGTCAAAAAATTGTAGTATATTATACACAATTTTATACTAGTTTCCGCCAAAAAAATCAAATTAAATTGAGGATTGTTCGAAATGCTACGAAACTCTTAGGATCCTCTATATATGTTACGAAGGAAGATTATGATGGAAGTCCATGCAAAAAATTATCTAAAAATTAGATTCTATGAAACTTTTTGAAATACTAGTTTAGATAAAAAAATTGTAATTTATTATACACAATTCTATACTAGTTTCAGTCAAAAATCAATTTAAATTGAGGATTGTTCGAAATGCTACGAAACTTTTAATATCCTTTCAATATGTTACGAGGGAAGGTTATGATGGAAGTCTATGCAAAAAATTATTTCAAAATTTGATTTTATGAAATTTTTTGAAATACTAGTTTCGGTCAAAAAATAAAATTAAATCGAAGATTGTTCGAAATGCTATGAAACTTTTCAGATCCTTTCTATATGTTACGAGGGAAGGTTACGATGGAAGATCATGCAAAAAATCATCTCAAAATTAGATTCTATGATGCTTTTTGAAATACTAGTTTCGATCAAAAAATTGTTTTATATTATACATAATTTTATACTAGTTTCAGTCAAAATATCAAATTAATTCTAGGATTATTCGAAATGCTACGAAACTTTTAATATCCTTTCAATATGTTATGAGGGAAGGTTATGATGGATGTCCATGCAAAAAATTATCTCAAAATTTGATATTATGAAATTTTTTGAAATACTAGTTTCGTTCAAAAAATCAAATTAAATCGAGGATTGTTCGAAATGCTATGAAACTTTTCAGATCCTTTCGATGTGTTACGAGGGAAGGTTATGATGGAAGTCCATGCAAAAAATTATCTCAAAATTAGATTTTATGAAACTTTTTGAAATTCTAGTTTCGGTAAAAAATCGTAGTATATTATACACAATTTTATACTAGTTTCCGCCAAAAATTCAAATTAAATAGAGAATTGTTCGAAATGCTACGAAAATTTTGAGATCCTCTCTATATGTTACGAGGGAAGGTTATGATGGAAGTCCATGCAAAACATTATCTCAAATTATATTCTATGAAACTTTTTGAAATGCTAGTTTTGGTAAAAAATCGTAGTATATTATACACAATTCTATACTAGTTTCGGTCAAAAATAAAATTAAATCGAAGATTGTTCGAAATGCTACGAAACATTTAAGATCTTCTCTATATGTTACGAGGAAAGGTTATGATTGAAGTCCATGCAAAAAATCATCTCAAAATTAGACTCCATTAATCTTTTTGAAAACTAGTTTCAATCAAAAAATCGTAGTATATTATAAACAAATCTATACAAGTTTCGGTCAAAAAATCAAATTAAATCGAGGATTGCTCGAAATGCTATGAAAGTTTTCAGATCCTTTCTATATGTTATGAAGGAAGTTTATGATGGAAGTCCATGCAAAAAATTATCTTAAAATTAAATTCTATGAAATTTTTTGAAAATTAGTTTCGGTAAAAAAAGTCGTAGTATATTATACACAATTTTATACTAGTTTCCACCAAAAAATCAAATTAAATCGAGGATTGTTCGAAATGCTATGAAACTTTTCAGATCCTCTCTATATGTTATGAAGGAAGGTTATGATGGAAGTCCATGAAAAAAATTATCTCAAAATTTGATTCTATGAAACTTTTTGAAATACAAGTTTCGGATAAAAAATCGTAGTATATTATACACAATTTTATACTAGTTTCGGTCAAAAAATCAAATTAAATCGAGGATTGTTCGAAATGCTATGAAACCTTTCAGATCCTTTCTATATGTTACGGGGGAAGGCTAAGATGGAAGTCCATGCAAAACATTGTCTCAAAATTAGATTCTACAAAACTTTTTGAAATACAAGTTTCGGTAAAAAAATTGTAGTATATTATACACAATTTTATACTAGTTTCCGCCAAAAAAATCAAATTAAATTGTGGATTGTTCGAAATGCTACGAAACTTTTAGGATCCTCTCTATATGTTACAAAGGAAGATTATGATGGAAGTCCATGCAAAAAATTATCTGAAAATAGATTCTATGAAACTTTTTGAAATACTAGTTTTTATAAAAATATTGTAATATATTATACACAATTCTATACTAGTTTCAGTCAAAAATCAAATTAAATTGAGGATTGTTCGAAATGCTACGAAACTTTTAATATCCTTTCAATATGTTACGAGGGAAGGTTATGATGGAAGTCCATGCAAAAAATTATATCAAAATTTGATTTTATGAAATTTTTTGAAATACTAGTTTCGGTCAAAAAATCAAATTAAATCGAAGATTGTTCGAAATGATATGAAACTTTTCAGATCCTTTCGATATGTTTCGAGTGAAGGTTATGATGGAAGTCCATGCAAAAAATTATCTCAAAATTAGATTCTATGAAACTTTTTGAAATTCTAGTTTCGGTCAAAAATCGTAGTATATTATACACAATTTTATACTAGTTTCCGCCAAAAATTCAAATTAAATCGAAAAATTGTTCGAAATGCCACGAAACTTTTCAGATCCTCTCTATATGTTACGAGGGAAGGTTATGATGGAAGTCCATGCAAAACATTATCCCAAAATTATATTCTATGAAACTTTTTGAAATGCTAGTTTTGGTCAAAAAATCGTAGTATATTAAACACAATTCTATACTAGTTTCGGTCAAAAATAAAATTAAATCGAAGATTGTTCGAAATGCTACGAAACTTTTAAGATCTTCTCTATATGTTACGAGGAAAGGTTATGATTGAAGTCCATGCAAAAAATCATCTCAAAATTAGACTCCATTAATCTTTTTGAAAACTAGTTTCAATCAAAAAATCGTAGTATATTATAAACAAATCTATACAAGTTTCGGTCAAAAAATCAAATTAAATCGAGGATTGCTCGAAATGCTATGAAAGTTTTCAGATCCTTTCTATATGTTATGAAGGAAGTTTATGATGGAAGTCCATGCAAAAAATTATCTTAAAATTAAATTCTATGAAATTTTTTGAAAATTAGTTTCGGTAAAAAAAGTCGTAGTATATTATACACAATTTTATACTAGTTTCCACCAAAAAATCAAATTAAATCGAGGATTGTTCGAAATGCTATGAAACCTTTCAGATCCTCTCTATATGTTATGAAGGAAGGTTATGATGGAAGTCCATGAAAAAAATTATCTCAAAATTTGATTCTATGAAACTTTTTGAAATACAAGTTTCGGATAAAAAATCGTAGTATATTATACACAATTTTATACTAGTTTCGGTCAAAAAATCAAATTAAATCGAGGATTGTTCGAAATGCTATGAAACCTTTCAGATCCTTTCTATATGTTACGGGGGAAGGCTAATATGGAAGTCCATGCAAAACATTGTCTCAAAATTAGATTCTACAAAACTTTTTGAAATACAAGTTTCGGTAAAAAAATTGTAGTATATTATACACAATTTTATACTAGTTTCCGCCAAAAAAATCAAATTAAATTGTGGATTGTTCGAAATGCTACGAAACTTTTAGGATCCTCTCTATATGTTACAAAGGAAGATTATGATGGAAGTCCATGCAAAAAATTATCTGAAAATAGATTCTATGAAACTTTTTGAAATACTAGTTTTTATAAAAATATTGTAATATATTATACACAATTCTATACTAGTTTCAGTCAAAAATCAAATTAAATTGAGGATTGTTCGAAATGCTACGAAACTTTTAATATCCTTTCAATATGTTACGAGGGAAGGTTATGATGGAAGTCCATGCAAAAAATTATATCAAAATTTGATTTTATGAAATTTTTTGAAATACTAGTTTCGGTCAAAAAATCAAATTAAATCGAAGATTGTTCGAAATGATATGAAACTTTTCAGATCCTTTCGATATGTTTCGAGTGAAGGTTATGATGGAAGTCCATGCAAAAAATTATCTCAAAATTAGATTCTATGAAACTTTTTGAAATTCTAGTTTCGGTCAAAAATCGTAGTATATTATACACAATTTTATACTAGTTTCCGCCAAAAATTCAAATTAAATCGAAAAATTGTTCGAAATGCCACGAAACTTTTCAGATCCTCTCTATATGTTACGAGGGAAGGTTATGATGGAAGTCCATGCAAAACATTATCCCAAAATTATATTCTATGAAACTTTTTGAAATGCTAGTTTTGGTCAAAAAATCGTAGTATATTAAACACAATTCTATACTAGTTTCGGTCAAAAATAAAATTAAATCGAAGATTGTTCGAAATGCTACGAAACTTTTAAGATCTTCTCTATATGTTACGAGGCAAGGTTATGATTGAAGTCCATGCAAAAAATCATCTCAAAATTAGACTCCATTAAACTTTTTGAAAACTAGTTTCAGTCAAAAATTCGTAGTATATTATACACAAATCTATACTAGTTTCGGTCAAAAAATCAAATTAAATCGAGGATTGCTCAAAATGCTATGAAAGTCAGATCCTTTCTATATGTTATGAGGGAAGGTTATGATGGAAGTCCATGCTATAAATTATCTTAAAATTAAATTCTATGAAAATTTTTGAAATATTAGTTTCGGTGAAAAAAGTCGTAGTATATACACAATTTTATACTAGTTTCCGCCAAAAAATCAAATTAAATCGAGGATTATTCAAAATGCTATGAAACTTTTCAAATCCTCTCTATATGTTACGAGGGAAGGTTATGATTGAAGTCCAAGAAAAAAATTATCTCAAAATTAGATTCGATGAAACTTTTTGAAATACAAGTTTCGGTCAAAAAATCGTAGTATATTATACACAATTTTATACTAGTTTCGGTCAAAAAATCAAATTAAATCGAGGATTGATCGAAATGCTATGAAACTTTTCAGATCCTTTCTATATGTTATGAGGGAAGGTTATGATGGAAGTCCATGCAAAAAATTTCTTAAAATAAAATTCTATGAAAATCTTTGAAATATTAGTTTCGGTAAAAAAAGTCGTAGTATATTATACACAATTTTATACTAGTTTCCGCCAAAAAATCAAATTAAATCGAGGATTGTTCGAAATGCTATGAAACTTTTCAGATCCTCTCTATATGTTACGAGGGAAGGTTATGATGGAAGTCCATGAAAAAAATTATCTCAAAATTAGATTCGATGAAACTTTTTGAAATACAAGTTTCGGTCAAAAAATCGTAGTATATTATACACAATTTTATACTAGTTTCGGTCAAAAAATCAAATTAAATCGAGGATTGTTCAAAATGCTATGAAACTTTTCATATCCTTTCTATATGTCACGAGGGAAGGTTATAAAGGAAGTCCATGCAAAACATTATCTCAACACTAGATTCTACAAAACTTTGTGAAATACAAGTTTCGGTCAAAAAATTGTAGTATATTATACACAATTTTATACTAGTTTCCGCCAAAAAAATCAAATTAAATTGAGGATTGTTCAAAATGCTACGAAACTCTTAGGATCCTCTCTATATGTTACGAAGGAAGATTATGATGGAAGTCCATGCAAAAAATTATCTAAAAATTAGATTCTATGAAACTTTTTGAAATACTAGTTTAGATAAAAAAATTGTAATATATTATACACAATTCTATACTAGTTTCAGTCAAAAATCAATTTAAATTGAGGATTGTTCGAAATGCTACGAAACTTTTAATATCCTTTCAATATGTTACGAGGGAAGGTTATGATGGAAGTCTATGCAAAAAATTATCTCAAAATTTGATTTTATGAAATTTTTTGAAATACTAGTTTCGGTCAAAAAATAAAATTAAATCGAAGATTGTTCGAAATGCTATGAAACTTTTCAGATCCTTTCGATATGTTTCGAGTGAAGTTTATGATGGAAGTCCATGCAAAAATTTATCTCAAAATTAGATTCTATGAAACTTTTTTAAATTCTAGTTTCGGTCAAAAATCGTAGTATATTATACACAATTTTATACTAGTTTCCGCCAAAAATTCAAATTAAATCGAAAAATTGTTCGAAATGCTACGAAACTTTTCAGATCCTCTCTATATGTTACGAGGGAAGGTTATGATGGAAGTCCATGCAAAAAATTATCTCAAAATTATATTCTATGAAACTTTTTGAAATGCTAGTTTTGGTCAAAAAATCATAGTATATTATACACAATTCTATACTAGTTTCGGTCAAAAATAAAATTAAATCGAAGATTGTACGAAATGCTACGAAACTTTTAAGATCTTCTCTATATGTTACGAGGCAAGGTTATGATTGAAGTCCATGCAAAAAATCATCTCAAAATTAGACTCCATTAAACTTTTTGAAAACTAGTTTCAGTCAAAAAATCGTAGTATATTATGGACAAATCTATACTAGTTTCGGTCAAAAAATCAAATTAAATCGAGGATTGCTCGAAATGCAATGAAAGTCAGATCCTTTCTATATGTTATGAGGGAAGGTTATGATGGAAGTCCATGCAAAAAATTATCTTAAAATAAAATTCTATGAAAATTTTTGAAATATTAGTTTCGGTAAAAAAAGTCGTAGTATATTATACACAATTTTATACTAGTTTCCGCCAAAAAATCAAATTAAATCGAGGATTGTTCGAAATGCTGTGAAACTTTTCAGATCCTCTCTATATGTTAAGAGGGAAGGTTATGATTGAAGTCCATGAAAAAAATTATCTCAAAATTAGATTCGATGAAACTTTTTGAAATACAAGTTTCGGTCAAAAAATCGTAGTATATTATACACAATTTTATACTAGTTTCGGTCAAAAAATCAAATTAAATCGAGGAATGTTCCAAATGCTATGAAACTTTTCAGATCATTTCTATATGTCACGAGGGAAGGTTATAAAGGAAGTCCATGCAAAACATTATCTCAACATTAGATTCTACAAAACTTTTTGAAATAAAAGTTTCGGTCAAAAAATTGTAGTATATTATACACAATTTTATACTAGTTTCCGCCAAAAAAATCAAATTAAATTGAAGATTGTTCGAAATGCTACGAAACTCTTAGGATCCTCTCTATATGTTACGAAGGAAAATTATGATGGAAGTCCATGCAAAAAATTATCTAAAAATTAGATTCTATGAAACTTTTTGAAATACTAGTTTAGATAAAAAAATTGTAATATATTATACACAATTCTATACTAGTTTCAGTCAAAAATCAATTTAAATTGAGGATTGTTCGAAATGCTACGAAACTTTTAATATCCTTTCAATATGTTACGAGGGAAGGTTATGATGGAAGTCTATGCAAAAAATTATCTCAAAATTTGATTTTATGAAATTTTTTGAAATACTAGTTTCGGTCAAAAAATAAAATTAAATCGAAGATTGTTCGAAATGCTATGAAACTTTTCAGATCCTTTCGATATGTTTCGAGTGAAGTTTATGATGGAAGTCCATGCAAAAATTTATCTCAAAATTAGATTCTATGAAACTTTTTGAAATTCTAGTTTCGGTCAAAAATCGTAGTATATTATACACAATTTTATACTAGTTTCCGCCAAAAATTCAAATTAAATCGAAAAATTGTTCGAAATGCTACGAAACTTTTCAGATCCTCTCTATATGTTACGAGGGAAGGTTATGATGGAAGTCCATGCAAAAAATTATCTCAAAATTATATTCTATGAAACTTTTTGAAATGCTAGTTTTGGTCAAAAAATCATAGTATATTATACACAATTCTATACTAGTTTCGGTCAAAAATAAAATTAAATCGAAGATTGTACGAAATGCTACGAAACTTTTAAGATCTTCTCTATATTTTACGAGGCAAGGTTATGATTGAAGTCTATGCAAAAAATCATCTCAAAATTAGACTCCATTAAACTTTTTGAAAACTAGTTTCAGTCAAAAAATCGTAGTATATTATGGACAAATCTATACTAGTTTCGGTCAAAAAATCAAATTAAATCGAGGATTGCTCGAAATGCAATGAAAGTCAGATCCTTTCTATATGTTATGAGGGAAGGTTATGATGGAAGTCCATGCAAAAAATTATCTTAAAATTAAATTCTATGAAAATTTTTGAAATATTAGTTTCGGTAAAAAAAAGTCGTAGTATATTATACTCAATTTTATACTAGTTTCCGCCAAAAAATCAAATTAAATCGAGGATTGTTCGAAATGCTATGAAACTTTTCAGATCCTCTCTATATGTTACGAGGGAAGGTTATGATGGAAGTCCATGAAAAAAATTATCTCAAAATTAGATTCGATGAAACTTTTTGAAATACAAGTTTCGGTCAAAAAATCGTAGTATATTATACACAATTTTATACTAGTTTCAGTACAAAAATCAAATTAAATCGAGGAATGTTCCAAATGCTATGAAACTTTTCAGATCATTTCTATATGTCACGAGGGAAGGTTATAAAGGAAGTCCATGCAAAACATTATCTCAACATTAGATTCTACAAATCTTTTTGAAATAAAATTTCGGTCAAAAAATTGTAGTATATTATACACAATTTTATACTAGTTTCCGCCAAAAAAATCAAATTAAATTGAGGATTGTTCGAAATGCTACGAAATTCTTAGGATCCTCTCTATATGTTACGAAGGAAGATTATGATGGAAGTCCATGCAAAAAATTATCTAAAAATTAGATTCTATGAAACTTTTTGAAATACTAGTTTAGATAAAAAAATTGTAATATATTATACACAATTCTATACTAGTTTCAATCAAAAATCAATTTAAATTGAGGATTGTTCGAAATGCTACGAAACTTTTAATATCCTTTCAATATGTTACGAGGGAAGGTTATGATGGAAGTCTATGCAAAAAATTATCTCAAAATTTGATTTTATGAAATTTTTTGAAATACTAGTTTCGGTCAAAAAATAAAATTAAATCGAAGATTGTTCGAAATGCTATGAAACTTTTCAGATCCTTTCGATATGTTTCGAGTGAAGTTTATGATGGAAGTCCATGCACAAAATTATCTCAAAATTAGATTCTATGAAACTTTTTGAAATTCTAGTTTCGTTCAAAAATCGTAGTATATTATACACAATTTTATACTAGTTTCCGCCAAAAATTCAAATTAAATCGAAAAATTGTTCGAAATGCTACGAAACTTTTCAGATCCTCTCTATATGTTACGAGGGAAGGTTATGATGGAAGTCCATGCAAAAAATTATCTCAAAATTATATTCTATGAAACTTTTTGAAATGCTAGTTTTGGTCAAAAAATCATAGTATATTATACACAATTCTATACTAGTTTCGGTCAAAAATAAAATTAAATCGAAGATTGTATGAAATGCTACGAAACTTTTAAGATCTTCTCTATATGTTACGAGGCAAGGTTATGATTGAAGTCCATGCAAAAAATCATCTCAAAATTAGACTCCATTAAACTTTTTGAAAACTAGTTTCAGTCAAAAAATCGTAGTATATTATGGACAAATCTATACTAGTTTCGGTCAAAAAATCAAATTAAATCGAGGATTGCTCGAAATGCAATGAAAGTCAGATCCTTTCTATATGTTATGAGGGAAGGTTATGATGGAAGTCCATGCAAAAAATTATCTTAAAATTAAATTCTATGAAAATTTTTGAAATATTAGTTTCGGTAAAAAAAAGTCGTAGTATATTATACTCAATTTTATACTAGTTTCCGCCAAAAAATCAAATTAAATCGAGGATTGTTCGAAATGCTATGAAACTTTTCAGATCCTCTCTATATGTTACGAGGGAAGGTTATGATGGAAGTCCATGAAAAAAATTATCTCAAAATTAGATTCGATGAAACTTTTTGAAATACAAGTTTCGGTCAAAAAATCGTAGTATATTATACACAATTTTATACTAGTTTCGGTACAAAAATCAAATTAAATCGAGGAATGTTCCAAATGCTATGAAACTTTTCAGATCATTTCTATATGTCACGAGGGAAGGTTATAAAGGAAGTCCATGCAAAACATTATCTCAACATTAGATTCTACAAATCTTTTTGAAATAAAATTTCGGTCAAAAAATTGTAGTATATTATACACAATTTTATACTAGTTTCCGCCAAAAAAATCAAATTAAATTGAGGATTGTTCGAAATGCTACGAAATTCTTAGGATCCTCTCTATATGTTACGAAGGAAGATTATGATGGAAGTCCATGCAAAAAATTATCTAAAAATTAGATTCTATGAAACTTTTTGAAATACTAGTTTAGATAAAAAAATTGCAATATATTATACACAATTCTATACTAGTTTCAGTCAAAAATCAATTTAAATTGAGGATTGTTCGAAATGCTACGAAACTTTTAATATCCTTTCAATATGTTACGAGGGAAGGTTATGATGGAAGTCTATGCAAAAAATTATCTCAAAATTTGATTTTATGAAATTTTTTGAAATACTAGTTTCGGTCAAAAAATAAAATTAAATCGAAGATTGTTCGAAATGCTATGAAACTTTTCAGATCCTTTCGATATGTTTCGAGTGAAGTTTATGATGGAAGTCCATGCAAAAAATTATCTCAAAATTAGATTCTATGAAACTTTTTGAAATTCTAGTTTCGTTCAAAAATCGTAGTATATTATACACAATTTTATACTAGTTTCCGCCAAAAATTCAAATTAAATCGAAAAATTGTTCGAAATGCTACGAAACTTTTCAGATCCTCTCTATATGTTACGAGGGAAGGTTATGATGGAAGTCCATGCAAAAAATTATCTCAAAATTATATTCTATGAAACTTTTTGAAATGCTAGTTTTGGTCAAAAAATCATAGTATATTATACACAATTCTATACTAGTTTCGGTCAAAAATAAAATTAAATCGAAGATTGTACGAAATGCTACGAAACTTTTAAGATCTTCTCTATATGTTACGAGGCAAGGTTATGATTGAAGTCCATGCAAAAAATCATCTCAAAATTAGACTCCATTAAACTTTTTGAAAACTAGTTTCAGTCAAAAAATCGTAGTATATTATGGACAAATCTATACTAGTTTCGGTCAAAAAATCAAATTAAATCGAGGATTGCTCGAAATGCAATGAAAGTCAGATCCTTTCTATATGTTATGAGGGAAGGTTATGATGGAAGTCCATGCAAAAAATTATCTTAAAATTAAATTCTATGAAAATTTTTGAAATATTAGTTTCGGTAAAAAAAAGTCGTAGTATATTATACTCAATTTTATACTAGTTTCCGCCAAAAAATCAAATTAAATCGAGGATTGTTCGAAATGCTATGAAACTTTTCAGATCCTCTCTATATGTTACGAGGGAAGGTTATGATGGAAGTCCATGAAAAAAATTATCTCAAAATTAGATTCGATGAAACTTTTTGAAATACAAGTTTCGGTCAAAAAATCGTAGTATATTATACACAATTTTATACTAGTTTCGGTACAAAAATCAAATTAAATCGAGGAATGTTCCAAATGCTATGAAACTTTTCAGATCATTTCTATATGTCACGAGGGAAGGTTATAAAGGAAGTCCATGCAAAACATTATCTCAACATTAGATTCTACAAATCTTTTTGAAATAAAATTTCGGTCAAAAAATTGTAGTATATTATACACAATTTTATACTAGTTTCCGCCAAAAAAATCAAATTAAATTGAGGATTGTTCGAAATGCTACGAAATTCTTAGGATCCTCTCTATATGTTACGAAGGAAGATTATGATGGAAGTCCATGCAAAAAATTATCTAAAAATTAGATTCTATGAAACTTTTTGAAATACTAGTTTAGATAAAAAAATTGCAATATATTATACACAATTCTATACTAGTTTCAGTCAAAAATCAATTTAAATTGAGGATTGTTCGAAATGCTACGAAACTTTTAATATCCTTTCAATATGTTACGAGGGAAGGTTATGATGGAAGTCTATGCAAAAAATTATCTCAAAATTTGATTTTATGAAATTTTTTGAAATACTAGTTTCGGTCAAAAAATAAAATTAAATCGAAGATTGTTCGAAATGCTATGAAACTTTTCAGATCCTTTCGATATGTTTCGAGTGAAGTTTATGATGGAAGTCCATGCAAAAAATTATCTCAAAATTAGATTCTATGAAACTTTTTGAAATTCTAGTTTCGTTCAAAAATCGTAGTATATTATACACAATTTTATACTAGTTTCCGCCAAAAATTCAAATTAAATCGAAAAATTGTTCGAAATGCTACGAAACTTTTCAGATCCTCTCTATATGTTACGAGGGAAGGTTATGATGGAAGTCCATGCAAAAAATTATCTCAAAATTATATTCTATGAAACTTTTTGAAATGCTAGTTTTGGTCAAAAAATCATAGTATATTATACACAATTCTATACTAGTTTCGGTCAAAAATAAAATTAAATCGAAGATTGTACGAAATGCTACGAAACTTTTAAGATCTTCTCTATATGTTACGAGGCAAGGTTATGATTGAAGTCCATGCAAAAAATCATCTCAAAATTAGACTCCATTAAACTTTTTGAAAACTAGTTTCAGTCAAAAAATCGTAGTATATTATGGACAAATCTATACTAGTTTCGGTCAAAAAATCAAATTAAATCGAGGATTGCTCGAAATGCAATGAAAGTCAGATCCTTTCTATATGTTATGAGGGAAGGTTATGATGGAAGTCCATGCAAAAAATTATCTTAAAATTAAATTCTATGAAAATTTTTGAAATATTAGTTTCGGTAAAAAAAAGTCGTAGTATATTATACTCAATTTTATACTAGTTTCCGCCAAAAAATCAAATTAAATCGAGGATTGTTCGAAATGCTATGAAACTTTTCAGATCCTCTCTATATGTTACGAGGGAAGGTTATGATGGAAGTCCATGAAAAAAATTATCTCAAAATTAGATTCGATGAAACTTTTTGAAATACAAGTTTCGGTCAAAAAATCGTAGTATATTATACACAATTTTATACTAGTTTCGGTACAAAAATCAAATTAAATCGAGGAATGTTCCAAATTCTATGAAACTTTTCAGATCATTTCTATATGTCACGAGGGAAGGTTATAAAGGAAGTCCATGCAAAACATTATCTCAACATTAGATTCTACAAATCTTTTTGAAATAAAATTTCGGTCAAAAAATTGTAGTATATTATACACAATTTTATACTAGTTTCCGCCAAAAAAATCAAATTAAATTGAGGATTGTTCGAAATGCTACGAAATTCTTAGGATCCTCTCTATATGTTACGAAGGAAGATTATGATGGAAGTCCATGCAAAAAATTATCTAAAAATTAGATTCTATGAAACTTTTTGAAATACTAGTTTAGATAAAAAAATTGTAATATATTATACACAATTCTATACTAGTTTCAGTCAAAAATCAATTTAAATTGAGGATTGTTCGAAATGCTACGAAACTTTTAATATCCTTTCAATATGTTACGAGGTAAGGTTATGATGGAAGTCTATGCAAAAAATTATCTCAAAATTTGATTTTATGAAATTTTTTGAAATACTAGTTTCGGTCAAAAAATAAAATTAAATCGAAGATTGTTCGAAATGCTATGAAACTTTTCAGATCCTTTCGATATGTTTCGAGTGAAGTTTATGATGGAAGTCCATGCAAAAAATTATCTCAAAATTAGATTCTATGAAACTTTTTGAAATTCTAGTTTCGTTCAAAAATCGTAGTATATTATACACAATTTTATACTAGTTTCCGCCAAAAATTCAAATTAAATCGAAAAATTGTTCGAAATGCTACGAAACTTTTCAGATCCTCTCTATATGTTACGAGGGAAGGTTATGATGGAAGTCCATGCAAAAAATTATCTCAAAATTATATTCTATGAAACTTTTTGAAATGCTAGTTTTGGTCAAAAAATCATAGTATATTATACACAATTCTATACTAGTTTCGGTCAAAAATAAAATTAAATCGAAGATTATACGAAATGCTACGAAACTTTTAAGATCTTCTCTATATGTTACGAGGCAAGGTTATGATTGAAGTCCATGCAAAAAATCATCTCAAAATTAGACTCCATTAAACTTTTTGAAAACTAGTTTCTGTCAAAAAATCGTAGTATATTATGGACAAATCTATACTAGTTTCGGTCAAAAAATCAAATTAAATCGAGGATTGCTCGAAATGCAATGAAAGTCAGATCCTTTCTATATGTTATGAGGGAAGGTTATGATGGAAGTCCATGCAAAAAATTATCTTAAAATTAAATTCTATGAAAATTTTTGAAATATTAGTTTCGGTAAAAAAAAGTCGTAGTATATTATACTCAATTTTATACTAGTTTCCGCCAAAAAATCAAATTAAATCGAGGTTTGTTCGAAATGCTATGAAACTTTTCAGATCCTCTCTATATGTTACGAGGGAAGGTTATGATGGAAGTCCATGAAAAAAATTATCTCAAAATTAGATTCGATGAAACTTTTTGAAATACAAGTTTCGGTCAAAAAATCGTAGTATATTATACACAATTTTATACTAGTTTCGGTCAAAAAATCAAATTAAATCGAGGAAGGTTCCAAATGCTATGAAACTTTTCAGATCATTTCTATATGTCACGAGGGAAGGTTATAAAGGAAGTCCATGCAAAACATTATCTCAACATTAGATTCTACAAATCTTTTTGAAATAAAATTTCGGTCAAAAAATTGTAGTATATTATACACAATTTTATACTAGTTTCCGCCAAAAAAATCAAATTAAATTGAGGATTGTTCGAAATGCTACGAAATTCTTAGGATCCTCTCTATATGTTACGAAGGAAGATTATGATGGAAGTCCATGCAAAAAATTATCTAAAAATTAGATTCAATGAAACTTTTTGAAATACTAGTTTAGATAAAAAAAATTGTAATATATTATACACAATTCTATACTAGTTTCAGTCAAAAATCAATTTAAATTGAGGATTGTTCGAAATGCTACGAAACTTTTAATATCCTTTCAATATGTTACGAGGTAAGGTTATGATGGAAGTCTATGCAAAAAATTATCTCAAAATTTGATTTTATGAAATTTTTTGAAATACTAGTTTCGGTCAAAAAATAAAATTAAATCGAAGATTGTTCGAAATGCTATGAAACTTTTCAGATCCTTTCGATATGTTTCGAGTGAAGTTTATGATGGAAGTCCATGCAAAAAATTATCTCAAAATTAGATTCTATGAAACTTTTTGAAATTCTAGTTTCGTTCAAAAATCGTAGTATATTATACACAATTTTATACTAGTTTCCGCCAAAAATTCAAATTAAATCGAAAAATTGTTCGAAATGCTACGAAACTTTTCAGATCCTCTCTATATGTTACGAGGGAAGGTTATGATGGAAGTCCATGCAAAAAATTATCTCAAAATTATATTCTATGAAACTTTTTGAAATGCTAGTTTTGGTCAAAAAATCATAGTATATTATACACAATTCTATACTAGTTTCGGTCAAAAATAAAATTAAATCGAAGATTATACGAAATGCTACGAAACTTTTAAGATCTTCTCTATATGTTACGAGGCAAGGTTATGATTGAAGTCCATGCAAAAAATCATCTCAAAATTAGACTCCATTAAACTTTTTGAAAACTAGTTTCTGTCAAAAAATCGTAGTATATTATGGACAAATCTATACTAGTTTCGGTCAAAAAATCAAATTAAATCGAGGATTGCTCGAAATGCAATGAAAGTCAGATCCTTTCTATATGTTATGAGGGAAGGTTATGATGGAAGTCCATGCAAAAAATTATCTTAAAATTAAATTCTATGAAAATTTTTGAAATATTAGTTTCGGTAAAAAAAAGTCGTAGTATATTATACTCAATTTTATACTAGTTTCCGCCAAAAAATCAAATTAAATCGAGGTTTGTTCGAAATGCTATGAAACTTTTCAGATCCTCTCTATATGTTACGAGGGAAGGTTATGATGGAAGTCCATGAAAAAAATTATCTCAAAATTAGATTCGATGAAACTTTTTGAAATACAAGTTTCGGTCAAAAAATCGTAGTATATTATACACAATTTTATACTAGTTTCGGTCAAAAAATCAAATTAAATCGAGGAAGGTTCCAAATGCTATGAAACTTTTCAGATCATTTCTATATGTCACGAGGGAAGGTTATAAAGGAAGTCCATGCAAAACATTATCTCAACATTAGATTCTACAAATCTTTTTGAAATAAAATTTCGGTCAAAAAATTGTAGTATATTATACACAATTTTATACTAGTTTCCGCCAAAAAAATCAAATTAAATTGAGGATTGTTCGAAATGCTACGAAATTCTTAGGATCCTCTCTATATGTTACGAAGGAAGATTATGATGGAAGTCCATGCAAAAAATTATCTAAAAATTAGATTCAATGAAACTTTTTGAAATACTAGTTTAGATAAAAAAAATTGTAATATATTATACACAATTCTATACTAGTTTCAGTCAAAAATCAATTTAAATTGAGGATTGTTCGAAATGCTACGAAACTTTTAATATCCTTTCAATATGTTACGAGGGAAGGTTATGATGGAAGTCTATGCAAAAAATTATCTCAAAATTTGATTTTATGAAATTTTTTGAAATACTAGTTTCGGTCAAAAAATAAAATTAAATCGAAGATTGTTCGAAATGCTATGAAACTTTTCAGATCCTTTCGATATGTTTCGAGTGAAGTTTATGATGGAAGTCCATGCAAAAAATTATCTCAAAATTAGATTCTATGAAACTTTTTGAAATTCTAGTTTCGTTCAAAAATCGTAGTATATTATACACAATTTTATACTAGTTTCCGCCAAAAATTCAAATTAAATCGAAAAATTGTTCGAAATGCTACGAAACTTTTCAGATCCTCTCTATATGTTATGAGGGAAGGTTATGATGGAAGTCCATGCAAAAAATTATCTCAAAATTATATTCTATGAAACTTTTTGAAATGCTAGTTTTGGTCAAAAAATCATAGTATATTATACACAATTCTATACTAGTTTCGGTCAAAAATAAAATTAAATCGAAGATTGTACGAAATGCTACGAAACTTTTAAGATCTTCTCTATATGTTACGAGGCAAGGTTATGATTGAAGTCCATGCAAAAAATCATCTCAAAATTAGACTCCATTAAACTTTTTGAAAACTAGTTTCAGTCAAAAAATCGTAGTATATTATGGACAAATCTATACTAGTTTCGGTCAAAAAATCAAATTAAATCGAGGATTGCTCGAAATGCAATGAAAGTCAGATCCTTTCTATATGTTATGAGGGAAGGTTATGATGGAAGTCCATGCAAAAAATTATCTTAAAATTAAATTCTATGAAAATTTTTGAAATATTAGTTTCGGTAAAAAAAAGTCGTAGTATATTATACTCAATTTTATACTAGTTTCCGCCAAAAAATCAAATTAAATCGAGGATTGTTCGAAATGCTATGAAACTTTTCAGATCCTCTCTATATGTTACGAGGGAAGGTTATGATGGAAGTCCATGAAAAAAATTATCTCAAAATTAGATTCGATGAAACTTTTTGAAATACAAGTTTCGGTCAAAAAATCGTAGTATATTATACACAATTTTATACTAGTTTCGGTCAAAAAATCAAATTAAATCTAGGAATGTTCCAAATGCTATGAAACTTTTCAGATTATTTCTGTATGTCACGAGGGAAGGTTATAAAGGAAGTCCATGCAAAACATTATCTCAACATTAGATTCTACAAAACTTTTTGAAATACAAGTTCGGTCAAAAAATTGTAGTATATTATACACAATTTTATACTAGTTTACGCAAAAAAAATCAAATTAAATTGAGTATTGTTCGAAATGCTACGAAACTGTTAGGATCCTCTCTATATGTTACGAAGGAAGATTATGATGGAAGTCCATGCAAATAATTATCTCAAAATTAGACTCCATTAAACTTTTTGAAAACTAGTTTCAGTCAAAAAATCGTAGTATATTATACACAAATCTATACTAGTTTCGGTCAAAAAATCAAATTAAATCGAGGATTGCTCGAAATGCTATGAAAGTCAGATCCTTACTATATGTTATGAGGGAAGGTTATGATGGAAGTCCATGCAAAAAATTATCTTAAAATTAAATTCTATGAAATTTTTTGAAATATTAGTTTTGGTAAAACAAAGTCGTAGTAGTATATTATACACAATTTTATACTAGTTTCCGCCAAAAAATCAAATTAAATCGAGGATTGTTCGAAAGGCTATGAAACTTTTCAGATCCTCTCTATATGTTACGAGGGAAGGTTATGATGGAAGTCCATGAAAAAAATTATCTCAAAATTAGATTCGATGAAACTTTTTGAAATACAAGTTTCGGTCAAAAAATCGTAGTATATTATACACAATTTTATACTAGTTTCGGTCAAAAAATCAAAATAAATCGAGGATTGTTCGAAATGCTATGAAACTTTTCATATCCTTTCTATATGTCACGAGGGAAGGTTATAAAGGAAGTCCATGCAAAACATTATCTCAACATTAGATTCTACAAAACTTTTTGAAATACAAGTTTCGGTCAAAAAATTGTAGTATATTATACACAATTGTAGTATATCAAATTAAATTGAGGATTGTTCGAAATGCTACGAAACTCTTAGGATCCTCTCTATATGTTACGAAGGAAGATTATGATGGAAGTCCATGCAAAAAATTATCTAAAAAATAGATTATATGAAACTTTTTGAAATACTAGTTTTGATAAAAAAAATTGTAATATATTATACACAATTCTATACTAGTTTCAGTCAAAAATCAATTTAAATTGAGGATTGTTCGAAATGCTACGAAACTTTTAAGATCCTCTCAATATGTTACAAGGGAAGGTTATGATTGAAGTCCATGCAAAAAAATCATCTCAAAATTAGACTCCATGAAACATTTTGAAAACTAGTTTCGATCATAAAATCGTAGTATATTATACACAAACCTATACTAGTTTCGGTCAAAAAATCAAATTAAATCGAGGATTGTTCAAAATGGTATGAAAGTTTTCAAATCCTTTCTATATGTTACGAGGGAAGGTTATGATGGATTTCCATGCAAAAAATTATCTTAAAATTCGATTCTATGAAACTTTTTGAAATATTAGTTTCGGTCAAAAAAGTCATAGTATATTTTACACAATTTTATACTAGTTTCGGTCAAAAAATCACATTAAATCGAGGATTGTTCGAAATGCTATGAAACTTTTCAGATCCTCTCTCTATGTTACGAAGGAAGGTTATGATGGAAGTACATGCAAAAATTATCTCAAAATTAGATTCTACGAAACTTTTTGAAATACAAGTTTTGGTAAAAAAATCGCAGTATATTATACAAAATTATATACTAGTTTCGGTCAAAAAATCAAATTAAATAGAGGATTGTTCGAAATGCTATGAAACTTTTCGGATCCTTTCTATATGTTACGAGGGAAGGTTATGATGGAAGTCCATGAAAAAAATTATCTTAAAATTAGATTCGGTTAAAAAATCGTAGTATATTATACACAATTTTATACTAGTTTCCGCCAAAATATCCAAATTAAATTGAGGATTGTTCGAAATGCTACGAAACTTTTAGGATCCTCCTTATATGTTACGAGGGAATATTATGATGGAAGTCCATGCAAAAAATTATCTAAAAATTAGATTCTATGAAACTTTTTGAAATACTAGTTTTGATAAAAAAAAATTGTAATATATTATACACAATTCTATACTAGTTTCAGTAAAAAAATCAAATTAAATCGAGGATTATTCGGATTGCTTCGAAACTTTTAAGATCCTGTCTATATGTTACGAGGGAAGGTTACGATGGAAGTTCATGCTAAAAATACTCTCAAAATTAGATTCTAGAAGCTTTTTGAAATACTAGTTTCGATAAAAAATTTGTAGTATATTATACACAATTTTATACTAGTTTCAGTCAAAAAATCAAATTAAATCGAGGATTATTCAAAATTCTACGAAACGTTTAATATCCTTTCAGTATTTTACGAGGGAAGGTTATGATGGAAGTACATGCAAAAAATAATCTCAAAATTTGATTTTATGAAATTTTTTGAAATACTAGTTTCGGTCAAAAAATCAAATTAAATCGAGGATTGTTCGAAATGCTATGAAACTTTTCAGATCCTTTCTATATGTTACGAGGGACGGTAATGATGGAAGTTCATGCAAAAAATTATCTCAAAATTAGATTCTATGAAACTTTTTGAAATTCTAGTTTCGGTAAAAAAATCGTAGTATATTATACACAATTTTATACTTGTTTCCGCCAAAAATTCAAATTAAATCGAGAATTGTTCGAATTGCTACGAAACATTTCAGATCCTCTCTATATGTTATGAGGGAGGGTTATAATGAAAGTCGAGGCAAAAATTATATTAAAATTAGATTCTATGAAACTTTTTGAAATGCTAGTTTTTTTCAAAAAATTGTAGTATATTATACACAATTCTATACTAGTTTCGGTAAATAATAAAATTAAATCGAAGATTGTTCGAAATGCTACAAAACTTTTAAGATCTTCTCTATATGTTATGAGGGAAGGTTATGATTGAAGTCCATGCAAAAAATAATCTCAAAATTAGACTCCATGAAACTTTTTGAAAACTAGTTTCGGTCATAAAATCGTAGTATATTATACACAAATCTATACTAGTTTCGGTCAAAAAATCAAATTAAATCAAGGATTGCTCGAAATGCTATGAAAGTTTTCAGAACCTTTCTATATGTTACGAGGGAAGGTTATGATTGAAGTCCATGCAAAAAGTTATCTTAAAATTAAATTCTATGAAAATTTTTGAAATACTAGTTTTGATAAAAAAATTGTAATATATTATACACAATTTAATACTAGTTTCAGTAAAAAATCAAATTAAATCGAGGATTGTTCGAAATGCTACGAAACTTTTAAGATCCTCTCTATATGTTACGAGGGAAGTTTACAATGGAAGTTCATGCAAAAATTCATCTCAAAATTAGATTCTATGAAGCTATTTGAAATACTAGTTTCAGTCAAAAAATCAAATTAAATCGAGGATTATTCGAAATGCTACGAAACTTTTAATATCCTTTCAATATGTTACGAGGGAAGGTTATGATGGAAGTCCATGCAAAAAATTATCTCAAAATTTGATTTTATGAATTTTTTTGAAAAACTTATTTCGGTCAAAAAATCAAATTAAATCGAGGATTGTTCGAAATGCTATAAAACTTTTCAGATCCTTTCGATATGTTACGAGGGAAGGTTATTATGGAAGTTCATGCAAAAAATTATCTCAAAATTAGATTCTATGAAACTTTTTGAAATGCTAGTTTTGGTCAAAAAATCGTAGTATATTATACACAATTCTATACTAGTTTCTGTCTAAAATAAAATTAAATCGAAGATTGTTCGAAATGCTACGAAACTTTTAAGATCTTCTCTATATGTTACGAGGGAAGGTTATGATTGAAGTCCATGCAAAAAATCATCTCAAAATTAGACTCCATTAAAATTCTTGAAAACTAGTTTCGGTCAAAAATCATAGTATATTATACACAAATGTATACTAGTTTCGGTCAAAAAATCAAATTAAATTGAGGATTGTTCGAAATGCTATGAAAGTTTTCAAATCCTTTCTATATGTTACGAGGGAAGGTTATGATGGAAGTCCATGAAAATAATTATCTTAAAATTAGATTCTACGAAACTTTTTGAAATACAAGTTTTGGTCAAAAAATCATAGTATATTATACACAATTTTATACTAGATTCCGCCAAAAAATCAAATTAAATTGAGGATTGTTCGAAATGCTACGAAACTTTTAGGATCCTCCTTATATGTTACGAGGGAAGATTATGATGAAAGTCCATTCAAAAAATTATCTAAAAATTAGAATCTATGAAAATTTTTGAAATACTAGTTTTGATCAAAAAATTGGAATATATTATACACAATTCTATACTAGTTTCAGTAAAAAATCAAATTAAATCGAGGATTGTTCGGATTGCTACGAAACTTTTTAGATCCTGTCTATATGTTACGAGGGAAGGTTACGATGGAAGTTCATGCAAAAAATTACTCTCAAAATTAGATTCTAGAAGCTTTTTGAAATACTAGTTTCGATCAAAAAATTGTAGTATATTATACACATTTTTATACTAGTTTCAGTCAAAAAATCAAATTAAATCGAGGATTTTTTAAAATGCTACGAAACTTTTAATATCCTTTCAATATTTTATGAGGGAAGGTTATGATGGAAGTACATGCAAAAAATTATCTCAAAATTTGATTTTATTAAATTTTTTGAAATACTAGTTTCGGTCAAAAAATCAAATTAAATCGAGGATTGTTCGAAATGCTATGAAACTTTTCAGATCCTTTCGATATGCTACGAGGGTCGGTTATGATGGAAGTCCATGCAAAAAATTATCTCAAAATTAGATTCTATGAAACTTTTTGAAATTCTAGTTTTGGTAAAAAATCGTAGTATATTATACACAATTTTATACTAGTTTCCGCCAAAAATTCAAATTAAATCGAGAATTGTTCGAATTGCTACGAAACTTTTCAGATCCTCTCTATTTGTTATGAGGGAGGGTTATGATGAAAGTCGAGGCAAAACTTTTAAGATCCTCTCTATATGCTTCAAAACTTTTAAGATCTTCTCTATGTTAGACGCTGTGGCTAGTGATCTAGAGGGGGGTGAATAGATCACCTCCTTGTTTACAAGGATTTAAAAGATTTTTCAGAGTTTTCAAATAGTAAGGGAAACAACGGTCCCAAATATACTAGCGTCTATTCTGGACCAGCCACTAGAAGACCGGACATGTGATAACATGCTGGATTTACAATTGAGATGATAAAGGATTAAACACACAAGCTGTAAAACAGTTGAATGCACCTATCACAAAAGTTATTTCCAATGAATTAAAAACGATTAAAAACGTAAATAGAGATGGAGAAGGAATACAATACGCAGAGATTTGGTAAGGAAGTTCCCCACGTTCGTCCTCGCGTGTGGGTACGTCTCCCTCTCAATTTCAAATCGAAATTGAGAACTTTTATATCAATATTGCTGAAATCGTCGATTACAAGGTTTCTATACAAACACCATAAATCTATACACCTAGATCTTCCTAATGTATCAACCTTCACTTGATCTGGCCCAATCAAGATTCCCTGCAAGTAATACATACAATTCACCGGTTCCACAATCTATTTGCGAAATCTCCCGATTTCCAAATCTTACGTTGCGGCTGAATCTGTCTTGTAAACGTGACTAACAAACCCTCAAGAACACGCTCGTTCTTGAAGGAAAACCCAGCTGGTTTTTCCTTAAAATCTTCTATCACTCTTCAACTCAGCTGGATCTCCGATCGTACCACTGAACGTTATCTCATAAACCTTTAATTCACAGAACAACACTCACTTCCTTGTTAATGTTCTTGAATTAAGGTATTTGAGAAGATGATGAAGATGAATTTGATTCTAGGTTTCAATCCTGCTCAACATTGAATTGTCCACACTCAAATTTCCTTTTCTCGATGTGTTCTTCAATGATCTTTGACAATGAAATTCGTATTCAATTTCTATGTTCTATCCTGCACTAAATGAAACACTAAACATATACTATGCAGATTCTGTTAGAAGTAAAACAGAAAAATGAATCGATTCAAGACACGAATGAATCGATACATAATAGTATTTATATTGTTATGTATCAATACATATTAGCATGAATCGATACATACTGAATAGATTAACAAAAAACAGAGAATTAAACAAACAATGAATCGATGCATGTTTGTATGTTTGTATGTGTCGATTCATAGAAGAAATTCCAGAACCATTCTTACAGCATGAATCGATGCATGATGGAATGAATCGATTCATTTTGAGAATTTCCAGAATCATTTCAACAGCATGAATCGATGCATGATGGAATGAATCGATTCATTTTGCGTATTTTCAGAAAAACAAAGACATTATTAAAAATGAGACAAAAGATTTAAGGGCTAGCATTTTGTCTTAATATGAAGCATATGATGAAAGCACAAACACCTAAAATTTATAATCATACAAAACTAGAGTTGCTCACAAACTCCCCCTTTTTGATGATGACAAATTTTTTTGAAGTGTGAGAATCACTCCCCCTGAGTTTGTGCATGCCTCTGTCATTTTTCACACTCGCCTTTCTCCCCCTTTGTCAACATCAAGAAAGAATGCATAGGTGAAGCAAAAATTCAGCAATACCAAGATATATAAGCAGAATTCATTCACAAAGAATGAAATATAAAGGGCAAACAAATTAGGCAAAAGCAAATAATCATAGGCAGTGAAATTGTCAAATAGAGTTGCGAATTACAGAAACAAACCAAACCATACAATGTTTAAACAGAAAATGCAAAGAAACTTAAGCAAGAAACAATGATGATATGCAAAATTAAATGCAGCTTCAATGAGGAAAGTGGCCACCACAAGACTCCGCATCATCTCTATCGGGGTCTCGGAAACTTGGAGGAGGAGGTGGAGGAGGCATTTCATCAGGATTCTGCCCCATGAAGGCGTAACGCCTGAACCGTCTCTGAATCTCTGTGCTTTGAAATCTTTCCGTAATCCCCGGATGTGAACGACAATCATCCATAAATCCAGACATCTCATTGTAGAAAACTTGATGCCACTTAACCAAGTCGGTATGCCATGAATGCTGATTATGATACATCCTCGTGTGCTCCTCATGCCATTCTTGGTGCTCTTTATGCCATTCCGTTTGTTGGACATGCCACGCACGGGCCTCTTCATGCCGGGCATTGTTTGCAATTTCCATCTGCTCAAACATCTGAGTAAGATATGCCGGAGCAGTAGTAGATGAAGTCGGTGGAGCCGATGAAGGAGCCGGTTCATAGTTTGTAGGAGACCACCTTTGTGGTACCCACTCACCCCAACCAGTGTTGGCATTTTCATCAGGAGGATTTTCTGCATCTTCCATATCTTCATCCCTTTGTTCTTCAACATAAACATGTTCAGAAGGAATATCAAAGTTGTAGATGTGGGTTCTAGTGCTGCGTTCAAAGAAGTAATAGCAGCGACACTCGATGTCCCACCTATAACCCATATGAGAGAGAGTGGCATTGTTGAATTCTTGAACACTAGAAGAAGATAAGAGAGGCACATGAGGGAAAACCACTTTCCAAAACTTAAGGATCCGCATAATCTGGGCAGCATATGCAACAATGATGTTCTTTGAGCTATTCTGCGTAAGAAAGATACACTTTATAGAGTAATTGGGCCAGTTTAATGGTATCTTCTTCTGCAGAATATACAATAGATGGATGTCCGGCTTATCCAATCGAGAGTGCCCACTGGACCTTGGACGCAAGATATGTGAAAGAATCCAATGCAGAATTCCTGGAACGCTTTTAATCATACCAGAAGTCAGAGGCTCATCATCACCAAGAGGTCTATCTAATTTTGAAATGGATGCACAATATGTCTTCAGATTAAACTGTGTTTCAAAGTTCTGATCATGCCACATCTGCAATTCAGGAAACAGAGATGGCAGTTTGAACACTTTGGGCCAATCATCAGCCTCAAAACGGTAAGTTCTGGTTCCAATAGAACACTTGAACATGTAACCCTTACCAGTTTTCACACCAGCATAGAACGCACGTATAAAGTCCTCATGGTAATCATCATTAGCAGTTAAAAAGGACCCCAGATTTTGTGCATCGATTAAATCATCAACTTCTTCTAAACAAAGAGTACGTACATCACTAGTATTGAAAACATGTGGTTTCATGACTAACCTCGACTTAAAAGAAACCTCAAATTCTTCAACAATGGCAGGATGAAGAATGGCAGCCCCAGATGGAGGAATTTTGGGAACAGAAGGAGCCTGATGGGAAGACCCAACGGGTTCTTTGCCTTTACGTTTTCCTTTTTCTCTTGGAAGCATGACTCTTGGAGGTGTAATGATGAGATTAGGGTTTTGAGAGAAGAGGGATTTTGTGGCAGTTAGGGTTTAGAAACAAAAATGATGCAAATGGGATGATGGGGAAGACATAATGGAGTTTTATAACTGATGGACATGTCATAGCAGTTGCTGATGTGTCGATTCATAAAAAATAAACTGAATTTAAAACAGTATGCGCCGATTCATGACCTTATGAATCGATTCATTTGACGAAATTTTTTGAAAATCAGGTTGCTATGAATCGATACAAACCACGAATGTATCGATACATACTGTAACAATTTTGACAGATTTGAAAAAAAATTAACATGAATCAATTCAATATGGCTGTGATCGATTCATAATGCGAAATTTTTGAAATTCAAGTGGCTATGTATCGATACAAGCCACTATGTATCGATACATACTGTAACAATTTTGACAGAAATTAAAAGTAAATGAACATGAATCGATACAAGATGGTTGGGGTCGATACATACTGTAATAATTTTTACAGTGATAAAAGAAATTTAGCATGAATTTGACACAAAAATGAATATGCAAAACAAACATTATGCAAAATGCAGAATGAATCATAACATTGTATGGATGCTTAAGAATACTTTACAAACAAAACATCAATGCTCAAACATTCATATGTAAAGAAGTACATGTAAGCGAGAAATAATTGCTCAACCATACATTGATCATACAATATCAACAAAGTGAAGAGAGGAACAATATTACCTCCGTTGTAGTATTCTCATGAGGTACGAGTGAAGACTACATTCAGAACTTAGTAAACACGATGAGATAAATAGAAACTACATCAAACAAACTTAAGACACCAATGCGGAGAGATCAAAAATCCCTAATTCGCGACGAATGTTGAAGAATGGTTCAGTTGCCAAAGGTTTAGTGAAAATGTCAGCAAGTTGATTTTTAGTATCAACATGCTCAAAAACAACATCTCCTTTTTCAACATGATCGCGAAGGAAGTGATGTCTAATCTCAATATGTTTGGTGCGTGAGTGTAAAACAGGATTCTTAGTGAGATTAATGGCACTAGTGTTGTCACACTTAATTGGAATGCGTTTAAGTTCAATGTCAAAATCTTGTAGTTGTTGTCTTAGCCACAAAATTTGAGCACAACAGCTACCGGCTGCAACATACTCAGCCTCTGCAGTAGACAAAGCTACGGATACTTGCTTTTTACTATGCCAACTTATTAAAGAATTTGAAAACATATGACATGTGCCACTAGTGCTTTTCCTATCTGATTTGCAGTCAGCAAAATCAGAATCAGAGTAACCTACTAAGCTGCAATCGCTTCCTTTGGAATACCAAAGCCCATATTTAGGTGTTCCATTAAGATACCTAAATATACGCTTGACTGATTTTAAGTGAGATTCCTTAGGATTTGATTGATATCATGCACACATACACACACTAAACATGATGTCCGGTCTAGAAGCAGTAAGATACAAGAGAGACCCAATCATACCTCTATACCTTTTAACATCAACACACTTACCATGTTCATCTTTGTCCAAGTTTCCGTTGGTAGGCATGGGAGTGTCAATTGGTTTTGTATTATTCATTCAAAAACGCTTGAGCAGCTCTCTGCAGTATTTTGTTTGACATACTGTTGTACCTTCATCGAGTTGCTTTATTTGGAGGCCTAAGAAGTAGTTCAACTCCCCCATGAGACTCATCTCAAACTCACCCTGCATAACATTAGAAAATTCTTCGACCAAGTGTATGTTAGTTGAACCAAAAATTATATCGTCTACATAAACTTGAACTAAAAGAATGTGCTTTCCTTTGTGTTTAATGAAGATTGTATTATCCACTTTACCTCTAGAATATCCATGATCTAGTAGAAATTTGCTAAGTATTTCGTACCACACACGGGGTGCTTGCTTAAGACCATATAAAGCACGCTTTAATTTGTAAACATGATCTAGATATTCAGAATTTTCAAAACTGGGAGGTTGTGAAACATATACTTCTTCATTTATGACACCATTTAAAAACGCACTCTTTACGTCCATTTGGTAAAGCTTGAAATTCATAGAACACACATAAGCAAGCAAAATACATATAGCTTCAAGGCGAGCCACTGGAGCATAAGTCTCCTCATAATCTATGCCCTCCTCTTGGTTATACCCTTGTGCTACCAAGCGTGCCTTGTTTCTAGTTATCACTCCGCTTTCGTCAAGTTTATTCCTAAACACCCATTTAGTACCTATGATGTGATGATCTCGCGGACGAGGGACAAGTTCCCAAACGTCATTTCTTTTAAATTGATTAAGCTCTTCTTGCATGGCCATTAGCCAAAATTCATCAATCAAGGCCTCTTTAGCATTTTTAGGTTCCACTTGTGATACAAAAGCGAAGTGAGAACAAAAATTACTTATCTTAGAACGAGTCAACACTCCCTTTGAAATATCTCCCAATATATTGTCTATAGGGTGGTCTTTAGAGGATTTCCAAGCTGGTGGAAGGTCCTTCACTTCATATGTTCCTTCCTCTTTATCTTTTTCATGACTAGTATCTTCCTCCTTCTCAATATCAGCCGTTTCAGATTGATCAATTTCCGAAACAGCTTCTTTGAGTATGTCTTCTGTAGATACTCCTGCATCATCAAAAGAGATACCTTTTCCGACAATTTTTGGGTAAGTCTCATCAAAAGAAACATGGACAGATTCTTCAACAGAAAGTAAACGCCTATTATACACTCTATATGCTTTGCTTGATTGAGAGTAACCAAGAAAAATACCTTCATCAGCTTTGGCATCAAACTTCCCAAGATTTTCCTTACCGTTATTCAAAACAAAACATTTACAACCGAACACATGAAGATGAGACAAGTTTGGCTTTCTACCTTTTAAAATTTCATAAGGGGTTTTATTCAAAATAGGACGAATTAAAATCCTGTTCAGAACATAACAAGCTGTGCTAATTGCATCAACCCAAAAATATTTTGGTAGTCCACCCTCATTGAGCATTGTTCTTGCCAATTCTTCTAAAACTCGATTTTTACGCTCCACAACACCATTTTGTTGTGGATTTCGAGGAGCTGAAAAGTTGTGCTCAATGCCATACTTGTCACAATACTTATCAAAGAGATGGTTTTGAAATTCACCTCCATGATCGCTTCGGATTGTAACTATTTTAGAATTCATTTTGTTTTGGGACAGCTTTGCAAAACTTTTAAAAGCAGAAAAAGTTTCATCTTTGCTATGAAGGAATATAGTCCAAGTGAATCTAGAGTAGTCATCAACTATTACGAAACCATAATAATTTCCACCTAAGCTCTTTGTCCTAGATGGTCCAAAGAGGTCCATATGGAGAAGCTCAAGGGGTCTTGAAGTTGAAATTATGTTTTTAGATTTAAAGGAGACCCTTGTTTGTTTCCCCATTTGGCAAGCATCACATAGGTGGTCTTTTGAAAATTTTATTTTTGGAAGACCTACTACTAGATCCTTGGATACAACCTTATTAAGCAAATCGAAATTAACATGCGCTAAGCGTCTATGCCATAGCCATGAATCATCATTTAGGGCTACTAGACATTTAGTGCTTGTTAAAGATACACTCAAAAGATCAAGCATATATATGTTGTTTACTCTTACACCCTTAAACACAACATTATGTTCGGTATGTTCAATTTTGCAACAAGTTTTTGTGAAAGAAACTTTATAACCTTTGTCGCATAGTTGACTTATACTTAACAAATTGTGTTTAAGTCCCTCTACAAGATGGACATCAAAAATAGTAGTGGTAGAGGGATTACCTACACTACCTTTACCAAGTATAGCTCCTTTGTTATTGTCTCCATAAGTAACATACCCCTTCTTCTTTGCTTTGAAGTCAATAAAAAGTGATATGTCACCCGTCATGTGCCTTGAACACCCGCTGTCCAGAAACCATCTTCTTTCCATGGATGCAAGACACTCATCCTACAATATCAAAAGAGAGAGGTAGGTACCCAATTTTTATTGGGTCCAAGTGGATAAGTGGTAACATGGTTGTCTTTAGGCTTCCATTGATAAATGCCTTTAGGCACTAGAAATCTTCTAAATTTTCATTTTTCAATGGTATGGCCAGCATGACAACAATAGTGACAAACACTACGATAATGTTGTTGTTTATGATTGGTCCTTAAATCCTTTGGAACAAAAGAATATTTTGCATATGAAGGATTTAATGACTTTTTGAACAACCTAGTATCAATGGCATAAGTAATCTTAGGTTGCAAGGATTTTTCCAATTTGACTTTAAGAGAAATAAGCTCTTGTTGCCAAATGCGACAAGCTTCACAATGCCTTATTTTACTACAACCATCGATATCAATAGCTTTTGAATTTTCTGCAATGCTAGCTTTCAAGTATTCTAAATCTTTTTCAGCATGTTGTACTTTACCTTCCAAGTATGAAAAAATTTGTTTATCGGAAGATAATCTTTTAAATGCTTCTATAGCTTCATTATGCAGTTTTTCAAAAGCTATTTTCAATTCAGAAAAGGACATAGAAGAGAAATTGTTATAGTAAGCTTGTTTTACCTTTTTATCATCACTTTTCCTCTTGTGGTGGGACTGATTTTTGGTGTGAGCCATAAGACACAAATTTGCGGTTTCATCGCTATCACTTGAGCATTGTGTACTTGATGAATCACTATCACTTTCCTAAGAAATGTAAGCTCTTCTTTGATTATTATACCTTTTTGGTGGAGTTTTTCCTTTATCCTTTTTCTTTAAAGGACAATCCGTTTTATAAAGTCCGGACTTGCCACAATTAAAGCAAGACCCTCTTTCTCTATTCTTCTTAATCTCTTCCTGTTTTGAATCTATAGATTGTCTTCTAAACTTTATGAGGTTTTTGTCGGAATGCTTGATTCCATTCTTTCGAATGAATCTATTATATCTCCTAACAAAATGTCCCATTTCTTCGTCACCGGAGTCTTCGTCACTACTTGACTCATTGTTGCTTAGCTCTTTTTGTGAGGACTTTGAGTTAGAAGCCACAAGAGCTATAGGCCTCTTCTCACCCTCTTTGTCTTTATTCTTCTCCTTTCCCTTTTTACTTTTGTTCTCAAACTTTTCTAGACTTTCTAGTTCTTGTTGATGTTCCTCCAGCTTTCCAAACAAAGTAGTCATTGTGAGTGTCGTTAGATCGTTGGCTTCCTTGATAGCTGTTACTTTAGGTTGCTATTCCCTGCTAAGACATCTCAGAATTTTATTAGTAGCAATTTCATTGGAAACAGGTTTTCCAAGTGCATTCAAACGATTAATGAGATGAACAAATCTCTTTTGCATGTCGGGAATAGATTCTCCTTGTTTCATGCGAAAGAGTTCGAACTCTTGATTAAGTGTGTTAATGCGGGACTGTTTTACTTCAGTTATACCTTCATGTGCAATTTCTAAAGCGTCCCACATTTCTTTAGCTGTCGAGCAATGGGAAACTCGATAATACTCATCTGCACTAAGTGCTGAAATTTGCATATTTCGAGCTCTCCAATCACTTGACCACTTTTTCTCATCTTTCTCATCCCAATCATCTTCTAGTTTAGGTACTATAGCACCTGCCTCATTCATCATGGTAATTCGAAAAGGACCATTTTGAATGGCAGTCCATACGCGCCTATCCACAGAATTTATGTGAACTCGCATGCAGTCTTTCCAGTAGCCATAGTTTTCACCATTGAAAACAGGAGCTCTATTATACGCCCCCTTTGGTTCAGAATCCATAACGTTACAGGAAGCCACAAAGCACCAGCGAACCGGTGCTCTGATACCACTTGTTAGACGCTGTGGCTAGTGATCTAGAAGGGGGGGGTGAATGGATCACCTCCTTGTTTACAAGGATTTAAAAGATTTTTCAGAGTTTTCAAATACTAATGGAAACAACGGTCCCAAATATACTAGAGTCTATTCTGGACCAGCCACTAGAAGACCGGACATGTGATAACATGCTGGATTTACAATCGAGATGATAAAGGATTAAACACACGAGCTGTAAAACAGTTGAATGCACCTATCACAAAAGCTATTTCCAATGAATTAAAAACGATTAAAAACGTAAATAGAGATGGATAAGGAATACAATACGCAGAGATTTGGTAAGGAAGTTCCCCACGTTCGTCCTCGCGTGTGGGTACGTCTCCCTCTCAATTTCAAATCGAAATTGAGAACTTTTATATCAATATTGCTGAAATCGTCGATTACAAGGTTGCTATACAAACACCAGAAATCTATACACCTAGATCTTCCTATTGTATCAACCTTCACTTGATCTGAGCCCAATTAAGATTCACTGCAAGTAATACAAACAATTCACCGGTTCCACGATCTATTTGCGAAATCCCCCGATTTCCAAATCTTACGCTGCGGCTGAATCTGTCTTGTAAACGTGACTAACAAACCCTCAAGAACACGCCCGTTCTTGAAGGAAAACCCAGCTGGTTTTTCCTTGAAACCTTCTATCACTCTTCAACTCAGCTGGATCTCCGATCGTACCACTGAACGTTATCTCATAAACCTTTAATTCACAGAACAACACTCACTTCCTTGTTAATGTTCTTGAATTAAGGTATTTGAGAAGATGATCAAGATGAATTTGATTCTAGGTTTCAATCCTGCTCAACATTGAATTGTCCACACTCAAATTTCCTTTTCTCGATGTGTTCTTCAATGATCTTTGACAATGAAATTCGTATTCAATTTCTGTGTTCTATCCTGCACTAAATGAAACACTAAACATATACTATGCAGATTCTGTTAGAAGTAAAACAGAAAAATGAATCGATTCAAGACACGAATGAATCGATACATAATAGTATTTATACTATTATGTATCAATACATATTAGCATGAATCGATACATACTGAACAAATGAACAAAAAACAGAGAATTAAACAAACAATGAATCGATGCATGTTTGTATGTGTCGATTCATAGAAGAAATTCCAGAACCATTCTTACAGCATGAATCGATGCATGATGGAATGAATCGATTCATTTTGCGAATTTCCAGAATCATTTCAACAACATGAATCGATGCATGATGGAATGAATCGATTCATTTTGCGTATTTTCATAAAAACAAAGACATCATTAAAAATGAGACAAAAGATTTAAGGGCTAGCATTTTGTCTTAATATGAAGCATATGATGAAAGCACAAACACCTAAAATTTATAATCATACAAAACTAGAGTTGCTCACACTCTATATGTTACGAGGGAAGGTTATGATTGAAGTCCATGCAAAAAATAATCTCAAAATTAGACTCCATGAAACTTTTTGAAAACTAGTTTCGGTCAAAAACTCGTAGTATATTATACACAAATCTATACTAGTTTCGGTCAAAAAATCAAATTAAATTGAGGATTGCTCGAAATGCTATGAAAGTTTTCAGATCCTTTCTATATGTTACGAGGGAAGGTTATGATTGAAGTCCATGCAAAAAGTTATCTTAAAATTAAATTCTATGAAATTTTTTGAAATACTAGTTTTGATAAAAAAAATTGTAATATATTATACACATTCTATACTAGTTTCAGTAATAAATCAAATTAAATCGAGGATTGTTCAAAATGCTACGAAACTTTTAAGATCCACTCTATATCTTATGAGGGAAGTTTACGATGGAAGTTCATGCAAAAATTCATCTCAAAATTAGATTCTATGAAGCTTTTTGAAATACTAGTTTCGATCAAAAAATTGTTGTATATTTTACACAATTTTATACTAGTTTCAGTCAAAAAATAAAATTAAATCGAGGATTATTCGAAATGCTACGAAACTTTTAATATCCTTTCAATATGTTACGAGGGAAGGTTATGATGGAAGTCCATGCAAAAACTTATCTCAAAATTTGATTTAATGAATCTTTTTGAAATACTTAATTCTGTCAAAAAATCAATTAAATCGAGGATTGTTCGAAATGCTATAAAACTTTTCAGATCCTTTCGATATGTTACAAGGGAAGGTTATGATGGAAGTTCATGCAAAAAATTATCTCAAAATTAGATTCTATTAAACTTTTTGAAATGCTAGTTTTGGTCAAAAAATCGTAGTATATTATACACAATTCTATACTAGTTTCTGTCTAAAATAAAATTAAATCGAAGATTGTTCGAAATGCTACGAAACTTTTAAGATCTTCTCTATATGTTACGAGGGAAGGTTATGATTGAAGTCCAGCAAAAAAATCATCTCAAAATTAGACTCCATTAAAATTCTTGAAAACTAGTTTCGGTCAAAAAATCATAGTATATTATACACAAATCATACTAGTTTCGGTCAAAAAATCAAATTAAATTGAGGATTGTTCGAAATGCTATGAAAGTTTTCAAATCCTTTCTATATGTTACGAGGGAAGGTTATGATGGAAGTCCATGAAAAAAATTATCTTAAAATTAGATTCTACGAAACTTTTTGAAATACAAGTTTCGGACAAAAAACCGTAGTATATTATGCACAATTTTATACTAGTTTCCGCCAACAAAATCATATTAAATTGAGGATTGTTCGAAATGCTACCAAACTTTTAGGATCCTCCTTATATGTTACGAGGGAAGATTATGATGGAAGTCCATGCAAAAAATTATCTAAAAATTAGATTCTATGAAACTTTTTGAAATAGTAGTTTTGATAAAAAAAATTGTAATATATTATACACAATTCTATACTAGTTTCAATAAAAAATCAAATTAAATCGAGGATTATTCGGATTGCTACGAAACTTTTAAGATCCTGTCTATATGTTACAAGGGAAGGTTACGATGGAAGTTCATGCAAAAAATACTCTCAAAATTAGATTCTAGAAGCTTTTTGAAATACTAGTTTCGATCAAAAATTTGTAGTATATTATACACAATTTTATACTAGTTTCAGTCAAAAAATCAAATTAAATCGAGGATTATTCAAAATTCTACGAAACGTTTAATATCCTTTCAATATTTTACGAGGGAAGGTTATGATGGAAGTACATGCAAAAAATAATCTCAAAATTGATTTTATGAAATTTTTTGAAATACTAGTTTCGGTCAAAAAATCAAATTAAATCGAGGATTGTTCGAAATGCTATGAAACTTTTCAGATCCTTTCGATATGTTATGAGGGACGGTAATGATGGAAGTCCATGCAAAAAATTATCTCAAAATTAGATTCTATGAAACTTTTTGAAATTCTAGTTTCGGTAAAAAATCGTAGTATATTATACACAATTTTATACTAGTTTCCGCCAAAAATTCAAATTAAATCGAGAATTGTTCGAATTGTTACGGAACATTTCAGATCCTCTCTATATGTTATGAGGGAGGGTTATGATGAAAGTCGAGGCAAAAATTAACTTAAAATTAGATTCTATGAAACTTTTTGAAATGCTAGTTTTATTCAAAAAAAGATAGTATATTATACACAATTCTATACTAGTTTCGGTCAATAATAAAATTAAATCGAAGATTGTTTGAAATGCTACAAAACTTTTAAGATCTTCTCTATATGTTACGAGGGAAGGTTATGATTGAAGTCCATGCAAAAACTAATCTCAAAATTAGACTCCATGAAACTTTTTGAAAACTAGTTTCGGTCAAAAAATCATAGTATATTATACACAAATCTATACTAGTTTCGGTCAAAAAATCAAATTAAATCGAGGATTGCTCGAAATGCTATGAAAGTTTTCAGATCCTTTCTATATGTTACGAGGGAAGATTATGATTGAAGTCCATGCAAAAAGTTATCTTAAAATTAAATTCTATGAAAATTTTTGAAATACTAGTTTTGATAAAAAAATTGTAATATATTATACACATTATATACTAGTTTCAGTAATAAATCAAATTAAATCGAGGATTGTTCGAAATGCTACGAAACTTTTAAGATCCTCTCTATATGTTATGAGGGAAGTTTACGATGGAAGTTCATGTAAAAATTCATCTCAAAATTAGATTCTATGAAGCTTTTTGAAATACTAGTTTCGATCAAAAAATTGTTGTATATGTTACACAATTTTATACTAGTTTCAGTCAAAAAATAAAATTAAATCGAGGATTATTCGAAATGCTACGAAACTTTTAAGATCTTCTCTATATGTTACGAGGGAAGGTTATGATTGAAGTCCATGCAAAAAATCATCTCAAAATTAGACTCCATTAAAATTCTTGAAAACTAGTTTCGGTCAAAAAATCATAGTATATTATACACAAATCTATACTAGTTTCGGTCAAAAAATCAAATTAAATTGAGGATTGTTCGAAATGCTACGATACTTTTAAGATCCTGTCTATGTGTTACGAGGGAAGGTTACGATGGAAGTTCATGCAAAAAATACTCTCAAAATTAGATTCTAGAAGCTTTTTGAAATACTAGTTTCGATCAAAAAATTGTAGTATATTATACACAATTTTATACTAGTTTCAGTCAAAAAATCAAATTAAATCGAGGATTTTTCAAAATGCTACGATACTTTTAATATCCTTTCAATATTTTACGAGGGAAGGTTATGATGGAAGTACTTGCAAAAAATTATCTCAAAATTTGATTTTATAATATTTTTTGAAATACTAGTTTCGGTCAAAAAATCAAATTAAATCGAGGATTGTTCGAAATGCTATGAAAAGTTTCAGATCCTTTCGATATGTTACGAGGGACGGTAATGATGGATGTCCATGCAAAAAATTATCTCAAATTAGATTCTATGAAACTTTTTGAAATTCTAGTTTTGGTAAAAAATCGTAGTATATTATACACAATTTTATACTAGATTCCGCCAAAAATTCAAATTAAATCGAGAATTGTTCGAATTGCTACGAAACTTTTCAGATCCTCTCTATATGTTATGAGGGATGGTTATGATGAAAGTCGATTAAAAAAATTATCTCAAAATTAGATTCTATGAAACTTTTTAAAATGTTAGTTTTAGTCAAAAAAATCGTAGTATATTATACACAATTCTGTACTAGTTTCGGTCAATAATAAAATTAAATCGAAGATTGTTCGAAATGTTACAAAACTTTTAAGATCTTCTCTATATGTTACGAGGGAAGGTTATAATTGAAGTCCATGCAAAAAATCATCTCAAAATTAGACTCCATGAAACTTTTTGAAAACTAGTTTCGGACAAACAATCGTAGTATATTATACACAAATCTATACTAGTTTTGGTCAAAAAATCAAATTAAATCGAGGATTGCTCGAAATGCTATGAAAGTTTTCAGATCCTTTCTATATGTTACGAGGGAAGGTTATGATTGAAGTCCATGCAAAAAGTTATCTTAAAATTAAATTCTATGAAAATTTTTGAAATACTAGTTTTGATAAAAAAAAATTGTAATATATTATACACAATTCTATACTAGTTTCAGTAAAAAATCAAATTAAATCGAGGATTGTTCGAAATTCTACGAAACTTTTAAGATTCTCTCTATATGTTACGAGGGAAATTTAAGAAGGAAGTTCATGCAAAAATTCATCTCAAAATTAGATTCTATGAAGCTTTTTGAAATACTAGTTTCGATCAAAAAATTGTTGTATATTTTACACAATTTTATACTAGTTTCAGTCAAAAAAATCAAATTAAATCGAGGATTATTCGAAATGCTAAGAAACTTTTAATATCCTTTCAATATGTTACGAGGGAAGGTTATGATTGAAGTCCATGCAAAAAATTATCTCAAAATTTTATTTTATGAATTTTTTTGAAATACTTGTTTCGGTCAAAAAATCAAATTAAATCGAGGATTGTTCGAAATGCTATGAAACTTTTCAAATCCTTTCGATATGTTACGAGGGAAGGTTATGATTGAAGTCCATGCAAAAAATCATCTCTAAATTAGACTCCATTAAACTTCTTGAAAACTAGTTTTGGTCAAAAAATCATAGTATATTATACACAAATCTATACTAGTTTCGGTCAAAAAATCAAATTAAATCGAGGATTGCTCGAGACGCTATGAAAGTTTTCAGATCGTTTCTATATGTTACGAGGGAAGGTTATGATTGAAGTCCATGCAAAAAATTATCTTTAAATTAAATACTATGAAATTTTTAGAAATATTAGTTTCGGTAAAAAAAAGTCGTAGTATATTATACACAATTTTATACTAGTTTCCGCCAAAAAATCAAATTAAATCGAGGATTGTTCGAAATGCTATTTAACTTTTCAGATCCTTTCTATATGTTACGAGGGAAGGTTCTGATAGTAGTCCATGCAAAAAATCATTTCAAAATTAGATTCTATGAAACTTTTTGAAATACTAGTTTCGGTCAAAAAATCGTAGTATAATATACATAATTTTATACTAGTTTCGGTCAAAAAATTACATTAAATCGAGGATTGTTGGAAATGCTATGAAACTTTTCAGACCCTTTCTATATGTTACGAGGGAAGGTTATGATGGAAGTCCATGCAAAACATTATCTCAAAATTAGATTCTACGAAACTTTTTGAAATACAAGTTTTGGTCAAAAAATCATAGTATATTATACATAATTTTATACTAGTTTCCGCCAAAAAAAATCTAATTAAATTGAGGATTGTTCGAAATGCTACGAAACTTTTAGGATCCTCTCTATATGTTACGAGGGAAGATTATGATGGAAGTCCATGCAAAAAATTATCTAAAAATTAGATTCTTTGAAACTTTTTGAAATACTAGTTTTGATTAAAAAATTGTAATATATTATACACAATTCTATACTAGTTTCAGTCAAAATCAAATTAAATCGAGGATTGTTCGAAATGCTACAAAACTTTTAAGATCCTTTCTATATGTTACGAGGGAAGGTTACGATGGAAGTTTATGCAAAAAATCATCTCATAATTAGATTCAATAAAGCTTTTTGAAATACTAGTTTCGATCAAAAAATTGTAGTATATTATACACATTTATATACTAGTTTCAGTCAAAAAATCAAATTAAATCGAGGATTATTCAAAATGCTACGAAACTTTTAATATCCTTTCAATATGTTACGAGGGAAGGTTATGATGGAAGACCATGCAAAAAATTATCTCAAAATTTGATTTTATGAAGTTTTTTGAAATACTAGTTTCAGTCAAAAAATCAAATTAAATCGAGGATTATTCGAAATGCTATGAAACTTTTCAGATCCTTTCGATATGTTACGAGGGAAGGTTATTATGGAAGTCCATGCAAAACATTATCTCAAAATTAGATTCTATGAAACTTTTTTAAATTCAGGTTTTGGTCAAAAATCGTAGTATATTATACACAATTTTATACTTGTTTCTGCCAAAAATTCAAATTAAATCGAGAATTGTTCGAAATGCTACAAAACTATTCAGATCCTCTCTATATGTTACGAGGGAAGGTTATGAGGGAAGTCCATGCTATAAATTATCTAAAAATTAGATTCTATGAAACTTTTTGAAATGCTAGTATTGGTCAAAAAATCATAGTATATTATACACAATTCTATACTAGTTTCTGTCTAAAATAAAATTAAATCGAAGATTGTTCGAAATGCTACGAAACTTTTAAGATCTTCTCTATATGTTACGAGGGAAGGTTATGATTGAAGTCCATGCAAAAAATCATCTTAAAATTAGACTCCATTAAACTATTTGAAAACTAGTTTCGGTCAAAAAATCGTAGTATATATTATACACAAATCTATACTAGTTTCGGTCAAAAAATCAAATTACATCGTGGATTGCTCGAAATGCTATGAAAGTTTTCAGATCCTTTCTATATGTTACGAGGGAAGGTTATGATGGAAGTCCATGCAAAAAATTATCTTAAAATAAAATTCTAAGATATTTTTTGAAATATTAGTTTCGGTATAAAAAAGTCGTAGTATATTATACACAATTTTATACTAGTTTCCGCCAAAAAATCAAATTAAATCGAGGATTGTTCGAAATGCTATGAAACTTTTCAGATCCTCTCTATATGTTGCGTGGGAAGGTTACGATGGAAGTTTATGCAAAAAAAATCATCTCAAAATTAGATTCTATGAAACTTTTTGAAATACAAGTTTCGATCAAAAAATCGTAGTATATTCTACACAATTTTATACTAGTTTCAGTCAAAAAAATCAAAATAAATTGAGGATTGTTCGAAATGCTATGAAACTTTTAGGATCCTCTCTATATTTTACAAGGGAAGATTATGATGGAAGTCCATGCAAAAAAAAATTCTAAAAATTTAATTCTATGAAACTTTTTGAAATACTGGTTTTGATAAAAAAATTGTAATATATTATACACAGTTCTATACTAGTTTCAGTCAAAAATCAAATTAAATCGAGGATTGTTCGAAATGCTACGTAACTTTTAAGATCCTCTCGATATGTTACGAGGGAAGGTTACGATGGAAGTTTATGCAAAAAATCATCTCAAAATTAGATTCTATAAAACTTTTTGAAATACAAGTTTCGGTCAAACACTCCTAGTATATTATACACAATTTTATACTAGATTCCGCCAAAAAACTCAAATTAAATCGAGGATTGTTCGAAATGCTACGAAACTTTTAGGATCCTCTCTATATGTTACGAGGGAAGATTATGATGGAAGTCCATGCAAAAAATTATCTAAAAATTAGATTCTACGAAACTTTTTGAAATACAAGTTTCGGTCAAAAAATTGTAATATATTATACACAATTCTATACTAGTTTCAGTCAAAAATCAAATTTAATCGAGGATTGTTCGAAATTCTACGAAACTTTTAAGATCCTCTCTATATGTTACGAGGGAAGGTTACGATGGAAGTTTATGCAAAAAATCATCTCAAAATTAGATTCTATGAAGCTTTTTGAAATACTAGTTTCGATCAAAAAATTGTAGTATATTATACACAATTTTATACTAGTTTTAGTCAAAAAATAAAATTAAATTGAGGATTATTCGAAATGCTACGAAACTTTTAATATCCTTTCAATATGTTACGAGGGAAGGTTATGATGGAAGTCCATGCAAAAAATTTATCTCAAAATTAGATTCTACGAAACTTTTTGAAATACAAGTTTCGGTCAAACAATCGTAGTATATTATACACAATTTTATACTAGTTTCCGCCAAAAAAATAAAATTAAATCGAGGATTGTTCGAAATGCTATGAAACTTTTCAGATCCTTTCTATATGTTACGAGGGAAGGTTACGATGGAAGTTTATGCAAAAAATCATCTCATAATTAGATTCAATAAAGCTTTTTGAAATACTAGTTTCGATCAAAAATCGTAGTATATTATAAAAAATTTATACTAGTTTCCGCCAAAAATTCAAAATAAATCGAGAATTGTTCGAAACGCTACGAAACTTTTCAGATCCTTTCTATATGTTACGAGGGAAGGTTATGATGGAAGTCCATGCAAAAAATTATCTCAAAATTAGATTCTATGAAACATTTTAAAATTCTAGTTTTGGTCAAAAAATCGTAGTATATTACACACAATTCTATACTAGTTTCGGTCAAAAATAAAATTAAATCGAAGATTGTTCGAAATGCTACGAAACTTTTAAGATCCTCTCTATATTTTACGAGGGAAGGTTATGATTGAAGTCCATGCAAAAAATCATCTCAAAATTAGAATCCATGAAACTTTTTGAAAACTAGTTTCGGTCAAAAAATCGTAGTATATTATACACCAATCTTTACTAGTTTCAGTCAAAAAATCAAATTAAATCGAGGATTATTCGAAATGCTATGAAAGTTTTTAGATCCTTTCTATATGTTACGAGGGAAGGTTACGGTGGAAGTCCATGCAAAAAATTATCTTAAAATTAGATTCTATGAAATTTTTTGAAATATTAGTTTCGGTCAAAAATGTCGTAGTATTTTATACTAGTTTCCGCCAAAAAATCAAATTAAATCGAGGATTGTTGGAAATGCTATGAAACTTTTCAGACCCTCTCTATATGTTACGAGGGAAGGTTATGATGGAAGTCCATGCAAAAAATCATCTCAAAATTAGATTCTACGAAACTTTTTGAAATACAAGTTTCGGTCAAAAAATCGTAGTATATTATACACAATTCTATACTAGTTTCGGTAAAAAAATCATATGAAATCGAGGATTGTTAGAAATGCTACGTAACTTTTAAGATCCTCTCGATATGTTACGAGGGAAGGTTACGACGGAAGTTTATGAAAAAAATCATCTCAAAATTAGATTCTATAAAGCTTTTTGAAATACTAGTTTCGATCAAAAAATTGTAGTATATTATACACAATTTTATACTAGTTTCAGTCAAAAAATAAAATTAAATCGAGGATTATTCGAAATGCTACGAAACTTTTAATATCCTTTGAATATGTTACGAGGGAAGGTTATGATGGAAGTCCATGCAAAAAATTATATCAAAATTAAATTTTATGAATTTTTTTGAAATACTAGTTTCGGTCAAAAAATCAAATTAAATCGAGGATTATTCGAAATGCTATGAAACTTTTCAGATCCTTTCGATATATTACGAGGGAAGGTTATGATGGAAGTCCATGCAAAACATTATCTCAAAATTAGATTCTATGAAACTTTTTGAAATCCTAGTTTCGGTCAAAAATCGTAGTATATTATAAAAAAATTTATACTAGTTTCCGCCAAAAATTCAAAATAAATCGAGAATTGTTCGAAACGCTACGAAACTTTTCAAATCCTCTCTATATGTTACGAGGGAAGGTTATGATGGAAGTCCATGCAGAAAATTATCTCAAAATTAGATTCTATGAAACATTTTGAAATGCTAGTTTTGGTCAAAAAAATCGTAGTATATTATACACAATTCTATACTAGTTTCGGTCATAAATAATATTAAATCGAAGATTGTTCAAAATGCTACGAAACTTTTAAGATCTTCTCTATATGTTACGAGGGAAGGTTATGATTGAAGTCCATGCAAAAAATCATCTCAAAATTAGACTCCATGAAACTTTTTGAAAACTAGTTTCGGTCAACAAATCGTAGTATATTATACACCAATCTATACTAGTTTCAGTCAAAAAATCAAATTAAATCGAGGATTATTCGAAATGCTATGAAAGTTTTTAGATCCTTTCTATATGTTACGAGGGATGGTTACGGTGGAAGTCCATGCAAAAAATTATCTTAAAATTAGATTCTATGAAATTTTTTGAAATATTAGTTTCGGTAAAACATGTCGTAGTATTTTATACTAGTTTCCGCCAAAAAATCAAATTAAATCGAGGATTGTTGGAAATGCTATGAAACTTTTCAGATCCTCTCTATATGTTATGAGGGAAGGTTATGATGGAAGTCCATGCAAAAAATTATCTCAAAATTAGATTCTACGAAACTTTTTGAAATACAAGTTTCGGTCAAAAAATCGTAGTAAATTATACACAATTTTATACAAGTTTCAATAAAAAAAATCAAATTAAATCGAGGATTGTTCGAAATTCTATGAAACTTTTCAGATCCTTTCTATATGTTACGAGGGAAGGGTATGATGGAAGTCCATGCAAAAAATTATCTCAAAATTAGATTCTACGAAACTTTTTGAAATACAAGTTTCGGTCAAAAAATCGTAGTATATTATACACAATTTTATAATAGTTTCCGCCAAAAAAAATCAAAATAAATTGAGGATTGTTCGAAATGATATGAAACTTTTAGGATCCTCTGTATATGTTACGAGGGAAGATTATGATGGAAGTCCATGCAAAAAATTATCTTAAAATTAGATTCTATGAAACTTTTTGAAATACTAGTTTTGATCAAAAAATTGTAATATATTATACACAGTTCTATACTAGTTTCAGTCAAAAATCAAATTAAATCGAGGATTGTTCGAAATGCTACGTAACTTTTAAGATCCTCTCGATATGTTACGAGGGAAGGTTACGATGGAAGTTTATGCAAAAAAATCATCTCAAAATTAGATTCTATAAAGCTTTTTGAAATACTAGTTTCAATCAAAAAATTGTAGTATATTATACACAATTGTATACTAGTTTCAGTCAAAAAATAAAATTAAATCGAGGATTATTCGAAATGCTACGAAACTTTTAATATCCTTTGAATATGTTAAGAGGGAAGGTTATTATGGAAGTCCATGGAAAAAATTATCTCAAAATTTAATTTTATGAATTTTTTTGAAATACTAGTTTCGGTCAAAAAATCAAATTAAATCGAGGATTGTTCGAAATGCTATGAAACTTTTCAGATCCTCTAGATATGTTACGAGGGAAGGTTACGATGGAAGTTCATTCAAAAAATCATCTCAAAATTAGATTCTATAAAGCTTTTTGAAATACTAGTTTCGATCAAAATATTGTAGTTTATTATACACTACGAAACGCTACGAAACTTTTCAAATCCTCTCTATATGTTACGAGGGAAGGTTATGATGGAAGTCCATGCAGAAAATTATCACAAAATTAGATTCTATGAAACATTTTGAAATGCTAGTTTTGGTCAAAAAATCAAATTAAATCGAGGATTGTTGGAAATGCTATGAAACTTTTCAGATCCTCTCTATATGTTACGAGGGAAGGTTATCATGGAAGTCCATGCAAAAAATCATCTCAAAATTAGATTCTACGTAACTTTTTGAAATACAAGTTTCGGTCAAAAAATAGTAGTATATTATACACAATTTTATACTAGCTTCGATAAAAAAATCAAATTAAATCGAGGATTATTCGAAATGCTATGAAACTTTTCAGATCCTTTCTATATGTTACGAGGGAAGGTTTTGATGGAAGTCCATGCAATAAATTATCTCAAAATTAGATTCTACGAAACTTTTTGAAATACAAGTTTCGGTCAAAAAATCGTAGTATATTATACACAATTTTATACTAGTTTCCGCCAAAAAAATCAAAATAAATTGAGGATTGTTCGAAATGCTATGAAACTTTTAGGATCCTCTCTATATGTTACGAGGGAAGATTATTATGGAAGTCCATGCAAAAAATTATCTAAGAATTAGTTTTATGAAACTTTTTGAAATACTAGTTTTGATCAAAAAATTGTAATATATTATACACAGTTCTATACTAGTTTCAGTCAAAAATCAAATTAAATCGAGGATTGTTCGAAATGCTACGTAACTTTTCAGATCCTCTTGATATGTTACCAGGGAAGGTTACGATGGAAGTTTATGCAAAAAATCATCTCAAAATTAGATTCTATAAAGCTTTTTAAAATACTAGTTTCGATCAAAAAATTGTAGTATATTATACACAATTTTATACTAGTTTCAGTCAAAAAATAAAATTAAATCGAGGATTATTCGAAATGCTACGAAACTTTTAATATCCTTTGAATATGTTAAGAGGGAAGGTTATGATGGAAGTCCATGCAAAAAATTATCTCAAAATTTAATTTTATGAATTTTTTTGAAATAATAGTTTCGGTCAAAAAATCAAATTAAATCGAGGATTGTTCGAAATGCTATGAAACTTTTCAGATCCTTTCGAAATGTTACGAGGGAAGGTTATGATGGAAGTCCATGCAAAACATTATCTCAAAATTAGATTCTATGAAACTTTTTGAAATACTAGTTTCGGTAAAAAATCGTAGTATATTATAAAAAAATTTGTACTAGTTTCCGCCAAAAATTCAAAATAAATCGAGAATTGTTCGAAACGCTACGAAACGTTTCAAATCCTCTCTATATGTTACGAGGGAAGGTTATGATTGAAGTCCATGCAAAAAATTATCTCAAAATTAGATTCTATGAAACATTTTGAAGTGCTAGTTTTTGTCAAAAAATCGTAGTATATTATACACAATTCTATACTAGTTTCGGTCAAAATTAAAATTAAATCGAAGATTGTACGAAATGCTACAAAACATTTAAGATCTTCTCTATATGTTACGAGGGAAAGTTATGATTGAAGTCCATGCAAAAAATCATCTCAAAATTAGACTCCATGAAACTTTTTGAAAACTAGTTTCGGTCAAATAACCGTAGTATATTATACACCAATCTATACTAGTTTCAGTCAAAAAATCAAATTAAATCGAGGATTGTTCGAAATACTATGAAAGTTTTTAGATCCTTTCTATATGTTACGAGGGAAGGTTACGGTGGAAGTCCATGCAAAAAATTATCTTAAAATTAGATTCTATGAAATTTTTTGAAATATTAGTTTCGGTCAAAAACGTCGTAGTGTTTTATACTAGTTTCCGCCAAAAAATCAAATTAAATCGAGGATTGTTGGAAATGCTATGAAACTTTTCAGATCCTCTCTATATGTTATGAGGGATGTTTATGATGGAAGTCCATGCAAAAAATCATCTCAAAATTAGATTCTACGAAATTTTTGAAATACAAGTTTCGGTCAAAAAATCGTAGTATATTATACACAATTTTATACTAGTTTCGGTAAAAAATTCAAATTAAATCGAGGATTGTTCAAAATGCTATGAATGTTTCAAGATCCTTTCTATGTGTTACGAGGGAAGGTTATGATGGAAGTCCATGCAAAAAATTATCTCAAAATTAGATTCTACGAAACTTTTTGAAATACAAGTTTCGGTCAAAAAATTGTAGTATTATTATACACAATTTTATACTAGTTTCTGCCAAAAAAATCAAATTAAATTGAGGATTGTTCTAAATGCTATGAAACTTTTAGGATCCTCTCTATATGTTACGAGGGAAGATTATGATGGAAGTCCATGCAAAAAATTATTTAAAAATTAGATTATATGAAACTTTTAGAAATACTAGTTTTGATCAAAAATTGTAATATATTATACACAGTTCTATACTAGTTTCAGTCAAAAATCAAATTAAATCGAGGATTGTTCGAAATGCTACGTAACTTTTAAGATCCTCTCGATATGTTACGAGGGAAGGTTACGATGGAATTTCATACAAAAAATCATCTCAAAATTAGATTTTATAAAGCTTTTTGAAATACTAGTTTCGATCAAAAAATTGTAGTATATTATACACAATTTTATACTAGTTTCAGTCAAAAATAAAATTAAATCGAGGATTATTCGAAATGCTACGAAACTTTTAATATCCTTTGAATATATTACGAGGGAAGGTTATGATGGAAGTCCATGCAAAAAATTATCTCAAAATTTAATTTTATGAATTTTTTTGAAATACTAGTTTCGGTCAAAAAATCAAATTAAATCGAGGATTGTTCGAAATGCTATGAAACGTTTCATATCCTCTCGATATGTTACCAGGGAAGGTTACGATGGAAGTTTATGCAAAAAATCATCTCAAAATTAGATTCTATAAAGCTTTTTAAAATACTAGTTTCGATCAAAAAATTGTAGTATATTATACACAATTTTATACTAGTTTCAGTCAAAAAATAAAATTAAATCGAGGATTATTCGAAATGCTACGAAACTTTTAATATCCTTTGAATATGTTAAGAGGGAAGGTTATGATGGAAGTCCATGCAAAAAATTATCTCAAAATTTAATTTTATGAATTTTTTTGAAATACTAGTTTCGGTCAAAAAATCAAATTAAATCGAGGATTGTTCGAAATGCTATGAAACTTTTCAGATCCTTTCGATATCTTACGAGGGAAGGTTATGATGGAAGTCCATGCAAAACATTATCTCAAAATTAGATTCTATGAAACTTTTTGAAATACTAGTTTCGGTCAAAAATCGTAGTATATTATAAAAAAATTTGTACTAGTTTCCGCCAAAAATTCAAAATAAATCGAGAATTGTTCGAAACGCTACGAAACGTTTCAAATCCTCTCTATATGTTACGAGGGAAGGTTATGATTGAAGTCCATGCAAAAAATTATCTCAAAATTAGATTCTATGAAACATTTTGAAGGGCTAGTTTTTGTCAAAAAATCGTAGTATATTATACACAATTCTATACTAGTTTCGGTCAAAAATAAAATTAAATCGAAGATTGTACGAAATGCTACGAAACTTTTAAGATCTTCTCTATATGTTACGAGGGAAAGTTATGATTGAAGTCCATGCAAAAAATCATCTCAAAATTAGACTCCATGAAACTTTTTGAAAACTAGTTTCGGTCAAATAACCGTAGTATATTATACACCAATCTATACTAGTTTCAGTCAAAAAATCAAATTAAATCGAGGATTGTTCGAAATACTATGAAAGTTTTTAGATCCTTTCTATATGTTACGAGGGAAGGTTACGGTGGAAGTCCATGCAAAAAATTATCTTAAAATTAGATTCTATGAAATTTTTTGAAATATTAGTTTCGGTCAAAAACGTCGTAGTATTTTATACTAGTTTCCGCCAAAAAATCAAATTAAATCGAGGATTGTTGGAAATGCTATGAAACTTTTCAGATCCTCTCTATATGTTATGAGGGAAGGTTATGATGGAAGTCCATGCAAAAAATCATCTCAAAATTAGATTCTACGAAATTTTTGAAATACAAGTTTCGGTCAAAAAATCGTAGTATATTATACACAATTTTATACTAGTTTCGGTAAAAAAATCAAATTAAATCGAGGATTGTTCGAAATGCTATGAAACTTTCCAGATCCTTTCTATGTGTTACGAGGGAAGGTTATGATGGAAGTCCATGCAAAAAATTATCTCAAAATTAGATTCTACGAAACTTTTTGAAATACAAGTTTCGGTCAAAAAATTGTAGTATATTATACACAATTTTATACTAGTTTATGCCAAAAAAATCAAATTAAATTGAGGATTCTTCTAAATGCTATGAAACTTTTAGGATCCTCTCTATATGTTACGAGGGAAGATTATGATGGAAGTCCATGCAAAAAATTATTTAAAAATTAGATTCTATGAAACTTTTAGAAATACTAGTTTTGATCAAAAAATTGTAATATATTATACACAGTTCTATACTAGTTTCAGTCAAAAATCAAATTAAATCGAGGATTGTTCGAAATGCTACGTAACTTTTAAGATCCTCTCGATATGTTACGAGGGAAGGTTACGATGGAATTTCATACAAAAAATCATCTCAAAATTAGATTTTATAAAGCTTTTTGAAATACTAGTTTCGATCAAAAAATTGTAGTATATTATACACAATTTTATACTAGTTTCAGTCAAAAAATAAAATTAAATCGAGGATTATTCGAAATGCTACGAAACATTTAATATCCTTTGAATATGTTACGAGGGAAGGTTATGATGGAAGTCCATGCAAAAAATTATCTCAAAATTTAATTTTATGAATTTTTTTGAAATACTAGTTTCGGTCAAAAAATCAAATTAAATCGAGGATTGTTCGAAATGCTATGAAACTTTTCAGATCCTCTCGATATGTTACGAGGGAAGGTTACGATGGAAGTTCATACAAAAAATCATCTCAAAATTAGATTCTATAAAGCTTTTTGAAATACTAGTTTCGATCAAAATATTGTAGTATATTATACACAATTTTATACTAGTTTAAGTCAAAAAATAAAATTAAATCGAGGATTATTCGAAATGCTACGAAACTTTTAATATCCTTTGAATATGATACGAGGGAAGGTTATGATGGAAGTCCATGCAAAAAATTATCTCAAAATTTAATTTAATGAAATTTTTTGAAATACTAGTTTCGGTCAAAAAATCAAATTAAATCGAGGATTGTTCGAAATGCTATGAAACTTTTCAGATCCTTTCAATATGTTACAAGGGAAGGTTATGATGGAAGTCCATGCAAAACATTATCTCAAAATTAGATTCTATGAAACTTTTTGAAATACCAGTTTCGGTCAAAAATCGTAGTATATTATAAAAACATTTATACTAGTTTCCGCCAAAAATTCAAAATAAATCGAGAATTGTTCGAAACGCTATGAAACTTTTCAAATCCTCTCTATATGTTACGAGGGAAGGTTATGATAGAAGTCCATTCAAAAAATTATCTCAAAATTAGATTCTATGAAACATTTTGAAATGCTAGTTTTGGTCAAAAAATTCGTAGTATATTATACACAATTCTATACTAGTTTCGGTCAAAAATAATATTAAATCTAAGATTGTTCGAAATGCTACGAAACTTTTAAGATCTTTTCTATATGTTACGAGGGAAGGTTATGATTGAAGTCCATGCAAAAAAACATCTCAAAATTAGACTCCATGAATCTTTTTGAAAACTAGTTTCGGTCAAAAAATCGTAGTATATTATACACCAATCTATACTAGTTTCAGTCAAAAAATCAAATTAAATCGAGGATTATTCGAAATGCTATGAATGTTTTTAGATCCTTTCTATATGTTACGAGGGAAGGTTGCGGTGGAAGTCCATGCAAAAAATTATCTTAAAATTAGATTCTATGAAATTTTTTGAAATATTAGTTTCGGTAAAAAATTGTCGTAGTATTTTATACTAGTTTCCGCCAAAAAATTAAATTAAATCGAGGATTGTTGGAAATTCTATGAAACTTTTCAGATCCTCTCTATATGTTACGAGGGAAGGTTATCATGGAAGTCCATGCAAAAAATCATCTCAAAATTAGATTCTACGAAACTTTTTGAAATACAAGTTTCGGTCAAAAAATTGTAGTATATTATACACAATTTTTTACTAGTTTCCGCCAAAAAAAATCAAAATAAATTGAGGATTGTTCGAAATGATATTAAACTTTTAGGATCCTCTCTATATGTTACGAGGGAAGATTATGATGGAAGTCCATGCAAAAAATTATCTAAAAATTAGATACCATGAAACTTTTTGAAATACTAGTTTTGATCAAAAAATTGTAATATATTATACACAGTTCTATACTAGTTTCAGTCAAAAATCAAATTAAATCGAGGATTGTTCGAAATGCTACGTAACTTTTAAGATCCTCTCGATATGTTACGAGGGAAGGTTACGATGGAAGTTTATGCAAATAATCATCTCAAAATTAGATTCTATAAAGCTTTTTGAAATACTAGTTTCGATCAAAAAATTGTAGTATATTATACACAATTTTAAACTAGTTTCAGTCAAAAAATAAAATTAAATCGAGGATTATTCGAAATGCTACGAAACTTTTAATATCCTTTGAATATGTTACGAGGGAAGGTTATGATGGAAGTCCATGCAAAAAATTATCTCAAAATTTAATTTTATGAATTTTTTTGAAATACTAGTTTCGGTCAAAAAATCAAATTAAATCGAGGATTGTTCGAAATGCTATGAAACTTTTCAGATCCTCTCGATATGTTACGAGGGAAGGTTACGATGGAAGTTCATACAAAAAATCATCTCAAAATTAGATTCTATAAAGCTTTTTGAAATACTAGTTTCGATCAAAATATTGTAGTATATTATACACAATTTTATACTAGTTTCCGCCAAAAATTCAAAATAAATCGAGAATTGTTCGAAACGCTACGAAACTTTTCAAATCCTCTCTATATGTTACGAGGGAAGGTTATGATAGAAGTCCATTCAAAAAATTAACTCAAAATTAGATTCTATGAAACATTTTGAAATGCTAGTTTTGGTCAAAAAAATCGTAGTATATTATACACAATTCTATACTAGTTTCGGTCAAAAATAATATTAAATTGAAGATTGTTCGAAATGCTACGAAACTTTTAAGATCTTTTCTATATGTTACCAGGGAAGGTTACGATGGAAGTTTATGCAAAAAATCATCTCAAAATTAGATTCTATAAAGCTTTTTAAAATACTAGTTTCGATCAAAAAATTGTAGTATATTATACACAATTTTATACTAGTTTCAGTCAAAAAATAAAATTAAATCGAGGATTATTCGAAATGCTACGAAACTTTTAATATCCTTAGAATATGTTAAGAGGGAAAGTTATGATGGAAGTCCATGCAAAAAATTATCTCAAAATTTAATTTTATGAATTTTTTTGAAATACTAGTTTCGGTCAAAAAATCAAATGAAATCGAGGATTGTTCGAAATGCTATGAAACTTTTCAGATCCTTTCGATATGTTACGAGGGAAGGTTATGATGGAAGTCCATGCAAAACATTATCTCAAAATTAGATTCTATGAAATTTTTTGAAATACTAGTTTCGGGCAAAAATCGTTGTATATTATAAAAAAATTTGTACTAGTTTCCGCCAAAAATTCAAAATAAATCGAGAATTGTTCGAAACGCTACAAAACGTGTCAAATCCTCTCTATATGTTACGAGGGAAGGTTATGATTGAAGTCCATGCAAAATATTATCTCAAAATCAGATTCTACGAAACATTTTGAAATGCTAGTTTTTGTCAAAAAATCGTAGTATATTATACACAATTCTATACTAGTTTCGGTCAAAAATAAAATTAAATCAGAGATTGTTCGAAATGCTACGAAACTTTTTAGATCTTCACTATATGTTACGAGGGAAGGTTATGATTGAAGTCCATGCAAAAAATCATCTCAAAATTAGACTCCATGAAACTTTTTGAAAACTAGTTTCGGTCAAAAAATCGTAGTATATTATACACCAATCTATACTAGTTTCAGTCAAAAAATCAAATTAAATCGAGGATTATTCGAAATGCAATGAAAGTTTTTAGATCCTTTCTATATGTTACGAGGGAAGGTTACGTTGGAAGTCCATGCAAAAAATTATCTTAAAATTAGATTCTATGAAATTTTTTAAAATATTAGTTTCGGTCAAAAATGTCGTAGTATTTTATACTAGTTTCCGCCAAAAAATCAAATTAAATCGAGGATTGTTGGAAATTCTATGAAACGTTTCAGATCCTCTCTATATGTTACGAGGGAAGGTTATCATGGAAGTCCATGCAAAAAATCATCTCAAAATTAGATTCTACGAAACTTTTTGAAATACAAGTTTCGGTCAAAAAATCGTAGTATATTATACACAATTTTATACTAGCTTCGGTAAAAAAATCAAATTAAATCGAGGATTGTTCGAAATGCTATGAAACTTTTCAGATCCTTTCTATATGTTACGATGGAAGGTTATGATGGAAGTCCATGCAATAAATTATCTCAAAATTAGATTCTACGAAACTTTTTGAAATACAAGTTTCGGTCAAAAAGTCGTAGTATATTATACACAATTTTATACTAGTTTCCGCCAAAAAAATCAAAATAAATTGAGGATTGTTCGAAATGCTATGAAACTTTTCAAATCCTCTCTATATGTTACGAGGGAAGGTTATGATGGAACTCCACGCAAAAAATTATCTCAAAATTAGATTCTACGAAACTTTTTGAAATACAAGTTTCGGTCAAAAAATCGTAGTATATTATACACAATTTTATACTATTTTCGGTAAGAAAACCAAATTAAAACGAGGATTGTTCGAAATGCTACGTAACTTTTAAGATCCTCTCGATATGTTACGAGGGAAGGTTACGATGGAAGTTTATGCAAAAAATCATCTCAAAATTAGATTCTATAAAGCTTTTTAAAATACTAGTTTCGATCAAAAAATTGTAGTATATTATACACAATTTTATACTAGTTTTAGTCAAAAAATAAAATTAAATCGAGGATTATTCGAAATGCTACGAAACTTTTAATATCCTTAGAATATGTTAAGAGGGAAAGTTATGATGGAAGTCCATGCAAAAAATTATCTCAAAATTTAATTTTATGAATTTTTTTGAAATACTAGTTTCGGTCAAAAAATCAAATTAAATCGAGGATTGTTCGAAATGCTATGAAACTTTTCAGATTCTTTCGATATGTTAAGAGGGAAGGTTACGATGGAAGTCCATGCAAAAAATTATCTCAAAATTAGATTCTATGAAACTTTTTGAAATACTAGTTTCGGTCAAAAATCGTTGTATATTATAAAAAAATTTATACTAGTTTCCGCCAAAAATTCAAAATAAATTGAGAATTGTTCGAAACGCTACGAAACTTTTCAAATCCTCTCTATATGTTACGAGGGAAGGTTATGATGGAAGTCCATGCAAAAAATTATTTCAAAATTAGATTCTATGAAACATTTTGAAATGCTAGTTTTGGTCAAAAAATCGCAGTATATTATACACAATTCTATACTAGTTTCGGTCAAAAATAAAATTAAATCGAAGATTGTACGAAATGCTACGAAACTTTTAAGATCTTCTCTATATGTTACGAGGGAAGGTTATGATTGAAGTCCATGCAAAAAATCATCTCCAAATTAGACTCCATGAAACTTTTTGAAAACTAGTTTCGGTCAAAAAATCGTAGTATATTATACACCAATCTATACTAGTTTCAGTCAAAAAATCAAATTAAATCGAGGATTGTTCGAAATACTATGAAAGTTTTTAGATCCTTTCTAAATGTTACGAGGGAAGGTTACGGTGGAAGTCCATGCAAAAAATTATCTTAAAATTAGATTCTATGAAATTTTTTGAAATATTAGTTTCGGTCAAAAACGTCGTAGTATTTTATACTAGTTTCCGCCAAAAAATCAAATTAAATCGAGGATTGTTGGAAATGCTATGAACCTTTTCAGACCCTCTCTATATGTTACGAGGGAAGGTTATGATGGAAGTCCATGCAAAAAATCATCTCAAAATTAGATTCTACGAAACCTTTTGAAATACAAGTTTCGGTCAAAAAATCGTAGTATATTATACACAATTTTATACTAATTTCGGTTAAAAAATCAAATTAAATCGAGGATTGTTCGAAATGCTATGAAACATTTCAGATCCTTTATATATGTTACGAGGGAAAGTTATGATGGAAGTCCATGCAAAAAATTATCTCAAAATTAGATTCTACGAAACTTTTTGAAATACAAGTTTCGGTCAAAAAATCGTAGTATATTATACACAATTTTATACTAGTTTCCGCCAAAAAAATCAAATTAAATTGAGGATTGTTCTAAATGCTATGAAACTTTTAGGATCCTCTCTATATGTTACGAGGGAAGATTATGATGGAAGTCCATGCAAAAAATTATTTAAAAATTAGATTCTATGAAACTTTTTGAAATACTAGTTTTGATCAAAAAATTGTAATATATTATACACAGTTCTATACTAGTTTCAGTCAAAAATCAAATTAAATAGAGGATTGTTCGAAATGCTTCGTAACTTTTAAGATCCTCTCGATATGTTACGAGGGAAGGTTACGATGGAAGTTCATACAAAAAATCAACTCAAAATAAGATTCTATAAAGGTTTTTGAAATACTAGTTTCGATCAAAAAATTGTAGTATATTATACACAATTTTATACTAGTTTCAGTCAAAAAATAAAATTAAATCGAGGATTATTCGAAATGCTACGAAACTTTTAATATCCTTTGAATATGTTACGAGGGAAGGTTATGATGGAAGTCCATGCAAAAAATTATCTCAAAATTTAATTTTATGAATTTTTTTGAAATACTAGTTTCGGTCATAAAATCAAATTAAATCGAGGATTGTTCGAAATGCTATGAAACTTTTCAGATCCTTTCGATATGTTACGAGGGAAGGTTATGATGGAAGTCCATGCAAAACATTATCTCAAAATTAGATTCTATGAAACTTTTTGAAATACTAGTTTCGGTCATAAATCGTAGTATATTATAAAAAAATTTATACTAGTTTCCGCAAAAAATTCAAAATAAATCGAGAATTGTTCGAAACGCTACGAAACTTTTCAAATCCTCTCTATATGTTACCAGGGAAGGTTATGATGGAAGTCCATGCAAAACTTTATCTCAAAATTAGATTCTATGAAACATTTTGAAATGGTAGTTTTGGTCAAAAAATCGTAGTATATTATACACAATTCTATACTAATTTCGGTCAAAAATAAAATTAAATCGAAGATTGTACGAAATGCTACGAAACTTTTATGATCTTCACTATATGTTACGAGGGAAGGTTATGATTGAAGTCCATGCAAAAAATCATCTCAAAATTAGACTCCCTGAAACTTTTTGAAAACTAGTTTCTGTCAAAAAATCGTAGTATATTATACACCAATCTATACTAGTTCCAGTCAAAAAATCAAATTAAATCGAGGATTGTTCGAAATGCTATGAAAGTTTTAGATCCTTTCTATATGTTACGAGGGAAGGTTAATGTGGAAGTCCATGCAAAAAATTATCTTAAAATTAGATTCTATGAAATTTTTTGAAATATTAGTTTCGGTCAAAAATGTCGTAGTATTTTATACTAGTTTCCACCAAAAAATCAAATTAAATTGAGGATTGTTGGAAATGCTATGAAACTTTTCAGATCCTCTCTATATGTTACGAGGGAAGGTTATGATGGAAGTCCATGCAAAAAATCATCTCAAAATTAGATTCTATGAAACTTTTTGAAATACTAGTTTTGGTCATAAAATTGTAGTATATTATACACAATTTTATACTAGTTTCGGTAAAAAAATCAAATTAAATCGAGGATTGTTCGAAATGCTACGTAACTTTTAAGATCCTCTCGATATGTTACGAGGGAAGGTTACGATGGAAGTTCATACAAAAAATCATCTCAAAATTAGATTCTATAAAGCTTTTTGAAATACTAGTTTCGATCAAAAAATTGTAGTATATTATACACAATTTTATACTAATTTCGGTTAAAAAATCAAATTAAATCGAGGATTGTTCGAAATGCTACCTAACTTTTAAGATCCTCTCGATATGTTACGAGGGAAGGTTACGATGGAAGTTCATACAAAAAATCAACTCAAAATTAGATTCTATAAAGCTTTTTGAAATACTAGTTTCGATCAAAAAATTGTAGTATATTATACACAATTTTATACTAGCTTTTTGAAACATTTTGAAATGGTAGTTTTGGTCAAAAAATCGTAGTATATTATACACAATTCTATACTAGTTTTGGTCAAAAATAAAATTAAATCGAAGATTGTACGAAATGCTACGAAACTTTTAAGATCTTCTCTATATGTTACGAGGGAAGGTTATGATTGAAGTACATGCAAAAAATCATCTTAAAATTAGACTCCATGAATCTTTTTGAAAACTAGTTTCAGTCAAAAAATCGTAGTATATTATACACCAATCTATACTAGTTTCAGTCAAAAAATCAAATTAAATCGAGGATTGTTCGAAATGCTATGAAAGTTTTTAGATCCTTTCTATATGTTACGAGGGAAGGTTACGGTGGAAGTCCATGCAAAAAATTATCTTAAAATTATATTCTATGAGATTTTTTGAAATATTAGTTTCGGTCAAAAATGTTGTAGTATTTTATACTAGTTTCCGCCAAAAAATCAAATTAAATCGAGGATTGTTGGAAATGCTATGAAACTTTTCAGATCCTCTCTATATGTTACGAGGGAAGGTTATGATGGAAGTCCATGCAAAAAATCATCTCAAAATTAGATTCTACGAAACTTTTTGGAATACAAGTTTCGGTCAAAAATTCGTAGTATATTATACACAATTTTATACTAGTTTCGGTAAAAAATCAAATTAAATCAAGGATTGTTCGAAATGCTATGAAACTTTTCAGATCCTTTATATATGTTACGAGGGAAGGTTATGATGGAAGTCCATGCAAAATATTATCTCAAAATTAGATTCTACAAAACTTTTTGAAATACAAGTTTCGGTCAAAAAATCGTAGTATATTATACACAATTTTATACTAGTTTCCGCCAAAAAAATCAAATTAAATTGAGGATTTTTCTAAATGCTATGAAACATTTAGGATCCTCTCTATATGTTACGAGGGAAGATTATGATGGAAGTCCATGCAAAAAATTATTTAAAAATTAGATTCTATGAAACTTTTTGAAATACTAGTTTTGATCAAAAAATTGTAATATATTATACACAGTTCTATACTAGTATCAGTCAAAAATCAAATTAAATAGAGGATTGTTCGAAATGCTACATAACTTTTAAGATCCTCTCGATATGTTACGAGGGAAGGTTACGATGGAAGTTCATACAAAAAATTATCTCAAAGTTAGATTCTATAAAGCTTTTTGAAATACTAGTTTCGATCAAAAAATTGTAGTATATTATACACAATTTTATACTAGTTTCAGTCAAAAAATAAAATTAAATCGAGGATTATTCGAAATGCTACGAAACTTTTAATATCCTTTGAATATGTTACGAGGGAAGGTTATGATGGAAGTCCATGCAAAAAATTATCTCAAAATTTAATTTTATGAATTTTTTTTAAATACTAGTTTCGGTCAAAAAATCAAATTAAATCGAGGATTGTTCGAAATGCTATGAAACTTTTCAGATCCTCTCTATTTGTTACGACAGAAGGTTATGATGGAAGTCCATGCAAAAAATCATCTCAAAATTAGATTCTACAAAAATTTTTGAAATACAAGTTTCGGTCAAAAAACAGTAGTATATTATACACAATTTTATACTAGTTTCGGTAAAAAAAATCAAATTAAATCGAGGATTGTTCGAAATGCTACGTAACTTTTAAGATCCTCTCGATATGTTACGAGGGAAGGTTACGATGGTAGTTCATACAAAAAATCATCTCAAAATTAGATTCTATAAAGCTTTTTGAAATACTAGTTTCGATCAAAAAATTGTAGTAGATTATACACAATTTTATACTAGTTTCAGTCAAAAAATAAAATTAAATCGATGATTATTCGAAATGCTACGAAACTTTTAATATCCTTTGAATATGTTACGAGGGAAGGTTATGATGGAAGTCCATGCAAAAAATTATCTCAAAATTTAATTTTATGAATTTTTTTGAAATACTAGTTTCGGTCAAAAAATCAAATTAAATCGAGGATTGTTCGAAATGCTATGAAAGTTTTAGATCCTTTCTATATGTTACGAGGGAAGGTTACAGTGGAAGTCCATGCAAAAAATTATCTTAAAATTAGATTCTATGAAATTTTTTGAAATATTAGTTTCGGTCAAAAATGTCGTAGTATTTTATACTAGTTTCCACCAAAAAATCAAATTAAATTGAGGATTGTTGGAAATGCTATGAAACTTTTCAGATCCTCTCTATATGTTACGAGGCAAGGTTATGATGGAAGTCCATGCAAAAAATCATCTCAAAATTAAATTCTATGAAACTTTTTGAAATACTAGTTTTGGTCAAAAAATCGTAGTATATTATACACAATTTTATACTAGTTTCGGTAAAAAAATCAAATTAAATCGAGGATTGTTCGAAATGCTACGTAACTTTTAAGATCCTCTCGATATGTTACGAGGGAAGGTTACGATGGAAGTTCATACAAAAAATCATCTCAAAATTAGATTCTATAAAGCTTTTTGAAATACTAGTTTCGATCAAAAAATTGTAGTATATTATACACAATTTTATACTAATTTCGGTTAAAAAATCAAATTAAATCGAGGATTGTTCAAAATGCTACGTAACTTTTAAGATCCTCTCGATATGTTACGAGGGAAGGTTACGATGGAAGTTCATACAAAAAATCAACTCAAAATTAGATTCTATAAAGCTTTTTGAAATACTAGTTTCGATCAAAAAATTGTAGTATATTATACACAATTTTATACTAGTTTCAGTCAAAAAATAAAATTAAATCGAGGATTATTCGAAATGCTACGAAACTTTTAATATCCTTTGAATATGTTACGAGGGAAGGTTATGATGGAAGTCCATGCAAAAAATTATCTCAAAATTTAATTTTATGAATTTTTTTGAAATACTAGTTTCGGTCAAAAAATCAAATTAAATCGAGGATTGTTCAAAATGCTATGAAACTTTTCGGATTCTTTCGATATGTTACGAGGGAAGGTTACGATGGAAGTCCATGCAAAAAATTATCTCAAAATTAGATTCTAGGAAACTTTTTGAAATACTAGTTTCGGTCAAAAAACCGTAGTATATTATACACAATTTTATACTAGTTTCGGTAAAAAAATCAAATTAAATCGAGGATTGTTCGAAATGCTACGTAACTTTTAAGATCCTCTCGATATGTTACGAGGGAAGGTTACGATGGTAGTTCATACAAAAAATCATCTCAAAATTAGATTCTATAAAGCTTTTTGAAATACTAGTTTCGATCAAAAAATTGTAGAATATTATACACAATTTTATACTAGTTTCAGTCAAGAAATAAAATTAAATCGATGATTATTCGAAATGCTACGAAACTTTTAATATCCTTTGAATATGTTACGAGGGAAGGTTATGATGGAAGTCCATGCAAAAAATTATCTCAAAATTTAATTTTATGAATTTTTTTGAAATACTAGTTTCGGTCAAAAAATCAAATTAAATCGAGGATTGTTCGAAATGCTATGAAACTTTTCAGATCCTCTCTATTTGTTACGACGGAAGGTTATGATGGAAGTCCATGCAAAAAATCATCTCAAAATTAGATTCTACGAAACTTTTTGAAATACAAGTTTCGGTCAAAAAACCGTAGTATATTATACACAATTTTATACTAGTTTCGGTAAAAAAAATCAAATTAAATCGAGGATTGTTCGAAATGCTACGTAACTTTTAAGATCCTCTCGATATGTTACGAGGGAAGGTTACGATGGTAGTTCATACAAAAAATCATCTCAAAATTAGATTCTATAAAGCTTTTTGAAATACTAGTTTCGATCAAAAAATTGTAGAATATTATACACAATTTTATACTAGTTTCAGTCAAGAAATAAAATTAAATCGATGATTATTCGAAATGCTACGAAACTTTTAATATCCTTTGAATATGTTACGAGGGAAGGTTATGATGGAAGTCCATGCAAAAAATTATCTCAAAATTTAATTTTATGAATTTTTTTGAAATACTAGTGTCGGTCAAAAAATCAAATTAAATCGAGGATTGTTCGAAATGCTATGAAACTTTTCAGATCCTCTCTATTTGTTACGACGGAAGGTTATGATGGAAGTCCATGCAAAAAATCATCTCAAAATTAGATTCTATGAAACTTTTTGAAATACAAGTTTCGGTCAAAAAACCGTAGTATATTATACACAATTTTATACTAGTTTCGGTAAAAAAAATCAAATTAAATCGAGGATTGTTCGAAATGCTACGTAACTTTTAAGATCCTCTCGATATGTTACGAGGGAAGGTTACGATGGTAGTTCATACAAAAAATCATCTCAAAATTAGATTCTATAAAGCTTTTTGAAATACTAGTTTCGATCAAAAAATTGTAGTATATTATACACAATTTTATACTAGTTTCAGTCAAAAAATAAAATTAAATCGATGATTATTCGAAATGCTACGAAACTTTTAATATCCTTTGAATATGTTACGAGGGAAGGTTATGATGGAAGTCCATGCAAAAAATTATCTCAAAATTTAATTATATGAATTTTTTTGAAATACTAGTTTCGGTCAAAAAATCAAATTAAATCGAGGATTGTTCGAAATGCTATGAAAGTTTTAGATCCTTTCTATATGTTACGAGGGAAGGTTACAGTGGAAGTCCATGCAAAAAATTATCTTAAAATTAGATTCTATGAAATTTTTTGAAATATTAGTTTCGGTCAAAAATGTCGTAGTATTTTATACTAGTTTCCACCAAAAAATCAAATTAAATTGAGGATTGTTGGAAATGCTATGAAACTTTTCAGATCCTCTCTATATGTTACGAGGCAAGGTTATGATGGAAGTCCATGCAAAAAATCATCTCAAAATTAGATTCTATGAAACTTTTTGAAATACTAGTTTTGGTCAAAAAATCGTAGTATATTATACACAATTTTATACTAGTTTCGGTAAAAAAATCAAATTAAATCGAGGATTGTTCGAAATGCTACGTAACTTTTAAGATCCTCTCGATATGTTACGAGGGAAGGTTACGATGGAAGTTCATACAAAAAATCATCTCAAAATTAGATTCTATAAAGCTTTTTGAAATACTAGTTTCGATCAAAAAATTGTAGTATATTATACACAATTTTATACTAATTTCGGTTAAAAAATCAAATTAAATCGAGGATTGTTCAAAATGCTACGTAACTTTTAAGATCCTCTCGATATGTTACGAGGGAAGGTTACGATGGAAGTTCATACAAAAAATCAACTCAAAATTAGATTCTATAAAGCTTTTTGAAATACTAGTTTCGATCAAAAAATTGTAGTATATTATACACAATTTTATACTAGTTTCAGTCAAAAAATAAAATTAAATCGAGGATTATTCGAAATGCTACGAAACTTTTAATATCCTTTGAATATGTTACGAGGGAAGGTTATGATGGAAGTCCATGCAAAAAATTATCTCAAAATTTAATTTTATGAATTTTTTTGAAATACTAGTTTCGGTCAAAAAATCAAATTAAATCGAGGATTGTTCGAAATGCTATGAAACTTTTCGGATTCTTTCGATATGTTACGAGGGAAGGTTACGATGGAAGTCCATGCAAAAAATTATCTCAAAATTAGATTCTAGGAAACTTTTTGAAATACTAGTTTCGGTCAAAAAACCGTAGTATATTATACACAATTTTATACTAGTTTCGGTAAAAAAAATCAAATTAAATCGAGGATTGTTCGAAATGCTACGTAACTTTTAAGATCCTCTCGATATGTTACGAGGGAAGGTTACGATGGTAGTTCATACAAAAAATCATCTCAAAATTAGATTCTATAAAGCTTTTTGAAATACTAGTTTCGATCAAAAAATTGTAGAATATTATACACAATTTTATACTAGTTTCAGTCAAGAAATAAAATTAAATCGATGATTATTCGAAATGCTACGAAACTTTTAATATCCTTTGAATATGTTACGAGGGAAGGTTATGATGGAAGTCCATGCAAAAAATTATCTCAAAATTTAATTTTATGAATTTTTTTGAAATACTAGTGTCGGTCAAAAAATCAAATTAAATCGAGGATTGTTCGAAATGCTATGAAACTTTTCAGATCCTCTCTATTTGTTACGACGGAAGGTTATGATGGAAGTCCATGCAAAAAATCATCTCAAAATTAGATTCTATGAAACTTTTTGAAATACAAGTTTCGGTCAAAAAACCGTAGTATATTATACACAATTTTATACTAGTTTCGGTAAAAAAAATCAAATTAAATCGAGGATTGTTCGAAATGCTACGTAACTTTTAAGATCCTCTCGATATGTTACGAGGGAAGGTTACGATGGTAGTTCATACAAAAAATCATCTCAAAATTAGATTCTATAAAGCTTTTTGAAATACTAGTTTCGATCAAAAAATTGTAGTATATTATACACAATTTTATACTAGTTTCAGTCAAAAAATAAAATTAAATCGATGATTATTCGAAATGCTACGAAACTTTTAATATCCTTTGAATATGTTACGAGGGAAGGTTATGATGGAAGTCCATGCAAAAAATTATCTCAAAATTTAATTTTATGAATTTTTTTGAAATACTAGTTTCGGTCAAAAAATCAAATTAAATCGAGGATTGTTCGAAATGCTATGAAAGTTTTAGATCCTTTCTATATGTTACGAGGGAAGGTTACAGTGGAAGTCCATGCAAAAAATTATCTTAAAATTAGATTCTATGAAATTTTTTGAAATATTAGTTTCGGTCAAAAATGTCGTAGTATTTTATACTAGTTTCCACCAAAAAATCAAATTAAATTGAGGATTGTTGGAAATGCTATGAAACTTTTCAGATCCTCTCTATATGTTACGAGGCAAGGTTATGATGGAAGTCCATGCAAAAAATCATCTCAAAATTAGATTCTATGAAACTTTTTGAAATACTAGTTTTGGTCAAAAAATCGTAGTATATTATACACAATTTTATACTAGTTTCGGTAAAAAAATCAAATTAAATCGAGGATTGTTCGAAATGCTACGTAACTTTTAAGATCCTCTCGATATGTTACGAGGGAAGGTTACGATGGAAGTTCATACAAAAAATCATCTCAAAATTAGATTCTATAAAGCTTTTTGAAATACTAGTTTCGATCAAAAAATTGTAGTATATTATACACAATTTTATACTAATTTCGGTTAAAAAATCAAATTAAATCGAGGATTGTTCAAAATGCTACGTAACTTTTAAGATCCTCTCGATATGTTACGAGGGAAGGTTACGATGGAAGTTCATACAAAAAATCAACTCAAAATTAGATTCTATAAAGCTTTTTGAAATACTAGTTTCGATCAAAAAATTGTAGTATATTATACACAATTTTATACTAGTTTCAGTCAAAAAATAAAATTAAATCGAGGATTATTCGAAATGCTACGAAACTTTTAATATCCTTTGAATATGTTACGAGGGAAGGTTATGATGGAAGTCCATGCAATAAATTATCTCAAAATTTAATTTTATGAATTTTTTTGAAATACTAGTTTCGGTCAAAAAATCAAATTAAATCGAGGATTGTTCGAAATGCTATGAAACTTTTCGGATTCTTTCGATATGTTACGAGGGAAGGTTACGATGGAAGTCCATGCAAAAAATTATCTCAAAATTAGATTCTAGGAAACTTTTTGAAATACTAGTTTCGGTCAAAAAAACCGTAGTATATTATACACAATTTTATACTAGTTTCGGTAAAAAAATCAAATTAAATCGAGGATTGTTCGAAATGCTACGTAACTTTTAAGATCCTCTCGATATGTTACGAGGGAAGGTTACGATGGTAGTTCATACAAAAAATCATCTCAAAATTAGATTCTATAAAGCTTTTTGAAATACTAGTTTCGATCAAAAAATTGTAGAATATTATACACAATTTTATACTAGTTTCAGTCAAGAAATAAAATTAAATCGATGATTATTCGAAATGCTACGAAACTTTTAATATCCTTTGAATATGTTACGAGGGAAGGTTATGATGGAAGTCCATGCAAAAAATTATCTCAAAATTTAATTTTATGAATTTTTTTGAAATACTAGTTTCGTTCAAAAAATCAAATTAAATCGAGGATTGTTCGAAATGCTATGAAAGTTTTAGATCCTTTCTATATGTTACGAGGGAAGGTTACAGTGGAAGTCCATGCAAAAAATTATCTTAAAATTAGATTCTATGAAATTTTTTGAAATATTAGTTTCGGTCAAAAATGTCGTAGTATTTTATACTAGTTTCCACCAAAAAATCAAATTAAATTGAGGATTGTTGGAAATGCTATGAAACTTTTCAGATCCTCTCTATATGTTACGAGGCAAGGTTATGATGGAAGTCCATGCAAAAAATCATCTCAAAATTAGATTCTATGAAACTTTTTGAAATACTAGTTTTGGTCAAAAAATCGTAGTATATTATACACAATTTTATACTAGTTTCGGTAAAAAAATCAAATTAAATCGAGGATTGTTCGAAATGCTACGTAACTTTTAAGATCCTCTCGATATGTTACGAGGGAAGGTTACGATGGAAGTTCATACAAAAAATCATCTCAAAATTAGATTCTATAAAGCTTTTTGAAATACTAGTTTCGATCAAAAAATTGTAGTATATTATACACAATTTTATACTAATTTCGGTTAAAAAATCAAATTAAATCGAGGATTGTTCAAAATGCTACTTAACTTTTAAGATCCTCTCGATATGTTACGAGGGAAGGTTACGATGGAAGTTCATACAAAAAATCAACTCAAAATTAGATTCTATAAAGCTTTTTGAAATACTAGTTTCGATCAAAAAATTGTAGTATATTATACACAATTTTATACTAGTTTCAGTCAAGAAATAAAATTAAATCGATGATTATTCGAAATGCTACGAAACTTTTAATATCCTTTGAATATGTTACGAGGGAAGGTTATGATGGAAGTCCATGCAAAAAATTATCTCAAAATTTAATTTTATGAATTTTTTTGAAATACTGGTTTCGTTCAAAAAATCAAATTAAATCGAGGATTGTTCGAAATGCTATGAAAGTTTTAGATCCTTTCTATATGTTACGAGGGAAGGTTACAGTGGAAGTCCATGCAAAAAATTATCTTAAAATTAGATTCTATGAAATTTTTTGAAATATTAGTTTCGGTCAAAAATGTCGTAGTATTTTATACTAGTTTCCACCAAAAAATCAAATTAAATTGAGGATTGTAGGAAATGCTATGAAACTTTTCAGATCCTCTCTATATGTAACGAGGCAAGGTTATGTGGAAGTCCATGCAAAAAATCATCTCAAAATTAGATTCTATGAAACTTTTTGAAATACTAGTTTTGGTCAAAAAATCGTAGTATATTATACACAATTTTATACTAGTTTCGGTAAAAAAATCAAATTAAATCGAGGATTGTTCGAAATGCTACGTAACTTTTAAGATCCTCTCGATATGTTACGAGGGAAGGTTACGATGGAAGTTCATACAAAAAATCATCTCAAAATTAGATTCTATAAAGCTTTTTTAAATACTAGTTTCGATCAAAAAATTGTAGTATATTATACACAATTTTATACTAATTTCGGTTAAAAAATCAAATTAAATCGAGGATTGTTCAAAATGCTACGTAACTTTTAAGATCCTCTCGATATGTTACGAGGGAAGGTTACGATGGAAGTTCATACAAAAAATCAACTCAAAATTAGATTCTATAAAGCTTTTTGAAATACTAGTTTCGATCAAAAAATTGTAGTATATTATACACAATTTTATACTAGTTTCAGTCAAAAAATAAAATTAAATCGAGGATTATTCGAAATGCTACGAAACTTTTAATATCCTTTGAATATGTTACGAGGGAAGGTTATGATGGAAGTCCATGCAAAAAATTATCTCAAAATTTAATTTTATGAATTTTTTTGAAATACTAGTTTCGGTCAAAAAATCAAATTAAATCGAGGATTGTTCGAAATGCTATGAAACTTTTCGGATTCTTTCGATATGTTACGAGGGAAGGTTACGATGGAAGTCCATGCAAATAATTATCTCAAAATTAGATTCTAGGAAACTTTTTGAAATACTAGTTTCGGTCAAAAAACCGTAGTATATTATACACAATTTTATACTAGTTTCGGTAAAAAAATCAAATTAAATCGAGGATTGTTCGAAATGCTACGTAACTTTTAAGATCCTCTCAATATGTTACGAGGGAAGGTTACGATGGTAGTTCATACAAAAAATCATCTCAAAATTAGATTCTATAAAGCTTTTTGAAATACTAGTTTCGATCAAAAAATTGTAGAATATTATACACAATTTTATACTAGTTTCAGTCAAGAAATAAAATTAAATCGATGATTATTCGAAATGCTACGAAGCTTTTAATATCCTTTGAATATGTTACGAGGGAAGGTTATGATGGAAGTCCATGCAAAAAATTATCTCAAAATTTAATTTTATGATTTTTTTTGAAATACTAGTTTCGTTCAAAAAATCAAATTAAATCGAGGATTGTTCGAAATGCTATGAAAGTTTTAGATCCTTTCTATATGTTACGAGGGAAGGTTACAGTGGAAGTCCATGCAAAAAATTATCTTAAAATTAGATTCTATGAAATTTTTTGAAATATTAGTTTCGGTCAAAAATGTCGTAGTATTTTATACTAGTTTCCACCAAAAAATCAAATTAAATTGAGGATTGTTGGAAATGCTATGAAACTTTTCAGATCCTCTCTATATGTTACGAGACAAGGTTATGATGGAAGTCCATGCAAAAAATCATCTCAAAATTAGATTCTATGAAACTTTTTGAAATACTAGTTTTGGTCAAAAAATCGTAGTATATTATACACAATTTTATACTAGTTTCGGTAAAAAAATCAAATTAAATCGAGGATTGTTCGAAATGCTACGTAACTTTTAAGATCCTCTCGATATGTTACGAGGGAAGGTTACGATGGAAGTTCATACAAAAAATCATCTCAAAATTAGATTCTATAAAGCTTTTTGAAATACTAGTTTCGATCAAAAAATTGTAGTATATTATACACAATTTTATACTAATTTCGGTTAAAAAATCAAATTAAATCGAGGATTGTTCAAAATGCTACTTAACTTTTAAGATCCTCTCGATATGTTACGAGGGAAGGTTACGATGGAAGTTCATACAAAAAATCAACTCAAAATTAGATTCTATAAAGCTTTTTGAAATACTAGTTTCGATCAAAAAATTGTAGTATATTATACACAATTTTATACTAGTTTCAGTCAAGAAATAAAATTAAATCGATGATTATTCGAAATGCTACGAAACTTTTAATATCCTTTGAATATGTTACGAGGGAAGGTTATGATGGAAGTCCATGCAAAAAATTATCTCAAAATTTAATTTTATGAATTTTTTTGAAATACTGGTTTCGTTCAAAAAATCAAATTAAATCGAGGATTGTTCGAAATGCTATGAAAGTTTTAGATCCTTTCTATATGTTACGAGGGAAGGTTACAGTGGAAGTCCATGCAAAAAATTATCTTAAAATTAGATTCTATGAAATTTTTTGAAATATTAGTTTCGGTCAAAAATGTCGTAGTATTTTATACTAGTTTCCACCAAAAAATCAAATTAAATTGAGGATTGTAGGAAATGCTATGAAACTTTTCAGATCCTCTCTATATGTAACGAGGCAAGGTTATGTGGAAGTCCATGCAAAAAATCATCTCAAAATTAGATTCTATGAAACTTTTTGAAATACTAGTTTTGGTCAAAAAATCGTAGTATATTATACACAATTTTATACTAGTTTCGGTAAAAAAATCAAATTAAATCGAGGATTGTTCGAAATGCTACGTAACTTTTAAGATCCTCTCGATATGTTACGAGGGAAGGTTACGATGGAAGTTCATACAAAAAATCATCTCAAAATTAGATTCTATAAAGCTTTTTTAAATACTAGTTTCGATCAAAAAATTGTAGTATATTATACACAATTTTATACTAATTTCGGTTAAAAAATCAAATTAAATCGAGGATTGTTCAAAATGCTACGTAACTTTTAAGATCCTCTCGATATGTTACGAGGGAAGGTTACGATGGAAGTTCATACAAAAAATCAACTCAAAATTAGATTCTATAAAGCTTTTTGAAATACTAGTTTCGATCAAAAAATTGTAGTATATTATACACAATTTTATACTAGTTTCAGTCAAAAAATAAAATTAAATCGAGGATTATTCGAAATGCTACGAAACTTTTAATATCCTTTGAATATGTTACGAGGGAAGGTTATGATGGAAGTCCATGCAAAAAATTATCTCAAAATTTAATTTTATGAATTTTTTTGAAATACTAGTTTCGGTCAAAAAATCAAATTAAATCGAGGATTGTTCGAAATGCTATGAAACTTTTCGGATTCTTTCGATATGTTACGAGGGAAGGTTACGATGGAAGTCCATGCAAATAATTATCTCAAAATTAGATTCTAGGAAACTTTTTGAAATACTAGTTTCGGTCAAAAAACCGTAGTATATTATACACAATTTTATACTAGTTTCGGTAAAAAAATCAAATTAAATCGAGGATTGTTCGAAATGCTACGTAACTTTTAAGATCCTCTCGATATGTTACGAGGGAAGGTTACGATGGTAGTTCATACAAAAAATCATCTCAAAATTAGATTCTATAAAGCTTTTTGAAATACTAGTTTCGATCAAAAAATTGTAGAATATTATACACAATTTTATACTAGTTTCAGTCAAGAAATAAAATTAAATCGATGATTATTCGAAATGCTACGAAGCTTTTAATATCCTTTGAATATGTTACGAGGGAAGGTTATGATGGAAGTCCATGCAAAAAATTATCTCAAAATTTAATTTTATGATTTTTTTTGAAATACTAGTTTCGTTCAAAAAATCAAATTAAATCGAGGATTGTTCGAAATGCTATGAAAGTTTTAGATCCTTTCTATATGTTACGAGGGAAGGTTACAGTGGAAGTCCATGCAAAAAATTATCTTAAAATTAGATTCTATGAAATTTTTTGAAATATTAGTTTCGGTCAAAAATGTCGTAGTATTTTATACTAGTTTCCACCAAAAAATCAAATTAAATTGAGGATTGTTGGAAATGCTATGAAACTTTTCAGATCCTCTCTATATGTTACGAGACAAGGTTATGATGGAAGTCCATGCAAAAAATCATCTCAAAATTAGATTCTATGAAACTTTTTGAAATACTAGTTTTGGTCAAAAAATCGTAGTATATTATACACAATTTTATACTAGTTTCGGTAAAAAAATCAAATTAAATCGAGGATTGTTCGAAATGCTACGTAACTTTTAAGATCCTCTCAATATGTTACGAGGGAAGGTTACGATGGAAGTTCATACAAAAAATCATCTCAAAATTAGATTCTATAAAGCTTTTTGAAATACTAGTTTCGATCAAAAAATTGTAGTATATTATAAACAATTTTATACTAATTTCGGTTAAAAAATCAAATTAAATCGAGGATTGTTCAAAATGCTACGTAACTTTTAAGATCCTCTCGATATGTTACGAGGGAAGGTTACGATGGAAGTTCATACAAAAAATCATCTCAAAATTAGATTCTATAAAGCTTTTTGAAATACTAGTTTCGATCAAAAAATTGTAGTATATTATACACAATTTTATACTAGGATCCTCTCGATATGTTACGAGGGAAGGTTATGATTGAAGTACATGCAAAAAATCATCTTAAAATTAGATTCCATGAATCTTTTTGAAAACTAGTTTCGGTCAAAAAATCGTAGTATATTATACACCAATCTATACTAGTTTCAGTCAAAAAATCAAATTAAATCGAGGATTGTTCGAAATGCTATGAAAGTTTTTAGATCCTTTCTATATGTTACGAGGGAAGGTTACGGTGGAAGTCCATGCAAAAAATTATCTTAAAATTATATTCTATGAAATATTTTGAAATATTAGTTTCGGTCAAAAATGTCGTAGTATTTTATACTAGTTTCCACCAAAAAATCAAATTAAATCGAGGATTGTTGGAAATGCTATGAAACTTTTCAGATCCTCTCTATATTTACGAGGGAAGGTTATGATGGAAGTCCATGCAAAAAATCATCTCAAAATTAGATTCTACGAAACTTTTTGAAATACAAGTTTCGGTCAAAAAATCGTAGTATATTATACACAATTTTATACTAGTTTCGGTAAAAAATCAAATTAAATCGAGGATTGTTCGAAATGCTATGAAACTTTTCAAATCGTTTATATATGTTACGAGGGAAGGTTATGATGGAAGTCCATGCAAAATATTATCTCAAAATTAGATTCTACAAAACGTTTTGAAATACAAGTTTCGGTCAAAAAATCGTAGTATATTATACACAATTTTATACTAGTTTCCGCCAAAAAAATCAAATTAAATTGAGGATTGTTCTAAATGCTATGAAACTTTTAGGATCCTCTCTATATGTTACGAGGGAAGATTATGATGGAAGTCCATGTAAAAAATTATTTTAAAATTAGATTCTATGAAACTTTTTGAAATACTAGTTTTGATCAAAAAATTGTAATATATTATACACAGTTCTATACTAGTTTCAATCAAAAATCAAATTAAATAGAGGATTGTTCGAAATGCTACGTAACTTTTAACATCCTCTCGATATGTTACGAGGGAAGGTTACGATGGAAGTTCATACAAAAAATTATCTCAAAATTAGATTCTATAAAGCTTTTTGAAATACTAGTTTCGATCAAAAAATTGTAGTATATTAAACACAATTTTATACTAGTTTCAGTCAAAAAATAAAATTAAATCGAGGATTATTCGAAATGCTACGAAACTTTTAATATCCTTTGAATATATTACGACGGAAGGTTATGATGGAAGTCCATGCAAAAAATTATCTCAAAATTTAATTTTATGAATTTTTTTGAAATACTAGTTTCGGTCAAAAAATCAAATTAAATCGAGGATTGTACGAAATGCTATGAAACTTTTCAGATCCTTTCGATATGTTACGAGGGAAGGTTATGATGGAAGTCCATGCAAAATATTATCTCAAAATTAGATTCTACAAAACTTTTTGAAATACAAGTTTCTGTCAAAAAATCGTAGTATATTATACACAATTTTATACTAGTTTCCGCCAAAAAAATCAAATTAAATTGAGGATTGTTCTAAATGCTATGAAACTTTTAGGATCCTCTCTATATGTTACGAGGGAAGATTATGATGGAAGTCCATGCAAAAAATTATTTAAAAATTAGATTCTATGAAACTTTTTGAAATACTAGTTTTGATCAAAAAATTGTAATATATTATACACAGTTCTATACTAGTTTCAGTCAAAAATCAAATTAAATAGAGGATTGTTCGAAATGCTACGTAACTTTTAAGATCATCTCGATATGTTACGAGGGAAGGTTACGATGGAAGTCCATGCAAAAAATTATCTCAAAATTAGATTCTATGAAACTTTTTGAAATACTAGTTTCGGTCAAAAATCATAGTATATTATAAAAAAATTTATACTAGTTTCCGCCAAAAATTCAAAATAAATCGAGAATTGTTCGAAATGCTACGAAACTTTTCAAATCCTCTCTATATGTTACGAGGGAAGGTTATGATGGAAGTCCATGCAAAAAATTATCTCAAAATTAGATTCTATGAAACATTTTGAAATGCTAGTTTTGGTCAAAAAATCGTAGTATATTATACACAATTCTATACTAGTTTCGGTCAAAAATAAAATTAAATCGAAGATTGTTCGAAATGCTACGAAACTTTTAAGATCTTCTCTATATGTTACGGGGGAAGGTTATGATGGAAGTCCATGCAAAAAATCATCTCAAAATTAGATTCTACGAAACTTTTTGAAATACAAGTTTCGGTCAAAAAACGTAGTATATTATACACAATTTTTTACTAGTTTCGGTAAAAAAATCAAATTAAATTGTGGATTCTTCGAAATGCTATGAAACGTTTCAGATCCTTTCTATATGTTACGAGCGAAGGTTATGATGGAAGTCCATGCAAAAAATTATCTCAAAATTAGATTCTACGAAACTTTTTGAAATACAAGTTTCGGTCAAAAAATCGTAGTATATTAAACACAATTTTATACTAGTTTCCGCCAAAAAAATCAAATTAAATTGAGGATTGTTCAAAATGCTATGAAACTTTTAGGATCCTCTCTATATGTTACAAGGGAAGATTATGATGGAAGTCCATGCAAAAAAAAATTCTAAAAATTTAATTCTATGAAACTTTTTGAAATACTAGTTTTGATAAAAAAATTGTAATATATTATACACAGTTCTATACTAGTTTTATTCAAAAATTAAATTAAATCGAGGATTGTTCGAAATGCTACGTAACTTTTAAGATCCTCTTGATATGTTACGAGGGAAGGTTACGATGGAAGTTCATACAAAAAATCATCTCAAAATTAGATTCTATAAAGCTTTTTGAAATACTAGTTTCGATCAAAAAATTGTAGTATATTATACACAATTTTATACTAGTTTCAGTCAAGAAATAAAATTAAATCGATGATTATTCGAAATGCTACGAAACTTTTAATATCCTTTGAATATGTTACGAGGGAAGGTTATGATGGAAGTCCATGCAAAAAATTATCTCAAAATTTAATTTTATGAATTTTTTTGAAATACTAGTTTCGGTCAAAAAATCAAATTAAATCGAGGATTGTTCGAAATGCTATGAAAGTTTTAGATCCTTTCGATATGTTACGAGGGAAGGTTATGATGGAAGTCCATGCAAAAAATTATCTTAAAATTAGATTCTATGAAATTTTTTGAAATATTAGTTTCGGTCAAAAATGTCGTAGTATTTTATAATAGTTTCCACCAAAAAATCAAATTAAATTGAGGATTGTTGGAAATGCTATGAAACTTTTCAGATCCTCTCTATATGTTACGAGGCAAGGTTATGATGGAAGTCCATGCAAAAAATCATCTCAAAATTAGATTCTATGAAACTTTTTGAAATACTAGTTTTGGTCAAAAAATCGTAGTATATTATACACAATTTTATACTAGTTTCGGTAAAAAAATCAAATTAAATCGAGGATTGTTCGAAATGCTAAGTAACTTTTAAGATCCTCTCGATATGTTACGAGGGAAGGTTACGATGGAAGTTCATACAAAAAATCATCTCAAAATTAGATTCTATAAAGCTTTTTGAAATACTAGTTTCGATCAAAAAATTGTAGTATATTATACACAATTTTATACTAATTTCGGTTAAAAAATCAAATTAAATCGAGGATTGTTCAAAATGCTACGTAACTTTTAAGATCCTCTCGATATGTTACGAGGAAGGTTACGATGGAAGTTCATACAAAAAATCAACTCAAAATTAGATTCTATAAAGCTTTTTGAAATACTAGTTTCGATCAAAAAATTGTAGTATATTATACACAATTTTATACTAGGATCCTCTCGATATGTTACGAGGGAAGGTTATGATTGAAGTACATGCAAAAAATCATCTTAAAATTAGATTCCATGAATCTTTTTGAAAACTAGTTTCGGTCAAAAAATCGTAGTATATTATACACCAATCTATACTAGTTTCAGTCAAAAAATCAAATTAAATCGAGGATTGTTCGAAATGCTATGAAAGTTTTTAGATCCTTTCTATATGTTACGAGGGAAGGTTACGGTGGAAGTCCATGCAAAAAATTATCTTAAAATTATATTCTATGAAATATTTTGAAATATTAGTTTCGGTCAAAAATGTCGTAGTATTTTATACTAGTTTCCGCCAAAAAATCAAATTAAATCGAGGATTGTTGGAAATGCTATGAAACTTTTCAGATCCTCTCTATATTTACGAGGGAAGGTTATGATGGAAGTCCATGCAAAAAATCATCTCAAAATTAGATTCTACGAAACTTTTTGAAATACAAGTTTCGGTCAAAAAATCGTAGTATATTATACACAATTTTATACTAGTTTCGGTAAAAAATCAAATTAAATCGAGGATTGTTCGAAATGCTATGAAACTTTTCAGATCGTTTATATATGTTACGAGGGAAGGTTATGATGGAAGTCCATACAAAATATTATCTCAAAATTAGATTCTACAAAACTTTTTGAAATACAAGTTTCGGTCAAAAAATCGTAGTATATTATACACAATTTTATACTAGTTTCCGCCAAAAAAATCAAATTAAATTGAGGATTGTTCTAAATGCTATGAAACTTTTAGGATCCTCTCTATATGTTACGAGGGAAGATTATGATGGAAGTCCATGTAAAAAATTATTTTAAAATTAGATTCTATGAAACTTTTTGAAATACTAGTTTTGATCAAAAAATTGTAATATATTATACACAGTTCTATACTAGTTTCAATCAAAAATCAAATTAAATAGAGGATTGTTCGAAATACTACGTAACTTTTAACACCCTCTCGATATGTTACGAGGGAAGGTTACGATGGAAGTTCATACAAAAAATTATCTCAAAATTAGATTCTATAAAGCTTTTTGAAATACTAGTTTCGATCAAAAAATTGTAGTATATTATACACAATTTTATACTAGTTTCAGTCAAAAAATAAAATTAAATCGAGGATTATTCGAAATGCTACGAAACTTTTAATATCCTTTGAATATATTACGACGGAAGGTTATGATGGAAGTCCATGCAAAAAATTATCTCAAAATTTAATATTATGAATTTTTTTGAAATACTAGTTTTGGTCAAAAAATCAAATTAAATCGAGGATTGTACGAAATGCTATGAAACTTTTCAGATCCTTTCGATATGTTATGAGGGAAGGTTATGATGGAAGTCCATGCAAAATATTATCTCAAAATTAGATTCTACTAAACTTTTTGAAATACAAGTTTCGGCCAAAAAATCGTAGTATATTATACACAATTTTATACTAGTTTCCGCCAAAAAAATCTAATTAAATTGAGGATTGTTCTAAATGCTATGAAACTTTTAGGATCCTCTCTATATGTTACGAGGGAAGATTATGATGGAAGTCCATGCAAAAAATTATTTAAAAATTAGATTCTATGAAACTTTTTGAAATACTAGTTTTGATCAAAAAATTGTAATATATTATACACAGTTCTATACTAGTTTCAGTCAAAAATCAAATTAAATCGAGGATTGTTCGAAATGCTACGTAACTTTTCAGATCCTTTCGATATGTTACGAGGGAAGGTTATGATGGAAGTCCATGCAAAACATTATCTCAAAATTAGATTCTATGAAACTTTTTGAAATACTAGTTTCGGTCAAAAATCGTAGTATATTATAAAAAAATTTATACTAGTTTCCGCCAAAAATTCAAAATAAATCGAGAATTGTTCGAAACGCTACGACACTTTTCAAATCCTCTCTATATGTTACGAGGGAAGGTTATGATGGAAGTCCATGCAAAAAATTATCTCAAAATTTATATTTATGAATTTTTTTGAAATACTAGTTTCGGTCAAAAAATCAAATATCGAGAATTGTTCGAAATGCTATGAAACTTTTCAGATCCTTTCGATATGTTACGAGGGAAGCTTATGATGGAAGTCCATGCAAAAAATTATCTCAAAATTAGATTCTATGAATCTTTTTGAAATACTAGTTTCGGTCAAAAATCGTAGTATATTATAAAAAAAATTATACTAGTTTCCGCCAAAAATTCAAAATAAATCGAGAATTGTTCGAAACGCTACGACACTTTTCCAATCCTCTCTATATGTTACGAGGGAAGGTTATGATGGAAGTCCATGAAAAAAAATATCTCAAAATTAGATTTTATGAAACATTTTGAAATGCTAGTTTTGGTCAAAAAATCGTAGTATATTATACACAATTCTATACTAGTTTCGGTCAAAAATAAAATTAAATCGAAGATTGTTCGAAATGGTACGAAACTTTTAAGATCTTCTCTATATGTTACGAGGGAAGGTTATGATTGAAGTCCATGCCAAAAATCATCTCAAAATTAGACTCCATGAAACTTTTTGAAAACTAGTTTCGGTTAAAAAATCGTAGTATATTATACACCAATCTATACTAGTTTCAGTCAAAAAATCAAATTAAATCGAGGATTGTTCGAAATGCTATGAAAGTTTTTAGATCCTTTCTATATGTTACGAGGGAAGGTTACGGTGGAAGTCCATGCAAATAATTATCTTAAAATTAGATTCTATGAAATTTTTTGAAATATTAGTTTCGGTCAAAAATGTCGTAGTATTTTATACTAGTTTCCGCCAAAAAATCAAATTAAATCGAGGATTGTTGGAAATGGTATGAAAATTTTCAGATCCTCTCTATATGTTACGAGGGAAGGTTATGATGGAAGTCTATGCAAAAACTAATCTCAAAATTAGATTCTACGAAACTTTTTGAAATACAAGTTTCGGTCAAAAAACGTAGTATATTATACACAATTTTATACTAGTTTCGGTAAAAAAATCAAATTAAATCGAGGATTATTCGAAATGCTATGAAACGTTTCAGATCCTTTCTATATGTTACGAGCGAAGGTTATGATGGAAGTCCATGCAAAAAATTATCTCAAAATTAGATTCTACGAAACTTTTTGAAATACAAGTTTCGGTCAAAAAATCGTAGTATATTAAACATAATTTTATACTAGTTTCCGCCAAAAAAATCAAATTAAATTGAGGATTGTTCGAAATGCTATGAAACTTTTAGGATCCTCTCTATATGTTACGAGGGAAAATTATGATGGAAGTCCATCCAAAAAATTATCTAAAAATTAGATTCTATGAAACTTTTTGAAATACTAGTTTTGATCAAAAAATTGTAATATATTATACACAGTTCTATACTAGTTTTAGTCAAAAATCAAATTAAATCGAGGATTGTTCGAAATGCTACGTAACTTTTAAGATCCTCTCGATATGTTACGAGGGAAGGTTACGATGGAAGTTCATACAAAAAATCATCTCAAAATTAGATTCTATAAAGCTTTTTGAAATACTAGTTTCGATCAAAAAATTGTAGTATATTATACACAATTTTATACTAGTTTCAGTCAAATAATAAAATTAAATCGAGGATTATTCGAAATGCTACGAAACTTTTAATATCCTTTGAATATGTTACGAGGGAAGGTTATGATGGAAGTCCATGCAAAAAATTATCTCTAAATTTAATTTTATGAATTTTTTTGAAATACTAGTTTCGGTCAAAAAATCAAATTAAATCGAGGATTGTTCGAAATGCTATGAAACTTTTCAGATCCTTTCGATATGTTACGAGGGAAGGTTATGATGGAAGTCCATGCAAAACATTATCTCAAAATTAGATTCTATGAAACTTTTTGAAATACTAGTTTCGGTCAAAAATCGTAGTATATTATAAAAAAAATTATACTAGTTTCCGCCAAAAATTCAAAATAAATCGAGAATTGTTCGAAACGCTACGAAACTTTTCAAATCCTCTCTATAAGTTACGAGGGAAGGTTATGATGGAAGTCCATGCAAAAAATTATCTCAAAATTAGATTCTATGAAACATTTTGAAATGCTAGTTTTGGTCAAAAAATCGTAGTATATTATACACAATTCTATACTAGTTTCGGTCAAAAATAAAATTAAATCGAAGATTGTACAAAATGCTACGAAACTTTTAAGATCTTCTCTATATGTTACGAGGGAAGGTTATGATTGAAGTCCATGCAAAAAATCATCTCAAAATTAGACTCCATGAAACTTTTTGAAAACTAGTTTCGGTCAAAAAATCGTAGTATATTATACACCAATCTATACTAGTTTCAGTCAAAAAATCAAATTAAATCGAGGATTGTTCGAAATGCTATGAAAGTTTTTAGATCCTTTTTATATGTTTCGAGGGAAGGTTACGGTGGAAGTCCATGCAAAAAATTATCTTAAAATTAGATTCTATGAAATTTTTTGAAATATTAGTTTCGGTCAAAAATGTCGTAGTATTTTATACTAGTTTCCGCCAAAAAATCAAATTAAATCGAGGATTTTTGGAAATGCTATGAAACTTTTCAGATCCTCTCTATATGTTAGGAGGGAAGGTTATGATGGAAGTCCATGCAAAAAATCATCACAAAATTAGATTCTACGAAACTTTTTGAAATACATGTTTCGGTCAAAATATCGTAGTATATTATCCACAATTTTATACTAGTTTCGGTAAAAAAATCAAATTAAATCGAGGATTGTTCGAAATGCTACGTAACTTTTAAGATCCTCTCGATATGTTACGAGGGAAGGTTACGATGGAAGTTCATACAAAAAATCATCTCAAAATTAGATTCTATAAAGCTTTTTGAAATACTAGTTTCGATCAAAAAATTGTAGTATATTATACACAATTTTATACTAGTTTCAGTCAAAAAATAAAATTAAATCGAGGATTATTCGAAATGCTACGAAACTTTTAATATCCTTTGAATATGTTACGAGGGAAGGTTATGATGGAAGTCCATGCAAAAAATTATCTCTAAATTTAATTTTATGAATTTTTTTGAAATACTAGTTTCGGTCAAAAAATCAAATTAAATCGAGGATTGTACGAAATGCTATGAAACTTTTCAGATCCTTTCGATATGTTACGAGGGAAGGTTATGATGGAAGTCCATGCAAAACATTATCTCAAAATTAGATTCTATGAAACTTTTTGAAATACTAGTTTCGGTCAAAAATCGTAGTATATTATAAAAAACATTATACTAGTTTCCGCCAAAAATTCAAAATAAATCGAGAATTGTTTGAAACGCTACGAAACTTTACAAATCCTCTCTATATGTTACGAAGGAAGGTTATGATGGAAGTCCATGCAAAAAATTATCTCAAAATTAGATTCTATGAAACATTTTGAAATGCTAGTTTTGGTAAAAAAAAATCGTAGTATATTATACACAATTCTATACTAGTTTCGGACAAAAATAAAATTAAATCGAAGATTGTACGAAATGCTACGAAACTTTTAAGATCTTCTCTATATGTTACGAGGGAAGGTTATGATTGAAGTCCATGCAACAAATCATCTCAAAATTAGACTCCATGAAACTTTTTGAAAACTAGTTTCGGTCAAAAAATCTTAGTATATTATACACCAATCTATACTAGTTTCAGTCAAAAAATCAAATTAAATCGAGGATTGTTCGAAATGCTATGAAAGTTTTTAGATCCTTTCTATATGTTACGAGGGAAGATTACGGTGGAAGTCCATGCAAAAAATTATCTTAAAATTAGATTCTATGAAATTTTTTGAAATATTAGTTCCTGTTCTGGATCGGCCCAATCCCTCCAATTGGGCCAAGGAGACCAATCCATCAGGCCTGCTCGTTGTCGAGCACAACTATAAAAGTGGTCCTTGTCGACCACAAACAGTCCGACCACGATGAGGTTCCCTAACGGCTAGTATTGACCGTTACCTATATTCGTGGATTCCTCGATCCACGCCTCACAGAACGGACCAATAATCTTCCTGTCAATCCCTTATATAACCCCCTCATTTGAGAGGGTCAGGTATTCAATTTCTATGACATTTATTCTTGTGCTTTCCCACTCTTGCTCGGTTACTTACTTTAGCATCGGAGTGCATTGCAGGTACAACCCCCTTTCTCCTTAACGACCATATTCACCCGCTCTCGAGGCCAGCCGCATCGGATCTTGATCTCCAGGTACGATCAGGTGGCGCCGTTTGTGGGAAACTGATTTCCCCGTTCTTCTTTCAAGATCCTCAAAGAACCAAAGTTTTAACAAGATCCATGGCTGCTCGGGACAACCAGGAAAATCGATCGAACGATGGTATGATTCTCACACAACGTGAGAGCAACATCCATCCTCCTCTACATGATGAAACGGTGCAAGACCATCCGGACGGGAAGGCAACATCACTTTCACCTGATCGCGATCAACCTTTAGAAAGCCGCTCGGAAACTCTCTTTCCTCCGACTCCCTCAGGGTCAGATTTCGCCGCATTGGCCGAGATCCTGAATCAAACAAACTTGCTGCTACTCACCCATGGCGAGAAGATCACCCGTCTTGAGGATAACTCTCGTCGTCGACCATGATCTCCCACGAGACCTCAAAGGGAACACACTCCGTCTCCTGCTAAGAAGTAGAAGAAAGGACACGCCGACGAATCAACAGGCGACAAACGTTTTCGTCAGCCTTCCCCACAACCCTCTCCTAAAATAAAAGCAAGAAGGAGCAGGTCAAGATCTGCCTCTCCCCGACGAACAAAGAAACATGCCCACAGGTCTTCATCGCTCAAATCTAGCGACGACGAGGACGCTCGGGGTCCCCTATCGTCTGAAATCATGGCGGCCAAGCTTCCAAGAGGCTTAGAGAAACCCCCTCCGTTAGGCTCGTATGATGGGACCACCGACCCAGACGAGCACATCGAAAATATCGATGCACTGCTCGACTATCGGGGTGTACGAGGGGCAATCAAATGCCGACTCTTTCCTACAACGCTGAGGAAAAGAGCAATGACATGGTACAAAAGCCTTGAAGCTGAATCCATTACATCATGGAAACAACTTGGACGCACGTTCTCCAGGCACTTTACCGCATCAAGACGACATCCAAAGACAGAGGCTTCGCTCGAAGCAATAATCCAGGGAAGGGACGAGCCTTTACGAACTTACATCGAAAGGTTCAATAAAGAAGCGGTCCAAGTATCCACGACCGACGACATGAAAAAATACTTGCTAGAACGAGGGCTACGCCCCTCGACCGATTTCCATCGGGCGGTCGGCATTGAAACCCCGGCCACCCTCGACGCGTTCCTACTGAAAGCCCAAGCTTACATCCAATATGAAGAAAAGCAAGCGGCCAGTTCAGTAAGGGACGCCCGACATCGTGAAGACACCAAACCACACCGGGTCGATGAACCCTCGACATCTCGTCGAGGAGGAGACAAAAGAAAGGATGATCGCTCCCGTGAACCGCGGGAGCATCGGGGACCTATCGGTCGGTTCCACGAATACACACCTCTCCTGGCCTCCAGGGAGAAAATTTTGTCCAAGTGCGCCAATTCGGAATTCAAACAGGCAGGAGTACGTTTTCCGAGGCAACAACCTAGCAAGCCCGACACGGATAAAACGAAATACTGCAGATTCCACAAGAGTCACGGACATAACATAGAAGATTGCATCCACCTCAAGGACGCGATCGAAATCCTCATCAAAGATGGGCACCTGAAGCAGTTCACCAAGTCCAGAGACAATCCTCGACAGAATACACAAGAGACCCAGAAAGTCGAGGAAGCCATACCCATCCCTGCAGATGCTAACATGCAGGTCGCCCTGAGCATTTATCGCCCGGAAGATTTCTTTTTACCAGATCACACCGAGAACTCGGGGTACCTCTCCTCCCATAGCCCATGGGAAGCTTTTCCTTCGGCAATGGTCATATCAGGAGGAGGCTTCAACAAAATCATGGTCGGTTCCGTGAAAAGAAAATTCGACCAGTTAATCGCCAAGGGGCCCGCGCAAAACGCCACCCTAGACCCACCAAGAGAGGGCTCCGTACCCCTTGCATTCTATCGAGAGGAACTCCTAGGAGGGGCACCCAACGCTAGCATTCTTCTGCTCATCCGAGCGCGAATGGCGAACTTCGATGTGAGGAGGATCCTAGTGGACCAAGGTAGCTCATGCGACATCATGTACTCCCAGCTGTTTTCAACACTTCAGCTAAACGAGAGACACCTAACTCCATACGTCGGATCAGACTTGCAAGGTTTCAACGGAGCAGTATCCCGACCATGGGGCTATGTCGACCTATTTGTTACCTTCGGGGCGGGCGAGACAGCCAGGACAGTTAGAGTCCAGTTCCTAGTCGTGGACTGCCTGTCGCTGTACCAATGCATACTAGGACGGCAACTTTGGCCGAACTAATCATTGTGCCATCCACCGTCCACCTGAAGATGAAGTACTACACTACTTCAGGTAAAGTCGCCACATTGCACGGAGATGTCGACGCTGCCCGCAGATGTTTCGAAGCAACATCAAAAGGTTTCAGCTTGATATCGTACCAACCAAGTCCCCTGACATCGAATTCGCCGGATATTCCCAGGGCTTTCCCTCAGGTAGATTCGATCGACCTAGACTGCAGATTTTCGGATAGTAGCGAGGGCGTCCAGAGGCCAACGGAGTCGTTATCCCGACCGATACCGGATGGAGACTTCGAACTGATTCCTTTTGGGGAGGACCCAGCCCGGTGTGTTAAAATCGGAGCACATATGCTCGAATTGGCGAAGCGACAGTTGGAAGCTTGCCTCAAAGGGAACGTAGATTTATTTTCCTGGAGCGCCGCAGAAATGCCAGGGCTCGACCCCGAGACAGCTTGCCACCACCTCTCTATCGACCCAACACATAAAGCGGTCGCTCAACGCAGGAGGAAGCAATCGACCGAGAAGACCGAAGCTGCTGAATCTGCTGTTAAAGACCTCCTAGAGGCTAAATTTGTTACCGAGGCCAGGTATACGACCTGGCTCTCAAATGTTGTACTTGTGAAAAAATCTAGTGGAAAATGGAGGATGTGCGTTGATTATACCGATCTCAATCGGGCATGCCCGAAAGATGCATACCCTTTACCTAACATCGATAAATTGGTCGACAATTCGTCCGGTTACAAGTTGCTATCCTTCATGGACGCATATTCAGGGTACAATCAAATACCCATGGCCGTGTCTGACAAAAAATACACGGCCTTCATGACCGAATCGGGCAATTACGTTTACAACGTTGTGCCTTTCGGTCTAAAAAATGCGGGCGCAACGTATCAGCGCATGATGAATAAAGTTTTCCGAGCCGAAATCGGAGACATGCTCGAAGTATACATGGACGACATGATCGTCAAATCTCAACAAGAAACGGACCATGCATCCCATTTACGAAAAGTGTTCGACCAAGCACGAAAGTGCAAAATGCGCTTCAACCCTGAAAAATGCACATTTGGTGTCCGAGCAGGAAAATTCCTCGGATTCTATTTGACCGAACGGGGCATCGAGGCCAACCCCGACAAGTGTCAGGCGTTCGCGGAGCTCCCAACTCCCACTTCCAAAAAATCCATACAATCACTAAACGGGGTCATTACCTCCCTCGCTCGATTCGTGGCAAAATCCGCTCAACACGCTCTCCCCTTTTACAAACTCCTCCGCAAAGAGGCAACTTTCGAGTGGACAGGGGAGTGCGAACTAGCACTATCCCACCTAAAAAAGGCACTCAGTTCACAGATAAACACTTCAAAGAATTTGTCGCATCAATGGGAACGAAACAACATTTCGCTTCAGTCGAGCATCCCCAAACTAACGGCCAAGCAGAGGCCGCGAATAGGGTAATCCTAAGAGGTTTGAAACGAAGGTTGGACGAGCATAAAAAACACTGGGTCGAGGAGCTACATAGTGTACTATGGGCATATATGACCACACCCCACTCAACAACCGGAGAATCCCCATTTCGATTAACATATGGGACCGAAGCGGTGATCCCTATAGAAATGCACGTCCGATCGAGGCGCACGGAATCCCCCATGGACCAAGATACCAATGCTGAAGCTATAAGAGACGAGCTCGACATGGTCGAAGAAGTTCGATCGGAGGCTGCTCTTCGAGAATTCACTCTTAAACAGAAAATAGCCGCTCGATATGATTCTAAAGTCATAAGGTGAACGTTCGAGGTGGGCAGCCTCGTCCTTCGAAGAAATCACAGAGACCCCCGCGAGGGAAAACTAACGCCCAATTGGGAAGGCCCATATCGCGTTCGAGCAAAAACCGAGAACGGAGCTTATTATTTGGAAAATCTACACGGGGAAGAGCTCGCCCGGCCTTGGAACACCGAGAAACTCAAACAATACTATAGCTAAATCAGTCACCTTACTCAACTTCCAAGCGAGGAGAAAGGGAGACCAACAGAAAACCGCGTGCCTAGGTACGAGCACGACAGCCCAAATATAACAAAGTCAAGCAAGATCTCTTTTCAAGCAAAACAGAAGCTTGCCGCACGAACGGATACTCAAACGAGTCAGACGTCTCCTAAGTACAACGACCAGGTAGAACCCCAGCTCGCGATGGGATATTCACGCCACGGAGCCCGGGCCATTATCTTGGCCCGGGCACCGATCGGGAGTAAGACTCTCAAATACTGATTGGTCCCCCTAACCAACAGATCACTCACACACCCCATATCCATTCGATTACTTCTAATTGATGCAAAAACGCACACCAAACACTTAGTAAAAATAACAAGTAAACTATATCCTCCGACAGACGCATTGTTACGAGCAAACAAAATATTAAACTGACCATCAAGGTCGAACACATGACATTAAAAGAAAAAAATGTGACACCAAAGGGCCGACTTGTTCAGGGTTACAAATAAAGGGGGTTGCGCCCCCCAAAAGAGAAAATACATCATAAGTTACAAAGGCACGCAGGCCATAAATTAATTATCCTCACCTCCCGGGCGGCCCTCATCTTCACGAGCGTCCTCCTGGCCCAGCTGCACGTCAGGTTGACCAAGCTGATCAGTCGGCCCCGGCTGAGAGTCGTCCACCACCAAATCTGAGGGGACCACGATCCACCCGTCCACGACCTTGTACAGGTAGCTCATGCGACCAACGTCCAAGGCCATGTCAGGGTGGAGAGCTTTCATCTGGTCCACCGCATTCTGGAAGCTAAGCTAAGTCGATGCGTTCAGATCTTCCATGTCCTGGTCGATCCGAGCAAGAAACTGAGCCCTCGTCACCAGATTTTTAGTTTCCTCATCCTCGTCCTCTTTGGGGAAAAAGGCGTCTTTCAGTTTCTTATTTTGCTCAAGTACCCTCTTCTTGTCGACCTCCAGTTTGGCGATGACGGCAGCTCTTTCGGTCGACTCTTTGGTAGCAGCTTTAGCCTCCTCAGTGGCCGCTGTCAGCTTAGCCTTAGAAGCAGCCAGCTGCTCCTTAAGCTTGCTATTCTCCCGCTCCAGTCCAGGACTCCCTTCGGCCGTCAGCCAGGCCATTGTCAGGACCCGCATGACTGCGCTCGCATCCTGAGCCAAAGATAATCGCCGAGCAGGACGGTCCATCCCCTCCAAGAACAGAGAGTCCGCGCGATCCACCTCCATGCTGGTCCCTTCAAAGAAATTGCGCACCACAAAACATGGGGGTATCCCGTGCTTTGGCTTTGGAGGAGCGCTGGCTGTTAGATCTACAGTGGCCGCTGATTTGTGTTTCTTCATTAAGGAGCCAGTCGATGCGCTCGGCGAACCCTGGACCAAAGGGCCCGACCCCGAGCCACTCGTCTCGGTCAGTTTGGTCTGCACGACCCTTGATTGTTTCCTCTACTGCTGGACCAAACGCTCTTGAATTTTGTCCAAAGGATTCGTCAGGGAACCTGAAAAAAAAAAAGAATAAGATCAAGTTAGTCATAAGCAACAAAATCAAACCAAGGATTTTAACGAGCGCAAATAAACGGATACCAAAGAAGTCGGACACTTCCTGCCCGTTACGACAGGCCAGTAACTCAGTAACGTTGATCAAGGGACGCTCCACAGCTTCCCCCCCATCCTGATCGACCATAACCTTCCCTTCTCCGTCCAACAGAGGGGTCGGAGTGAAGGAGGCTATTAATTTTCTGAAGGCCTCAAAACTGGCCGCATCGTCATCATTCAATGTTTCCCCCACCTGAACGAACTACCCGACAGGCTTTTCATAATGAGCATGACTCCAAGAAAAGGGGAACAGCCACAGTATCCTCGGAATCACCTGACCTTGGTCGTCGAGCTTAGGCTCATTGTTCTCATCAGTATCTATTCCCAGAAAGCTCATAGCTCTCACGGCCGCCGCGCTCGCGGGTTTTATCAGAAAATAGTCAGTTTTGAAGGCCCGGATGGATTCTGAATGGGCCTTGAAAATCCTGGTCCGCTGCTTGAAAGACACGAATCCTTTTCGACCAGTTCCTCGCCCAACCTGGCGCTGTAGGGAGAAGAGGCGGAAGAAGAGGGGAAGTGTAGCACCAACGCCCAGATAGGTGCACGTCATCTCGAACGCCCTTAGAAATGCATATAAGTTGGGGTGTAACTGGGAAGGAGCTACACAGAGATGCCCGAGCACTGCGCTCACAATGTCGCTGAAAGGCAACGTCACCCCCAGGACTGAAGTTGCATATTCGTACATGGAGAACGCCCGACCACGAAAATCTAAGAAGATACGGTCGTCGTCTCCCGGGCAGGTTACAACCCAATCAGCAGGATCACCAACAACTGGCAGCGGCTCCGATCGAGGTCTCGAGAATGAAGACACCTTGTCCAGCAAATCTTCCATCACCCATTCGTCGGGCGAGACCCTCGTCTGATCAGGACACTGAGGCGAGTCTGTCGACGGTCCCGTAGTACTTGTATCCGAACTTTCCGAGGAGCTCCCGGAGCCTGAAGGTATGGACGTAGACGACCCTGAATCTCTCGCGGACGTATCCTCAGAAAGCACATCCAGCGGATTCACGAGCGAGTTTTCACCTGAAAAGCAGAGGAAAGGCGTTAGTGAATTCGATTAAGAATATCAAATCCACCCTTCCACCGCTCGACAAGTGAAAGGGCATGCATCAGCTCAGAGACTATGTCCCGAGCTGTAGCCCTGGCTGACCATCGCTCGGAGCAACGGATGACGCCCAATAATGTATATGTCAAGGATCTAACCTAATATCCATCAAACCTAAATCTAAGTCGACCAATGTCTATGTCGACCCTAAAGTTAGGGTTTGCAACCGACCGACTACGGTGGCAGAAGTCTTGAGGTTTACCGATTCCAAATCTAAAATCTACCGGTAGAATCATCCTAAACCGCATACATTTCTACAAATCTAAGCTATAAACACCTAAAGAGAAGAAAAAGAACCGTACCTTGCGCTTGAGAAGACATTCTTGAAGAAAATGAGCTTCTGAAAGTGGTGGTCGGTAAGGAATGGCGGTGGTCGACGGCTGAGACAGTGGCAGTTGAGCGAGCAGAGACTTGAGGAAGAAGATGAAACGAAAAGGTCAAAATGAGCCCTGAGAATCCTATTTATAAGAAAGAGGACACGTGCACACACGCGTGACCCCTACTCGCTAGCCCCTAGACTAGCCATCTAATCATTATTAGGCACGAATTCCCAGATATTCCAACTTTTTCTTTCACATTCTTCTGCCGAGCAACGCATCATCTGCCCGGTCCAAGAAGATCGACATCGTAGATCCTCGACCTCAACATTATGCATCGCCGAGCACAACATCACTCTTAAGTCACTGCTCTACAGAACGAGCAATGACTTGGGGGGCTCCTGTTCTGGATCGGCCCAATCTCTCCAATTGGGCCAAGGAGACCAATCCATCAGGCCTGCTCGACGTCGAGCACAACTATAAAAGTGGTCCATGTCGACCATAAACAGTCCGACCACGATGAGGTTCCCTAACGGCTAGTATTGACTGTTACCTATTTTCGTGGATTCCTCGATCCACGCCTCACAGAACGGACCAATAATCTTCCAGTCAATCCCTTATATAACCCCCTCATTTGAGAGGGTCAGGTATTCAATTTCTCTGACCTTTATTCTTGTGCTTGTCCACTCTTACTCGGTTACTTACTTTAGCATCGGAGTGCATTGCAGGTACAACCCCTTTTCTCCTCAACGACCATATTCACCCGCTCTCGAGGCCAGCCGCATCGGATCCTGATCTCCAGGTACGATCAATTAGTTTCGGTCAAAAATGTCGTAGTATTTTATACTAGTTTCCGCCAAAAAATCAAATTAAATCGAGGATTGTTGGAAATGCTATGAAACTTTTCAGATCCTCTCTATATGTTACGAGGGAAGGTTATGATGGAAGTCCATGCAAAAAATCATCTCAAAATTAGATTCTACGAAACTTTTTGAAATACAAGTTTCGGTCAAAAAATCGTAGTATATTATACACAATTTTATACTAGTTTCGGTAAAAAAATCAAATTAAATTGAGGATTGTTCGAAATGCTATGAAACTTTTCAGATCCTTTCTATATATTACGAGCGAAGGTTAAGATGGAAGTCCATGCAAAAAATTATCTCAAAATTAGATTCTACGAAACTTTTTGAAATACATGTTTCGGTCAAAAAATCGTAGTATATTATACACAATTTTATACTAGTTTCCACCAAAAAAATCAAATTAAATTGAGGATTGTTCGAAATGCTATGAAACTTTTAGGATCCTCTCTATATGTTACGAGGGAAAATTATGATGGAAGTCCATGCAAAAAATTATCTAAAAATTAGATTCTATGAAACTTTTTGAAATACTAGTTTTGATCAGAAAATTGTAATATATTATACACAGTTCTATACTAGTTTCAGTCAAAAATCAAATTAAATCGAGGATTGTTCGAAATGCTACGTAACTTTTAAGATCCTCTCGATATGTTATGAGGGAAGTTTACGATGGAAGTTCAAACAAAAAATCATCTCAAAATTAGATTCTATACAGCTTTTTGAAATACTAGTTTCGATCAAAAAATTGTAGTATATTATACACATTTTTATACTAGTTTCAGTCAAAAAATAAAATTAAATCGAGGATTATTCGAAATGCTACGAAACTTTTAATATCCTTTGAATATGTTACGAGGGAAGGTTATGATGGAAGTCCATGCAAAAAAATTATCTCAAAATTTAATTTTATGAATTATTTTGAAATATTAGTTTCGGTCAAAAAATCAAATTAAATCGAGGATTGTTAGAAATGCTATGAAAATTTTCAGATCCTTTCGATATGTTACGAGGGAAGGTTATGATGGAAGTCCATACAAAACATTATCTCAAAATTAGATTCTATGAAACTTTTTGAAATACTAGTTTCGGTCAAAAATCGTAGTATATTATAAAAACAATTATACTAGTTTCCGCCAAAAATTCAAAATAAATCGAGAATTGTTCAAAACGCTACGAAACTTTTCAAATCCTCTCTATATGTTACGAGGGAAGGTTATGATGGAAGTCCATGCAAAATATTATCTCAAAATTAGATTCTATGAAACATTTTGAAATGCTAGTTTTGGTCAAAAAAACGTAGTATATTATACACAATTCTATACTAGTTTCGGTCAAAAATAAAATTAAATCGAAGACTGTTCGAAATGCTACGAAACTTTTAAGATCTTCTATATATGTTACGAGGGAAGGTTATGATTGAAGTCCATGCAAAAAATCATCTCCAAATTAGACTCCATGAATCTTTTTGAAAACTAGTTTCGGTCAAAAAATTGTAGTATATTATACACCAATCTATACTAGTTTCAGTCAAAAAATCAAATTAAATCGACGATTGTTCGAAATGCTATGAATGTTTTTAGATCCTTTCTATATGTTATGAGGGAAGGTTATGGCGGAAGTCCATGCAAAAAATTATCTTAAAATTAGATTCTATGAAATTTTTTGAAATACTAGTTTCGGTCGAAAATGTCGTAGTATTTTATACTAGTTTCCGCCAAAAAATCAAATTAAATCGAGGATTGTTGGAAATGCTATGAAACTTTTCAGATCCTCTCTATATGTTACGAGGGAAGGTTATGATGGAAATCCATGCAATAAATTATCTCAAAATTAGATTCTACGAAACTTTTTGAAATACAAGTTTCGGTCAAAAAATCGTAGTATATTATACAGAATTTTATACTAGTTTCCACCAAAAAAATCAAATTAAATTGAGGATTGTTCGAAATGCTATGAAACTTTTAGGATCCTCTCTATATGTGATAAGGGAAGATTATGATGGAAGTCCATACAAAAAATTATCTAAAAATTAGATTCTATGAAACTTTTTGAAATACTAGTTTTGATCAAAAAATTGTAATATATTATACACAGTTCTATACTAGTTTCAGTCAAAAATCAAATTAAATCGAGGATTGTTCGAAATGCTACGTAACTTTTAAGATCCTCTCGATATGATACGAGGGAAGGTTACGATGGAAGTTCATACAAAAAATCAACTCAAAATTCGATTCTATAAAGCTTTTTGAAATACTAGTTTCGATCAAAAAATTGTAGTATATTATACACAATTTTATACTAGTTTCAGTCAAAAAATAAAATTAAATCGAGGATTATTCGAAATGCTACGAAACTTTTAATATCCTTTGAATATGTTACGAGGGAAGGTTATGATGGAAGTCCATGCAAAAAATTATCTCAAAATTTAATTTTATGAATTTTTTTGAAATACTAGTTTCGGTCAAAAAATCAAATTAAATCGAGGATTGTTCGAAATGCTACGAAACTTTTAAGATCCTTTCGATATGTTACGAGGGAAGGTTACGATGGAAGTCCATGCAAAAAATTATCTCAAAATTAGATTCTATGAAACTTTTTGAAATACTAGTTTCGGTCAAAAATCGTATTATATTATAAAAAAATTTATACTAGTTTCCGCCAAAAATTCAAAATAAATCGAGAATTGTTCGAAACGCTACGAAACTTTTCAAATCCTCTCTATATGTTACGAGGGAAGGTTATGATGGAAGTCCATGCAAAAAATTATCTCAAAATTAGATTCTATGAAACATTTTGAAATGCTAGTTTTGGTCAAAAAATCGTAGTATATTATACACAATTCTATACTAGTTTCGGTCAAAAATAAAATTAAATCGAAGATTATACGAAATGCTACAAAACTTTTAAGATCTTCTCTATATGTTACGAGGGAAGGTTATGATTGAAGTCCATGCAAAAAATCATCTCAAAATTAGACTCCCTGAAACTTTTTGAAAACTAGTTTCGGTCAAAAAATCGTAGAATATTATACACCAATCTAAACTAGTTTCAGTCAAAATATCAAATTAAATCGAGGATTGTTCGAAATGCTATGAAAGTTTTAGATCCTTTCTATATGTTACGAGGGAATGTTACGGTGGAAGTCCATGCAAAAAATTATCTTAAAATTAGATTCTATGAAATTTTTTGAAATATTAGTTTCGGTCAAAAATGTCGTAGTATTTTATACTAGTTTCCGCCAAAAAATCAAATTAAATCGAGGATTGTTGGAAATGCTCTGAAACTTTTCAGATCCTCTCTATTTGTTACGAGGGAAGGTTATGATGGAAGTCCATGCAAAAAATCATCTGAAAATTAGATTCCACGAAACTTTCTGAAATACAAGTTTCGGTCAAAAAATCGTAGTATATTATACACAATTTTATACTAGTTTCGGTAAAAAAATCAAAGTAAATCGAGGATTGTTCGAAATGCTATGAAACTTTTCAGATCCTTTCTATATGTTACGAGGGAAGGTTATGATGGAAATCCATGCAAAAAACTATCTCAAAATTAGATTCTACGAAACTTTTTGAAATACAAGTTTCGGTCAAAAAATCGTAGTATATTATACAGAATTTTATACTAGTTTCCACCAAAAAAAATCAAATTAAATTGAGGATTGTTCGAAATGCTATGAAACTTTTAGGATCCTCTCTATATGTGATAAGGGAAGATTATGATGGAAGTCCATACAAAAAATTATCTAAAAATTAGATTCTATGAAACTTTTTGAAATACTAGTTTTGATCAAAAAATTGTAATATATTATACACAGTTCTATACTAGTTTCAGTCAAAAATCAAATTAAATCGAGGATTGTTCGAAATGCTACGTAACTTTTAAGATCCTCTCGATATGATACGAGGGAAGGTTACGATGGAAGTTCATACAAAAAATCAACTCAAAATTCGATTCTATAAAGCTTTTTGAAATACTAGTTTCGATCAAAAAATTGTAGTATATTATACACAATTTTATACTAGTTTCAGTCAAAAAATAAAATTAAATCGAGGATTATTCGAAATGCTACGAAACTTTTAATATCCTTTGAATATATTACGAGGGAAGGTTATGATGGAAGTCCATGCAAAAAATTATCTCAAAATTTAATTTTATGAATTTTTTTGAAATACTAGTTTCGGTCAAAAAATCAAATTAAATCGAGGATTGTTCGAAATGCTACGAAACTTTTAAGATCCTTTCGATATGTTACGAGGGAAGGTTACGATGGAAGTCCATGCAAAAAATTATCTCAAAATTAGATTCTATGAAACTTTTTGAAATACTAGTTTCGGTCAAAAATCGTATTATATTATAAAAAAATTTATACTAGTTTCCGCCAAAAATTCAAAATAAATCGAGAATTGTTCGAAACGCTACGAAACTTTTCAAATCCTCTCTATATGTTACGAGGGAAGGTTATGATGGAAGTCCATGCAAAAAATTATCTCAAAATTAGATTCTATGAAACATTTTGAAATGCTAGTTTTGGTCAAAAAATCGTAGTATATTATACACAATTCTATACTAGTTTCGGTCAAAAATAAAATTAAATCGAAGATTATACGAAATGCTACAAAACTTTTAAGATCTTCTCTATATGTTACGAGGGAAGGTTATGATTGAAGTCCATGCAAAAAATCATCTCAAAATTAGACTCCCTGAAACTTTTTGAAAACTAGTTTCGGTCAAAAAATCGTAGAATATTATACACCAATCTAAACTAGTTTCAGTCAAAAAATCAAATTAAATCGAGGATTGTTCGAAATGCTATGAAAGTTTTAGATCCTTTCTATATGTTACGAGGGAATGTTACGGTGGAAGTCCATGCAAAAAATTATCTTAAAATTAGATTCTATGAAATTTTTTGAAATATTAGTTTCGGTCAAAAATGTCGTAGTATTTTATACTAGTTTCCGCCAAAAAATCAAATTAAATCGAGGATTGTTGGAAATGCTCTGAAACTTTTCAGATCCTCTCTATTTGTTACGAGGGAAGGTTATGATGGAAGTCCATGCAAAAAATCATCTCAAAATTAGATTCCACGAAACTTTCTGAAATACAAGTTTCGGTCAAAAAATCGTAGTATATTATACACAATTTTATACTAGTTTCGGTAAAAAAATCAAATTAAATCGAGGATTGTTCGAAATGCTATGAAACTTTTCAGATCCTTTCTATATGTTACGAGGGAAGGTTATGATGGAAATCCATGCAAAAAACTATCTCAAAATTAGATTCTACGAAACTTTTTGAAATACAAGTTTCGGTCAAAAAATCGTAGTATATTATACAGAATTTTATACTAGTTTCCACCAAAAAAAATCAAATTAAATTGAGGATTGTTCGAAATGCTATGAAACTTTTAGGATCCTCTCTATATGTGATAAGGGAAGATTATGATGGAAGTCCATACAAAAAATTATCTAAAAATTAGATTCTATGAATCTTTTTGAAATACTAGTTTTGATCAAAAAATTGTAATATATTATACACAGTTCTATACTAGTTTCAGTCAAAAATCAAATTAAATCGAGGATTGTTCGAAATGCTACGTAACTTTTAAGATCCTCTCGATATGTTACGAGGGAAGGTTACGATGGAAGTTCATACAAAAAATCATCTCAAAATTAGATTCTATAAAGCTTTTTGAAATACTAGTTTCGATCAAAAAATTGTAGTATATTATACACAATTTTATACTAGTTTCAGTAAAAAAAAAAAATTTAAATCGAGGATTATTCGAAATGCTACGAAACTTTTAATATCCTTTGAATATGTTACGAGGGAAGGTTATGATGGAAGTCCATGCAAAATATTATCTCAAAATTTAATTTTATGAATTTTTTTGAAATACTAGTTTCGGTCAAAAAATCAAATTAAATCGAGGATTGTTCGAAATGCTACGAAACTTTTAAGATCCTTTCGATATGTTACGAGGGAAGGTTACGATGGAAGTCCATGCAAAAAATTATCTCAAAATTAGATTCTATGAAACTTTTTGAAATACTAGTTTCGGTCAAAAATCGTATTATATTATAAAAAAATTTATACTAGTTTCCGCCAAAAATTTAAAATAAATCGAGAATTGTTCGAAACGCTACGAAACTTTTCAAATCCTCTCTATATGTTACGAGGGAAGGTTATGATGGAAGTCCATGCAAAAAATTATCTCAAAATTAGATTCTATGAAACATTTTGAAATGCTAGTTTTGGTCAAAAAATCGTAGTATATTATACACAATTCTATACTAGTTTCGGTCAAAAATAAAATTAAATCGAAGATTATACGAAATGCTACAAAACTTTTAAGATCTTCTCTATATGTTACGAGGGAAGGTTATGATTGAAGTCCATGCAAAAAATCATCTCAAAATTAGACTCCCTGAAACTTTTTGAAAACTAGTTTCGGTCAAAAAATCGTAGAATATTATACACCAATCTAAACTAGTTTCAGTCAAAAAATCAAATTAAATCGAGGATTGTTCGAAATGCTATGAAAGTTTTAGATCCTTTCTATATGTTACGAGGGAATGTTACGGTGGAAGTCCATGCAAAAAATTATCTTAAAATTAGATTCTATGAAATTTTTTGAAATATTAGTTTCGGTCAAAAATGTCGTAGTATTTTATACTAGTTTCCGCCAAAAAATCAAATTAAATCGAGGATTGTTGGAAATGCTCTGAAACTTTTCAGATCCTCTCTATTTGTTACGAGGGAAGGTTATGATGGAAGTCCATGCAAAAAATCATCTCAAAATTAGATTCCACGAAACTTTCTGAAATACAAGTTTCGGTCAAAAAATCGTAGTATATTATACACAATTTTATACTAGTTTCGGTAAAAAAATCAAATTAAATCGAGGATTGTTCGAAATGCTATGAAACTTTTCAGATCCTTTCTATATGTTACGAGGGAAGGTTATGATGGAAATCCATGCAAAAAACTATCTCAAAATTAGATTCTACGAAACTTTTTGAAATACAAGTTTCGGTCAAAAAATCATAGTATATTATACAGAATTTTATACTAGTTTCCACCAAAAAAAATCAAATTAAATTGAGGATTGTTCGAAATGCTATGAAACTTTTAGGATCCTCTCTATATGTGATAAGGGAAGATTATGATGGAAGTCCATACAAAAAATTATCTAAAAATTAGATTCTATGAATCTTTTTGAAATACTAGTTTTGATCAAAAAATTGTAATATATTATACACAGTTCTATACTAGTTTCAGTCAAAAATCAAATTAAATCGAGGATTGTTCGAAATGCTACGTAACTTTTAAGATCCTCTCGATATGTTACGAGGGAAGGTTACGATGGAAGTTCATACAAAAAATCATCTCAAAATTAGATTCTATAAAGCTTTTTGAAATACTAGTTTCGATCTAAAAATTGTAGTATATTATACACAATTTTATACTAGTTTCAGTAAAAAAAAAATTTAAATCGAGGATTATTCGAAATGCTACGAAACTTTTAATATCCTTTGAATATGTTACGAGGGAAGGTTATGATGGAAGTCCAAGCAAAAAATTATCTCAAAATTTAATTTTATGAATTTTTTTGAAATACTAGTTTCGGTCAAAAAATCAAATTAAATCGAGGATTGTTCGAAATTCTATGAAACTTTTCAGATCCTATCGATATGTTACGAGGGAAGGTTATGATGGAAGTCCATGCAAAACATTATCTCAAAATTAGATTCTATGAAACTTTTTGAAATACTAGTTTCGGTCAAAAATCGTAGTAAATTATAAAAAAATTTATACTAGTTTTTGCCAAAAATTCAAAATAAATCGAGAATTGTTCGAAACGCTACGAAACTTTTCAAATCCTCTCTATATGTTACGAGGGAAGGTTATGATGGAAGTCCATGCAAAAAATTATCTCAAAATTAGATTCTATGAAACATTTTGAAATGCTAGTTTTGGTCAAAAAATCGTAGTATATTATACACAATTCTATACTAGTTTCGGTCAAAAATAAAATTAAATCGAAGATTGTTCGAAATGCTACGAAACTTTTAAGATCTTCTCTATATGTTACGAGGGAAGGTTATGATTGATGTCCATGCAAAAAATCATCTCCAAATTAGACTCCATGAAACTTTTTGAAAACTAGTTTCGGTCAAAAAATTGTAGTATATTATAAACCAATCTATACTAGTTTCAGTCAAAAAATCAAATTAAATCGACGATTGTTCGAAATGCTATGAAAGTTTTTAGATCCTTTCTATATGTTACGAGGGAAGGTTACGGCGGAAGTCCATGCAAAAAATTATCTTAAAATTAGATTCTATGAAATTTTATGAAATATTAGTTTTGGTCAAAAATGTCGTAGTATTTTATACTAGTTTCCGCCAAAAAATCAAATTAAATCGAGGATTGTTGGAAATGCTATGTAACTTTTCAGATCCTTTCTATATGTTACGAGGGAAGGTTATGATGGAACTCCATGCAAAAAATCATCTCAAAATTAGATTCTACGAAACTTTTTTAAATACAAGTTTCGGTCAAAAAATCGTAGTATATTATACACAATTTTATACTTGTTTCGGTAAAAAAATCAAATTAAATCGAGGATTGTTCGAAATGCTAGGAAACTTTTCAGATCCTTTCTATATGTTACGGGGGAAGGTTATGATGGAAGTCCATGCAAAAAATTATCTCAAAATTAGATTCTACGAATTTTTTTGAAATACAAGTTTCGGTTAAAAAATCGTAGTATATTATACACAATTTTATACTAGTTTCCACCAAAAAAATCAAATTAAATTGAGGATTGTTCGAAATGCTATGAAACTTTTCAGATCCTTTCTATATGTTACGGGGGAAGATTATGATGGAAGTCCATGCAAAAAATTATCTAAAAATTAGATTCTATGAAACTTTTTGAAATACTTGTTTTGATCAAAAAATTGTAATATATTATACACAGTTCTATACTAGTTTCAGTCAAAAATCAAATTAAATCGAGGATTGTTCGAAATGCTACGTAACTTTTAAGATCCTATCGATATGATACGAGGGAAGGTTACGATGGAAGTTCATACAAAAAATCATCTCAAAATTAGATTCTATAAAGCTTTTTGAAATACTAGTTTCGATCAAAAAATTGTAGTATATTATACACAATTTTATAGTAGTTTCAGTCAAAAAATAAAATTAAATCGAGGATTATTCGAAATGCTACGAAACTTTTAATATCCTTTGAATATGTTACGAGGGAAGGTTATGATGGAAGTCCATGCAAAAAATTATCTCAAAATTTAATTTTATGATTTTTTTTGAAATACTAGTTTCGGTCAAAAAATAAAATTAAATCGTGGATTGTTCGAAATGCTATGAAACTGTTCAGATCCTTTCGATATGGTAAGAGGGAAGGTTATGATGGAAGTCCATGCAAAACATTATCTCAAAATTAGATTCTATGAAACTTTTTGAAATACTAGTTTCGGTCAAAAATCGTAGTATATTATAAAAAAAATTATACAAGTTTCTGCCAAAAATTCAAAATAAATCGAGAATTGTTCGAAACGCTACGAAACTTTTCAGATCCTCTCTGTATGTTACGAGGGAAGGTTATGATGGAAGTCCATGCAAAATATTATCTCAAAATTAGATTCTATGAAACATTTTGAAATGCTAGTTTTGGTCAAAAAATCGTAGTATATTATACACAAATCAATACTAGTTTCAGTCAAAAAATCAAATTAAATCGAGGATTGTTCGAAATGCTATGAAAGTTTTCAGATCCTTTCTATATTTTACGAGGGAAGGTTATGGTGGAAGTCCATGCAAAAAATTATCTTAAAATTAGATTCTATGCAAATATTTGAAATATTAGTTTTGGTCCAAAATGTCGTAGTATTTTATATACAATTTTATACTAGTTTCCGCCAAAAAATCAAATTAAATCGAGGATTATTCGAAATGCTTTGAAACTTTTCAGATCCTCTCTATATGTTACGAGGGATGGTTAAGATGGAAGTCCTTGCAAAAAATTATCTCAAAATTAGAATCTACGAAACATTTTGAAATACATGTTTCGGTCAAAAAATCGTAGTATATTATACACAATTTTATACTTGTTTCGGTCAAAAAATCAAATTAAATCGAGGATTGTTCGAAATTCTATAAAAAATTTTCAGATCCTTTCTATATGTTACGAGGGAAGGTTATGATGGAATTCCATGCAAAAAATTATCTAAAAATTAGATTCTATGAAACTTTTTGAAATACTAGTTTTGAATAAAAAATTGTAATTTATTATACACACTTCTATACTAGTTTCAGTCTAAAATCAAATTAAATCGAGGATTGTTCAAAATGCTACGTAACTTTTAAGATCCTCTCGATATGTTACGAGGGATGGTTACAATGGAAGTTCATGCAAAAAATTATCTCAAAATTAGATTCTATGAAACATTTTGAAATGCTAGTTTTGGTCAAAAAATCGTAGTATATTATACACAATTCTATACTAGTTTCGGTCAAAAATTAAATTAAATCGACGATTGTTCGAAATGCTACGAAACTTTTAAGATCTTCTCTATATGTTACGAGGGAAGGTTATGATTGAAGTCCATGCAAAAAATCATCTCAAAATTAGACTCCATGAAAGTTTTTGAAAACTAGTGTCGGTCAAAATATCGTAGTATATTATACACAAATCTATACTTGTTTCGGTCAAAAAATCATATTAAATTGAGGATTGTTCGAAATGCTATGAAAGTTTTCAGATCCTTTCTATATGTTACGAGGGAAGGTTATGATGGAAGTACATGCAAAAAATTATCTTAAAATTAGATTCTATGAAACTTTTTGAAATATTAGTTTTGGTAAAAAAGGTCGTAGTATTATATACACAATTTTATACTAGTTTCCGCCAAAAAATCAAATTAAATCGAAATTTGTTCGAAATGCAATAAACTTTTCAGACCCTTTCTATATGTTACGAGGGAAGGTTATGATGGAAGTCCATGCAAAAAATTATCTCAAAATTAGATTCTACGAAACTTTTTGAAATACAAGTTTCGGTCAAAAAATTGTAGTATATTATACACAATTTTATACTAGTTTCGGTCAAAAAATCAAATTAAATCGAGGATTGTTCGAAATGCTATGAAAATTTTCAGATCCTTTCTATATGTTATGAGGGAAGGTTATGATGGAAGTCCATGCAAAAAGTTATCTCAAAATTAGATTCTACGAAACTTTTTGAAATACAAGTTACGGTTAAAAAATCGTAGTATATTATACACAATTTTATTCTAGTTTCTGCCAAAAAAATCAAATTAAATTGAGCATTGTTCGAAATGCTATGAAACTTTTAGGGTCCTCTCTATATGTTACGAGTGAAGATTATGATGGAATTCCATGCAAAAAATTATCTAAAAATTAGATTCTATGAAACTTTTTGAAATACTAGTTTTGATCAAAAAATTGTAATATATTATACATAATTCTATACTAGTTTCAGTCAAAAATCAAATTAAATCGAGGATTGTTCGAAATGCTACGTAACTTTTAAGATCCTCTCTATATGTTACGAGGGAAGGTTACGATGGAAGTTCATGCCAAAAATCATCCCAAAATTAGATTCTATGAAGCTTTTTGAAATACTAGTTTCGATAAAAAAATTGTAGTATAATAGACACAATTTTATACTAGTTTCAGTCAAAAAATCAAATTAAATCGAGGATTATTCGAAATGCTATGAAACGTTTAATATCCTTTCAATATGTTATGAGGGAAGGTTATGATGGAAGTCCATGCAAAATATTATCTCAAAATTTGATTTTATGAAATTTTTTGAAATACTAGTTTTGGTCAAAATATCAAATTAAATCGAGGATTGTTCGAAATGCTATGAAACTTTTCAGATCCTTTCGATATGTTACGAGGGAAGGTTATAATGGAAGTCCATGGAAAACATTATCTCAAAAATTTAAATTAAATCGAGAATTGTTCGAAATGCTACGAAACTTTTCAGATCCTCTTTATATGTTACAAGGGAAGGTTATGATGGAAGGTTATGATTGTAGTCCATGCAAAAAATCATCTCAAAATTTGACTCCATGAAACTTTTTGAAAACTAGTTTCGGTCAAAAAATCGTAGTATATTATACACAAATCAATACTAGTTTCAGTCAAAAAATCAAATTAAATCGAGGATTGTTCGAAATGCTATGAAAGTTTTCAGATCCTTTCTATATTTTACGAGGGAAGGTTATGGTGGAAGTCCATGCAAAAAATTATCTTAAAATTAGATTCTATGCAAATATTTGAAATATTAGTTTTGGTCCAAAATGTCGTAGTATTTTATATACAATTTTATACTAGTTTCCGCCAAAAAATCAAATTAAATCGAGGATTATTCGAAATGCTTTGAAACTTTTCAGATCCTCTCTATATGTTACGAGGGATGGTTAAGATGGAAGTCCTTGCAAAAAATTATCTCAAAATTAGAATCTACGAAACATTTTGAAATACATGTTTCGGTCAAAAAATCGTAGTATATTATACACAATTTTATACTTGTTTCGGTCAAAAAATCAAATTAAATCGAGGATTGTTCGAAATTCTATAAAAACTTTTCAGATCCTTTCTATATGTTACGAGGGAAGGTTATGATGGAATTCCATGCAAAAAATTATCTAAAAATTAGATTCTATGAAACTTTTTGAAATACTAGTTTTGAATAAAAAATTGTAATTTATTATACACACTTCTATACTAGTTTCAGTCTAAAATCAAATTAAATCGAGGATTGTTCAAAATGCTACGTAACTTTTAAGATCCTCTCGATATGTTACGAGGGAAGGTTACAATGGAAGTTCATGCAAAAAATTATCTCAAAATTAGATTCTATGAAACATTTTGAAATGCTAGTTTTGGTCAAAAAATCGTAGTATATTATACACAATTCTATACTAGTTTCGGTCAAAAATTAAATTAAATCGACGATTGTTCGAAATGCTACGAAACTTTTAAGATCTTCTCTATATGTTACGAGGGAAGGTTATGATTGAAGTCCATGCAAAAAATCATCTCAAAATTAGACTCCATGAAAGTTTTTGAAAACTAGTGTCGGTCAAAATATCGTAGTATATTATACACAAATCTATACTTGTTTCGGTCAAAAAATCATATTAAATTGAGGATTGTTCGAAATGCTATGAAAGTTTTCAGATCCTTTCTATATGTTACGAGGGAAGGTTATGATGGAAGTACATGCAAAAAATTATCTTAAAATTAGATTCTATGAAACTTTTTGAAATATTAGTTTTGGTAAAAAAGGTCGTAGTATTATATACACAATTTTATACTAGTTTCCGCCAAAAAATCAAATTAAATCGAAATTTGTTCGAAATGCAATAAACTTTTCAGACCCTTTCTATATGTTACGAGGGAAGGTTATGATGGAAGTCCATGCAAAAAATTATCTCAAAATTAGATTCTACGAAACTTTTTGAAATACAAGTTTCGGTCAAAAAATTGTAGTATATTATACACAATTTTATACTAGTTTCGGTCAAAAAATCAAATTAAATCGAGGATTGTTCGAAATGCTATGAAAATTTTCAGATCCTTTCTATATGTTATGAGGGAAGGTTATGATGGAAGTCCATGCAAAAATTTATCTCAAAATTAGATTCTACGAAACTTTTTGAAATACAAGTTACGGTTAAAAAATCGTAGTATATTATACACAATTTTATTCTAGTTTCTGCCAAAAAAATCAAATTAAATTGAGCATTGTTCGAAATGCTATGAAACTTTGAGGGTCCTCTCTATATGTTACGAGTGAAGATTATGATGGAATTCCATGCAAAAAATTATCTAAAAATTAGATTCTATGAAACTTTTTGAAATACTAGTTTTGATCAAAAAATTGTAATATATTATACATAATTCTATACTAGTTTCAGTCAAAAATCAAATTAAATCGAGGATTGTTCGAAATGCTACGTAACTTTTAAGATCCTCTCTATATGTTACGAGGGAAGGTTACGATGGAAGTTCATGCCAAAAATCATCCCAAAATTAGAATCTATGAAGCTTTTTGAAATACTAGTTTCGATAAAAAATTGTAGTATAATAGACACAATTTTATACTAGTTTCAGTCAAAAAATCAAATTAAATCGAGGATTATTCGAAATGCTATGAAACGTTTAATATCCTTTCAATATGTTATGAGGGAAGGTTATGATGGAAGTCCATGCAAAATATTATCTCAAAATTTGATTTTATGAAATTTTTTGAAATACTAGTTTTGGTCAAAATATCAAATTAAATCGAGGATTGTTCGAAATGCTATGAAACTTTTCAGATCCTTTCGATATGTTACGAGGGAAGGTTATAATGGAAGTCCATGCAAAACATTATCTCAAAAATTTAAATTAAATCGAGAATTGTTCGAAATGCTACGAAACTTTTCAGATCCTCTCTATATGTTACAAGGGAAGGTTATGATTGTAGTCCATGCAAAAAATCATCTCAAAATTTGACTCCATGAAACTTTTTGAAAACTAGTTTCGGTCAAAAAATCGTAGTATATTATACACAAATCAATACTAGTTTCAGTCAAAAAATCAAATTAAATCGAGGATTGTTCGAAATGCTATGAAAGTTTTCAGATCATTTCTATATTTTACGAGGGAAGGTTATGGTGGAAGTCCATGCAAAAAAATTATCTTAAAATTAGATTCTATGCAAATATTTGAAATATTAGTTTTGGTCCAAAATGTCGTAGTATTTTATATACAATTTTATACTAGTTTCCGCCAAAAAATCAAATTAAATCGAGGATTATTCGAAATGCTTTGAAACTTTTCAGATCCTCTCTATATGTTACGAGGGATGGTTAAGATGGAAGTCCTTGCAAAAAATTATCTCAAAATTAGAATCTACGAAACATTTTGAAATACATGTTTCGGTCAAAAAATCGTAGTATATTATACACAATTTTATACTTGTTTCGGTCAAAAAATCAAATTAAATCGAGGATTGTTCGAAATTCTATAAAAACTTTTCAGATCCTTTCTATATGTTACGAGGGAAGGTTATGATGGAATTCCATGCAAAAAATTATCTAAAAATTAGATTCTATGAAACTTTTTGAAATACAAGTTTCGGTCAAAAAATCGTAGTATATTATACACAATTTTATACTAGTTTCCGCCAAAAAAAGCAAATTAAATTAAGGATTGTTCCAAATGCTACGAAACTTATAGGATCCTCTCTATATGTTACGATGGAAGATTATGATGGAAGTCCATGCAAAAAATTATCTAAAATTAGATTCTATGAAACTTTTTGAAATACTAGTTTTGATCAAAAAATTGTAATATATTATACACAAAACTATACTAGTTTCAGTCAAAAATCAAATTAAATCGAGGATTATTTGAAGTGCTACGTAACTTTTAAGATCCTCTCTATATGTTACGAGGGAAGGTTACGATGGAAGTTCATGCAAAAAATCATCTCAAAATTAGATTCTATGAAGCTTTTAGAAAAACTAGTTTCGATCAAAAAATTGTAGTATATTATACACAATTTTATACTAGTTTCAGTCAAAAAATCAAATTAAATCGAGGATTATTCGAAATGCTAAGAAACTTTTAATATCCTTTCAATATGTTACGAGGGAAGGTTAAGATGGAAGTCCATGCAAAAAAATTATCTCAAAATTAGATTATACATAACTTTTTGAAATACAAGTTTCGGTCAAAAAATCGTAGTATATTACACACAATTGTATACTAGTTTCGGTCAAAAAATCAAATTAAATCGAGGATTATTCGAAATGCAATGAAACTTTTCAGATCCTTTCTATTTGTTACGAGGGAAGGTTATGATGGAATTCCATGCAAAAAAGTATCTAAAAATTAGATTCTATGAAACTTTTTGAAATACAAGTTTTGGTCAAAAAATCGTAGTATATTATACACAATTTTATACTAGTTTCCGCCAAAAAATGCAAATTAAATTGAGGATTGTTCGAAATGCTACGAAACTTATAGGATCATCACTATATGTTACGAGGGAAGATTGTGATGGAAGTCCATGCAAAACATTATCTAAAAATTAGATTCTAGGAAACTTTTTGAAATACTAGTTTTGATCAAAAAATTGTAAAATATTATACACAATTCTATACTAGTTTCAGTCAAAAATCAAATTAAATCGAGGATTGTTCGAAGTGCTACGTAACTTTTAAGATACTCTCTATATGTTACGAGGGAAGGTTACGATGGAAGTTCATGCAAAAAATCATCTCAAAATTAGATTCTATGAAGCTTTTAGAATACTAGTTTCGATCAAAAAATTGTAGTATATTATACACAATTTTATACTAGTTTCAATCAAAAAATCAAATTAAATCGAGGATTATTCGAAATGCTATGAAACTTTTAATATCCTTTCAATATGTTACGAGGGAAGGTTATGATGGAAGTCCATGCAAAAAATTATCTCAAAAATTGAATTTATGAAATTTTTGGAAATACTAATTTCGGTCAAAATATCAAATTAAATCCAGGATTGTTCGAAATGCTATGAAACTTTTCAGATACTTTTGATATCTTACGTGGGAAGGCTATGATGGAAGTCCATGCAAAACATTATCTCAAAATTAGATTCTATGAAACTTTTTGAAATACTAGTTTCGGTCAAAAGTCGTAGTATATTATAAATTTTCTTATACTAGTTTCGGCCAAAAATTTAAATTAAATTGAGAATTGTTTGAAATGCTACGAAACTTTTCAGATCCTCTCTATATGTTACGAGGGAAGGTTATGATGGAAGTCCATGCAAAAAAATAATCTCAAAATTAAATTCTATGAAACTTTTTGAAATGCAAGTTTTGGTCAAAAAATCGTAGTATATTATACACAATTCTATACTAGTTTCGGTCAAAAATAAAATTAAATCGAAGAGTGTTCGAAATGCTACGAAACTTTTAAGATCTTCTCTATATGTTATGAGGGAAAGTTATGATTAAAGTCCATGCAAAAAATCATCTCAAAATTAGACTCCATGAAACTTTTTGAAAACTAGTTTCGGTCAAAAAATCGTAGTATATTATACACAAATCTATACTAGTTTCGGTCAAAACATCAAATTAAATTGAGGATTGTTCGAAATGCTATGAAAGTTTTCAGATCTTTTATATATGTTACGAGGGAAGGTTATGATGGAAGTGCATGCAAAAAAAATATCTTAAAATTAGATTCTATGAAACTTTTTGAAATATTAGTTTCGGTCAAAAATGTTGTAGTATTTTATACACAATTTTATACTAGTTTCCTCCAAAAAATCAAATTAAATCGAGGATTGTTCGAAATGCAATGAAACTTTTCAGATCCTCTCTATATGTTACGAGGGAAGGTTAAGATGGAAGTCTATAAAAAAAAATTATCTCCAAATTAGATTCTACGAAAGGTTTTGAAATACAAGTTTCGATCAAAAAATCGTAGTATATTATACACAATTATATACTAGTTTCGGTCAAAAAATCAAATTAAATCGAGGATTGTTCGAAATGCTATGAAACTTTTCAGATCCTTTCTATATGTTACGATGGAAGGTTACAATGGAAGTCCATGCAAAAAATTATCTCAAAATTAAATTCTACAAAACTTTTTGAAATACAAGCTTCGGTCAAAAAATCGTAGTATATTATACACAATTTTATACTAGTTTCCGCAAAAAAAGCAAATTAAATTGAGGATTGTTCGAAATGCTACGAAACTTTTAGGATCCTCTCTATATGTTACGAGGGAAGATTATTATGAAAGTCCATGCAAAAAATTATCTCAAAATTAGATTCTATGAAACCTTTTGAAATACTAGTTTTGATCAAAAAATTGTAATATATTATACACAATTCTATACTAGTTTCAGTCAAAAATCAAATTAAATCGAGGATTGTTCGAAATGCTACGTAACTTTTAAGATCCTCTCTATATGTTACGAGGGAAGGTTACGATGGAAGTTCATGCAAAAAATCATCTCAAAATTAGATTCTATGAAGCTTTTAGAAATACTAGTTTCGATCAAAAAATTGTAGTATATTATACACAATTTTATACTAGTTTCAGTCAACAAATCAAATTAAATCGAGGATTATTCGAAATGCTAAGAAACTTTTAATATCCTTTCAATATGTTACGAGGGAAGGTTATGATGGAAGTCCATGCAAAATATTATCTCAAAAATTGATTTTATGAAATTTTTTGAAATACTAGTTTCGGTCAATATATCAAATTAAATCGAGGATTGTTCGAAATGCAATGAAACTATTCAGATCCTTTCGATATCTTACAAGGGAAGGTTATGATGGAAGTCCATGCAAAACATTATCTCAAAATTAAATTCTATGAAACTTTTTGAAATACTAGTTTCGGTCAAAAATCGTAGTATATTATAAATTTTTTATACTAGTTTCCGCCAAAAATTTAAATTAAATCGAGAATTGTTCGAAATGCTACGAAACTTTTCAGATCCTCTTTATATGTTACGAGGGAAGGTTATGATGGAAGTCCATGCAAAAAATTAGATTCTATGAAACTTTTTGAAATGCTAGTTTTGGTCAAAAAATCGTAGTATATTATACACAATTCTATACTAGTTTCGGTCAAAAATAAAATTAAATCGAAGAGTGTTCGAAATGCTACGAAACTTTTAAGATCTTCTCTATATGTTACGAGGGAAGATTATGATTAAAGTCCATGCAAAAAATCATCTCAAAATTAGACTCCATGAAACTTTTTGAAAACTATTTTCGGTCAAAAAAGCGTATTATATTATACACAAATCTATACTAGTTTCGGTCAAAAAATCAAATTAAATTGAGGATTGTTCGAAATGCTATGAAAGTTTTCAGATCCTTTCTCTATTTTATGAGGGAAGGTTATGATGGAAGTGCATGCAAAAAATAATCTTAAAATTATATTCTATGAAACTTTTTGAAATATTAGTTTCGGTCAAAAATTTCGTAGTATTTTAAACACAATTTTATACTAGTTTCCGCCAAAAAATAAAATTAAATCAAGGATTGTTCGAAATGCAATGAAAATATTCAGATCCTCTCTATATGTTACGAGGGAAGGTTATTATGGAAGTCTATAAAAAAAATTATCTCAAAATTAGATTCTACGAAACGTTTTGAAATACAAGTTTCGGTCAAAAAATCGTAGTATATTATACACAATTTTATACTAGTTTCGGTCAAAAAATAAAATTAAATCGAGATTTGTTCGAAATGCTATGAAACTTTTCAGATCCTTTCTATATGTTACGATAGAAGGTTACGATGGAAGTCCATGCAAAAAATTATCTCAAAATTAGATTCTACGAAACTTTTTGAAATACAAGTTTCGGTTAAAAAATCGTAGTATACACAATTTTATACTAGTTTCCGCCAAAATATCCAAATTAAATTGAGCATTGTTCGAAATGCTACGAAACTTTTAGGATCCTCTCTATATGTTACGAGGGAAGATTATGATGGAAGTCCATGCAAAAAATTATCTAAAAATTAGATTCTATGAAACTTTTTGAAATACTAGTTTTGATCAAAAAATTGTAATATATTATACACAATTCTATACTAGTTTCAGTCAAAAATCAAATTAAATCGAGGATTGTTCGAAATGCTACGTAACTTTTAAGATCCTCTCAATATGTTACGAGGGAAGGTTACAATGGAAGTTCATGCAAAAAATCATCTCAAAATTAGATTCTATGAACCTTTTAGAAATACTAGTTTCGATCAAAAGATTGTAGTATATTATACACAATTTTATACTAGTTTCAGTAAAAAAATCAAATTAAATCGAGGATTATTCGAAATGCTAAGAAACTTTTAATATCCTTTCAATATGTTACGAGGGAAGGTTATGATGGAAGTCCATGCAAAATATTATCTCAAAAATTGATTTTATGAAATTTTTTGAAATACTAGTTTCGGTCAATATATCATATTAAATCGAGGATTCTTCGAAATGCTATGAAACTTTTCAGATCCTTTCGATATCTTACGAGGGAAGGTTATGATGGAAGTCCATACAAAACATTATCTCAAAATTAGATTCTATGAAACTTTTTGAAATACTAGTTTCGGTCAAAAATCGTAGTATATTATAAATTTTTTTTATACTAGTTTCCGCCAAAAATTTAAATTAAATCGAGAATTGTTCGAAATGCTACGAAACTTTTCAGATCCTCTCTATATGTTACGAGGGAAGGTTATGATGGAAGTCCATGCAAAAAATTAGATTCTATGAAACTTTTTGAAATGCTAGTTTTGGTCAAAAAATCGTAGTATATTATACACAATTCTATACTAGTTTCGGTCAAAAATAAAATTAAATCGAAGAGTGTTCGAAATGCTATGAAACTTTTAAGATCTTCTCTATATGCTACGAGGGAAGGTTATGATTAAAGTCCATGCAAAACATCATCTCAAAATTAGACTCCATGAAACTTTTTAAAAACTAGTTTCGGTCAAAAAATCGTAGTATATTATACACAAATCCATACTAGTTTCGGTCAAAAAATCAAATTAAATTGAGGATTGTTCGAAATGCTATGAAAGTTTTTAGATCCTTTCTCTATGTTACGAGGGAAGGTTATGATGGAAGTGCATGCAAAAAATAATCTTAAAATTAGATTCTATGAAACTTTTTGAAATATTAGTTTCGGTCAAAAATTTCGTAGTATTTTATACACAATTTTATACTAGTTTCCACCAAAAAATAAAATTAAATCAAGGATTGTTCGAAATGCAATGAAAATTTTCATATCCTCTCTATATGTTACGAGGGAAGGTTATGATGGAAGTCCATAAAAAAAATTATCTCAAAATTAGATTCTACGAAACGTTTTGAAATACAAGTTTCGGTCAAAAAATCGTATTATATTATACATAATTTTATACATGTTTCGGTCAAAAAATCAAATTAAATCGAAGATTGTTCGAAATGCTATGAAACTTTTCAGATTCTTTCTATATGTTACGATGGAAGGTTACGATGGAAGTCCATGCAAAAAATTATCTCAAAATTATATTCTACGAAACTTTTTGAAATACATGTTTCGGTTAAAAAATCGTAGTATACACAATTTTATACTAGTTTCCGCCAAAATATCCAAATTAAATTGAGCATTGTTCGAAATGCTACGAAACTTTTAGGATCCTCTCTATATGTTACGAGGGAAGATAATGATGGAAGTCCATGCAAAAAATTATCTAAAAATTAGATTCTATGAAACTTTTTGAAATACTAGTTTTGATCAAAAAATTGTAATATATTATACACAATTCTATACTAGTTTCAGTCAAAAATCAAATTAAATCGAGGATTGTTCGAAATGCTACGTAACTTTTAAGATCCTCTCAATATGTTACGAGGGAAGGTTACGATGGAAGTTCATGCAAAAAATCATCTCAAAATTAGATTCTATGAACCATTTAGAAATACTAGTTTCGATCAAAAAATTGTAGTTTATTATACACAATTTTATACAAGTTTCAGTAAAAAAATCAAATTAAATTGAGGATTATTCGAAATGCTAAGAAACTTTTAATATCCTTTCAATATGTTACGAGGGAAGGTTATGATGGAAGTCCATGCAAAATATTATCTCAAAAATTGATTTTATGAAATTTCTTGAAATACTAGTTTCGGTCAATATATCATATTAAATCGAGGATTGTTCGAAATGCTATGAAACTTTTCAGATCCTTTCGATATCTTACGAGGGAAGGTTATGATGGAAGTCCATACAAAACATTATCACAAAATTAGATTCTATGAAACTTTTTGAAATACTAGTTTCGGTCAAAAATCGTAGTATATTATAAATTTTTTTTATACTTGTTTCCGCCAAAAATTTAAATTAAATCGAGAATTGTTTGAAATGCTACGAAACTTTTCAGATCCTCTCTATATGTTACGAGGGAAGGTTATGATGGAAGTCCATGCAAAAAATTAGATTCTATGAAACTTTTTGAAATGCTAGTTTTGGTCAAAAAATCATAGTATATTATACACAATTCTATACTAGTTTCGGTCAAAAATAAAATTAAATCGAAGAGTGTTCGAAATGCTACGAAACTTTTAAGATCTTCTCTATATGCTACGAGGGAAGGTTATGATTAAAGTCCATGCAAAACATCATCTCAAAATTAGACTCCATGAAACTTTTTGAAAACTAGTTTCGGTCAAAAAATCATAGTATATTATACACAAATCCATACTAGTTTCGGTCAAAAAATCAAATTAAATTGATGATTGTTCGAAATGCTATGAAAGTTTTCAGATCCTTTCTATATGTTACGAGGGAAGGTTATGATGGAAGTGCATGCAAAAAATTATCTTAAAATTAGATTCTATGAAACTTTTTGAAATATTAGTTTCGGTCAAAAATTTCGTAGTATTTTATACACAATTTTATACTAGTTTCCGCCAAAAAATAAAATTAAATCAAGGATTGTTCGAAATGCAATGAAAATTTTCAGATCCTCTCTATATGTTAAGAGGGAAGGTTATGATGGAAGTCCATAAAAAAAATTATCTCAAAATTAGATTCTACGAAACGTTTTGAAATACAAGTTTCGGTCAAAAAATCGTAGTATATTATACACAATTTTATACTAGTTTCGGTCAAAAAATCAAATTAAATCGAGGATTGTTCGAAATGCTATGAAACTTTTCAGATTCTTTCTATATGTTACGATGGAAGGTTACGATGGAAGTCCATGCAAAAAATTATCTCAAAATTAGATTCTACGAAACTTTTTGAAATACAAGTTTCGGTTAAAAAATCGTAGTATACACAATTTTATACTAGTTTCCGCCAAAATATCCAAATTAAATTGAGCATTGTTCGAAATGCTACGAAACTTTTAGGATCCTCTCTATATGTTACGAGGGAAGATTATGATGGAAGTCCATGCAAAAAATTATCTAAAAATTAGATTCTATGAAACTTTTTGAAATACTAGTTTTGATCAAAAAATTGTAATATATTATACACAATTCTATACTAGTTTCAGTCAAAAATCAAATTAAATCGAGGATTGTTAGAAATGCTACGTAACTTTTAAGATCCTCTCAATATGTTACGAGGGAAGGTTACGATGGAAGTTCATGCAAAAAATCATCTCAAAATTAGATTCTATGAACCATTTAGAAATACTAGTTTCAATCAAAAAATTGTAGTTTATTATACACAATTTTATACAAGTTTCAGTAAAAAAATCAAATTAAATTGAGGATTATTCGAAATGCTAAGAAACTTTTAATATCCTTTCAATATGTTACGAGGGAAGGTTATGATGGAAGTCCATGCAAAATATTATCTCAAAAATTGATTTTATGAAATTTCTTGAAATACTAGTTTCGGTCAATATATCATATTAAATCGAGGATTGTTCGAAATGCTATGAAACTTTTCAGATCCTTTTGATAACTTACGAGGGAAGGTTATGATGGAAGTCCATACAAAACATTATCTCAAAATTAGATTCTATAAAACTTTTTGAAATACTAGTTTCGGTCAAAAATCGTAGTATATTATAAATTTTTTTTATACTAGTTTCCGCCAAAAATTTAAATTAAATCGAGAATTGTTCAAAATGCTACGAAACTTTTAAGATCCTCTCTATATGTTACGAGGGAAGGTTATGATGGAAGTCCATGCAAAAAATTAGATTCTATGAAACTTTTTGAAATGCTAGTTTTGGTTAAAAAATCGTAGTATATTATACACAATTCTAAACTAGTTTCGGTCAAAAATAAAATTAAATCGAAGAGTGTTCGAAATGCTACGAAACTTTTAAGATCTTCTCTATATGTTACGAGGGAAGATTATGATTAAAGTCCATGCAAAAAATCATCTCAAAATTAGACTCCATGAAACTTTTTGAAAACTATTTTCGGTCAAAAAAGCGAAGTATATTATACACAAATCTATACTAGTTTCGGTCAAAAAATCAAATTAAATTGAGGAATGTTCGAAATGCTATGAAACTTTTCAGATCCTTTCTATATGTTACGAGGGAAGGTTATGATGGAAGTGCATGCAAAAAAATATATTAAAATTAGATTCTATGAAACTTTTTGAAATATTAGTTACGGTCAAAAAATCGTAGTATTTTATACACAATTTTATACTAGTTTCGGCCAAAAAATAAAATTAAACCAAAGATTGTTCGAAATGCAATGAAAATTTTCAGATCCTCTCTATATGTTACGAGGGAAGGTTATGATGGAAGTCCATAAAAAAAATTATCTCAAAATTAGATTCTACGAAACGTTTTGAAATACAAGTTTAGGTCAAAAAATCGTAGTATATTATACACAATTTTATACTAGTTTTGGTCAAAAAAATCAAATTAAATCGAGGATTATTCGAAATGCTAAGAAACTTTTAATATCCTTTCAATATGTTACGAGGGAAGGTTATGATGGAAGTCCATGCAAAATATTATCTCAAAAATTGATTTTATGAAATTTTTTGAAATACTAGTTTCGGTCAATATATCATATTAAATCGAGGATTGTTCGAAATGCTTAGAAACTTTTCAGATCCTTTCGATATCTTACGAGGGAAGGTTATGATGGAAGTCCATACAAAACATTATCTCAAAATTAGATTCTATGAAACTTTTTGAAATACTAGTTTCGGTCAAAAATCGTAGTATATTATAAAAAAAATTTATACTAGTTTCCGCCAAAAATTTAAATTAAATCGAGAATTGTTCGAAATGCTACGAAACTTTTCAGATCCTCTCTATATGTTACGAGGGAAGGTTATGATGGAAGTCCATGCAAAAAATTGGATTCTATGAAACTTTTTGAAATGCTAGTTTTGGTCAAAAAATCGTAGTATATTATACACAATTCTATACTAGTTTCGGTCAAAAATAAAATTAAATCGAAGAGTGTTCGAAATGCTACGAAACTTTTAAGATCTTCTCTATATGCTACGAGGGAGGGTTATGATTAAAGTCCATGCAAAACATCATCTCAAAATTAGATTCCATGAAACATAGTTTCGGTCAAAAAATCGTAGTATATTATACACAAATCCATACTAGTTTCGGTCAAAAAATCAAATTAAATTGAGGATTGTTCGAAATGCTATGAAAGTTTTCAGATCCTTTCTATATGTTACGAGGGAAGGTTAAGATGGAAGTGCATGCAAAAAATTATCTTAAAATTAGATTCTATGAAACTTTTTGAAATATTAGTTTCGGTCAAAAAAGTCGAAGTATTTTATACACAATTTTATACTAGTTTCGGCCAAAAAATAAAATTAAACCAAAGATTGTTCGAAATGCAATGAAAATTTTCAGATCCTCTCTATATGTTACGAGGGAAGGTTATGATGGAAGTCCATAAAAAAATTATCTCAAAATTAGATTCTACAAAACGTTTTGAAATACAAGTTTCGGTCAAAAAATCGTAGTATATTATACACAATTTTATACTAGTTTCGGTCAAAAAATCAAATTAAATCGAGAATTGTTCGAAATGCTATGAAAATTTTCATATTCTTTCTATATATTACGATGGAAGTCCATGCAAAAAATTATCTCAAAATTAGATTCTACGAAACTTTTTGAAATACAAGTTTCGGTTAAAAAATCGTAGTATATTATACACAATTTTATACTAGTTTTCGCCAAAATATCCAAATTAAATTGAGCATTGTTCGAAATGCTACGAAACTTTTAGGATCCTCTCTATATGTTACGAGGGAAGATTACGATGGAAGTCCATGCAAAAAATTATCTAAAAATTAGATTCTATGAAACTTTTTGAAATACTAGTTTTGATCAAAAAATTGTAATATATTATACACAATTCTATACTAGTTTCAGTCAAAAATCAAATTAAATCGAGGATTGTTCGAAATGCTACGTAACTTTTAAGATCCTCTCTATATGTTACGAGGGAAGGTTACGATGGAAGTTCATGCAAAAAATCATCTCAAAATAAGATTCTATGAACCTTTTAGAAATACTAGTTTCGTTCAAAAAATTGTAGTATATTATACACAATTTTATACTAGTTTCAGTCAAAAAATAAAATTATATCGAGGATTATTCGAAATGCTAAGAAACTTTTAATATCCTTTAAATATGTTACGAGGGAAGGTTATGATGGAAGTCCATGCAAAATATTATCACAAAAATTGATTTTATGAAATTTTTTGAAATACTAGTTTCGGTCAATATATCATATTAAATCGAGGATTGTTCGAAATGCTATGAAACTTTTCAGATCCTTTTGATATCTTACGAGGGAAGGTTATGATGGAAGTCCATACAAAACATTATCTCAAAATTAGACTCTATGAAACTTTTTGAAATACTATTTTTGTTCAAAAATCGTAGTATATTATAAATTTTTTTTATACTAGTTTCCGCCAAAAATATAAATTAAATCGAGAATTGTTCGAAATGCTACTAAACTTTTCAGATCCTCTCTATATCTTACGAGGGAAGGTTATGATGGAAGTCCATGCAAAAAATTAGATTCTATGAAACTTTTTGAAATGCTAGTTTTGGTCAAAAAATCGTAGTATATTATACACAATTCTATACTAGTTTCGGTCAAAAATAAAATTAAATCGAAGACTGTTCTAAATGCTACGAAACTTTTAAGATCTTCTCTATATGCTACGAGGGAAGGTTATGATTAAAGTCCATGCAAAACATCATCTCAAAATTAGACTCCATGAAACTTTTTGAAAACTAGTTTCGGTCAAAAAATCGTAGTATATTATACACAAATCCATACTAGTTTCGGTCAAAAAATCAAATTAAATTGAGGATTGTTCGAAATGCTATGAAAGTTTTCAGATCCTTTCTATATGTTACGAGGGAAGGTTATGATGGAAGTGCATGCAAAAAATTATCTTAAAATTAGATTCTATGAAACTTTTTGAAATATTAGTTTCGGTCAAAAAATCGTAGTATTTTATACACAATTTTATACTAGTTTGGGCCAAAAAATAAAATTAAACCAAAGATTGTTCGAAATGCAATGAAAATTTTCAGATCCTCTCTATATGTTACGAGGGAAGGTTATGATGGAAGTCCATAAAAAAATTATCTCAAAATTAGATTCTACAAAACGTTTTGAAATACAAGTTTCGGTCAAAAAATCGTAGTATATTATACACAATTTTATACTAGTTTCGGTCAAAAAATCAAATTAAATCGAGAATTGTTCGAAATGCTATGAAAATTTTCATATTCTTTCTATATATTACGATGGAAGTCCATGCAAAAAATTATCTCAAAATTAGATTCTACGAAACTTTTTGAAATACAAGTTTCGGTTAAAAAATCGTAGTATATGATACACAATTTTATACTAGTTTTCGCCAAAATATCCAAATTAAATTGAGCATTGTTCGAAATGCTACGAAACTTTTAGGATCCTCTCTATATGTTACGAGGGAAGATTACGATGGAAGTCCATGCAAAAAATTATCTAAAAATTAGATTCTATGAAACTTTTTGAAATACTAGTTTTGATCAAAAAATTGTAATATATTATACACAATTCTATACTAGTTTCAGTCAAAAATCAAATTAAATCGAGGATTGTTCGAAATGCTACGTAACTTTTAAGATCCTCTCTATATGTTACGAGGGAAGGTTACGATGGAAGTTCATGCAAAAAATCATCTCAAAATAAGATTCTATGAACCTTTTAGAAATACTAGTTTCGTTCAAAAAATTGTAGTATATTATACACAATTTTATACTAGTTTCAGTCAAAAAATAAAATTATATCGAGGATTATTCGAAATGCTAAGAAACTTTTAATATCCTTTAAATATGTTACGAGGGAAGGTTATGATGGAAGTCCATGCAAAATATTATCACAAAAATTGATTTTATGAAATTTTTTGAAATACTAGTTTCGGTCAATATATCATATTAAATCGAGGATTGTTCGAAATGCTATGAAACTTTTCAGATCCTTTTGATATCTTACGAGGGAAGGTTATGATGGAAGTCCATACAAAACATTATCTCAAAATTAGACTCTATGAAACTTTTTGAAATACTATTTTTGTTCAAAAATCGTAGTATATTATAAATTTTTTTTATACTAGTTTCCGCCAAAAATATAAATTAAATCGAGAATTGTTCGAAATGCTACTAAACTTTTCAGATCCTCTCTATATCTTACGAGGGAAGGTTATGATGGAAGTCCATGCAAAAAATTAGATTCTATGAAACTTTTTGAAATGCTAGTTTTGGTCAAAAAATCGTAGTATATTATACACAATTCTATACTAGTTTCGGTCAAAAATAAAATTAAATCGAAGACTGTTCGAAATGCTACGAAACTTTTAAGATCTTCTCTATATGCTACGAGGGAAGGTTATGATTAAAGTCCATGCAAAACATCATCTCAAAATTAGACTCCATGAAACTTTTTGAAAACTAGTTTCGGTCAAAAAATCGTAGTATATTATACACAAATCCATACTAGTTTCGGTCAAAAAATCAAATTAAATTGAGGATTGTTCGAAATGCTATGAAAGTTTTCAGATCCTTTCTATATGTTACGAGGGAAGGTTATGATGGAAGTGCATGCAAAAAATTATCTTAAAATTAGATTCTATGAAACTTTTTGAAATATTAGTTTCGGTCAAAAAATCGTAGTATTTTATACACAATTTTATACTAGTTTGGGCCAAAAAATAAAATTAAACCAAAGATTGTTCGAAATGCAATGAAAATTTTCAGATCCTCTCTATATGTTACGAGGGAAGGTTATGATGGAAGTCCATAAAAAAATTATCTCAAAATTAGATTCTACAAAACGTTTTGAAATACAAGTTTCGGTCAAAAAATCGTAGTATATTATACACAATTTTATAATAGTTTCGGTCAAAAAATCAAATTAAATCGAGAATTATTCGAAATGCTATGAAACTTTTCATATTCTTACTATATGTTACGATGGAAGTCCATGCAAAAAATTATCTCAAAATTAGATTCTACGAAACTTTTTGAAATACAAGTTTCGGTTAAAAAATCGTAGTATATTATACACAATTTTATACTAGTTTTCGCCAAAATATTCAAATTAAATTGAGCATTGTTCGAAATGATACGAAACTTTTAGGATCCTCTCTATATGTTACGAGGGAAGATTACGATGGAAGTCCATGCAAAAAATTATCTAAAAATTAGATTCTATGAAACTTTTTGAAATACTAGTTTTGATCAAAAAATTGTAATATATTATACACAATTCTATACTAGTTTCAGTCAAAAATCAAATTAAATCGAGGATTGTTCGAAATGCTACGTAACTTTTAAGATCCTTTCTATATGTTACGAGGGAAGGTTACGATGGAAGTTCATGCAAAAAATCATCTCAAAATAAGATTCTATGAAGCTTTTAGAAATACTAGTTTCGATCAAAAAATTGTAGTATATTATACACAATTTTATACTAGTTTCAGTCAAAAAATCAAATTAAATCGAGGATTATTCGAAATGCTAAGAAACTTTTAATATCCTTTCAATATGTTACGAGGGAAGGTTATGATGGAAGTCCATGCAAAATATTATCTCAAAAATTGATTTTATGAAATTTTTTGAAATACTAGTTTCGGTCAATATATCATATTAAATCGAGGATTCTTCGAAATGCTATGAAACTTTTCAGATCCTTTCGATATCTTACGAGGGAAGGTTATGATGGAAGTCCATCCAAAACATTATCTCAAAATTAGATTCTATGAAACTTTTTGAAATACTAGTTTCGGTCAAAAATCGTAGTATATTAAAAAAAAATTTATACTAGTTTCCGCCAAAAATTTAAATTAACTCCAGAATTGTTCGAAATGCTACGAAACTTTTCAGATCCTCTCTATATGTTACGAGGGAAGGTTATGATTAAAGTCCATGCAAAAAATTAGATTCTATGAAACTTTTTGAAATGCTAGTTTTGCTCAAAAAATCGTAGTATATTATACACAATTCTATACTAGTTTCGGTCAAAAATAAAATTAAATCGAAGAGTGTTCGAAATGCTACGAAACTTTTAAGATCTTCTCTATATGCTACGAGTGAAGGTTATGATTAAAGTCCATGCAAAACATCATCTCAAAATTAGGCTCCATGAAACTTTTTGAAAACTAGTTTCGGTCAAAAAATCGTAGTATATTATACACAAATCCATACTAGTTTCGGTCAAAAAATCAAATTAAATTGAGGATTGTTCGAAATGCTATGAAAGTTTTCAGATCCTTTCTATATGTTACGAGGGAAGGTTATGATGGAAGTGCATGCAAAAAATTATCTTAAAATTAGATTCTATGAAACTTTTTAAAATATTAGTTTCGGTCCAAAAAGTCGTAGTATTTTATACACAATTTTATACTAGTTTCCGCCAAAAAATAAAATTAAACCAAAGATTGTTCGAAATGCAATGAAAATTTTCAGATCCTCTCTATATGTTACGAGGGAAGGTTATGATGTAAGTCCATAAAAAAATTATCTCAAAATTAGATTCTACGAAACATTTTGAAATACAAGTTTTGGTCAAAAAAATTGTAGTATATTATACACAATTTTATACTAGTTTCGGTCAAAAAATCAAATTAAATCGAGAATTGTTCGAAATGATATGAAACTTTTCAGATTCTTTCTATATGTTACGATGGAAGGTTACGATTGAAGTCCATGCAAAAAATTATCTCAAAATTAGATTCTACGAAACTTTTTGAAATACAAGTTTCGGTTAAAAAATCGTAGTATATTATACACAATTTTATACTAGTTTCCGTCAAAAAATCCAAATTAAATTGAGCATTGTTCGAAATGCTACGAAACTTTTAGGATCCTCTCTATATGTTACGAGGGAAGATTATGATGGAAGTCCATGCAAAAAATTATCTAAAAATTAGATTCTATGAAACTTTTTGAAATACTAGTTTTGATCAAAAAATTGTAATATATTATACACAATTCTATACTAGTTTCAGTCAAAAATCAAATTAAATCGAGGATTGTTCGAAATGCTATGTAACTTTTAAGATCCTCTTTATATGTTACGAGGGAAGGTTACGATGGAAGTTCATGCAAAAAATCATCTCAAAATAAGATTCTATGAAGCTTTTAGAAATACTAGTTTCGATCAAAAAATTTTAGTATATTATACACAATTTTATACTAGTTTCAGTCAAAAAATCAAATTATATCGAGGATTATTCGAAATGCTAAGAAACTTTTAATATCCTTTAAATATGTTACGAGGGAAGGTTATGATGGAAGTCCATGCAAAATATTATCTCAAAAATTGATTTTATGAAATTTTTTGAAATACTAGTTTCGATCAATATATCATATTAAATCGAGGATTGTTCGAAATGCTATGAAACTTTTCAGATCCTTTTGATATCTTACGAGGGAAGGTTATGATGGAAGTCCATACAAAACATTATCTCAAAATTAGATTCTATTAAACTTTTTGAAATACTAGTTTCGGTCAAAAATTGTAGTATATTATAAATTTTTTTATACTAGTTTCCGCCAAAAATATAAATTAAATCGAGAATTGTTCGAAATGCTACTAAACTTTTCAGATCCTCTCTATATGTTACGAGGGAAGGTTATGATGGAAGTCCATGCAAAAAATTAGATTCTATGAAACTTTTTGAAATGCTAGTTTTGGTCAAAAAATCGTAGTATATTATACACAATTCTATACTAGTTTCGGTCAAAAATAAAATTAAATCGAAGACTGTTCGAAATGCTACGAAACTTTTAAGATCTTCTCTATATGCTACGAGGGAAGGTTATGATTAAAGTCCATGCAAAACATCATCTCAAAATTAGACTCCATGAAACTTTTTGAAAACTAGTTTCGGTCAAAAAATCGTAGTATATTATACACAAATCCATACTAGTTTCGGTCAAAAAATCAAATTAAATTGAGGATTATTCGAAATGCTATGAAATTTTTCAGATCCATTCTATATGTTACGAGGGAAGGTTATCATGGAAGTGCATGCAAAAAAAAAATCTTAAAATTAGATTCTATGAAACTTTTTGAAATATTAGTTTCGGTCAAAAATTTGGTAGTATTTTATACACAATTTTATAATAGTTTCCGCCAAAAAATAAAATTAAACCATAGATTGTTTGAAATGCAATGAAAATTTTCAGATCCTCTATATGTTACGAGGGAAGGTTATGATGGAAGTCCATAAAAAAAATTATCTCAAAATTAGATTCTACGAAACGTTTTGAAATACAAGTTTCGGTCAAAAAATCGTAGTATATTATACACAATTTTATACTAGTTTCGGTCAAAAAATCAAATTAAATCGAGAATTGTTCGAATGCTATGAAACTTTTCAGATTCTTTCTATATGTTACGATGGAAGGTTAAGATGGAAGTCCATCTAAAAAATTATCTCAAAATTAGATTCTACGAAACTTTTTGAAATAAAAGTTTCGGTTAAAAAATCGTAGTATATTATACACAATTTTATACTAGTTTACGCCAAAATATCCAAATTAAATTGAGCATTGTTCGAAATGCTATGAAACTTTTAGGATCCTCTCTATATGTTACGAGGGAAGATTATGATGGAAGTCCATGCAAAAAATTATCTAAAAATTAGATTCTATGAAACTTTTTGAAATACTAGTTTTGATCAAAAAATTGTAATATATTATACACAATTCTATACTAGTTTCAGTCAAAAATCAAATTAAATCGAGGATTGTTCGAAATGCTACGTAACTTTTAAGATCCTCTCTATATGTTACGAGGGAAGGTTACGATGGAAGTTCATGCAAAAAATCATCTCAAAATAAGATTCTATGAAGCTTTTAGAAATACTAGTTTCGATCAAAAAATTGTAGTATATTATACACAATTTTATACTAGTTTCAGTCAAAAAATCAAATTATATCGAGGATTATTCGAAATGCTAAGAAACTTTTAATATCCTTTAAATATGTTAATAGGGAAGGTTATGATGGAAGTCCATGCAAAATATTATCTCAAAAATAGATTTTTTGAAATTTTTTGAAATACTAGTTTCGGTCAATATATCATATTAAATCGATGATTGTTCGAAATGCTATGAAACTTTTCAGATCCTTTCCATATCTTACGAGGGAAGGTTATGATGGAAATCCATACAAAACATTATCTCAAAATTAGATTCTATGAAACTTTTTGAAATACTAGTTTCAGTCAAAAATCGTAGTATATTATAAATTTTTGTTATACTAGTTTCCGCCAAAAATTTAAATTAAATCGAGACATGTTCGAAATGCTACGAAACTTTTCAGATCCTCTCTATATGTTACGAGGGAAGATTATGATTAAAGTCCATGCAAAAAATCATCTCAAAATTAGACTCCATGAAACTTTTTGAAAACTATTTTCGGTCAAAAAAGCGTAGTATATTATACACAAATCTATACTAGTTTCGGTCAGAAAATAAAATTAAATTGAGGAATATTCGAAATGCTATGAACGTTTTCAGATCCTTTCTATATGTTACGAGGGAAGGTTATGATGGAAGTGCATGCAAAAAAATATATTAAAATTAGATTCTATGAAGCTTTTTGAAATATTAGTTTCGGTCAAAAAAGTCGTAGTATTTTATACACAATTTTATACTAGTTTCCGCAAAAAAATAAAATTAAACCAAAGATTGTTCGAAATGCAATAAAAATTTTCAGATCCTCTCTATATGTTACGAGGGAAGGTTATGATGGAAGTCCATAAAAAAAATTATCTAAAAATTAGATTCTACGAAACGTTTTGAAATACAAGTTTAGGTCAAAAAATCGTAGTATATTATACACAATTTTATACTAGTTTCGGTCAAAAAATCAAATTAAATCGAGAATTGTTCGAAATGCTATGAAACTTTTCATATTCTTTCTATATGTTACGATGGAAGTCCATGCAAAAAATTATCTCAAAATTAGATTCTACGAAACTTTTTGAAATACAAGTTTCGGTTAAAAAATCGTAGTATATTATACACAATTTTATACTAGTTTCCGCCAAAATATCCAAATTAAATTGAGCATTGTTCGAAATGCTACGAAAGTTTAAGATCCTCTCTATATGTTACGAGGGAAGATTACGATGGAAGTCCATGCAAAAAATTATCTAAAAATTAGATTCTCTGAAACTTTTTGAAATACTAGTTTTGATCAAAAAATTTTAATATATTATACACAATTCTATTCTAGTTTCAGTCAAAAATCAAATTAAATCGAGGATTGTTCGAAATGCTACGTAACTTTTAAGATCCTCTCTATATGTTACGAGGGAAGGTTACGATGGAAGTTCATGCAAAAAATCATCTCAAAATAAGATTCTATGAAGCTTTTAGAAATACTAGTTTCGATCAAAAATTTGTAGTATATTATACACAATTTTATACTAGTTTCAGTCAAAAAATCAAATTAAATCGAGGATTATTCGAAATGCTAAGAAACTTTTAATATCCTTTCAATATGTTACGAGGGAAGGTTATGATGGAAGTCCATGCAAAATATTATCTCAAAAATTGATTTTATGAAATTTTTTGAAATACTAGTTTCGATCAATATATCATATTAAATCGAGGATTGTTCGAAATGCTATGAAACTTTTCAGATCCTTTTGATATCTTACGAGGGAAGGTTATGATGGAAGTCCATACAAAACATTATCTCAAAATTAGATTCTATTAAACTTTTTGAAATACTAGTTTCGGTCAAAAATCGTAGTATATTATAAATTTTTTTATACTAGTTTCCGCCAAAAATATAAATTAAATCGAGAATTGTTCGAAATGCTACTAAACTTTTCAGATCCTCTCTATATGTTACGAGGGAAGGTTATGATGGAAGTCCATGCAAAAAATTAGATTCTATGAAACTTTTTGAAATGCTAGTTTTGGTCAAAAAATCGTAGTATATTATACACAATTCTATACTAGTTTCGGTCAAAAATAAAATTAAATCGAAGACTGTTCGAAATGCTACGAAACTTTTAAGATCTTCTCTATATGCTACGAGGGAAGGTTATGATTAAAGTCCATGCAAAACATCATCTCAAAATTAGACTCCATGAAACTTTTTGAAAACTAGTTTCGGTCAAAAAATCGTAGTATATTATACACAAATCCATACTAGTTTCGGTCAAAAAATCAAATTAAATTGAGGATTATTCGAAATGCTATGAAATTTTTCAGATCCATTCTATATGTTACGAGGGAAGGTTATCATGGAAGTGCATGCAAAAAAAAAAATCTTAAAATTAGATTCTATGAAACTTTTTGAAATATTAGTTTCGGTCAAAAATTTAGTAGTATTTTATACACAATTTTATAATAGTTTCCGCCAAAAAATAAAATTAAACCATAGATTGTTTGAAATGCAATGAAAATTTTCAGATCCTCTATATGTTACGAGGGAAGGTTATGATGGAAGTCCATAAAAAAAATTATCTCAAAATTAGATTCTACGAAACGTTTTGAAATACAAGTTTCGGTCAAAAAATCGTAGTATATTATACACAATTTTATACTAGTTTCGGTCAAAAAATCAAATTAAATCGAGAATTGTTCGAATGCTATGAAACTTTTCAGATTCTTTCTATATGTTATGATGGAAGGTTACGATGGAAGTCCATCTAAAAAATTATCTCAAAATTAGATTCTACGAAACTTTTTGAAATAAAAGTTTCGGTTAAAAAATCGTAGTATATTATACACAATTTTATACTAGTTTACGCCAAAATATCCAAATTAAATTGAGCATTGTTCGAAATGCTATGAAACTTTTAGGATCCTCTCTATATGTTACGAGGGAAGATTATGATGGAAGTCCATGCAAAAAATTATCTAAAAATTAGATTCTATGAAACTTTTTGAAATACTAGTTTTGATCAAAAAATTGTAATATATTATACACAATTCTATACTAGTTTCAGTCAAAAATCAAATTAAATCGAGGATTGTTCGAAATGCTACGTAACTTTTAAGATCCTCTCTATATGTTACGAGGGAAGGTTACGATGGAAGTTCATGCAAAAAATCATCTCAAAATAAGATTCTATGAAGCTTTTAGAAATACTAGTTTCGATCAAAAAATTGTAGTATATTATACACAATTTTATACTAGTTTCAGTCAAAAAATCAAATTATATCGAGGATTATTCGAAATGCTAAGAAACTTTTAATATCCTTTAAATATGTTAATAGGGAAGGTTATGATGGAAGTCCATGCAAAATATTATCTCAAAAATAGATTTTTTGAAATTTTTTGAAATACTAGTTTCGGTCAATATATCATATTAAATCGATGATTGTTCGAAATGCTATGAAACTTTTCAGATCCTTTCCATATCTTACGAGGGAAGGTTATGATGGAAGTCCATACAAAACATTATCTCAAAATTAGATTCTATGAAACTTTTTGAAATACTAGTTTCAGTCAAAAATCGTAGTATATTATAAATTTTTGTTATACTAGTTTCCGCCAAAAATTTAAATTAAATCGAGACATGTTCGAAATGCTACGAAACTTTTCAGATCCTCTCTATATGTTACGAGGGAAGATTATGATTAAAGTCCATGCAAAAAATCATCTCAAAATTAGACTCCATGAAACTTTTTGAAAACTATTTTCGGTCAAAAAAGCGTAGTATATTATACACAAATCTATACTAGTTTCGGTCAGAAAATAAAATTAAATTGAGGAATATTCGAAATGCTATGAACGTTTTCAGATCCTTTCTATATGTTACGAGGGAAGGTTATGATGGAAGTGCATGCAAAAAAATATATTAAAATTAGATTCTATGAAGCTTTTTGAAATATTAGTTTCGGTCAAAAAAGTCGTAGTATTTTATACACAATTTTATACTAGTTTCCGCAAAAAAATAAAATTAAACCAAAGATTGTTCGAAATGCAATAAAAATTTTCAGATCCTCTCTATATGTTACGAGGGAAGGTTATGATGGAAGTCCATAAAAAAAATTATCTAAAAATTAGATTCTACGAAACGTTTTGAAATACAAGTTTAGGTCAAAAAATCGTAGTATATTATACACAATTTTATACTAGTTTCGGTCAAAAAATCAAATTAAATCGAGAATTGTTCGAAATGCTATGAAACTTTTCATATTCTTTCTATATGTTACGATGGAAGTCCATGCAAAAAATTATCTCAAAATTAGATTCTACGAAACTTTTTGAAATACAAGTTTCGGTTAAAAAATCGTAGTATATTATACACAATTTTATACTAGTTTCCGCCAAAATATCCAAATTAAATTGAGCATTGTTCGAAATGCTACGAAAGTTTAAGATCCTCTCTATATGTTACGAGGGAAGATTACGATGGAAGTCCATGCAAAATATTATCTAAAAATTAGATTCTCTGAAACTTTTTGAAATACTAGTTTTGATCAAAAAATTTTAATATATTATACACAATTCTATTCTAGTTTCAGTCAAAAATCAAATTAAATCGAGGATTGTTCGAAATGCTACGTAACTTTTAAGATCCTCTCTATATGTTACGAGGGAAGGTTACGATGGAAGTTCATGCAAAAAATCATCTCAAAATAAGATTCTATGAAGCTTTTAGAAATACTAGTTTCGATCAAAAATTTGTAGTATATTATACACAATTTTATACTACTTTCAGTCAAAAAATCAAATTAAATCGAGGATTATTCGAAATGCTAAGAAACTTTTAATATCCTTTCAATATGTTACGAGGGAAGGTTATGATGGAAGTCCATGCAAAATATTATCTCAAAAATTGATTTTATGAAATTTTTTGAAATACTAGTTTCGGTCAATATATCATATTAAATCGAGGATTGTTCGAAATGTTTAGAAACGTTTCAGATCCTTTCGATATCTTACGAGGGAAGGTTATGATGGAAGTCCATACAAAACATTATCTCAAAATTAGATTCTATGAAACTTTTTGAATACTAGTTTCGGTCAAAAATCGTAATATATTATAAATTTTTTTTATACTAGTTTCCGCCTAAAATTTAAATTAAATCGAGAATTGTTCGAAATGCTACGAAAATTTTCAGATCCTCTCTATATGTTACGAGGGAAGGTTATGATGGAAGTCCATGCAAAAAACTTAGATTCTATGAAACTTTTTAAAATGCTAGTTTTGGTCAAAAAATCGTAGTATATTATACACAAATCCATACTAGTTTCGATCAATATATCAAATTAAATTGAGGATTGTTCGAAATGCTATGAAAGTTTTCAGATCCTTTCTATATGTTACGAGGGAAGGTTATGATGGAAGTGCATGCAAAAAATTATCTTAAAATTAGATTCTATGAAACTTTTTAAAATATTAGTTTCGGTCAAAAAAATCGTAGTATTTTATACACAATTTTATACTAGTTTCTGCCAAAAAATAAAATTAAACAAAGATTGTTCGAAATGCAATGAAAATTTTCAGATCCTCTCTATATGTTACGAGGGAAGGTTATGATGGAAGTCCATAAAAAAATTATCTCAAAATTAGATTCTATGAAACGTTTTGAAATACAAGTTTCGGTCAAAAAATCGTAGTATATTATACACAATTTTATACTAGTTTCGGTCAAAAAATCAAATTAAATCGAGAATTGTTCGAAATGCTATGAAACTTTTCAGATTCTTTCTATGTGTTACGATGGAAGGTTACGATGGAAGTCCATGCAAAAAATTATCTCAAAATTAGATTCTACGAAACGTTTTGAAATACAAGTTTTGGTTAAAAAATCGTAGTATATTATACACAATTTTATACTAGTTTCCGCCAAAATATCCAAATTAAATTGAGCATTGTTCGAAATGCTACGAAACTTTTAGGATCCTCTCTATATGTTACGAGGGAAGATTATGATGGAAGTCCATGCAAAAAATTATCTAAAAATTAGATTCTATGAAACTTTTTGAAATACTAGTTTTGATCAAAAAATTGTAATATATTATACACAATTCTATACTAGTTTCAGTCAAAAATCAAATTAAATCGAGGATTGTTCGAAATGCTACGTAACTTTTAAGATCCTCTCTATATGTTACGATGGAAGGTTACGATGGAAGTTCATGCAAAAAATCATCTCAAAATAAAGATTCTATGAAGCTTTTAGAAATACTAGTTTCGATCAAAAAATTGTAGTATATTATACACAATTTTATACTAGTTTCAGTCAAAAAATCAAATTAAATCGAGGATTATTCAAAATGCTAAGAAACTTTTAATATCCTTTCAATATGTTACGAGGGAAGGTTATGATGGAAGTCCATGCAAAATATTATCTCAAAAATTGATTATATTAAATTTTTTGAAATACTAGTTTCGGTCAATATATCATATTAAATCGAGGATTGTTCGAAATGCTATGAAACTTTTCAGATCCTTTCGATATCTTACGAGGGAAGGTTATGATGGAAGTCCATGCAAAACATTATCTAAACATTAGATTCTATGAAACTTTTTGAAATACTAGTTTCGGTCAAAAATCGTAGTATATTATAAATTTTTTTTATACTAGTTTCCGCCAAAAATTTAAATTAAATCGAGAATTGTTCGAAATGCTACGAAACTTTTCAGATCCTCTCTATATGTTACGAGGGAAGGTTATGATGGAAGTCCATGCAAAAAATTAGATTCTATGAAACTTTTTGAAATGCTAGTTTTGGTCAAAAAATTGTAATATATTATACACAATTCTATACTAGTTTCAGTCAAAAATCAAATTAAATCGAGGATTGTTCGAAATGCTACGTAACTTTTAAGATCCTCTCTATATGTTACGATGGAAGGTTACGATGGAAGTTCATGCAAAAAATCATCTCAAAATAAAGATTCTATGAAGCTTTTAGAAATACTAGTTTCGATCAAAAAATTGTAGTATATTATACACAATTTTATACTAGTTTCAGTCAAAAAATCAAATTAAATCGAGGATTATTCAAAATGCTAAGAAACTTTTAATATCCTTTCAATATGTTACGAGGGAAGGTTATGATGGAAGTCCATGCAAAATATTATCTCAAAAATTGATTATATTAAATTTTTTGAAATACTAGTTTCGGTCAATATATCATATTAAATCGAGGATTGTTCGAAATGCTATGAAACTTTTCAGATCCTTTCGATATCTTACGAGGGAAGGTTATGATGGAAGTCCATGCAAAACATTATCTAAAAATTAGATTCTATGAAACTTTTTGAAATACTAGTTTCGGTCAAAAATCGTAGTATATTATAAATTTTTTTTATACTAGTTTCCGCCAAAAATTTAAATTAAATCGAGAATTGTTCGAAATGCTACGAAACTTTTCAGATCCTCTCTATATGTTACGAGGGAAGGTTATGATGGAAGTCCATGCAAAAAATTAGATTCTATGAAACTTTTTGAAATGCTAGTTTTGGTCAAAAAATCGTAGTATATTATACACAATTCTATACTAGTTTCGGTCAAAAATAAAATTAAATCGAAGAGTGTTCGAAATGCTACGAAACTTTTGAGATCTTCTCTATATGCTACGAGGGAAGGTTATGATTAAATTCCATGCAAAACATCATCTCAAAATTAGACCTCATGAAACTTTTTGAAAACTAGTTTCGGTCAAAAAATCGTAGTATATTATACACAAATCCATACTAGTTTCGGTCAAAAAATCAAATTAAATTGAGGATTGTTCGAAATGCTATGAAAGTTTTCAGATCCTTTCTATATGTTACGAGGGAAGGTTATGATGGAAGTGAATGCAAAAAATCATCTTAAAATTAGATTCTAAGAAACTTTTTGAAATATTAGTTTCGGTCAAAAAAGTCGTAGTATTTTATACACAATTTTATACTAGTTTCGGCCAAAAAATAAAATTAAACCAAAGATTGTTCGAAATGCAATGAAAATTTTCAGATCCTCTCTATATGTTACGAGGGAAGGTTATGATGGAAGTCCATAAAAAAAATTATCTCAAAATTAGATTCTACGAAAAGTTTTGAAATACAAGTTTCGGTCAAAAAATCGTAGTATATTATACACAATTTTATACTAGTTTCGGTCAAAAAATCAAATTAAATCGAGAATTGTTCGAATGCTATGAAACTTTTCAGATTCTTTCTATATGTAACGATGGAAGGTTACGATGGAAGTCCATGCAAAAAATTATCTCAAAATTAGATTCTACGAAACTTTTTGAAATACAAGTTTCGGTTAAAAAATCGTAGTATATTATACACAATTCTATACTAGTTTCAGTCAAAAATCAAATTAAATCGAGGATTGTTCGAAATGCTACGTAACTTTTAAGATCCTCTCTATATGTTACTAGGGAAGGTTACGATGGAAGTTCATGCAAAAAATCATCTCAAAATAAAGATTCTATGAAGCTTTTAGAAATACTAGTTTCGATCAAAAAATTGTAGTATATTATACACAATTTTATACTAGTTTCAGTCAAAAAATCAAATTAAATCGAGGATTATTCAAAATGCTAAGAAACTTTTAATATCCTTTCAATATGTTACGAGGGAAGGTTATGATGGAAGTCCATGCAAAATATTATCTCAAAAATTGATTTTATGAAATTTTTTGAAATACTAGTTTCAGTCAATATATCATATTAAATCGAGGATTGTTGTAAATGCTATGAAACTTTTCAGATCCTTTCGATATCTTACGAGGGAAGGTTATGATGGAAGTCCATGCAAAACATTATCTAAAAATTATATTCTATGAAACTTTTTGAAATACTAGTTTCGGTCAAAAATCGTAGTATATTATAAATTTTTTTTATACTAGTTTCCGCCAAAAATTTAAATTAAATCGAGAATTGTTCGAAATGCTACGAAACTTTTCAGATCCTCTCTATATGTTACGAGGGAAGGTTATGATGGAAGTCCATGCAAAAAATTAGATTCTATGAAACTTTTTGAAATGCTAGTTTTGGTCAAAAAATCGTAGTATATTATACACAATTCTATACTAGTTTCGGTCAAAAATAAAATTAAATCGAAGAGTGTTCGAAATGCTACGAAACTTTTGAGATCTTCTCTATATGCTACGAGGGAAGGTTATGATTAAATTCCATGCAAAACATCATCTCAAAATTAGACTCCATGAAACTTTTTGAAAACTAGTTTCGGTCAAAAAATCGTAGTATATTATACACAAATCCATACTAGTTTCGGTCAAAAAATCAAATTAAATTGAGGATTGTTCGAAATGCTATGAAAGTTTTCAGATCCTTTCTATATGTTACGAGGGAAGGTTATGATGGAAGTGCATGCAAAAAATTATCTTAAAATTAGATTCTAAGAAACTTTTTGAAATATTAGTTTCGGTCAAAAAAGTCGTAGTATTTTATACACAATTTTATACTAGTTTCGGCCAAAAAATAAAATTAAACCAAAGATTGTTCGAAATGCAATGAAAATTTTCAGATCCTGTCTATATGTTACGAGGGAAGGTTATGATGGAAGTCCATAAAAAAAATTATCTCAAAATTAGATTCTACGAAAAGTTTTGAAATACAAGTTTCGGTCAAAAAATCGTAGTATATTATACACAATTTTATACTAGTTTCGGTCAAAAAATCAAATTAAATCGAGAATTGTTCGAATGCTATGAAACTTTTCAGATTCTTTCTATATGTTACGATGGAAGGTTACGATGGAAGTCCATGCAAAAAATTATCTCAAAATTAGATTCTACGAAACTTTTTGAAATACAAGTTTCGGTTAAAAAATCGTAGTATATTATACACAATTTTATACTAGTTTCCGCCAAAATATCCAAATTAAATTGAGCATTGTTCGAAATGCTATGAAACTTTTAGGATCCTCTCTATATGTTACGAGGGAAGATTATGATGGAAGTCCATGCAAAAAATTATCTAAAAATTAGATTCTATGAAACTTTTTGAAATACTAGTTTTGATCAAAAAATTGTAATATATTATACACAATTCTATACTAGTTTCAGTCAAAAATCAAATTAAATCGAGGATTGTTCGAAATGCTACGTAACTTTTAAGATCCTCTCTATATGTTACTAGGGAAGGTTACGATGGAAGTTCATGCAAAAAATCATCTCAAAATAAAGATTCTATGAAGCTTTTAGAAATACTAGTTTCGATCAAAAAATTGTAGTATATTATACACAATTTTATACTAGTTTCAGTCAAAAAATCAAATTAAATCGAGGATTATTCAAAATGCTAAGAAACTTTTAATATCCTTTCAATATGTTACGAGGGAAGGTTATGATGGAAGTCCATGCAAAATATTATCTCAAAAATTGATTTTATGAAATTTTTTGAAATACTAGTTTCGGTCAATATATCATATTAAATCGAGGATTGTTCGAAATGCTATGAAACTTTTCAGATCCTTTCGATATCTTACGAGGGAAGGTTATGATGGAAGTCCATGCAAAACATTATCTAAAAATTATATTCTATGAAACTTTTTGAAATACTAGTTTCGGTCAAAAATCGTAGTATATTATAAATTTTTTTTATACTAGTTTCCGCCAAAAATTTAAATTAAATCGAGAATTGTTCGAAATGCTACGAAACTTTTCAGATCCTCTCTATATGTTACGAGGGAAGGTTATGATGGAAGTCCATGCAAAAAATTAGATTCTATGAAACTTTTTGAAATGCTAGTTTTGGTCAAAAAATCGTAGTATATTATACACAATTCTATACTAGTTTCGGTCAAAAATAAAATTAAATCGAAGAGTGTTCGAAATGCTACGAAACTTTTGAGATCTTCTCTATATGCTACGAGGGAAGGTTATGATTAAATTCCATGCAAAACATCATCTCAAAATTAGACTCCATGAAACTTTTTGAAAACTAGTTTCGGTCAAAAAATCGTAGTATATTATACACAAATCCATACTAGTTTCGGTCAAAAAATCAAATTAAATTGAGGATTGTTCGAAATGCTATGAAAGTTTTCAGATCCTTTCTATATGTTACGAGGGAAGGTTATGATGGAAGTGCATGCAAAAAATTATCTTAAAATTAGATTCTAAGAAACTTTTTGAAATATTAGTTTCGGTCAAAAAAGTCGTAGTATTTTATACACAATTTTATACTAGTTTCGGCCAAAAAATAAAATTAAACCAAAGATTGTTCGAAATGCAATGAAAATTTTCAGATCCTGTCTATATGTTACGAGGGAAGGTTATGATGGAAGTCCATAAAAAAAATTATCTCAAAATTAGATTCTACGAAAAGTTTTGAAATACAAGTTTCGGTCAAAAAATCGTAGTATATTATACACAATTTTATACTAGTTTCGGTCAAAAAATCAAATTAAATCGAGAATTGTTCGAATGCTATGAAACTTTTCAGATTCTTTCTATATGTTACGATGGAAGGTTACGATGGAAGTCCATGCAAAAAATTATCTCAAAATTAGATTCTACGAAACTTTTTGAAATACAAGTTTCGGTTAAAAAATCGTAGTATATTATACACAATTTTATACTAGTTTCCGCCAAAATATCCAAATTAAATTGAGCATTGTTCGAAATGCTACGAAACTTTTAGGATCCTCTCTATATGTTACGAGGGAAGATTATGATGGAAGTCCATGCAAAAAATTATCTAAAAATTAGATTCTATGAAACTTTTTGAAATACTAGTTTTGATCAAAAAATTGTAATATATTATACACAATTCTATACTAGTTTCAGTCAAAAATCAAATTAAATCGAGGATTGTTCGAAATGCTACGTAACTTTTAAGATCCTCTCTATATGTTACTAGGGAAGGTTACGATGGAAGTTCATGCAAAAAATCATCTCAAAATAAAGATTCTATGAAGCTTTTAGAAATACTAGTTTCGATCAAAAAATTGTAGTATATTATACACAATTTTATACTAGTTTCAGTCAAAAAATCAAATTAAATCGAGGATTATTCAAAATGCTAAGAAACTTTTAATATCCTTTCAATATGTTACGAGGGAAGGTTATGATGGAAGTCCATGCAAAATATTATCTCAAAAATTGATTTTATGAAATTTTTTGAAATACTAGTTTCGGTCAATATATCATATTAAATCGAGGATTGTTCGAAATGCTATGAAACTTTTCAGATCCTTTCGATATCTTACGAGGGAAGGTTATGATGGAAGTCCATGCAAAACATTATCTAAAAATTATATTCTATGAAACTTTTTGAAATACTAGTTTCGGTCAAAAATCGTAGTATATTATAAATTTTTTTTATACTAGTTTCCGCCAAAAATTTAAATTAAATCGAGAATTGTTCGAAATGCTACGAAACTTTTCAGATCCTCTCTATATGTTACGAGGGAAGGTTATGATGGAAGTCCATGCAAAAAATTAGATTCTATGAAACTTTTTGAAATGCTAGTTTTGGTCAAAAAATCGTAGTATATTATACACAATTCTATACTAGTTTCGGTCAAAAATAAAATTAAATCGAAGAGTGTTCGAAATGCTACGAAACTTTTGAGATCTTCTCTATATGCTACGAGGGAAGGTTATGATTAAATTCCATGCAAAACATCATCTCAAAATTAGACTCCATGAAACTTTTTGAAAACTAGTTTCGGTCAAAAAATCGTAGTATATTATACACAAATCCATACTAGTTTCGGTCAAAAAATCAAATTAAATTGAGGATTGTTCGAAATGCTATGAAAGTTTTCAGATCCTTTCTATATGTTACGAGGGAAGGTTATGATGGAAGTGCATGCAAAAAATTATCTTAAAATTAGATTCTAAGAAACTTTTTGAAATATTAGTTTCGGTCAAAAAAGTCGTAGTATTTTATACACAATTTTATACTAGTTTCGGCCAAAAAATAAAATTAAACCAAAGATTGTTCGAAATGCAATGAAAATTTTCAGATCCTGTCTATATGTTACGAGGGAAGGTTATGATGGAAGTCCATAAAAAAAATTATCTCAAAATTAGATTCTACGAAAAGTTTTGAAATACAAGTTTCGGTCAAAAAATCGTAGTATATTATACACAATTTTATACTAGTTTCGGTCAAAAAATCAAATTAAATCGAGAATTGTTCGAATGCTATGAAACTTTTCAGATTCTTTCTATATGTTACGATGGAAGGTTACGATGGAAGTCCATGCAAAAAATTATCTCAAAATTAGATTCTACGAAACTTTTTGAAATACAAGTTTCGGTTAAAAAATCGTAGTATATTATACACAATTTTATACTAGTTTCCGCCAAAATATCCAAATTAAATTGAGCATTGTTCGAAATGCTACGAAACTTTTAGGATCCTCTCTATATGTTACGAGGGAAGATTATGATGGAAGTCCATGCAAAAAATTATCTAAAAATTAGATTCTATGAAACTTTTTGAAATACTAGTTTTGATCAAAAAATTGTAATATATTATACACAATTCTATACTAGTTTCAGTCAAAAATCAAATTAAATCGAGGATTGTTCGAAATGCTACGTAACTTTTAAGATCCTCTCTATATGTTACTAGGGAAGGTTACGATGGAAGTTCATGCAAAAAATCATCTCAAAATAAAGATTCTATGAAGCTTTTAGAAATACTAGTTTCGATCAAAAAATTGTAGTATATTATACACAATTTTATACTAGTTTCAGTCAAAAAATCAAATTAAATCGAGGATTATTCAAAATGCTAAGAAACTTTTAATATCCTTTCAATATGTTACGAGGGAAGGTTATGATGGAAGTCCATGCAAAATATTATCTCAAAAATTGATTTTATGAAATTTTTTGAAATACTAGTTTCGGTCAATATATCATATTAAATCGAGGATTGTTCGAAATGCTATGAAACTTTTCCGATCCTTTCGATATCTTACGAGGGAAGGTTATGATGGAAGTCCATGCAAAACATTATCTAAAAATTAGATTCTATGAAACTTTTTGAAATACTAGTTTCGGTCAAAAATCGTAGTATATTATAAATTTTTTTTATACTAGTTTCCGCCAAAAATTTAAATTAAATCGAGAATTGTTCGAAATGCTACGAAACTTTTCAGATCCTCTCTATGTGTTACGAGGGAAGGTTATGATGGAAGTCCATGCAAAAAATTAGATTCTATGAAACTTTTTGAAATGCTAGTTTTGGTCAAAAAATCGTAGTATATTATACACAATTCTATACTAGTTTCGGTCAAAAATAAAATTAAATCGAAGAGTGTTCGAAATGCTACGAAACTTTTGAGATCTTCTCTATATGCTACGAGGGAAGGTTATGATTAAATTCCATGCAAAACATCATCTCAAAATTAGACTCCATGAAACTTTTTGAAAACTAGTTTCGGTCAAAAAATCGTAGTATATTATACACAAATCCATACTAGTTTCGGTCAAAAAATCAAATTAAATTGAGGATTGTTCGAAATGCTATGAAAGTTTTCAGATCCTTTCTATATGTTACGAGGGAAGGTTATGATGGAAGTGAATGCAAAAAATTATCTTAAAATTAGATTCTATGAAACTTTTTGACATATTAGTTTCGGTCAAAAAAGTCGTAGTATTTTATACACAATTTTATACTAGTTTCGGCCAAAAAATAAAATTAAATCAAAGATTGTTCGAAATGCAATGAAAATTTTCAGATCCTCTCTATATGTTACGAGGGAAGGTTATGATGGAAGTCCATAAAAAAATTATCTCAAAATTAGATTCTATGAAACGTTTTGAAATACAAGTTTCGGTCAAAAAATCGTAGTATATTATACACAATTTTATACTAGTTTCGGTCAAAAAATCAAATTAAATCGAGAATTGTTCGAAATGCTATTAAACTTTTCAGATTCTTTCTATGTGTTACGATGGAAGGTTACGATGGAAGTCCATCCAAAAAATTATCTCAAAATTAGATTCTACGAAACTTTTTGAAATACAAGTTTCGGTTAAAAAATCGTAGTATATTATACACAATTTTATACTAGTTTCCGCCAAAATATCCAAATTAAATTGAGCATTGTTCGAAATGCTACGAAACTTTTAGGATCCTCTCTATATGTTACGAGGGAAGATTATGATGGAAGTCCATGCAAAAAATTATCTAAAAATTAGATTCTATGAAACTTTTTGAAATACTAGTTTTGATCAAAAAATTGTAATATATTATACACTATTCTATACTAGTTTCAGTCAAAAATCAAATTAAATCGAGGATTGTTCGAAATGCTACGTAACTTTTAAGATCCTCTCTATATGTCACTAGGGAAGGTTACGATGGAAGTTCATGCAAAAAATCATCTCAAAATAAAGATTCTATGAAGCTTTTAGAAATACTAGTTTCGATCAAAAAATTGTAGTATATTATACACAATTTTATACTAGTTTCAGTCAAAAAATCAAATTAAATCGAGGATTATTCAAAATGCTAAGAAACTTTTAATATCCTTTCAATATGTTACGAGGGAAGGTTATGATGGAAGTCCATGCAAAATATTATCTCAAAAATTGATTTTATGAAATTTTTTGAAATACTAGTTTCGGTCAATATATCATATTAAATCGAGGATTGTTCGAAATGCTATGAAACTTTTCAGATCCTTTCGATATCTTACGAGGGAAGGTTATGATGGAAGTCCATACAAAACATTATCTCAAAATTACATTCTATGAAACTTTTTGAAATACTAGTTTCGGTCAAAAATCGTAGTATATTATAAATTTTTTTTATACTAGTTTCCGCCAAAAATTTAAATTAAATCGAGAATTGTTCGAAATGCTACGAAACTTTTCAGATCCTCTCTATATGTTACGAGGGAAGGTTATGATGGAAGTCCATGCAAAAAATTAGATTCTATGAAACTTTTTGAAATGCTAGTTTTGGTCAAAAAATCGTAGTATATTATACACAATTCTATACTAGTTTCGGTCAAAAATAAAATTAAATCGAAGAGTGTTCGAAATGCTACGAAACTTTTGAGATCTTCTCTATATGCTACGAGGGAAGGTTATGATTAAATTCCATGCAAAACATCATCTCAAAATTAGACTCCATGAAACTTTTTGAAAACTAGTTTCGGTCAAAAAATCGTAGTATATTATACACAAATCCATACTAGTTTCGGTCAAAAAATCAAATTAAATTGAGGATTGTTCGAAATGCTATGAAAGTTTTCAGATCCTTTCTATATGTTACGAGGGAAGGTTATGATGGAAGTGAATGCAAAAAATTATCTTAAAATTAGATTCTATGAAACTTTTTGACATATTAGTTTCGGTCAAAAAATTCGTAGTATTTTATACACAATTTTATACTAGTTTCCGCCAAAAAATAAAATTAAATCAAAGATTGTTCGAAATGCAATGAAAATTTTCAGATCCTCTCTATATGTTACGAGGGAAGGTTATGATGGAAGTCCATAAAAAAATTATCTCAAAATTAGATTCTATGAAACGTTTTGAAATACAAGTTTCGGTCAAAAAATCGTAGTATATTATACACAATTTTATACTAGTTTCGGTCAAAAAATCATTTTAAATCGAGAATTGTTCGAAATGCTATTAAACTTTTCAGATTCTTTCTATGTGTTACGATGGAAGGTTACGATGGAAGTCCATGCAAAAAATTATCTCAAAATTAGATTCTACGAAACTTTTTGAAATACAAGTTTCGGTTAAAAAATCGTAGTATATTATACACAATTTAATACTAGTTTCCGCCAAAATATCCAAATTAAATTGAGCATCGTTCGAAATGCTACGAAACTTTTAGGATCCTCTCTATATGTTACGAGGGAAGATTATGATGGAAGTCCATGCAAAAAATTATCTAAAAATTAGATTCTATGAAACTTTTTGAAATACTAGTTTTGATCAAAAAATTGTAATATATTATACACAATTCTATACTAGTTTCAGTCAAAAATCAAATTAAATCGAGGATTGTTCGAAATGCTACGTAACTTTTAAGATCCTCTCTATATGTCACTAGGGAAGGTTACGATGGAAGTTCATGCAAAAAATCATCTCAAAATAAAGATTCTATGAAGCTTTTAGAAATACTAGTTTCGATCAAAAAATTGTAGTATATTATACACAATTTTATACTAGTTTCAGTCAAAAAATCAAATTAAATCGAGGATTATTCAAAATGCTAAGAAACTTTTAATATCCTTTCAATATGTTACGAGGGAAGGTTATGATGGAAGTCCATGCAAAATATTATCTCAAAAATTGATTTTATGAAATTTTTTGAAATACTAGTTTCGGTCAATATATCATATTAAATCGAGGATTGTTCGAAATGCTATGAAACTTTTCCGATCCTTTCGATATCTTACGAGGGAAGGTTATGATGGAAGTCCATACAAAACATTATCTCAAAATTAGATTCTATGAAACTTTTTGAAATACTAGTTTCGGTCAAAAATCGTAGTATATTATAAATTTTTTTTATACTAGTTTCCGCCAAAAATTTAAATTAAATCGAGAATTGTTCGAAATGCTACGAAACTTTTCAGATCCTCTCTATATGTTACGAGGGAAGGTTATGATGGAAGTCCATGCAAAAAATTAGATTCTATGAAACTTTTTAAAATGCTAGTTTTGGTCAAAAAATCGTAGTATATTATACACAATTCTATACTAGTTTCGGTCAAAAATAAAATTAAATCGAAGAGTGTTCGAAATTCTACGAAACTTTTAAGATCTTCTCTATATGCTACGAGGGAAGGTTATGATTAAAGTCCATGCAAAACATCATCTCAAAATTAGACTCCATGAAACTTTTTGAAAACTAGTTTCGGTCAAAAAATCGTAGTATATTATACACAAATCCATACTAGTTTCGGTCAAAAAATCAAATTAAATTGAGGATTGTTCGAAATGCTATGAATGTTTTCAGATCCTTTCTATATGTTATGAGGGAAGGTTATGATGGAAGTGAATGCAAAAAATTATCTTAAATTTAGATTCTATGAAACTTTTTGACATATTAGTTTCGGTCAAAAAATTCGTAGTATTTTATACACAATTTTATACTAGTTTCCGCCAAAAAATAAAATTAAATCAAAGATTGTTCGAAATGCAATGAAAATTTTCAGATCCTCTCTATATGTTACGAGGGAAGGTTATGATGGAAGTCCATAAAAAAATTATCTCAAAATTAGATTCTATGAAACGTTTTGAAATACAAGTTTCGGTCAAAAAATCGTAGTATATTATACACAATTTTATACTAGTTTCGGTCAAAAAATCATTTTAAATCGAGAATTGTTCGAAATGCTATTAAACTTTTCAGATTCTTTCTATGTGTTACGATGGAAGTCCATGCAAAAAATTATCTCAAAATTAGATTCTACGAAACTTTTTGAAATACAAGTTTCGGTTAAAAAATCGTAGTATATTATACACAATTTTATACTAGTTTCCGCCAAAATATCCAAATTAAATTGAGCATTGTTCGAAATGCTACGAAACTTTTAGGATCCTCTCTATATGTTACGAGGGAAGATTATGATGGAAGTCCATGCAAAAAATTATCTAAAAATTAGATTCTATGAAACTTTTTGAAATACTAGTTTTGATCAAAAAATTGTAATATATTATACACAATTCTATACTAGTTTCAGTCAAAAATCAAATTAAATCGAGGATTGTTCGAAATGCTACGTAACTTTTAAGATCCTCTCTATATGTCACTAGGGAAGGTTACGATGGAAGTTCATGCAAAAAATCATCTCAAAATAAAGATTCTATGAAGCTTTTAGAAATACTAGTTTCGATCAAAAAATTGTAGTATATTATACACAATTTTATACTAGTTTCAGTCAAAAAATCAAATTAAATCGAGGATTATTCAAAATGCTAAGAAACTTTTAATATCCTTTCAATATGTTACGAGGGAAGGTTATGATGGAAGTCCATGCAAAATATTATCTCAAAAATTGATTTTATGAAATTTTTTGAAATACTAGTTTCGGTCAATATATCATATTAAATCGAGGATTGTTCGAAATGCTATGAAACTTTTCCGATCCTTTCGATATCTTACGAGGGAAGGTTATGATGGAAGTCCATACAAAACATTATCTCAAAATTAGATTCTATGAAACTTTTTGAAATACTAGTTTCGGTCAAAAATCGTAGTATATTATAAATTTTTTTTATACTAGTTTCCGCCAAAAATTTAAATTAAATCGAGAATTGTTCGAAATGCTACGAAACTTTTCAGATCCTCTCTATATGTTACGAGGGAAGGTTATGATGGAAGTCCATGCAAAAAATTAGATTCTATGAAACTTTTTAAAATGCTAGTTTTGGTCAAAAAATCGTAGTATATTATACACAATTCTATACTAGTTTCGGTCAAAAATAAAATTAAATCGAAGAGTGTTCGAAATGCTACGAAACTTTTAAGATCTTCTCTATATGCTACGAGGGAAGGTTATGATTAAAGTCCATGCAAAACATCATCTCAAAATTAGACTCCATGAAACTTTTTGAAAACTAGTTTCGGTCAAAAAATCGTAGTATATTATACACAAATCCATACTAGTTTCGGTCAAAAAATCAAATTAAATTGAGGATTGTTCGAAATGCTATGAAAGTTTTCAGATCCTTTCTATATGTTACGAGGGAAGGTTATGATGGAAGTGAATGCAAAAAATTATCTTAAAATTAGATTCTATGAAACTTTTTGACATATTAGTTTCGGTCAAAAAATTCGTAGTATTTTATACACAATTTTATACTAGTTTCCGCCAAAAAATAAAATTAAATCAAAGATTGTTCGAAATGCAATGAAAATTTTCAGATCCTCTCTATATGTTACGAGGGAAGGTTATGATGGAAGTCCATAAAAAAATTATCTCAAAATTAGATTCTATGAAACGTTTTGAAATACAAGTTTCGGTCAAAAAATCGTAGTATATTATACACAATTTTATACTAGTTTCGGTCAAAAAATCATTTTAAATCGAGAATTGTTCGAAATGCTATTAAACTTTTCAGATTCTTTCTATGTGTTACGATGGAAGTCCATGCAAAAAATTATCTCAAAATTAGATTCTACGAAACTTTTTGAAATACAAGTTTCGGTTAAAAAATCGTAGTATATTATACACAATTTTATACTAGTTTCCGCCAAAATATCCAAATTAAATTGAGCATTGTTCGAAATGCTACGAAACTTTTAGGATCCTCTCTATATGTTACGAGGGAAGATTATGATGGAAGTCCATGCAAAAAATTATCTAAAAATTAGATTCTATGAAACTTTTTGAAATACTAGTTTTGATCAAAAAATTGTAATATATTATACACAATTCTATACTAGTTTCAGTCAAAAATCAAATTAAATCGAGGATTGTTCGAAATGCTACGTAACTTTTAAGATCCTCTCTATATGTCACTAGGGAAGGTTACGATGGAAGTTCATGCAAAAAATCATCTCAAAATAAAGATTCTATGAAGCTTTTAGAAATACTAGTTTCGATCAAAAAATTGTAGTATATTATACACAATTTTATACTAGTTTCAGTCAAAAAATCAAATTAAATCGAGGATTATTCAAAATGCTAAGAAACTTTTAATATCCTTTCAATATGTTACGAGGGAAGGTTATGATGGAAGTCCATGCAAAATATTATCTCAAAAATTGATTTTATGAAATTTTTTGAAATACTAGTTTCGGTCAATATATCATATTAAATCGAGGATTGTTCGAAATGCTATGAAACTTTTCCGATCCTTTCGATATCTTACGAGGGAAGGTTATGATGGAAGTCCATACAAAACATTATCTCAAAATTAGATTCTATGAAACTTTTTGAAATACTAGTTTCGGTCAAAAATCGTAGTATATTATAAATTTTTTTTATACTAGTTTCCGCCAAAAATTTAAATTAAATCGAGAATTGTTCGAAATGCTACGAAACTTTTCAGATCCTCTCTATATGTTACGAGGGAAGGTTATGATGGAAGTCCATGCAAAAAATTAGATTCTATGAAACTTTTTAAAATGCTAGTTTTGGTCAAAAAATCGTAGTATATTATACACAATTCTATACTAGTTTCAGTCAAAAATAAAATTAAATCGAAGAGTGTTCGAAATTCTACGAAACTTTTAAGATCTTCTCTATATGCTACGAGGGAAGGTTATGATTAAAGTCCATGCAAAACATCATCTCAAAATTAGACTCCATGAAACTTTTTGAAAACTAGTTTCGGTCAAAAAATCGTAGTATATTATACACAAATCCATACTAGTTTCGGTCAAAAAATCAAATTAAATTGAGGATTGTTCGAAATGCTATGAAAGTTTTCAGATCCTTTCTATATGTTACGAGGGAAGGTTATGATGGAAGTGAATGCAAAAAATTATCTTAAATTTAGATTCTATGAAACTTTTTGACATATTAGTTTCGGTCAAAAAATTCGTAGTATTTTATACACAATTTTATACTAGTTTCCGCCAAAAAATAAAATTAAATCAAAGATTGTTCGAAATGCAATGAAAATTTTCAGATCCTCTCTATATGTTACGAGGGAAGGTTATGATGGAAGTCCATAAAAAAATTATCTCAAAATTAGATTCTATGAAACGTTTTGAAATACAAGTTTCGGTCAAAAAATCGTAGTATATTATACACAATTTTATACTAGTTTCGGTCAAAAAATCATTTTAAATCGAGAATTGTTCGAAATGCTATTAAACTTTTCAGATTCTTTCTATGTGTTACGATGGAAGTCCATGCAAAAAATTATCTCAAAATTAGATTCTACGAAACTTTTTGAAATACAAGTTTCGGTTAAAAAATCGTAGTATATTATACACAATTTTATACTAGTTTCCGCCAAAATATCCAAATTAAATTGAGCATTGTTCGAAATGCTACGAAACTTTTAGGATCCTCTCTATATGTTACGAGGGAAGATTATGATGGAAGTCCATGCAAAAAATTATCTAAAAATTAGATTCTATGAAACTTTTTGAAATACTAGTTTTGATCAAAAAATTGTAATATATTATACACAATTCTATACTAGTTTCAGTCAAAAATCAAATTAAATCGAGGATTGTTCGAAATGCTACGTAACTTTTAAGATCCTCTCTATATGTCACTAGGGAAGGTTACGATGGAAGTTCATGCAAAAAATCATCTCAAAATAAAGATTCTATGAAGCTTTTAGAAATACTAGTTTCGATCAAAAAATTGTAGTATATTATACACAATTTTATACTAGTTTCAGTCAAAAAATCAAATTAAATCGAGGATTATTCAAAATGCTAAGAAACTTTTAATATCCTTTCAATATGTTACGAGGGAAGGTTATGATGGAAGTCCATGCAAAATATTATCTCAAAAATTGATTTTATGAAATTTTTTGAAATACTAGTTTCGGTCAATATATCATATTAAATCGAGGATTGTTCGAAATGCTATGAAACTTTTCCGATCCTTTCGATATCTTACGAGGGAAGGTTATGATGGAAGTCCATACAAAACATTATCTCAAAATTAGATTCTATGAAACTTTTTGAAATACTAGTTTCGGTCAAAAATCGTAGTATATTATAAAATTTTTTTATACTAGTTTCCGCCAAAAATTTAAATTAAATCGAGAATTGTTCGAAATGCTACGAAACTTTTCAGATCCTCTCTATATGTTACGAGGGAAGGTTATGATGGAAGTCCATGCAAAAAATTAGATTCTATGAAACTTTTTAAAATGCTAGTTTTGGTCAAAAAATCGTAGTATATTATACACAATTCTATACTAGTTTCGGTCAAAAATAAAATTAAATCGAAGAGTGTTCGAAATGCTACGAAACTTTTAAGATCTTCTCTATATGCTACGAGGGAAGGTTATGATTAAAGTCCATGCAAAACATCATCTCAAAATTAGACTCCATGAAACTTTTTGAAAACTAGTTTCGGTCAAAAAATCGTAGTATATTATACACAAATCCATACTAGTTTCGGTCAAAAAATCAAATTAAATTGAGGATTGTTCGAAATGCTATGAAAGTTTTCAGATCCTTTCTATATGTTACGAGGGAAGGTTATGATGGAAGTGAATGCAAAAAATTATCTTAAAATTAGATTCTATGAAACTTTTTGACATATTAGTTTCGGTCAAAAAATTCGTAGTATTTTATACACAATTTTATACTAGTTTCCGCCAAAAAATAAAATTAAATCAAAGATTGTTCGAAATGCAATGAAAATTTTCAGATCCTCTCTATATGTTACGAGGGAAGGTTATGATGGAAGTCCATAAAAAAATTATCTCAAAATTAGATTCTATGAAACGTTTTGAAATACAAGTTTCGGTCAAAAAATCGTAGTATATTATACACAATTTTATACTAGTTTCGGTCAAAAAATCATTTTAAATCGAGAATTGTTCGAAATGCTATTAAACTTTTCAGATTCTTTCTATGTGTTACGATGGAAGGTTACGATGGAAGTCCATGCAAAAAATTATCTCAAAATTAGATTCTACGAAACTTTTTGAAATACAAGTTTCGGTTAAAAAATCGTAGTATATTATACACAATTTTATACTAGTTTCCGCCAAAATATCCAAATTAAATTGAGCATTGTTCGAAATGCTACGAAACTTTTAGGATCCTCTCTATATGTTACGAGGGAAGATTATGATGGAAGTCCATGCAAAAAATTATCTAAAAATTAGATTCTATGAAACTTTTTGAAATACTAGTTTTGATCAAAAAATTGTAATATATTATACACAATTCTATACTAGTTTCAGTCAAAAATCAAATTAAATCGAGGATTGTTCGAAATGCTACGTAACTTTTAAGATCCTCTCTATATGTCACTAGGGAAGGTTACGATGGAAGTTCATGCAAAAAATCATCTCAAAATAAAGATTCTATGAAGCTTTTAGAAATACTAGTTTCGATCAAAAAATTGTAGTATATTATACACAATTTTATACTAGTTTCAGTCAAAAAATCAAATTAAATCGAGGATTATTCAAAATGCTAAGAAACTTTTAATATCCTTTCAATATGTTACGAGGGAAGGTTATGATGGAAGTCCATGCAAAATATTATCTCAAAAATTGATTTTATGAAATTTTTTGAAATACTAGTTTCGGTCAATATATCATATTAAATCGAGGATTGTTCGAAATGCTATGAAACTTTTCCGATCCTTTCGATATCTTACGAGGGAAGGTTATGATGGAAGTCCATACAAAACATTATCTCAAAATTAGATTCTATGAAACTTTTTGAAATACTAGTTTCGGTCAAAAATCGTAGTATATTATAAATTTTTTTTATACTAGTTTCCGCCAAAAATTTAAATTAAATCGAGAATTGTTCGAAATGCTACGAAACTTTTCAGATCCTCTCTATATGTTACGAGGGAAGGTTATGATGGAAGTCCATGCAAAAAATTAGATTCTATGAAACTTTTTAAAATGCTAGTTTTGGTCAAAAAATCGTAGTATATTATACACAATTCTATACTAGTTTCAGTCAAAAATAAAATTAAATCGAAGAGTGTTCGAAATTCTACGAAACTTTTAAGATCTTCTCTATATGCTACGAGGGAAGGTTATGATTAAAGTCCATGCAAAACATCATCTCAAAATTAGACTCCATGAAACTTTTTGAAAACTAGTTTCGGTCAAAAAATCGTAGTATATTATACACAAATCCATACTAGTTTCGGTCAAAAAATCAAATTAAATTGAGGATTGTTCGAAATGCTATGAAAGTTTTCAGATCCTTTCTATATGTTACGAGGGAAGGTTATGATGGAAGTGAATGCAAAAAATTATCTTAAATTTAGATTCTATGAAACTTTTTGACATATTAGTTTCGGTCAAAAAATTCGTAGTATTTTATACACAATTTTATACTAGTTTCCGCCAAAAAATAAAATTAAATCAAAGATTGTTCGAAATGCAATGAAAATTTTCAGATCCTCTCTATATGTTACGAGGGAAGGTTATGATGGAAGTCCATAAAAAAATTATCTCAAAATTAGATTCTATGAAACGTTTTGAAATACAAGTTTCGGTCAAAAAATCGTAGTATATTATACACAATTTTATACTAGTTTCGGTCAAAAAATCATTTTAAATCGAGAATTGTTCGAAATGCTATTAAACTTTTCAGATTCTTTCTATGTGTTACGATGGAAGGTTACGATGGAAGTCCATGCAAAAAATTATCTCAAAATTAGATTCTACGAAACTTTTTGAAATACAAGTTTCGGTTAAAAAATCGTAGTATATTATACACAATTTTATACTAGTTTCCGCCAAAATATCCAAATTAAATTGAGCATTGTTCGAAATGCTACGAAACTTTTAGGATCCTCTCTATATGTTACGAGGGAAGATTATGATGGAAGTCCATGCAAAAAATTATCTAAAAATTAGATTCTATGAAACTTTTTGAAATACTAGTTTTGATCAAAAAATTGTAATATATTATACACAATTCTATACTAGTTTCAGTCAAAAATCAAATTAAATCGAGGATTGTTCGAAATGCTACGTAACTTTTAAGATCCTCTCTATATGTCACTAGGGAAGGTTACGATGGAAGTTCATGCAAAAAATCATCTCAAAATAAAGATTCTATGAAGCTTTTAGAAATACTAGTTTCGATCAAAAAATTGTAGTATATTATACACAATTTTATACTAGTTTCAGTCAAAAAATCAAATTAAATCGAGGATTATTCAAAATGCTAAGAAACTTTTAATATCCTTTCAATATGTTACGAGGGAAGGTTATGATGGAAGTCCATGCAAAATATTATCTCAAAAATTGATTTTATGAAATTTTTTGAAATACTAGTTTCGGTCAATATATCATATTAAATCGAGGATTGTTCGAAATGCTATGAAACTTTTCCGATCCTTTCGATATCTTACGAGGGAAGGTTATGATGGAAGTCCATACAAAACATTATCTCAAAATTAGATTCTATGAAACTTTTTGAAATACTAGTTTCGGTCAAAAATCGTAGTATATTATAAATTTTTTTTATACTAGTTTCCGCCAAAAATTTAAATTAAATCGAGAATTGTTCGAAATGCTACGAAACTTTTCAGATCCTCTCTATATGTTACGAGGGAAGGTTATGATGGAAGTCCATGCAAAAAATTAGATTCTATGAAACTTTTTAAAATGCTAGTTTTGGTCAAAAAATCGTAGTATATTATACACAATTCTATACTAGTTTCAGTCAAAAATAAAATTAAATCGAAGAGTGTTCGAAATTCTACGAAACTTTTAAGATCTTCTCTATATGCTACGAGGGAAGGTTATGATTAAAGTCCATGCAAAACATCATCTCAAAATTAGACTCCATGAAACTTTTTGAAAACTAGTTTCGGTCAAAAAATCGTAGTATATTATACACAAATCCATACTAGTTTCGGTCAAAAAATCAAATTAAATTGAGGATTGTTCGAAATGCTATGAAAGTTTTCAGATCCTTTCTATATGTTACGAGGGAAGGTTATGATGGAAGTGAATGCAAAAAATTATCTTAAATTTAGATTCTATGAAACTTTTTGACATATTAGTTTCGGTCAAAAAATTCGTAGTATTTTATACACAATTTTATACTAGTTTCCGCCAAAAAATAAAATTAAATCAAAGATTGTTCGAAATGCAATGAAAATTTTCAGATCCTCTCTATATGTTACGAGGGAAGGTTATGATGGAAGTCCATAAAAAAATTATCTCAAAATTAGATTCTATGAAACGTTTTGAAATACAAGTTTCGGTCAAAAAATCGTAGTATATTATACACAATTTTATACTAGTTTCGGTCAAAAAATCATTTTAAATCGAGAATTGTTCGAAATGCTATTAAACTTTTCAGATTCTTTCTATGTGTTACGATGGAAGTCCATGCAAAAAATTATCTCAAAATTAGATTCTACGAAACTTTTTGAAATACAAGTTTCGGTTAAAAAATCGTAGTATATTATACACAATTTTATACTAGTTTCCGCCAAAATATCCAAATTAAATTGAGCATTGTTCGAAATGCTACGAAACTTTTAGGATCCTCTCTATATGTTACGAGGGAAGATTATGATGGAAGTCCATGCAAAAAATTATCTAAAAATTAGATTCTATGAAACTTTTTGAAATACTAGTTTTGATCAAAAAATTGTAATATATTATACACAATTCTATACTAGTTTCAGTCAAAAATCAAATTAAATCGAGGATTGTTCGAAATGCTACGTAACTTTTAAGATCCTCTCTATATGTCACTAGGGAAGGTTACGATGGAAGTTCATGCAAAAAATCATCTCAAAATAAAGATTCTATGAAGCTTTTAGAAATACTAGTTTCGATCAAAAAATTGTAGTATATTATACACAATTTTATACTAGTTTCAGTCAAAAAATCAAATTAAATCGAGGATTATTCAAAATGCTAAGAAACTTTTAATATCCTTTCAATATGTTACGAGGGAAGGTTATGATGGAAGTCCATGCAAAATATTATCTCAAAAATTGATTTTATGAAATTTTTTGAAATACTAGTTTCGGTCAATATATCATATTAAATCGAGGATTGTTCGAAATGCTATGAAACTTTTCCGATCCTTTCGATATCTTACGAGGGAAGGTTATGATGGAAGTCCATACAAAACATTATCTCAAAATTAGATTCTATGAAACTTTTTGAAATACTAGTTTCGGTCAAAAATCGTAGTATATTATAAATTTTTTTTATACTAGTTTCCGCCAAAAATTTAAATTAAATCGAGAATTGTTCGAAATGCTACGAAACTTTTCAGATCCTCTCTATATGTTACGAGGGAAGGTTATGATGGAAGTCCATGCAAAAAATTAGATTCTATGAAACTTTTTAAAATGCTAGTTTTGGTCAAAAAATCGTAGTATATTATACACAATTCTATACTAGTTTCAGTCAAAAATAAAATTAAATCGAAGAGTGTTCGAAATTCTACGAAACTTTTAAGATCTTCTCTATATGCTACGAGGGAAGGTTATGATTAAAGTCCATGCAAAACATCATCTCAAAATTAGACTCCATGAAACTTTTTGAAAACTAGTTTCGGTCAAAAAATCGTAGTATATTATACACAAATCCATACTAGTTTCGGTCAAAAAATCAAATTAAATTGAGGATTGTTCGAAATGCTATGAAAGTTTTCAGATCCTTTCTATATGTTACGAGGGAAGGTTATGATGGAAGTGAATGCAAAAAATTATCTTAAATTTAGATTCTATGAAACTTTTTGACATATTAGTTTCGGTCAAAAAATTCGTAGTATTTTATACACAATTTTATACTAGTTTCCGCCAAAAAATAAAATTAAATCAAAGATTGTTCGAAATGCAATGAAAATTTTCAGATCCTCTCTATATGTTACGAGGGAAGGTTATGATGGAAGTCCATAAAAAAATTATCTCAAAATTAGATTCTATGAAACGTTTTGAAATACAAGTTTCGGTCAAAAAATCGTAGTATATTATACACAATTTTATACTAGTTTCGGTCAAAAAATCATTTTAAATCGAGAATTGTTCGAAATGCTATTAAACTTTTCAGATTCTTTCTATGTGTTACGATGGAAGTCCATGCAAAAAATTATCTCAAAATTAGATTCTACGAAACTTTTTGAAATACAAGTTTCGGTTAAAAAATCGTAGTATATTATACATTATTTTATACTAGTTTCCGCCAAAATATCCAAATTAAATTGAGCATTATTCGAAATGCTACGAAACTTTTAGGATCCTCTCTATATGTTACGAGGGAAGATTATGATGGAAGTCCATGCAAAAAATTATCTAAAAATTAGATTCTATGAAACTTTTTGAAATACTAGTTTTGATCAAAAAATTGTAATATATTATACACAATTCTATACTAGTTTCAGTCAAAAATCAAATTAAATCGAGGATTGTTCGAAATGCTACGTAACTTTTAAGATCCTCTCTATATGTCACTAGGGAAGGTTACGATGGAAGTTCATGCAAAAAATCATCTCAAAATAAAGATTCTATGAAGCTTTTAGAAATACTAGTTTCGATCAAAAAATTGTAGTATATTATACACAATTTTATACTAGTTTCAGTCAAAAAATCAAATTAAATCGAGGATTATTCAAAATGCTAAGAAACTTTTAATATCCTTTCAATATGTTACGAGGGAAGGTTATGATGGAAGTCCATGCAAAATATTATCTCAAAAATTGATTTTATGAAATTTTTTGAAATACTAGTTTCGGTCAATATATCATATTAAATCGAGGATTGTTCGAAATGCTATGAAACTTTTCCGATCCTTTCGATATCTTACGAGGGAAGGTTATGATGGAAGTCCATACAAAACATTATCTCAAAATTAGATTCTATGAAACTTTTTGAAATACTAGTTTCGGTCAAAAATCGTAGTATATTATAAATTTTTTTTATACTAGTTTCCGCCAAAAATTTAAATTAAATCGAGAATTGTTCGAAATGCTACGAAACTTTTCAGATCCTCTCTATATGTTACGAGGGAAGGTTATGATGGAAGTCCATGCAAAAAATTAGATTCTATGAAACTTTTTAAAATGCTAGTTTTGGTCAAAAAATCGTAGTATATTATACACAATTCTATACTAGTTTCGGTCAAAAATAAAATTAAATCGAAGAGTGTTCGAAATGCTACGAAACTTTTAAGATCTTCTCTATATGCTACGAGGGAAGGTTATGATTAAAGTCCATGCAAAACATCATCTCAAAATTAGACTCCATGAAACTTTTTGAAAACTAGTTTCGGTCAAAAAATCGTAGTATATTATACACAAATCCATACTAGTTTCGGTCAAAAAATCAAATTAAATTGAGGATTGTTCGAAATGCTATGAAAGTTTTCAGATCCTTTCTATATGTTACGAGGGAAGGTTATGATGGAAGTGAATGCAAAAAATTATCTTAAAATTAGATTCTATGAAACTTTTTGACATATTAGTTTCGGTCAAAAAATTCGTAGTATTTTATACACAATTTTATACTAGTTTCCGCCAAAAAATAAAATTAAATCAAAGATTGTTCGAAATGCAATGAAAATTTTCAGATCCTCTCTATATGTTACGAGGGAAGGTTATGATGGAAGTCCATAAAAAAATTATCTCAAAATTAGATTCTATGAAACGTTTTGAAATACAAGTTTCGGTCAAAAAATCGTAGTATATTATACACAATTTTATACTAGTTTCGGTCAAAAAATCATTTTAAATCGAGAATTGTTCGAAATGCTATTAAACTTTTCAGATTCTTTCTATGTGTTACGATGGAAGGTTACGATGGAAGTCCATGCAAAAAATTATCTCAAAATTAGATTCTACGAAACTTTTTGAAATACAAGTTTCGGTTAAAAAATCGTAGTATATTATACACAATTTTATACTAGTTTCCGCCAAAATATCCAAATTAAATTGAGCATTGTTCGAAATGCTACGAAACTTTTAGGATCCTCTCTATATGTTACGAGGGAAGATTATGATGGAAGTCCATGCAAAAAATTATCTAAAAATTAGATTCTATGAAACTTTTTGAAATACTAGTTTTGATCAAAAAATTGTAATATATTATACACAATTCTATACTAGTTTCAGTCAAAAATCAAATTAAATCGAGGATTGTTCGAAATGCTACGTAACTTTTAAGATCCTCTCTATATGTCACTAGGGAAGGTTACGATGGAAGTTCATGCAAAAAATCATCTCAAAATAAAGATTCTATGAAGCTTTTAGAAATACTAGTTTCGATCAAAAAATTGTAGTATATTATACACAATTTTATACTAGTTTCAGTCAAAAAATCAAATTAAATCGAGGATTATTCAAAATGCTAAGAAACTTTTAATATCCTTTCAATATGTTACGAGGGAAGGTTATGATGGAAGTCCATGCAAAATATTATCTCAAAAATTGATTTTATGAAATTTTTTGAAATACTAGTTTCGGTCAATATATCATATTAAATCGAGGATTGTTCGAAATGCTATGAAACTTTTCCGATCCTTTCGATATCTTACGAGGGAAGGTTATGATGGAAGTCCATACAAAACATTATCTCAAAATTAGATTCTATGAAACTTTTTGAAATACTAGTTTCGGTCAAAAATCGTAGTATATTATAAATTTTTTTTATACTAGTTTCCGCCAAAAATTTAAATTAAATCGAGAATTGTTCGAAATGCTACGAAACTTTTCAGATCCTCTCTATATGTTACGAGGGAAGGTTATGATGGAAGTCCATGCAAAAAATTAGATTCTATGAAACTTTTTAAAATGCTAGTTTTGGTCAAAAAATCGTAGTATATTATACACAATTCTATACTAGTTTCGGTCAAAAATAAAATTAAATCGAAGAGTGTTCGAAATGCTACGAAACTTTTAAGATCTTCTCTATATGCTACGAGGGAAGGTTATGATTAAAGTCCATGCAAAACATCATCTCAAAATTAGACTCCATGAAACTTTTTAAAAACTAGTTTCGGTCAAAAAATCGTAGTATATTATACAAAAATCCATACTAGTTTCGGTCAAAAAATCAAATTAAATTGAGGATTGTTCGAAATGCTATGAAAGTTTTCAGATCCTTTCTATATGTTACGAGGGAAGGTTATGATGGAAGTGAATGCAAAAAATTATCTTAAAATTAGATTCTATGAAACTTTTTGACATATTAGTTTCGGTCAAAAAATTCGTAGTATTTTATACACAATTTTATACTAGTTTCCGCCAAAAAATAAAATTAAATCAAAGATTGTTCGAAATGCAATGAAAATTTTCAGATCCTCTCTATATGTTACGAGGGAAGGTTATGATGGAAGTCCATAAAAAAATTATCTCAAAATTAGATTCTATGAAACGTTTTGAAATACAAGTTTCGGTCAAAAAATCGTAGTATATTATACACAATTTTATACTAGTTTCGGTCAAAAAATCATTTTAAATCGAGAATTGTTCGAAATGCTATTAAACTTTTCAGATTCTTTCTATGTGTTACGATGGAAGGTTACGATGGAAGTCCATGCAAAAAATTATCTCAAAATTAGATTCTACGAAACTTTTTGAAATACAAGTTTCGGTTAAAAAATCGTAGTATATTATACACAATTTTATACTAGTTTCCGCCAAAATATCCAAATTAAATTGAGCATTGTTCGAAATGCTACGAAACTTTTAGGATCCTCTCTATATGTTACGAGGGAAGATTATGATGGAAGTCCATGCAAAAAATTATCTAAAAATTAGATTCTATGAAACTTTTTGAAATACTAGTTTTGATCAAAAAATTGTAATATATTATACACAATTCTATACTAGTTTCAGTCAAAAATCAAATTAAATCGAGGATTGTTCGAAATGCTACGTAACTTTTAAGATCCTCTCTATATGTTACTAGGGAAGGTTACGATGGAAGTTCATGCAAAAAATCATCTCAAAATAAAGATTCTATGAAGCTTTTAGAAATACTAGTTTCGATCAAAAAATTGTAGTATATTATACACAATTTTATACTAGTTTCAGTCAAAAAATCAAATTAAATCGAGGATTATTCAAAATGCTAAGAAACTTTTAATATCCTTTCAATATGTTACGAGGGAAGGTTATGATGGAAGTCCATGCAAAATATTATCTCAAAAATTGATTTTATGAAATTTTTTGAAATACTAGTTTCGGTCAATATATCATATTAAATCGAGGATTGTTCGAAATGCTATGAAACGTTTCCGATCCTTTCGATATCTTACGAGGGAAGGTTATGATGGAAGTCCATACAAACCATTATCTCAAAATTAGATTCTATGAAACTTTTTAAAATACTAGTTTCGGTCAAAAATCGTAGTATATTATAAATTTTTTTTATACTAGTTTCCGCCAAAAATTTAAATTAAATCGAGAATTGTTCGAAATGCTACGAAACTTTTCAGATCCTCTCTATATGTTACGAGGGAAGGTTATGATGGAAGTCCATGCAAAAAATTAGATTCTATGAAACTTTTTGAAATGCTAGTTTTGGTCAAAAAATCGTAGTATATTATACACAATTCTATACTAGTTTCGGTCAAAAATAAAATTAAATCGAAGAGTGTTCGAAATGCTACGAAACTTTTGAGATCTTCTCTATATGCTACGAGGGAAGGTTATGATTAAAGTCCATCCAAAACATCATCTCAAAATTAGACTCCATGAAACTTTTTGAAAACTAGTTTCGGTCAAAAAATCGTAGTATATTATACACAAATCCATACTAGTTTCGGTCAAAAAATCAAATTAAATTGAGGATTGTTCGAAATGCTATGAAAGTTTTCAGATCCTTTCTATATGTTACGAGGGAAGGTTATGATGGAAGTGCATGCAAAAAATTATCTTAAAATTAGATTCTAAGAAACTTTTTGAAATATTAGTTTCGGTCAAAAAAGTCGTAGTATTTTATACACAATTTTATACTAGTTTCGGCCAAAAAATAAAATTAAACCAAAGATTGTTCGAAATGCAATGAAAATTTTCAGATCCTCTCTATATGTTACGAGGGAAGGTTATGATGGAAGTCCATAAAAAAAATTATCTCAAAATTAGATTCTACGAAAAGTTTTGAAATACAAGTTTCGGTCAAAAAATCGTAGTATATTATACACAATTTTATACTAGTTTCGGTCAAAAAATCAAATTAAATCGAGAATTGTTCGAATGCTATGAAACTTTTTAGATTCTTTCTATATGTTACGATGGAAGGTTACGATGGAAGTCCATGCAAAAAATTATCTCAAAATTAGATTCTACGAAACTTTTTGAAATACAAGTTTCGGTTAAAAAATCGTAGTATATTATACACAATTTTATACTAGTTTCCGCCAAAATATCCAAATTAAATTGAGCATTGTTCGAAATGCTACGAAACTTTTAGGATCCTCTCTATATGTTACGAGGGAAGATTATGATGGAAGTCCATGCAAAAAATTATCTAAAAATTAGATTCTATGAAACTTTTTGAAATACTAGTTTTGATCAAAAAATTGTAATATATTATACACAATTCTATACTAGTTTTAGTCAAAAATCAAATTAAATCGAGGATTGTTCGAAATGCTACGTAACTTTTAAGATCCTCTATATATGTTACGAGGGAAGGTTACGATGGAAGTTCATGCAAAAAATCATCTCAAAATAAGATTCTATGAAGCTTTTAGAAATACTAGTTTCGATCAAAAAATTGTAGTATATTATACACAATTTTATACTAGTTTCAGTCAAAAAATCAAATTAAATCGAGGATTATTCAAAATGCTAAGAAACTTTTAATATCCTTTCAATATGTTACGAGGGAAGGTTATGATGGAAGTCCATGCAAAATATTATCTCAAAAATTGATTTTATGAAATTTTTTGAAATACTAGTTTCGGTCAATATATCATATTAAATCGAGGATTGTTCGAAATGCTATGAAACGTTTCCGATCCTTTCGATATCTTACGAGGGAAGGTTATGATGGAAGTCCATACAAACCATTATCTCAAAATTAGATTCTATGAAACTTTTTAAAATACTAGTTTCGGTCAAAAATCGTAGTATATTATAAATTTTTTTTATACTAGTTTCCGCCAAAAATTTAAATTAAATCGAGAATTGTTCGAAATGCTACGAAACTTTTCAGATCCTCTCTATATGTTACGAGGGAAGGTTATGATGGAAGTCCATGCAAAAAATTAGATTCTATGAAACTTTTTGAAATGCTAGTTTTGGTCAAAAAATCGTAGTATATTATACACAATTCTATACTAGTTTCGGTCAAAAATAAAATTAAATCGAAGAGTGTTCGAAATGCTACGAAACTTTTAAGATCTTCTCTATATGCTACGAGGGAAGGTTATGATTAAAGTCCATGCAAAACATCATCTCAAAATTAGACTCCATGAAACTTTTTAAAAACTAGTTTCGGTCAAAAAATCGTAGTATATTATACACAAATCCATACTAGTTTCGGTCAAAAAATCAAATTAAATTGAGGATTGTTCGAAATGCTATGAAAGTTTTCAGATCCTTTCTATATGTTACGAGGGAAGGTTATGATGGAAGTGAATGCAAAAAATTATCTTAAAATTAGATTCTATGAAACTTTTTGACATATTAGTTTCGGTCAAAAAATTCGTAGTATTTTATACACAATTTTATACTAGTTTCCGCCAAAAAATAAAATTAAATCAAAGATTGTTCGAAATGCAATGAAAATTTTCAGATCCTCTCTATATGTTACGAGGGAAGGTTATGATGGAAGTCCATAAAAAAATTATCTCAAAATTAGATTCTATGAAACGTTTTGAAATACAAGTTTCGGTCAAAAAATCGTAGTATATTATACACAATTTTATACTAGTTTCGGTCAAAAAATCATTTTAAATCGAGAATTGTTCGAAATGCTATTAAACTTTTCAGATTCTTTCTATGTGTTACGATGGAAGGTTACGATGGAAGTCCATGCAAAAAATTATCTCAAAATTAGATTCTACGAAACTTTTTGAAATACAAGTTTCGGTTAAAAAATCGTAGTATATTATACACAATTTTATACTAGTTTCCGCCAAAATATCCAAATTAAATTGAGCATTGTTCGAAATGCTACGAAACTTTTAGGATCCTCTCTATATGTTACGAGGGAAGATTATGATGGAAGTCCATGCAAAAAATTATCTAAAAATTAGATTCTATGAAACTTTTTGAAATACTAGTTTTGATCAAAAAATTGTAATATATTATACACAATTCTATACTAGTTTCAGTCAAAAATCAAATTAAATCGAGGATTGTTCGAAATGCTACGTAACTTTTAAGATCCTCTCTATATGTTACTAGGGAAGGTTACGATGGAAGTTCATGCAAAAAATCATCTCAAAATAAAGATTCTATGAAGCTTTTAGAAATACTAGTTTCGATCAAAAAATTGTAGTATATTATACACAATTTTATACTAGTTTCAGTCAAAAAATCAAATTAAATCGAGGATTATTCAAAATGCTAAGAAACTTTTAATATCCTTTCAATATGTTACGAGGGAAGGTTATGATGGAAGTCCATGCAAAATATTATCTCAAAAATTGATTTTATGAAATTTTTTGAAATACTAGTTTCGGTCAATATATCATATTAAATCGAGGATTGTTCGAAATGCTATGAAACGTTTCCGATCCTTTCGATATCTTACGAGGGAAGGTTATGATGGAAGTCCATACAAACCATTATCTCAAAATTAGATTCTATGAAACTTTTTAAAATACTAGTTTCGGTCAAAAATCGTAGTATATTATAAATTTTTTTTATACTAGTTTCCGCCAAAAATTTAAATTAAATCGAGAATTGTTCGAAATGCTACGAAACTTTTCAGATCCTCTCTATATGTTACGAGGGAAGGTTATGATGGAAGTCCATGCAAAAAATTAGATTCTATGAAACTTTTTGAAATGCTAGTTTTGGTCAAAAAATCGTAGTATATTATACACAATTCTATACTAGTTTCGGTCAAAAATAAAATTAAATCGAAGAGTGTTCGAAATGCTACGAAACTTTTGAGATCTTCTCTATATGCTACGAGGGAAGGTTATGATTAAAGTCCATCCAAAACATCATCTCAAAATTAGACTCCATGAAACTTTTTGAAAACTAGTTTCGGTCAAAAAATCGTAGTATATTATACACAAATCCATACTAGTTTCGGTCAAAAAATCAAATTAAATTGAGGATTGTTCGAAATGCTATGAAAGTTTTCAGATCCTTTCTATATGTTACGAGGGAAGGTTATGATGGAAGTGCATGCAAAAAATTATCTTAAAATTAGATTCTAAGAAACTTTTTGAAATATTAGTTTCGGTCAAAAAAGTCGTAGTATTTTATACACAATTTTATACTAGTTTCGGCCAAAAAATAAAATTAAACCAAAGATTGTTCGAAATGCAATGAAAATTTTCAGATCCTCTCTATATGTTACGAGGGAAGGTTATGATGGAAGTCCATAAAAAAAATTATCTCAAAATTAGATTCTACGAAAAGTTTTGAAATACAAGTTTCGGTCAAAAAATCGTAGTATATTATACACAATTTTATACTAGTTTCGGTCAAAAAATCAAATTAAATCGAGAATTGTTCGAATGCTATGAAACTTTTTAGATTCTTTCTATATGTTACGATGGAAGGTTACGATGGAAGTCCATGCAAAAAATTATCTCAAAATTAGATTCTACGAAACTTTTTGAAATACAAGTTTCGGTTAAAAAATCGTAGTATATTATACACAATTTTATACTAGTTTCCGCCAAAATATCCAAATTAAATTGAGCATTGTTCGAAATGCTACGAAACTTTTAGGATCCTCTCTATATGTTACGAGGGAAGATTATGATGGAAGTCCATGCAAAAAATTATCTAAAAATTAGATTCTATGAAACTTTTTGAAATACTAGTTTTGATCAAAAAATTGTAATATATTATACACAATTCTATACTAGTTTTAGTCAAAAATCAAATTAAATCGAGGATTGTTCGAAATGCTACGTAACTTTTAAGATCCTCTATATATGTTACGAGGGAAGGTTACGATGGAAGTTCATGCAAAAAATCATCTCAAAATAAGATTCTATGAAGCTTTTAGAAATACTAGTTTCGATCAAAAAATTGTAGTATATTATACACAATTTTATACTAGTTTCAGTCAAAAAATCAAATTAAATCGAGGATTATTCAAAATGCTAAGAAACTTTTAATATCCTTTCAATATGTTACGAGGGAAGGTTATGATGGAAGTCCATGCAAAATATTATCTCAAAAATTGATTTTATGAAATTTTTTGAAATACTAGTTTCGGTCAATATATCATATTAAATCGAGGATTGTTCGAAATGCTATGAAACTTTTCCGATCCTTTCGATATCTTACGAGGGAAGGTTATGATGGAAGTCCATACAAAACATTATCTCAAAATTACATTCTATGAAACTTTTTGAAATACTAGTTTCGGTCAAAAATCGTAGTATATTATAAATTTTTTTTATACTAGTTTCCGCCAAAAATATAAATTAAATCGAGATTGTTCGAAATGCTACGAAACTTTTCAGATCCTCTCTATATGTTACGAGGGAAGGTTATGATGGAAGTCCATGCAAAAAATTAGATTCTATGAAACTTTTTGAAATGCTAGTTTTGGTCAAAAAATCGTAGTATATTATACACAATTCTATACTAGTTTCGGTCAAAAATAAAATTAAATCGAACAGTGTTCGAAATGCTACGAAACTTTTAAGATCTTCTCTATATGCTACGAGGGAAGGTTATGATTAAAGTCCATGCAAAACATCATCTCAAAATTAGACTCCATGAAACTTTTTGAAAACTAGTTTCGGTAAAAAAAATCGTAGTATATTATACACAAATCCATACTAGTTTCGGTCAAAAAATAAAATTAAACCAAAGATTGTTCGAAATGCAATGAAAGTTTTCAGATCCTCTCTATATGTTACGAGGGAAGGTTATGATGGAAGTGCATGCAAAAAATTATCTCAAAATTAGATTCTATGAAACATTTTGAAATACAAGTTTCGGTCAAAAAATCGTAGTATATTATACACAATTTTATACTAGTTTCGGTCAAATAATCAAATTAAATCGAGAATTGTTCGAAATGCTATGAAACTTTTCAGATTCTTTCTATGTGTTACGATGGAAGGTTACGATGGAAGTCCATGCAAAAAATTATCTCAAAATTAGATTCTACGAAACTTTTTGAAATACAAGTTACGGTTAAAAAATCGTAGTATATTATACACAATTTTATACTAGTTTCCGCAGAAATATCCAAATTAAATTGAGCATTGTTCGAAATGCTACGAAACTTTTAGGATCCTCTCTATATGTTACGAGGGAAGATTATGATGGAAGTCCATGCAAAAAATTATCTAAAAATTAGATTCTATGAAACTTTTTGAAATACTAGTTTTGATCAAAAAATTGTAATATATTATACACAATTCTATACTAGTTTCAGTCAAAAATCAAATTAAATCGAGGATTGTTCGAAATGCTACGTAACTTTTAAGATCCTCTCTATATGTCACTAGGGAAGGTTACGATGGAAGTTCATGCAAAAAATCATCTCAAAATAAAGATTCTATGAAGCTTTTAGAAATACTAGTTTCGATCAAAAAATTGTAGTATATTATACACAATTTTATACTAGTTTCAGTCAAAAAATCAAATTAAATCGAGGATTATTCAAAATGCTAAGAAACTTTTAATATCCTTTCAATATGTTACGAGGGAAGGTTATGATGGAAGTCCATGCAAAATATTATCTCAAAAATTGATTTTATGAAATTTTTTGAAATACTAGTTTCGGTCAATATATCATATTAAATCGAGGATTGTTCGAAATGCTATGAAACTTTTCCGATCCTTTCGATATCTTACGAGGGAAGGTTATGATGGAAGTCCATACAAAACATTATCTCAAAATTACATTCTATGAAACTTTTTGAAATACTAGTTTCGGTCAAAAATCGTAGTATATTATAAATTTTTTTTATACTAGTTTCCGCCAAAAATTTAAATTAAATCGAGAATTGTTCGAAATGCTACGAAACTTTTCAGATCCTCTCTATATGTTACGAGGGAAGGTTATGATGGAAGTCCATGCAAAAAATTAGATTCTATGAAACTTTTTAAAATGCTAGTTTTGGTCAAAAAATCGTAGTATATTATACACAATTCTATACTAGTTTCGGTCAAAAATAAAATTAAATCGAAGAGTGTTCGAAATGCTACGAAACTTTTAAGATCTTCTCTATATGCTACGAGGGAAGGTTATGATTAAAGTCCATGCAAAACATCATCTCAAAATTAGACTCCATGAAACTTTTTAAAAACTAGTTTCGGTCAAAAAATCGTAGTATATTATACACAAATCCATACTAGTTTCGGTCAAAAAATCAAATTAAATTGAGGATTGTTCGAAATGCTATGAAAGTTTTCAGATCCTTTCTATATGTTACGAGGGAAGGTTATGATGGAAGTGAATGCAAAAAATTATCTTAAAATTAGATTCTATGAAACTTTTTGACATATTAGTTTCGGTCAAAAAATTCGTAGTATTTTATACACAATTTTATACTAGTTTCCGCCAAAAAATAAAATTAAATCAAAGATTGTTCGAAATGCAATGAAAATTTTCAGATCCTCTCTATATGTTACGAGGGAAGGTTATGATGGAAGTCCATAAAAAAATTATCTCAAAATTAGATTCTATGAAACGTTTTGAAATACAAGTTTCGGTCAAAAAATCGTAGTATATTATACACAATTTTATACTAGTTTCGGTCAAAAAATCATTTTAAATCGAGAATTGTTCGAAATGCTATTAAACTTTTCAGATTCTTTCTATGTGTTACGATGGAAGGTTACGATGGAAGTCCATGCAAAAAATTATCTCAAAATTAGATTCTACGAAACTTTTTGAAATACAAGTTTCGGTTAAAAAATCGTAGTATATTATACACAATTTTATACTAGTTTCCGCCAAAATATCCAAATTAAATTGAGCATTGTTCGAAATGCTACGAAACTTTTAGGATCCTCTCTATATGTTACGAGGGAAGATTATGATGGAAGTCCATGCAAAAAATTATCTAAAAATTAGATTCTATGAAACTTTTTGAAATACTAGTTTTGATCAAAAAATTGTAATATATTATACACAATTCTATACTAGTTTTAGTCAAAAATCAAATTAAATCGAGGATTGTTCGAAATGCTACGTAACTTTTAAGATCCTCTATATATGTTACGAGGGAAGGTTACGATGGAAGTTCATGCAAAAAATCATCTCAAAATAAGATTCTATGAAGCTTTTAGAAATACTAGTTTCGATCAAAAAATTGTAGTATATTATACACAATTTTATACTAGTTTCAGTCAAAAAATCAAATTAAATCGAGGATTATTCAAAATGCTAAGAAACTTTTAATATCCTTTCAATATGTTACGAGGGAAGGTTATGATGGAAGTCCATGCAAAATATTATCTCAAAAATTGATTTTATGAAATTTTTTGAAATACTAGTTTCGGTCAATATATCATATTAAATCGAGGATTGTTCGAAATGCTATGAAACTTTTCCGATCCTTTCGATATCTTACGAGGGAAGGTTATGATGGAAGTCCATACAAAACATTATCTCAAAATTACATTCTATGAAACTTTTTGAAATACTAGTTTCGGTCAAAAATCGTAGTATATTATAAATTTTTTTTATACTAGTTTCCGCCAAAAATATAAATTAAATCGAGATTGTTCGAAATGCTACGAAACTTTTCAGATCCTCTCTATATGTTACGAGGGAAGGTTATGATGGAAGTCCATGCAAAAAATTAGATTCTATGAAACTTTTTGAAATGCTAGTTTTGGTCAAAAAATCGTAGTATATTATACACAATTCTATACTAGTTTCGGTCAAAAATAAAATTAAATCGAACAGTGTTCGAAATGCTACGAAACTTTTAAGATCTTCTCTATATGCTACGAGGGAAGGTTATGATTAAAGTCCATGCAAAACATCATCTCAAAATTAGACTCCATGAAACTTTTTGAAAACTAGTTTCGGTAAAAAAAATCGTAGTATATTATACACAAATCCATACTAGTTTCGGTCAAAAAATAAAATTAAACCAAAGATTGTTCGAAATGCAATGAAAGTTTTCAGATCCTCTCTATATGTTACGAGGGAAGGTTATGATGGAAGTGCATGCAAAAAATTATCTCAAAATTAGATTCTATGAAACATTTTGAAATACAAGTTTCGGTCAAAAAATCGTAGTATATTATACACAATTTTATACTAGTTTCGGTCAAATAATCAAATTAAATCGAGAATTGTTCGAAATGCTATGAAACTTTTCAGATTCTTTCTATGTGTTACGATGGAAGGTTACGATGGAAGTCCATGCAAAAAATTATCTCAAAATTAGATTCTACGAAACTTTTTGAAATACAAGTTTCGGTTAAAAAATCGTAGTATATTATACACAATTTTATACTAGTTTCCGCAGAAATATCCAAATTAAATTGAGCATTGTTCGAAATGCTACGAAACTTTTAGGATCCTCTCTATATGTTACGAGGGAAGATTATGATGGAAGTCCATGCAAAAAATTATCTAAAAATTAGATTCTATGAAACTTTTTGAAATACTAGTTTTGATCAAAAAATTGTAATATATTATACACAATTCTATACTAGTTTCAGTCAAAAATCAAATTAAATCGAGGATTGTTCGAAATGCTACGTAACTTTTAAGATCCTCTCTATATGTCACTAGGGAAGGTTACGATGGAAGTTCATGCAAAAAATCATCTCAAAATAAAGATTCTATGAAGCTTTTAGAAATACTAGTTTCGATCAAAAAATTGTAGTATATTATACACAATTTTATACTAGTTTCAGTCAAAAAATCAAATTAAATCGAGGATTATTCAAAATGCTAAGAAACTTTTAATATCCTTTCAATATGTTACGAGGGAAGGTTATGATGGAAGTCCATGCAAAATATTATCTCAAAAATTGATTTTATGAAATTTTTTGAAATACTAGTTTCGGTCAATATATCATATTAAATCGAGGATTGTTCGAAATGCTATGAAACTTTTCCGATCCTTTCGATATCTTACGAGGGAAGGTTATGATGGAAGTCCATACAAAACATTATCTCAAAATTACATTCTATGAAACTTTTTGAAATACTAGTTTCGGTCAAAAATCGTAGTATATTATAAATTTTTTTTATACTAGTTTCCGCCAAAAATTTAAATTAAATCGAGAATTGTTCGAAATGCTACGAAACTTTTCAGATCCTCTCTATATGTTACGAGGGAAGGTTATGATGGAAGTCCATGCAAAAAATTAGATTCTATGAAACTTTTTAAAATGCTAGTTTTGGTCAAAAAATCGTAGTATATTATACACAATTCTATACTAGTTTCGGTCAAAAATAAAATTAAATCGAAGAGTGTTCGAAATGCTACGAAACTTTTAAGATCTTCTCTATATGCTACGAGGGAAGGTTATGATTAAAGTCCATGCAAAACATCATCTCAAAATTAGACTCCATGAAACTTTTTAAAAACTAGTTTCGGTCAAAAAATCGTAGTATATTATACACAAATCCATACTAGTTTCGGTCAAAAAATCAAATTAAATTGAGGATTGTTCGAAATGCTATGAAAGTTTTCAGATCCTTTCTATATGTTACGAGGGAAGGTTATGATGGAAGTGAATGCAAAAAATTATCTTAAAATTAGATTCTATGAAACTTTTTGACATATTAGTTTCGGTCAAAAAATTCGTAGTATTTTATACAAAATTTTATACTAGTTTCCGCCAAAAAATAAAATTAAATCAAAGATTGTTCGAAATGCAATGAAAATTTTCAGATCCTCTCTATATGTTACGAGGGAAGGTTATGATGGAAGTCCATAAAAAAATTATCTCAAAATTAGATTCTATGAAACGTTTTGAAATACAAGTTTCGGTCAAAAAATCGTAGTATATTATACACAATTTTATACTAGTTTCGGTCAAAAAATCATTTTAAATCGAGAATTGTTCGAAATGCTATTAAACTTTTCAGATTCTTTCTATGTGTTACGATGGAAGGTTACGATGGAAGTCCATGCAAAAAATTATCTCAAAATTAGATTCTACGAAACTTTTTGAAATACAAGTTTCGGTTAAAAAATCGTAGTATATTATACACAATTTTATACTAGTTTCCGCCAAAATATCCAAATTAAATTGAGCATTGTTCGAAATGCTACGAAACTTTTAGGATCCTCTCTATATGTTACGAGGGAAGATTATGATGGAAGTCCATGCAAAAAATTATCTAAAAATTAGATTCTATGAAACTTTTTGAAATACTAGTTTTGATCAAAAAATTGTAATATATTATACACAATTCTATACTAGTTTCAGTCAAAAATCAAATTAAATCGAGGATTGTTCGAAATGCTACGTAACTTTTAAGATCCTCTCTATATGTTACTAGGGAAGGTTACGATGGAAGTTCATGCAAAAAATCATCTCAAAATAAAGATTCTATGAAGCTTTTAGAAATACTAGTTTCGATCAAAAAATTGTAGTATATTATACACAATTTTATACTAGTTTCAGTCAAAAAATCAAATTAAATCGAGGATTATTCAAAATGCTAAGAAACTTTTAATATCCTTTCAATATGTTACGAGGGAAGGTTATGATGGAAGTCCATGCAAAATATTATCTCAAAAATTGATTTTATGAAATTTTTTGAAATACTAGTTTCGGTCAATATATCATATTAAATCGAGGATTGTTCGAAATGCTATGAAACGTTTCCGATCCTTTCGATATCTTACGAGGGAAGGTTATGATGGAAGTCCATACAAACCATTATCTCAAAATTAGATTCTATGAAACTTTTTAAAATACTAGTTTCGGTCAAAAATCGTAGTATATTATAAATTTTTTTTATACTAGTTTCCGCCAAAAATTTAAATTAAATCGAGAATTGTTCGAAATGCTACGAAACTTTTCAGATCCTCTCTATATGTTACGAGGGAAGGTTATGATGGAAGTCCATGCAAAAAATTAGATTCTATGAAACTTTTTGAAATGCTAGTTTTGGTCAAAAAATCGTAGTATATTATACACAATTCTATACTAGTTTCGGTCAAAAATAAAATTAAATCGAAGAGTGTTCGAAATGCTACGAAACTTTTAAGATCTTCTCTATATGCTACGAGGGAAGGTTATGATTAAAGTCCATGCAAAACATCATCTCAAAATTAGACTCCATGAAACTTTTTAAAAACTAGTTTCGGTCAAAAAATCGTAGTATATTATACACAAATCCATACTAGTTTCGGTCAAAAAATCAAATTAAATTGAGGATTGTTCGAAATGCTATGAAAGTTTTCAGATCCTTTCTATATGTTACGAGGGAAGGTTATGATGGAAGTGAATGCAAAAAATTATCTTAAAATTAGATTCTATGAAACTTTTTGACATATTAGTTTCGGTCAAAAAATTCGTAGTATTTTATACACAATTTTATACTAGTTTCCGCCAAAAAATAAAATTAAATCAAAGATTGTTCGAAATGCAATGAAAATTTTCAGATCCTCTCTATATGTTACGAGGGAAGGTTATGATGGAAGTCCATAAAAAAATTATCTCAAAATTAGATTCTATGAAACGTTTTGAAATACAAGTTTCGGTCAAAAAATCGTAGTATATTATACACAATTTTATACTAGTTTCGGTCAAAAAATCATTTTAAATCGAGAATTGTTCGAAATGCTATTAAACTTTTCAGATTCTTTCTATGTGTTACGATGGAAGGTTACGATGGAAGTCCATGCAAAAAATTATCTCAAAATTAGATTCTACGAAACTTTTTGAAATACAAGTTTCGGTTAAAAAATCGTAGTATATTATACACAATTTTATACTAGTTTCCGCCAAAATATCCAAATTAAATTGAGCATTGTTCGAAATGCTACGAAACTTTTAGGATCCTCTCTATATGTTACGAGGGAAGATTATGATGGAAGTCCATGCAAAAAATTATCTAAAAATTAGATTCTATGAAACTTTTTGAAATACTAGTTTTGATCAAAAAATTGTAATATATTATACACAATTCTATACTAGTTTCAGTCAAAAATCAAATTAAATCGAGGATTGTTCGAAATGCTACGTAACTTTTAAGATCCTCTCTATATGTTACTAGGGAAGGTTACGATGGAAGTTCATGCAAAAAATCATCTCAAAATAAAGATTCTATGAAGCTTTTAGAAATACTAGTTTCGATCAAAAAATTGTAGTATATTATACACAATTTTATACTAGTTTCAGTCAAAAAATCAAATTAAATCGAGGATTATTCAAAATGCTAAGAAACTTTTAATATCCTTTCAATATGTTACGAGGGAAGGTTATGATGGAAGTCCATGCAAAATATTATCTCAAAAATTGATTTTATGAAATTTTTTGAAATACTAGTTTCGGTCAATATATCATATTAAATCGAGGATTGTTCGAAATGCTATGAAACGTTTCCGATCCTTTCGATATCTTACGAGGGAAGGTTATGATGGAAGTCCATACAAACCATTATCTCAAAATTAGATTCTATGAAACTTTTTAAAATACTAGTTTCGGTCAAAAATCGTAGTATATTATAAATTTTTTTTATACTAGTTTCCGCCAAAAATTTAAATTAAATCGAGAATTGTTCGAAATGCTACGAAACTTTTCAGATCCTCTCTATATGTTACGAGGGAAGGTTATGATGGAAGTCCATGCAAAAAATTAGATTCTATGAAACTTTTTGAAATGCTAGTTTTGGTCAAAAAATCGTAGTATATTATACACAATTCTATACTAGTTTCGGTCAAAAATAAAATTAAATCGAAGAGTGTTCGAAATGCTACGAAACTTTTGAGATCTTCTCTATATGCTACGAGGGAAGGTTATGATTAAAGTCCATCCAAAACATCATCTCAAAATTAGACTCCATGAAACTTTTTGAAAACTAGTTTCGGTCAAAAAATCGTAGTATATTATACACAAATCCATACTAGTTTCGGTCAAAAAATCAAATTAAATTGAGGATTGTTCGAAATGCTATGAAAGTTTTCAGATCCTTTCTATATGTTACGAGGGAAGGTTATGATGGAAGTGCATGCAAAAAATTATCTTAAAATTAGATTCTAAGAAACTTTTTGAAATATTAGTTTCGGTCAAAAAAGTCGTAGTATTTTATACACAATTTTATACTAGTTTCGGCCAAAAAATAAAATTAAACCAAAGATTGTTCGAAATGCAATGAAAATTTTCAGATCCTCTCTATATGTTACGAGGGAAGGTTATGATGGAAGTCCATAAAAAAAATTATCTCAAAATTAGATTCTACGAAAAGTTTTGAAATACAAGTTTCGGTCAAAAAATCGTAGTATATTATACACAATTTTATACTAGTTTCGGTCAAAAAATCAAATTAAATCGAGAATTGTTCGAATGCTATGAAACTTTTTAGATTCTTTCTATATGTTACGATGGAAGGTTACGATGGAAGTCCATGCAAAAAATTATCTCAAAATTAGATTCTACGAAACTTTTTGAAATACAAGTTTCGGTTAAAAAATCGTAGTATATTATACACAATTTTATACTAGTTTCCGCCAAAATATCCAAATTAAATTGAGCATTGTTCGAAATGCTACGAAACTTTTAGGATCCTCTCTATATGTTACGAGGGAAGATTATGATGGAAGTCCATGCAAAAAATTATCTAAAAATTAGATTCTATGAAACTTTTTGAAATACTAGTTTTGATCAAAAAATTGTAATATATTATACACAATTCTATACTAGTTTTAGTCAAAAATCAAATTAAATCGAGGATTGTTCGAAATGCTACGTAACTTTTAAGATCCTCTATATATGTTACGAGGGAAGGTTACGATGGAAGTTCATGCAAAAAATCATCTCAAAATAAGATTCTATGAAGCTTTTAGAAATACTAGTTTCGATCAAAAAATTGTAGTATATTATACACAATTTTATACTAGTTTCAGTCAAAAAATCAAATTAAATCGAGGATTATTCAAAATGCTAAGAAACTTTTAATATCCTTTCAATATGTTACGAGGGAAGGTTATGATGGAAGTCCATGCAAAATATTATCTCAAAAATTGATTTTATGAAATTTTTTGAAATACTAGTTTCGGTCAATATATCATATTAAATCGAGGATTGTTCGAAATGCTATGAAACTTTTCCGATCCTTTCGATATCTTACGAGGGAAGGTTATGATGGAAGTCCATACAAAACATTATCTCAAAATTACATTCTATGAAACTTTTTGAAATACTAGTTTCGGTCAAAAATCGTAGTATATTATAAATTTTTTTTATACTAGTTTCCGCCAAAAATATAAATTAAATCGAGATTGTTCGAAATGCTACGAAACTTTTCAGATCCTCTCTATATGTTACGAGGGAAGGTTATGATGGAAGTCCATGCAAAAAATTAGATTCTATGAAACTTTTTGAAATGCTAGTTTTGGTCAAAAAATCGTAGTATATTATACACAATTCTATACTAGTTTCGGTCAAAAATAAAATTAAATCGAACAGTGTTCGAAATGCTACGAAACTTTTAAGATCTTCTCTATATGCTACGAGGGAAGGTTATGATTAAAGTCCATGCAAAACATCATCTCAAAATTAGACTCCATGAAACTTTTTGAAAACTAGTTTCGGTAAAAAAAATCGTAGTATATTATACACAAATCCATACTAGTTTCGGTCAAAAAATAAAATTAAACCAAAGATTGTTCGAAATGCAATGAAAGTTTTCAGATCCTCTCTATATGTTACGAGGGAAGGTTATGATGGAAGTGCATGCAAAAAATTATCTCAAAATTAGATTCTATGAAACATTTTGAAATACAAGTTTCGGTCAAAAAATCGTAGTATATTATACACAATTTTATACTAGTTTCGGTCAAATAATCAAATTAAATCGAGAATTGTTCGAAATGCTATGAAACTTTTCAGATTCTTTCTATGTGTTACGATGGAAGGTTACGATGGAAGTCCATGCAAAAAATTATCTCAAAATTAGATTCTACGAAACTTTTTGAAATACAAGTTTCGGTTAAAAAATCGTAGTATATTATACACAATTTTATACTAGTTTCCGCAGAAATATCCAAATTAAATTGAGCATTGTTCGAAATGCTACGAAACTTTTAGGATCCTCTCTATATGTTACGAGGGAAGATTATGATGGAAGTCCATGCAAAAAATTATCTAAAAATTAGATTCTATGAAACTTTTTGAAATACTAGTTTTGATCAAAAAATTGTAATATATTATACACAATTCTATACTAGTTTCAGTCAAAAATCAAATTAAATCGAGGATTGTTCGAAATGCTACGTAACTTTTAAGATCCTCTCTATATGTCACTAGGGAAGGTTACGATGGAAGTTCATGCAAAAAATCATCTCAAAATAAAGATTCTATGAAGCTTTTAGAAATACTAGTTTCGATCAAAAAATTGTAGTATATTATACACAATTTTATACTAGTTTCAGTCAAAAAATCAAATTAAATCGAGGATTATTCAAAATGCTAAGAAACTTTTAATATCCTTTCAATATGTTACGAGGGAAGGTTATGATGGAAGTCCATGCAAAATATTATCTCAAAAATTGATTTTATGAAATTTTTTGAAATACTAGTTTCGGTCAATATATCATATTAAATCGAGGATTGTTCGAAATGCTATGAAACTTTTCCGATCCTTTCGATATCTTACGAGGGAATGTTATGATGGAAGTCCATACAAACCATTATCTCAAAATTACATTCTATGAAACTTTTTAAAATACTAGTTTCGGTCAAAAATCGTAGTATATTATAAATTTTTTTTATACTAGTTTCCGCCAAAAATATAAATTAAATCGAGAATTGTTCGAAATGCTACGAAACTTTTCAGATCCTCTCTATATGTTACGAGGGAAGGTTATGATGGAAGTCCATGCAAAAAATTAGATTCTATGAAACTTTTTGAAATGCTAGTTTTGGTCAAAAAATCGTAGTATATTATACACAATTCTATACAAGTTTCGGTCAAAAATAAAATTAAATCGAAGAGTGTTCGAAATGCTACGAAACTTTTGAGATCTTCTCTATATGCTACGAGGGAAGGTTATGATTAAAGTCCATGCAAAACATCATCTCAAAATTAGACTCCATGAAACTTTTTGAAAACTAGTTTCGTTCAAAAAATCGTAGTATATTATACACAAATCCATACTAGTTTCGGTCAAAAAATAAAATTAAACCAAAGATTGTTCGAAATGCAATGAAAGTTTTCAGATCCTCTCTATATGTTACGAGGGAACGTTATGATGGAAGTGCATGCAAAAAATTATCTCAAAATTAGATTCTATGAAACGTTTTGAAATACAAGTTTCGGTCAAAAAATCGTAGTATATTATACACAATTTTATACTAGTTTCGGTCAAAAAATCAAATTAAATCGAGAATTGTTCGAAATGCTATGAAACTTTTCAGATTCTTTCTATGTGTTACGATGGAAGGTTACGATGGAAGTCCATGCAAAAAATTATCTCAAAATTAGATTCTACGAAACTTTTTGAAATACAAGTTTCGGTTAAAAAATCATAGTATATTATACACAATTTTATACTAGTTTCCGCCAAAATATCCAAATTAAATTGAGCATTGTTCGAAATGCTACGAAACTTTTAGGATACTCTCTATATGTTACGAGGGAAGATTATGATGGAAGTCCATGCCAAAAATTATCTAAAAATTAGATTCTATGAAACTTTTTGAAATACTAGTTTTGATCAAAAAATTGTAATATATTATACACAATTCTATACTAGTTTCAGTCAAAAATCAAATTAAATCGAGGATTGTTCGAAATGCTACGTAACTTTTAAGATCCTCTCTATATGTTACGAGGGAAGGTTACGATGGAAGTTCATGCAAAAAATCATCTCAAAATAAAGATTCTATGAAGCTTTTAGAAATACTAGTTTCGATCAAAAAATTGTAGTATATTATACACAATTTTATACTAGTTTCAGTCAAAAAATCAAATTAAATCGAGGATTATTCAAAATGCTAAGAAACTTTTAATATCCTTTCAATATGTTACGAGGGAAGGTTATGATGGAAGTCCATGCAAAATATTATCTCAAAAATTGATTTTATGAAATTTTTTGAAATACTAGTTTCGGTCAATATATCATATTAAATCGAGGATTGTTCGAAATGCTATGAAACTTTTCCGATCCTTTCGAGATCTTACGAGGGAAGGTTATGATGGAAGTCCATACAAAACATTATCTCAAAATTACATTCTATGAAACTTTTTGAAATACTAGTTTCGGTCAAAAATCGTAGTATATTATAAATTTTTTTTATACTAGTTTCCGCCAAAAATTTAAATTAAATCGAGAATTGTTCGAAATGCTACGAAACTTTTCAGATCCTCTCTATATGTTACGAGGGAAGGTTATGATGGAAGTCCATGCAAAAAATTAGATTCTATGAAACTTTTTGAAATGCTAGTTTTGGTCAAAAAATCGTAGTATATTATACACAATTCTATACTAGTTTCGGTCAAAAATAAAATTAAATCGAAGAGTGTTCGAAATGCTACGAAACTTTTGAGATCTTCTCTATATGCTACGAGGGAAGGTTATGATTAAAGTCCATCCAAAACATCATCTCAAAATTAGACTCCATGAAACTTTTTGAAAACTAGTTTCGGTCAAAAAATCGTAGTATATTATACACAAATCCATACTAGTTTCGGTCAAAAAATCAAATTAAATTGAGGATTGTTCGAAATGCTATGAAAGTTTTCAGATCCTTTCTATATGTTACGAGGGAAGGTTATGATGGAAGTGCATGCAAAAAATTATCTTAAAATTAGATTCTAAGAAACTTTTTGAAATATTAGTTTCGGTCAAAAAAGTCGTAGTATTTTATACACAATTTTATACTAGTTTCGGCCAAAAAATAAAATTAAACCAAAGATTGTTCGAAATGCAATGAAAATTTTCAGATCCTCTCTATATGTTACGAGGGAAGGTTATGATGGAAGTCCATAAAAAAATTATCTCAAAATTAGATTCTACGAAAAGTTTTGAAATACAAGTTTCGGTCAAAAAATCGTAGTATATTATACACAATTTTATACTAGTTTTGGTCAAAAAATCAAATTAAATCGAGAATTGTTCGAATGCTATGAAACTTTTTAGATTCTTTCTATATGTTACGATGGAAGGTTACGATGGAAGTCCATGCAAAAAATTATCTCAAAATTAGATTCTACGAAACTTTTTGAAATACAAGTTTCGGTTAAAAAATCGTAGTATATTATACACAATTTTATACTAGTTTCCGCCAAAATATCCAAATTAAATTGAGCATTGTTCGAAATGCTACGAAACTTTTAGGATCCTCTCTATATGTTACGAGGGAAGATTATGATGGAAGTCCGTGCAAAAAATTATCTAAAAATTAGATTCTATGAAACTTTTTGAAATACTAGTTTTGATCAAAAAATTGTAATATATTATACACAATTCTATACTAGTTTTAGTCAAAAATCAAATTAAATCGAGGATTGTTCGAAATGCTACGTAACTTTTAAGATCCTCTATATATGTTACGAGGGAAGGTTACGATGGAAGTTCATGCAAAAAATCATCTCAAAATAAGATTCTATGAAGCTTTTAGAAATACTAGTTTCGATCAAAAAATTGTAGTATATTATACACAATTTTATACTAGTTTCAGTCAAAAAATCAAATTAAATCGAGGATTATTCAAAATGCTAAGAAACTTTTAATATCCTTTCAATATGTTACGAGGGAAGGTTATGATGGAAGTCCATGCAAAATATTATCTCAAAAATTGATTTTATGAAATTTTTTGAAATACTAGTTTCGGTCAATATATCATATTAAATCGAGGATTGTTCGAAATGCTATGAAACTTTTCCGATCCTTTCGATATCTTACGAGGGAAGGTTATGATGGAAGTCCATACAAAACATTATCTCAAAATTACATTCTATGAAACTTTTTGAAATACTAGTTTCGGTCAAAAATCGTAGTATATTATAAATTTTTTTTATACTAGTTTCCGCCAAAAATATAAATTAAATCGAGATTGTTCGAAATGCTACGAAACTTTTCAGATCCTCTCTATATGTTACGAGGGAAGGTTATGATGGAAGTCCATGCAAAAAATTAGATTCTATGAAACTTTTTGAAATGCTAGTTTTGGTCAAAAAATCGTAGTATATTATACACAATTCTATACTAGTTTCGGTCAAAAATAAAATTAAATCGAAGAGTGTTCGAAATGCTACGAAACTTTTAAGATCTTCTCTATATGCTACGAGGGAAGGTTATGATTAAAGTCCATGCAAAACATCATCTCAAAATTAGACTCCATGAAACTTTTTGAAAACTAGTTTCGTTCAAAAAATCGTAGTATATTATACACAAATCCATACTAGTTTCGGTCAAAAAATAAAATTAAACCAAAGATTGTTCGAAATGCAATGAAAGTTTTCAGATCCTCTCTATATGTTACGAGGGAAGGTTATGATGGAAGTGCATGCAAAAAATTATCTCAAAATTAGATTCTATGAAACGTTTTGAAATACAAGTTTCGGTCAAAAAATCGTAGTATATTATACACAATTTTATACTAGTTTCGGTCAAAAAATCAAATTAAATCGAGAATTGTTCGAAATGCTATGAAACTTTTCAGATTCTTTCTATGTGTTACGATGGAAGGTTACGATGGAAGTCCATGCAAAAAATTATCTCAAAATTAGATTCTACGAAACTTTTTGAAATACAAGTTTCGGTTAAAAAATCATAGTATATTATACACAATTTTATACTAGTTTCCGCCAAAATATCCAAATTAAATTGAGCATTGTTCGAAATGCTACGAAACTTTTAGGATACTCTCTATATGTTACGAGGGAAGATTATGATGGAAGTCCATGCCAAAAATTATCTAAAAATTAGATTCTATGAAACTTTTTGAAATACTAGTTTTGATCAAAAAATTGTAATATATTATACACAATTCTATACTAGTTTCAGTCAAAAATCAAATTAAATCGAGGATTGTTCGAAATGCTACGTAACTTTTAAGATCCTCTCTATATGTTACGAGGGAAGGTTACGATGGAAGTTCATGCAAAAAATCATCTCAAAATAAAGATTCTATGAAGCTTTTAGAAATACTAGTTTCGATCAAAAAATTGTAGTATATTATACACAATTTTATACTAGTTTCAGTCAAAAAATCAAATTAAATCGAGGATTATTCAAAATGCTAAGAAACTTTTAATATCCTTTCAATATGTTACGAGGGAAGGTTATGATGGAAGTCCATGCAAAATATTATCTCAAAAATTGATTTTATGAAATTTTTTGAAATACTAGTTTCGGTCAATATATCATATTAAATCGAGGATTGTTCGAAATGCTATGAAACTTTTCCGATCCTTTCGATATCTTACGAGGGAAGGTTATGATGGAAGTCCATACAAAACATTATCTCAAAATAACATTCTATGAAACTTTTTGAAATACTAGTTTCGGTCAAAAATCGTAGTATATTATAAATTTTTTTTATACTAGTTTCCGCCAAAAATTTAAATTAAATCGAGAATTGTTCGAAATGCTACGAAACTTTTCAGATCCTCTCTATATGTTACGAGGGAAGGTTATGATGGAAGTCCATGCAAAAAATTAGATTCTATGAAACTTTTTGAAATGCTAGTTTTGGTCAAAAAATCGTAGTATATTATACACAATTCTATACTAGTTTCGGTCAAAAATAAAATTAAATCGAAGAGTGTTCGAAATGCTACGAAACTTTTGAGATCTTCTCTATATGCTACGAGGGAAGGTTATGATTAAAGTCCATCCAAAACATCATCTCAAAATTAGACTCCATGAAACTTTTTGAAAACTAGTTTCGGTCAAAAAATCGTAGTATATTATACACAAATCCATACTAGTTTCGGTCAAAAAATCAAATTAAATTGAGGATTGTTCGAAATGCTATGAAAGTTTTCAGATCCTTTCTATATGTTACGAGGGAAGGTTATGATGGAAGTGCATGCAAAAAATTATCTTAAAATTAGATTCTAAGAAACTTTTTGAAATATTAGTTTCGGTCAAAAAAGTCGTAGTATTTTATACACAATTTTATACTAGTTTCGGCCAAAAAATAAAATTAAACCAAAGATTGTTCGAAATGCAATGAAAATTTTCAGATCCTCTCTATATGTTACGAGGGAAGGTTATGATGGAAGTGCATGCAAAAAATTATCTCAAAATTAGATTCTATGAAACGTTTTGAAATACAAGTTTCGGTCAAAAAATCGTAGTATATTATACACAATTTTATACTAGTTTCGGTCAAAAAATCAAATTAAATCGAGAATTGTTCGAAATGCTATGAAACTTTTCAGATTCTTTCTATGTGTTACGATGGAAGGTTACGATGGAAGTCCATGCAAAAAATTATCTCAAAATTAGATTCTACGAAACTTTTTGAAATACAAGTTTCGGTTAAAAAATCATAGTATATTATACACAATTTTATACTAGTTTCCGCCAAAATATCCAAATTAAATTGAGCATTGTTCGAAATGCTACGAAACTTTTAGGATACTCTCTATATGTTACGAGGGAAGATTATGATGGAAGTCCATGCCAAAAATTATCTAAAAATTAGATTCTATGAAACTTTTTGAAATACTAGTTTTGATCAAAAAATTGTAATATATTATACACAATTCTATACTAGTTTCAGTCAAAAATCAAATTAAATCGAGGATTGTTCGAAATGCTACGTAACTTTTAAGATCCTCTCTATATGTTACGAGGGAAGGTTACGATGGAAGTTCATGCAAAAAATCATCTCAAAATAAAGATTCTATGAAGCTTTTAGAAATACTAGTTTCGATCAAAAAATTGTAGTATATTATACACAATTTTATACTAGTTTCAGTCAAAAAATCAAATTAAATCGAGGATTATTCAAAATGCTAAGAAACTTTTAATATCCTTTCAATATGTTACGAGGGAAGGTTATGATGGAAGTCCATGCAAAATATCATCTCAAAAATTGATTTTATGAAATTTTTTGAAATACTAGTTTCGGTCAATATATCATATTAAATCGAGGATTGTTCGAAATGCTATGAAACTTTTCCGATCCTTTCGATATCTTACGAGGGAAGGTTATGATGGAAGTCCATACAAAACATTATCTCAAAATAACATTCTATGAAACTTTTTGAAATACTAGTTTCGGTCAAAAATCGTAGTATATTATAAATTTTTTTTATACTAGTTTCCGCCAAAAATTTAAATTAAATCGAGAATTGTTCGAAATGCTACGAAACTTTTCAGATCCTCTCTATATGTTACGAGGGAAGGTTATGATGGAAGTCCATGCAAAAAATTAGATTCTATGAAACTTTTTGAAATGCTAGTTTTGGTCAAAAAATCGTAGTATATTATACACAATTCTATACTAGTTTCGGTCAAAAATAAAATTAAATCGAAGAGTGTTCGAAATGCTACGAAACTTTTGAGATCTTCTCTATATGCTACGAGGGAAGGTTATGATTAAAGTCCATCCAAAACATCATCTCAAAATTAGACTCCATGAAACTTTTTGAAAACTAGTTTCGGTCAAAAAATCGTAGTATATTATACACAAATCCATACTAGTTTCGGTCAAAAAATCAAATTAAATTGAGGATTGTTCGAAATGCTATGAAAGTTTTCAGATCCTTTCTATATGTTACGAGGGAAGGTTATGATGGAAGTGCATGCAAAAAATTATCTTAAAATTAGATTCTAAGAAACTTTTTGAAATATTAGTTTCGGTCAAAAAAGTCGTAGTATTTTATACACAATTTTATACTAGTTTCGGCCAAAAAATAAAATTAAACCAAAGATTGTTCGAAATGCAATGAAAATTTTCAGATCCTCTCTATATGTTACGAGGGAAGGTTATGATGGAAGTCCATAAAAAAATTATCTCAAAATTAGATTCTACGAAAAGTTTTGAAATACAAGTTTCGGTCAAAAAATCGTAGTATATTATACACAATTTTATACTAGTTTTGGTCAAAAAATCAAATTAAATCGAGAATTGTTCGAATGCTATGAAACTTTTTAGATTCTTTCTATATGTTACGATGGAAGGTTACGATGGAAGTCCATGCAAAAAATTATCTCAAAATTAGATTCTACGAAACTTTTTGAAATACAAGTTTCGGTTAAAAAATCGTAGTATATTATACACAATTTTATACTAGTTTCCGCCAAAATATCCAAATTAAATTGAGCATTGTTCGAAATGCTACGAAACTTTTAGGATCCTCTCTATATGTTACGAGGGAAGATTATGATGGAAGTCCGTGCAAAAAATTATCTAAAAATTAGATTCTATGAAACTTTTTGAAATACTAGTTTTGATCAAAAAATTGTAATATATTATACACAATTCTATACTAGTTTTAGTCAAAAATAAAATTAAATCGAGGATTGTTCGAAATGCTACGTAACTTTTAAGATCCTCTATATATGTTACGAGGGAAGGTTACGATGGAAGTTCATGCAAAAAATCATCTCAAAATAAGATTCTATGAAGCTTTTAAAAATACTAGTTTCGATCAAAAATTTGTAGTATATTATACACAATTTTATACTAGTTTCAGTCAAAAAATCAAATTAAATCGAGGATTATTCAAAATGCTAAGAAACTTTTAATATCCTTTCAATATGTTACGAGGGAAGGTTATGATGGAAGTCCATGCAAAATATTATCTCAAAAATTGATTTTATGAAATTTTTTGAAATACTAGTTTCGGTCAATATATCATATTAAATCGAGGATTGTTCGAAATGCTATGAAACTTTTCCGATCCTTTCGATATCTTACGAGGGAAGGTTATGATGGAAGTCCATACAAAACATTATCTCAAAATTACATTCTATGAAACTTTTTGAAATACTAGTTTCGGTCAAAAATCGTAGTATATTATAAATTTTTTTTATACTAGTTTCCGCCAAAAATATAAATTAAATCGAGATTGTTCGAAATGCTACGAAACTTTTCAGATCCTCTCTATATGTTACGAGGGAAGGTTATGATGGAAGTCCATGCAAAAAATTAGATTCTATGAAACTTTTTGAAATGCTAGTTTTGGTCAAAAAATCGTAGTATATTATACACAATTCTATACTAGTTTCGGTCAAAAATAAAATTAAATCGAAGAGTGTTCGAAATGCTACGAAACTTTTAAGATCTTCTCTATATGCTACGAGGGAAGGTTATGATTAAAGTCCATGCAAAACATCATCTCAAAATTAGACTCCATGAAACTTTTTGAAAACTAGTTTCGGTAAAAAAAATCGTAGTATATTATACACAAATCCATACTAGTTTCGGTCAAAAAATAAAATTAAACCAAAGATTGTTCGAAATGCAATGAAAGTTTTCAGATCCTCTCTATATGTTACGAGGGAAGGTTATGATGGAAGTGCATGCAAAAAATTATCTCAAAATTAGATTCTATGAAACATTTTGAAATACAAGTTTCGGTCAAAAAATCGTAGTATATTATACACAATTTTATACTAGTTTCGGTCAAAAAATCAAATTAAATCGAGAATTGTTCGAAATGCTATGAAACTTTTCAGATTCTTTCTATGTGTTACGATGGAAGGTTACGATGGAAGTCCATGCAAAAAATTATCTCAAAATTAGATTCTACGAAACTTTTTGAAATACAAGTTTCGGTTAAAAAATCGTAGTATATTATACACAATTTTATACTAGTTTCCGCCAAAATATCCAAATTAAATTGAGCATTGTTCGAAATGCTACGAAACTTTTAGGATCCTCTCTATATGTTACGAGGGAAGATTATGATGGAAGTCCATGCAAAAAATTATCTAAAAATTAGATTCTATGAAACTTTTTGAAATACTAGTTTTGATCAAAAAATTGTAATATATTATACACAATTCTATACTAGTTTCAGTCAAAAATCAAATTAAATCGAGGATTGTTCGAAATGCTACGTAACTTTTAAGATCCTCTCTATATGTCACTAGGGAAGGTTACGATGGAAGTTCATGCAAAAAATCATCTCAAAATAAAGATTCTATGAAGCTTTTAGAAATACTAGTTTCGATCAAAAAATTGTAGTATATTATACACAATTTTATACTAGTTTCAGTCAAAAAATCAAATTAAATCGAGGATTATTCAAAATGCTAAGAAACTTTTAATATCCTTTCAATATGTTACGAGGGAAGGTTATGATGGAAGTCCATGCAAAATATTATCTCAAAAATTGATTTTATGAAATTTTTTGAAATACTAGTTTCGGTCAATATATCATATTAAATCGAGGATTGTTCGAAATGCTATGAAACTTTTCCGATCCTTTCGATATCTTACGAGGGAAGGTTATGATGGAAGTCCATACAAAACATTATCTCAAAATTACATTCTATGAAAGTTTTTGAAATACTAGTTTCTGTCAAAAATCGTAGTATATTATAAATTTTTTTTATACTAGTTTCCGCCAAAAATTTAAATTAAATCGAGAATTGCTCGAAATGCTACGAAACTTTTCAGATCCTCTCTATATGTTACGAGGGAAGGTTATGATGGAAGTCCATGCAAAAAATTAGATTCTATGAAACTTTTTGAAATGCTAGATTTGGTCAAAAAATCGTAGTATATTATACACAATTCTATACTAGTTTCGGTCAAAAATAAAATTAAATCGAAGAGTCTTCGAAATGCTACAAAACTTTTAAGATCTTCTCTATATGCTACGAGGGAAGGTTATGATTAAAGTCCATGCAAAACATCATCTCAAAATTAGACTCCATGAAACTTTTTGAAAACTAGTTTCGGTCAAAAAATCGTAGTATATTATACACAAATCCATACTAGTTTCGGTCAAAAAATCAAATTAAATTGAGGATTGTTCGAAATGCTATGAAAGTTTTCAGATCCTTTCTATATGTTACGAGGGAAGGTTATGATGGAAGTGAATGCAAAAAATTATCTTAAAATTAGATTCTATGAAACTTTTTGAAATTTTAGTTTCGGTCAAAAAATTCGTAGTATTTTATACACAATTTTATACTAGTTTCCGCCAAAAAATAAAATTAAATCAAAGATTGTTCGAAATGCAATGAAAATTTTCAGATCCTCTCTATATGTTACGAGGGAAGGTTATGATGGAAGTCCATAAAAAAATTATCTCAAAATTAGATTCTATGAAACGTTTTGAAATACAAGTTTCGGTCAAAAAATCGTAGTATATTATACACAATTTTATACTAGTTTCGGTCAAAAAATCAAATTAAATCGAGAATTGTTCGAAATGCTATTAAACTTTTCAGATTCTTTCTATGTGTTACGATGGAAGGTTACGATGGAAGTCCATGCAAAAAATTATCTCAAAATTAGATTCTACGAAACTTTTTGAAATACAAGTTTCGGTTAAAAAATCGTAGTATATTATACACAATTTTATACTAGTTTCCGCCAAAATATCCAAATTAAATTGAGCATTGTTCGAAATGCTACGAAACTTTTAGGATCCTCTCTATATGTTACGAGGGAAGATTATGATGGAAGCCCATGCAAAAAATTATCTAAAAATTAGATTCTATGAAACTTTTTGAAATACTAGTTTTGATCAAAAAATTGTAATATATTATACACAATTCTATACTAGTTTCAGTCAAAAATCAAATTAAATCGAGGATTGTTCGAAATGCTACGTAACTTTTAAGATCCTCTCTATATGTTACGAGGGAAGGTTACGATGGAAGTTCATGCCAAAAATCATCTCAAAATAAGATTCTATGAAGCTTTTAGAAATACTAGTTTCGATCAAAAAATTGTAGTATATTATACAAAATTTTATACTAATTTCAGTCAAAAAATCAAATTAAATCGAGGATTATTCAAAATGCTAAGAAACTTTTAATATCCTTTCAATATGTTACGAGGGAAGGTTATGATGGAAGTCCATGCAAAATATTATCTCAAAAATTGATTTTATGAAATTTTTTGAAATACTAGTTTCGGTCAATATATCATATTAAATCGAGGATTGTTCGAAATGCTATGAAACTTTTCCGATCCTTTTGATATCTTACGAGGGAAGGTTATGATGGAAGTCCATACAAACCATTATCTCAAAATTAGATTCTATGAAACTTTTTGAAATACTAGTTTCGGTCAAAAATCGTAGTATATTATAAATTTTTTTTATACTAGTTTCCGCCAAAAATTTAAATTAAATCGAGAATTGTTCGAAATGCTACGAAACTTTTCAGATCCTCTCTATATGTTACGAGGGAAGGTTATGATGGAAGTCCATGCAAAAAATTAGATTCTATGAAACTTTTTGAAATGCTAGTTTTGGTCAAAAAATCGTAGTATATTATACACAATTCTATACTAGTTTCGGTCAAAAATAAAATTAAATCGAAGAGTGTTCGAAATGCTACGAAACTTTTGAGATCTTCTCTATATGCTACGAGGGAAGGTTATGATTAAAGTCCATGCAAAACATCATCTCAAAATTAGACTCCATGAAACTTTTTGAAAACTAGTTTCGGTCAAAAAATCGTAGTATATTATACACAAATCCATACTAGTTTCGGTCAAAAAATCAAATTAAATTGAGGATTGTTCGAAATGCTATGAAAGTTTTCAGATCCTTTCTATATGTTACGAGGGAAGGTTATGATGGAAGTGAATGCAAAAAATTATCTTAAAATTAGATTCTATGAAACTTTTTGAAATATTAGTTTCGGTCAAAAAATTCGTAGTATTTTATACACAATTTTATACTAGTTTCCGCCAAAAAATAAAATTAAATCAAAGATTGTTCGAAATGCAATGAAAATTTTCAGATCCTCTCTATATGTTACGAGGGAAGGTTATGATGGAAGTCCATAAAAAAATTATCTCAAAATTAGATTCTATGAAACGTTTTGAAATACAAGTTTCGGTCAAAAAATCGTAGTATATTATACACAATTTTATACTAGTTTCGGGCAAAAAATCAAATTAAATCGAGAATTGTTCGAAATGCTATTAAACTTTTCAGATTCTTTCTATGTGTTACGATGGAAGGTTACGATGGAAGTCCATGCAAAAAATTATCTTAAAATTAGATTCTACGAAACTTTTTGAAATACAAGTTTCGGTTAAAAAATCGTAGTATATTATACACAATTTAATACTAGTTTCCGCCAAAATATCCAAATTAAATTGAGCATTGTTCGAAATGCTACGAAACTTTTAGGATCCTCTCTATATGTTACGAGGGAAGATTATGATGGAAGTCCATGCAAAAAATTAACTAAAAATTAGATTCTATGAAACTTTTTGAAATACTAGTTTTGATCAAAAAATTTTAATATATTATACACAATTCTATACTAGTTTCAGTCAAAAATCAAATTAAATCGAGGATTGTTCGAAATGCTACGTAACTTTTAAGATCCTCTCTATATGTTACGAGGGAAGGTTACGATGGAAGTTCATGCAAAAAATCATCTCAAAATAAAGATTCTATGAAGCTTTTAGAAATACTAGTTTCGATCAAAAAATTGTAGTATATTATACACAATTTTATACTAGTTTCAGTCAAAAAATCAAATTAAATCGAGGATTATTCAAAATGCTAAGAAACTTTTAATATCCTTTCAATATGTTACGAGGGAAGGTTATGATGGAAGTCCATGCAAAATATTATCTCAAAAATTGATTTTATGAAATTTTTTGAAATACTAGTTTCGGTCAATATATCATATTAAATCGAGGATTGTTCGAAATGCTATGAAACTTTTCCGATCCTTTCGATATCTTACGAGGGAAGGTTATGATGGAAGTCCATACAAAACATTATCTCAAAATTACATTCTATGAAACTTTTTGAAATACTAGTTTCGGTCAAAAATCGTAGTATATTATAAATTTTTTTTATACTAGTTTCCGCCAAAAATTTAAATTAAATCGAGAATTGTTCGAAATGCTACGAAGCTTTTCAGATCCTCTCTATATGTTACGAGGGAAGGTTATGATGGAAGTCCATGCAAAAAATTAGATTCTATGAAACTTTTTGAAATGCTAGTTTTGGTCAAAAAATCGTAGTATATTATACACAATTCTATACTAGTTTCGGTCAAAAATAAAATTAAATCGAAGAGTGTTCGAAATGCTACGAAACTTTTGAGATCTTCTCTATATGCTACGAGGGAAGGTTATGATTAAAGTCCATGCAAAACATCATCTCAAAATTAGACTCCATGAAACTTTTTGAAAACTAGTTTCGGTCAAAAAATCGTAGTATATTATACACAAATCCATACTAGTTTCGGTCAAAAAATCAAATTAAATTGAGGATTGTTCGAAATGCTATGAAAGTTTTCAGATCCTTTCTATATGTTACGAGGGAAGGTTATGATGGAAGTGAATGCAAAAAATTATCTTAAAATTAGATTCTATGAAACTTTTTGAAATATTAGTTTCGGTCAAAAAATTCGTAGTATTTTATACACAATTTTATACTAGTTTCCGCCAAAAAATAAAATTAAATCAAAGATTGTTCGAAATGCAATGAAAATTTTCAGATCCTCTCTATATGTTACGAGGGAAGGTTATGATGGAAGTCCATAAAAAAATTATCTCAAAATTAGATTCTATGAAACGTTTTGAAATACAAGTTTCGGTCAAAAAATCGTAGTATATTATACACAATTTTATACTAGTTTCGGGCAAAAAATCAAATTAAATCGAGAATTGTTCGAAATGCTATTAAACTTTTCAGATTCTTTCTATGTGTTACGATGGAAGGTTACGATGGAAGTCCATGCAAAAAATTATCTTAAAATTAGATTCTACGAAACTTTTTGAAATACAAGTTTCGGTTAAAAAATCGTAGTATATTATACACAATTTAATACTAGTTTCCGCCAAAATATCCAAATTAAATTGAGCATTGTTCGAAATGCTACGAAACTTTTAGGATCCTCTCTATATGTTACGAGGGAAGATTATGATGGAAGTCCATGCAAAAAATTAACTAAAAATTAGATTCTATGAAACTTTTTGAAATACTAGTTTTGATCAAAAAAATTTAATATATTATACACAATTCTATACTAGTTTCAGTCAAAAATCAAATTAAATCGAGGATTGTTCGAAATGCTACGTAACTTTTAAGATCCTCTCTATATGTTACGAGGGAAGGTTACGATGGAAGTTCATGCAAAAAATCATCTCAAAATAAAGATTCTATGAAGCTTTTAGAAATACTAGTTTCGATCAAAAAATTGTAGTATATTATACACAATTTTATACTAGTTTCAGTCAAAAAATCAAATTAAATCGAGGATTATTCAAAATGCTAAGAAACTTTTAATATCCTTTCAATATGTTACGAGGGAAGGTTATGATGGAAGTCCATGCAAAATATTATCTCAAAAATTGATTTTATGAAATTTTTTGAAATACTAGTTTCGGTCAATATATATATCATATTAAATCGAGGATTGTTCGAAATGCTATGAAACTTTTCCGATCCTTTCGATATCTTACGAGGGAAGGTTATGATGGAAGTCCATACAAAACATTATCTCAAAATTACATTCTATGAAACTTTTTGAAATACTAGTTTCGGTCAAAAATCGTAGTATATTATAAATTTTTTTTATACTAGTTTCCGCCAAAAATTTAAATTAAATCGAGAATTGTTCGAAATGCTACGAAGCTTTTCAGATCCTCTCTATATGTTACGAGGGAAGGTTATGATGGAAGTCCATGCAAAAAATTAGATTCTATGAAACTTTTTGAAATGCTAGTTTTGGTCAAAAAATCGTAGTATATTATACACAATTCTATACTAATTTCGGTCAAAAATAAAATTAAATCGAAGAGTGTTCGAAATGCTACGAAACTTTTAAGATCTTCTCTATATGCTACGAGGGAAGGTTATGATTAAAGTCCATGCAAAACATCATCTCAAAATTAGACTCCATGAAACTTTTTGAAAACTAGTTTCGGTCAAAAAATCGTAGTATATTATACACAAATCCATACTAGTTTCGGTCAAAAAATCAAATTAAATTGAGGATTGTTCGAAATGCTATGAAAGTTTTCAGATCCTTTCTATATGTTACGAGGGAAGGTTATGATGGAAGTGAATGCAAAAAATTATCTTAAAATTAGATTCTATGAAACTTTTTGAAATATTAGTTTCGGTCAAAAAATTCGTAGTATTTTATACACAATTTTATACTAGTTTCCGCCAAAAAATAAAATTAAATCAAAGATTGTTCGAAATGCAATGAAAATTTTCAGATCCTCTCTATATGTTACGAGGGAAGGTTATGATGGAAGTCCAAAAAAAAATTATCTCAAAATTAGATTCTATGAAACGTTTTGAAATACAAGTTTCGGTCAAAAAATCGTAGTATATTATACACAATTTTATACTAGTTTCGGTCAAAAAATCAAATTAAATCGAGAATTGTTCGAAATGCTATTAAACTTTTCAGATTCTTTCTATGTGTTACGATGGAAGGTTACGATGGAAGTCCATGCAAAAAATTATCTCAAAATTAGATTCTACGAAACTTTTTGAAATACAAGTTTCGGTTAAAAAATCGTAGTATATTATACACAATTTTATACTAGTTTCCGCCAAAATATCCAAATTAAATTGAGCATTGTTCGAAATGCTACGAAACTTTTAGGATCCTCTCTATATGTTACGAGGGAAGATTATGATGGAAGTCCATGCAAAAAATTATCTAAAAATTAGATTCTATGAAACTTTTTGAAATACTAGTTTTGATCAAAAAATTTTAATATATTATACACAATTCTATACTAGTTTCAGTCAAAAATCAAATTAAATCGAGGATTGTTCGAAATGCTACGTAACTTTTAAGATCCTCTCTATATGTTACGAGGGAAGGTTACGATGGAAGTTCATGCAAAAAATCATCTCAAAATAAAGATTCTATGAAGCTTTTAGAAATACTAGTTTCGATCAAAAAATTGTAGTATATTATACACAATTTTATACTATTTTCAGTCAAAAAATCAAATTAAATCGAGGATTATTCAAAATGCTAAGAAACTTTTAATATCCTTTCAATATGTTACGAGGGAAGGTTATGATGGAAGTCCATGCAAAATATTATCTCAAAAATTGATTTTATGAAATTTTTTGAAATACTAGTTTCGGTCAATATATCATATTAAATCGAGGATTGTTCGAAATGCTATGAAACTTTTCCGATCCTTTCGATATCTTACGAGGGAAGGTTATGATGGAAGTCCATACAAAACATTATCTCAAAATTACATTCTATGAAACTTTTTGAAATACTAGTTTCGGTCAAAAATCGTAGTATATTATAAATTTTTTTTATATTAGTTTCCGCCAAAAATTTAAATTAAATCGAGAATTGTTCGAAATGCTACGAAACTTTTCAGATCCTCTCTATATGTTACGAGGGAAGGTTATGATGGAAGTCCATGCAAAAAATTAGATTCTATGAAACTTTTTGAAATGCTAGTTTTGGTCAAAAAATCGTAGTATATTATACACAATTCTATACTAATTTCGGTCAAAAATAAAATTAAATCGAAGAGTGTTCGAAATGCTACGAAACTTTTAAGATCTTCTCTATATGCTACGAGGGAAGGTTATGATTAAAGTCCATGCAAAACATCATCTCAAAATTAGACTCCATGAAACTTTTTGAAAACTAGTTTCGGTCAAAAAATCGTAGTATATTATACACAAATCCATACTAGTTTCGGTCAAAAAATCAAATTAAATTGAGGATTGTTCGAAATGCTATGAAAGTTTTCAGATCCTTTCTATATGTTACGAGGGAAGGTTATGATGGAAGTGAATGCATAAAATTATCTTAAAATTAGATTCTATGAAACTTTTTGAAATATTAGTTTCGGTCAAAAAATTCGTAGTATTTTATACACAATTTTATACTAGTTTCCGCCAAAAAATAAAATTAAATCAAAGATTGTACGAAATGCAATGAAAATTTTCAGATCCTCTCTATATGTTACGAGGGAAGGTTATGATGGAAGTCCATAAAAAAATTATCTCAAAATTAGATTCTATGAAACGTTTTGAAATACAAGTTTCGGTCAAAAAATCGTAGTATATTATACACAATTTTATACTAGTTTCGGTCAAAAAATCAAATTAAATCGAGAATTGTTCGAAATGCTATTAAACTTTTCAGATTCTTTCTATGTGTTACGATGGAAGGTTACGATGGAAGTCCATGCAAAAAATTATCTCAAAATTAGATTCTACGAAACTTTTTGAAATACAAGTTTCGGTTAAAAAATCGTAGTATATTATACACAATTTTATACTAGTTTCCGCCAAAATATCCAAATTAAATTGAGCATTGTTCGAAATGCTACGAAACTTTTAGGATCCTCTCTATATGTTACGAGGGAAGATTATGATGGAAGTCCATGCAAAAAATTATCTAAAAATTAGATTCTATGAAACTTTTTGAAATACTAGTTTTGATCAAAAAATTGTAATATATTATACACAATTCTATACTAGTTTCAGTCAAAAATCAAATTAAATCGAGGATTGTTCGAAATGCTACGTAACTTTTAAGATCCTCTCTATATGTTACGAGGGAAGGTTACGATGGAAGTTCATGCCAAAAATCATCTCAAAATAAGATTCTATGAAGCTTTTAGAAATACTAGTTTCGATCAAAAAATTGTAGTATATTATACACAATTTTATACTAGTTTCAGTCAAAAAATCAAATTAAATCGAGGATTATTCAAAATGCTAAGAAACTTTTAATATCCTTTCAATATGTTACGAGGGAAGGTTATGATGGAAGTCCATGCAAAATATTATCTCAAAAATTGATTTTATGAAATTTTTTGAAATACTAGTTTCGGTCAATATATCATATTCAATCGAGGATTGTTCGAAATGCTATGAAACTTTTCCGATCCTTTAGATATCTTACGAGGGAAGGTTATGATGGAAGTCCATACAAACCATTATCTCAAAATTAGATTCTATGAAACTTTTTGAAATACTAGTTTCGGTCAAAAATCGTAGTATATTATAAATTTTTTTTATACTAGTTTCCGCCAAAAATTTAAATTAAATCGAGAATTGTTCGAAATGCTACGAAACTTTTCAGATCCTCTCTATATGTTACGAGGGAAGGTTATGATGGAAGTCCATGCAAAAAATTAGATTCTATGAAACTTTTTGAAATGCTAGTTTTGGTCAAAAAATCGTAGTATATTATACACAATTCTATACTAGTTTCGGTCAAAAATAAAATTAAATCGAAGAGTGTTCGAAATGCTACGAAACTTTTGAGATCTTCTCTATATGCTACGAGGGAAGGTTATGATTAAAGTCCATGCAAAACATCATCTCAAAATTAGACTCCATGAAACTTTTTGAAAACTAGTTTCGGTCAAAAAATCGTAGTATATTATACACAAATCCATACTAGTTTCGGTCAACAAATCAAATTAAATTGAGGATTGTTCGAAATGCTATGAAAGTTTTCAGATCCTTTCTATATGTTACGAGGGAAGGTTATGATGGAAGTGCATGCAAAAAATTATCTTAAAATTAGATTCTAAGAAACTTTTTGAAATATTAGTTTCGGTCAAAAAAGTCGTAGTATTTTATACACAATTTTATACTAGTTTCGGCCAAAAAATAAAATTAAACCAAAGATTGTTCGAAATGCAATGAAAATTTTCAGATCCTCTCTATATGTTACGAGGGAAGGTTATGATGGAAGTCCATAAAAAAATTATCTCAAAATTAGATTCTATGAAAAGTTTTGAAATACAAGTTTCGGTCAAAATATCGTAGTATATTATACACAATTTTATACTAGTTTCGGTCAAAAAATCAAATTAAATCGAGAATTGTTCGAATGCTATGAAACTTTTCAGATTCTTTCTATATGTTACGATGGAAGGTTACGATGGAAGTCCATGCAAAAAATTATCTCAAAATTAGATTGTACGAAACTTTTTGAAATACAAGTTTCGGTTAAAAAATCGTAGTATATTATACACAATTTTATACTAGTTTCCGCCAAAATATCCAAATTAAATTGAGCATTGTTCGAAATGCTACGAAACTTTTAGGATCCTCTCTATATGTTACGAGGGAAGATTATGATGGAAGTCCATGCAAAAAATTATCTAAAAATTAGATTCTATGAAACTTTTTGAAATACTAGTTTTGATCAAAAAATTGTAATATATTATACACAATTCTATACTAGTTTCAGTCAAAAATCAAATTAAATCGAGGATTGTTCGAAATGCTACGTAACTTTTAAGATCCTCTCTATATGTTACGAGGGAAGGTTACGATGGAAGTTCATGCAAAAAATCATCTAAAAATAAGATTCTATGAAGCTTTTAGAAATACTAGTTTCGATCAAAAAATTGTAGTATATTATACACAATTTTATACTAGTTTCAGTCAAAAAATCAAATTAAATCGAGGATTATTCAAAATGCTAAGAAACATTTAATATCCTTTCAATATGTTACGAGGGAAGGTTATGATGGAAGTCCATGCAAAATATTATCTCAAAAATTGATTTTATGAAATTTTTTGAAATACTAGTTTCGGTCAATATATCATATTAAATCGAGGATTGTTCGAAATGCTATGAAACTTTTCCGATCCTTTCGATATCTTACGAGGGAAGGTTATGATGGAAGTCCATACAAAACATTATCTCAAAATTACATTCTATGAAACTTTTTGAAATACTAGTTTCGGTCAAAAATCGTAGTATATTATAAATTTTTTTTTAACTAGTTTCCGCCAAAAATATAAATTAAATCGAGATTGTTCGAAATGCTACGAAACTTTTCAGATCCTCTCTATATGTTACGAGGGAAGGTTATGATGGAAGTCCATGCAAAAAATTAGATTCTATGAAACTTTTTGAAATGCTAGTTTTGGTCAAAAAATCGTAGTATAATATACACAATTCTATACTAGTTTCGGTCAAAAATAAAATTAAATCGAAGAGTGTTCGAAATGCTACGAAACTTTTAAGATCTTCTCTATATGCTACGAGGGAAGGTTATGATTAAAGTCCATGCAAAACATCATCTCAAAATTAGACTCCATGAAACTTTTTGAAAACTAGTTTCGGTCAAAAAATCGTAGTATATTATACACAAATCCATACTAGTTTCGGTCAAAAAATCAAATTAAATTGAGGATTGTTCGAAATGCTATGAAAGTTTTCAGATCCTTTCTATATGTTACGAGGGATGGTTATGATGGAAGTGAATGCAAAAAATTATCTTAAAATTAGATTCTATGAAACTTTTTGACATATTAGTTTCGGTCAAAAAATTCGTAGTATTTTATACACAATTTTATACTAGTTTCCGCCAAAAAATAAAATTAAATCAAAGATTGTTCGAAATGCAATGAAAATTTTCAGATCCTCTCTATATGTTACGAGGGAAGGTTATGATGGAAGTCCATAAAAAAATTATCTCAAAATTAGATTCTATGAAACGTTTTGAAATACAAGTTTCGGTCAAAAAATCGTAGTATATTATACACAATTTTATACTAGTTTCGGTCAAAAAATCAAATTAAATCGAGAATTGTTCGAAATGCTATTAAACTTTTCAGATTCTTTCTATGTGTTACGATGGAAGGTTACGATGGAAGTCCATGCAAAAAATTATCTCAAAATTAGATTCTACGAAACTTTTTGAAATACAAGTTTCGGTTAAAAAATCGTAGTATATTATACACAATTTTATACTAGTTTCCGCCAAAATATCCAAATTAAATTGAGCATTGTTCGAAATGCTACGAAACGTTTAGGATCCTCTCTATATGTTACGAGGGAAGATTATGATGGAAGTCCATGCAAAAAATTATCTAAAAATTAGATTCTATGAAACTTTTTGAAATACTAGTTTTGATCAAAAAATTGTAATATATTATACACAATTCTATACTAGTTTCAGTCAAAAATCAAATTAAATCGAGGATTGTTCGAAATGCTACGTAACTTTTAAGATCCTCTCTATATGTTACGAGGGAAGGTTACGATGGAAGTTCATGCAAAAAATCATCTCAAAATAAGATTCTATGAAGCTTTTAGAAATACTAGTTTCGATCAAAAAATTGTAGTATATTATACACAAATTTATACTAGTTTCAGTCAAAAAATCAAATTAAATCGAGGATTATTCAAAATGCTAAGAAACTTTTAATATCCTTTCAATATGTTACGAGGGAAGGTTATGATGGAAGTCCATGCAAAATATTATCTCAAAAATTGATTTTATGAAATTTTTTGAAATACTAGTTTCGGTCAATATATCAAATTAAATCGAGGATTGTTCGAAATGCAATGAAACTTTTCCGATCCTTTCGATATCTTACGAGGGAAGGTTATGATGGAAGTTCATACAAAACATTATCTCAAAATTACATTCTATGAAACTTTTTGAAATACTAGTTTCGGTCAAAAATCGTAGTATATTATAAATTTTTTTTATACTAGTTTCCGCCAAAAATATAAATTAAATCGAGATTGTTCGAAATGCTACGAAACTTTTCAGATCCTCTCTATATGTTACGAGGGAAGGTTATGATGGAAGTCCATGCAAAAAATTAGATTCTATGAAACTTTTTGAAATGCTAGTTTTGGTCAAAAAATCGTAGTATATTATACACAATTCTATACTAGTTTCGGTCAAAAATAAAATTAAATCGAAGAGTGTTCAAAATGCTACGAAACTTTTAAGATCTTCTCTATATGCTACGAGGGAAGGTTATGATTAAAGTCCATGCAAAACATCATCTCAAAATTAGACTCCATGAAACTTTTTGAAAACTAGTTTTGGTCAAAAAATCGTAGTATATTATACACAAATCCATACTAGTTTCGGTCGAAAAATCAAATTAAATTGAGGATTGTTCGAAATGCTATGAAAGTTTTCAGATCCTTTCTATATGTTACGAGGGAAGGTTATGATGGAAGTGCATGCAAAAAATTATCTTAAAATTAGATTCTATGAAACTTTTTGAAATATTAGTTTCGGTCAAAAAAGTCGTAGTATTTTATACACAATTTTATACTAGTTTCGGCCAAAAAATAAAATTAAACCATAGATTGTTCGAAATGCAATGAAAATTTTCAGATCCTCTCTATATGTTACGAGGGAAGGTTATGATGGAAGTCCATGAAAAAAATTATCTCAAAATTAGATTCTACGAAACGTTTTGAAATACAAGTTTCGGTCAAAAAATCGTAGTATATTATACACAATTTTATACTAGTTTCGGTCAAAAAATCAAATTAAATCGAGAATTGTTCGAATGCTATGAAACTTTTCAGATTCTTTCTATATGTTACGATGGAAGGTTACGATGGAAGTCCATGCAAAAAATTATCTCAAAATTAGATTCTACGAAACTTTTTGAAATAAAAGTTTCGGTTAAAAAATCGTAGTATATTATACACAATTTTATACTAGTTTCCGCCAAAATATCCAAATTAAATTGAGCATTGTTCGAAATGCTACGAAACGTTTAGGATCCTCTCTATATGTTACGAGGGAAGATTATGATGGAAGTCCATGCAAAAAATTATCTAAAAATTAGATTCTATGAAACTTTTTGAAATACTAGTTTTGATCAAAAAATTGTAATATATTATACACAATTCTATACTAGTTTCAGTCAAAAATCAAATTAAATCGAGGATTGTTCAAAATGCTACGTAACTTTTAAGATCCTCTCTATATGTTACGAGGGAAGGTTACGATGGAAGTTCATGCAAAAAATCATCTCAAAATAAGATTCTTTGAAGCTTTTAGAAATACTAGTTTCGATCAAAAAATTGTAGTATATTATACACAATTTTATACTAGTTTCAGTCAAAAAATAAAATTAAATCGAGGATTATTCGAAATGCTAAGAAACTTTTAATATCCTTTCAATATGTTACGAGGGAAGGTTATGATGGAAGTCCATGCAAAATATTATCTCAAAAATTGATTTTATGAAATTTTTTGAAATACTAGTTTCGGTCAATATATCAAATTAAATCGAGGATTGTTCGAAATGCAATGAAACATTTCATATCCTTTCGATATCTTACGAGGGAAGGTTATGATGGAAGTCCATGCAAAAAATTATCTCAAAATTAAATTCTATAAAACTTTTTGAAATACTAGTTTCGGTCAAAAATCGTAGTATATTATAAATTTTTTATACTAGTTTCCGCCAAAAATTTAAATTATATCGAGAATTGTTCGAAATGCTAAGAAACTTTTCAGATCCTCTCTATATGTTACGAGGGCAGGTTATGATGGAAGTCCATGCAAAAAATTAGATTCTATGAAACTTTTTGAAATGCTAGTTTTGGTCAAAAAATCATAGTATATTATACACAATTCTATACTAGTTTCGGTCAAAAATAAAATTAAATTGAAGAGTGTTCGAAATGCTACGAAACTTTTAAGATCTTCTCTATATGTTACGAGGGAAGATTATGATTAAAGTCCATGCAAAAAATCATCTCAAAATTAGACTCCATGAAACTTTTTTAAAACTAGTTTCGGTCAAAAAATCGTAGACTATTATACAAATCCATACTAGTTTCGGTCAAAAAATCAAATTAAATTGAGGATTGTTCGAAATGCTATGAAAGTTTTCAGATCCTTTCTATATATTACGAGGGAAGGTTATGATGGAAGTGCATGCAAAAAATTATCTTAAAATTAGATTCTATGAAACTTTTTGAAATATTAGTTTCGGTCAAAAATGTCGTAGTATTTTATACACAATTTTATACTAGTTTCCGCCAAAAAATAAAATTAAATCGAGGATTGTTCGAAATGCAATGAAAATTTTCAGATCCTCTCTATATGTTACGAGGGAAGCTTATGATGGAAGTCCATACAAAAAATTATCTCAAAATTAGATTCTACGAAACATTTTGAAATACAAGTTTCTGTCAAAAAAATCGTAGTCTATTATACACAATTTTATACTAGTTTCGGTCAAAAAAGCAAATTAAATCGAGAATTGTTCGAAATACTATGAAACTTTTCAGATTCTTTCTATATGTTACGATGGAAGGTTACGATGGAAGTCCATGCAAAAAATTATCTCAAAATTAGACTCTACGAAACTTTTTGAAATACAAGTTTCGGTTAAAAAATCGTAGTATATTATACACAATTTTATACTGGTTTCCGCCAAAAAATCCAAATTAAATTGAGCATTGTTCGAAATGCTACGAAACTTTTAGGATCCTCTCTATATGTTATAAGGGAAGATTATGATGGAAGTCCATGCAAAAAATTATCTAAAAATTAATTTCTATGAAACTTTTTGAAATACTAGTTTTGATCAAAAAATTGTAGTATATTATGCACAATTCTATACTAGTTTCAGTCAAAAATAAAATTAAATCGATGATTGTTCGAAATGCTACGAAACTTTTAAGATCCTCTCTATATGTTACGAGGGAATGTTACGATGGAAGTTCAGGCAAAAAATCATCTCAAAATTAGATTCTATGAAACTTTTTTGAAATACTAGTTTCGATCAAAAAATTGTAGTATATTATACACAATTTTATACTTGTTTCAGTCCAAAAATCAGATTAAATCGAGGATTGTTCAAAATGCTACAAAACTTTTAATTATCTCAAAATTAGATTTTATGAAATTTTTTGAAATACTAGTTTCGGTCAAAAAATCAAATTGTATCGAAGATTGTTCGAAATACTAAGAAACTTTTCAGATTCTTTCAAGATGTTACGAGGGAAGGTTGTGATGGAAGTCCATGCAAAAAAATTATCTCAAAATTAGATTCTACGAAACTTTTTGAAATACAAGTTTCAGTCAAAAAATCGTAGTACATTATACAAAATTTTATACTAGTTTCGGCCAAAAAAATCAAATTAAATTAAGGATTGTTCGAAATGCTACGAAACGTTTCAGATCCTCTCTATATGTTACGAAGGAAGGTTATGATGGAAGTACATGCAGAAAATCATCTAAAAATTAGATTCTATGAAACTTTTTGAAATACTAGTTTTGATCAAAAAATTGTAATATATTATACACAATTCTATACTAGTTTCAGTCAAAAATCAAATTAAATCGAGGATTGTTCGAAATGCTACGTAACTTTTAAGATCCTCTCTATATGTTACGAGGGAAGGTTACGATGGAAGTTCATGCAAAAAATCATCTCAAAATAAGATTCTATGAAGCTTTTAGAAATACTAGTTTCGATCAAAAAATTATAGTATATTATACACAATTTTATACTAGTTTCAGTCAAAAAATAAAATTAAATCGAGGATTATTCGAAATGCTAAGAAACTTTTAATATCCTTTCAATATGTTACGAGGGAAGGTTATGATGGAAGTCCATGCAAAATATTATCTCAAAAATTGATTTTATGAAATTTTTTGAAATACTAGTTTCGGTCAATATATCAAATTAAATCGAGGATTGTTCGAAATGCAATGAAACATTTCAGATCCTTTCGATATCTTACGAGGGAAGGTTATGATGGAAGTCCATGCAAAAAATTATCTCAAAATTAAATTCTATAAAACTTTTTGAAATACTAGTTTCGGTCAAAAATCGTAGTATATTATAAATTTTTTATACTAGTTTCCGCCAAAAATTTAAATTATATCGAGAATTGTTCGAAAATGCTAAGAAACTTTTCAGATCCTCTCTATATGTTACGAGGGCAGGTTATGATGGAAGTCCATGCAAAAAATTAGATTCTATGAAACTTTTTGAAATGCTAGTTTTGGTCAAACAATCATAGTATATTATACACAATTCTATACTAGTTTCGGTCAAAAATAAAATTAAATCGAAGAGTGTTCGAAATGCTACGAAACTTTTAAGATCTTCTCTATATGTTACGAGGGAAGATTATGATTAAAGTCCATGCAAAAAATCATCTCAAAATTAGACTCCATGAAACTTTTTGAAAACTAGTTTCGGTCAAAAAATCGTAGACTATTATACACAAATCCATACTAGTTTCGGTCAAAAAATCAAATTAAATTGAGGATTGTTCGAAATGCTATGAAAGTTTTCAGATCCTTTCTATATATTACGAGGGAAGGTTATGATGGAAGTGCATGCAAAAAATTATCTTAAAATTAGATTCTATGAAACTTTTTGAAATATTAGTTTCGGTCAAAAATGTCGTAGTATTTTATACACAATTTTATACTAGTTTCCGCCAAAAAATAAAATTAAATCGAGGATTGTTCGAAATGCAATGAAAATTTTCAGATCCTCTCTATATGTTACGAGGGAAGCTTATGATGGAAGTCCATACAAAAAATTATCTCAAAATTAGATTCTACGAAACATTTTGAAATACAAGTTTCTGTCAAAAAAATCGTAGTCTATTATACACAATTTTATACTAGTTTCGGTCAAAAAAGCAAATTAAATCGAGAATTGTTCGAAATACTATGAAACTTTTCAGATTCTTTCTATATGTTACGATGGAAGGTTACGATGGAAGTCCATGCAAAAAATTATCTCAAAATTAGACTCTACGAAACTTTTTGAAATACAAGTTTCGGTTAAAAAATCGTAGTATATTATACACAATTTTATACTGGTTTCCGCCAAAAAATCCAAATTAAATTGAGCATTGTTCGAAATGCTACGAAACTTTTAGGATCCTCTCTATATGTTACGAGGGAAGATTATGATGGAAGTCCATGCAAAAAATTATCTAAAAATTAGATTCTATGAAACTTTTTGAAATACTAGTTTTGATCAAAAAATTGTAGTATATTATGCACAATTCTATACTAGTTTCAGTCAAAAATAAAATTAAATCGATGATTGTTCGAAATGCTATGAAACTTTTAAGATCCTCTCTATATGTTACGAGGGAATGTTACGATGGAAGTTCAGGCAAAAAATCATCTCAAAATTAGATTCTATGAAACTTTTTTGAAATACTAGTTTCGATCAAAAAATTGTAGTATATTATACACAATTTTATACTTGTTTCAGTCCAAAAATCAGATTAAATCGAGGATTGTTCAAAATGCTACAAAACTTTTAATTATCTCAAAATTAGACTTTATGAAATTTTTTGAAATACTAGTTTCGGTCAAAAAATCAAATTGTATAGAAGATTGTTCGAAATACTAAGAAACTTTTCAGATCCTTTCAAGATGTTACGAGGGAAGGTTATGATGGAAGTCCATGCAAAAAAATTATCTCAAAATTAGATTCTACGAAACTTTTTGAAATACAAGTTTCAGTCAAAAAATCGTAGTACATTATACAAAATTTTATACTAGTTTTGGCCAAAAAAATCAAATTAAATTAAGGATTGTTCGAAATGCTACGAAACGTTTCAGATCCTCTCTATATGTTACGAGGGAAGGTTATGATGGAAGTACATGCAGAAAATCATCTAAAAATTAGATTCTATGAAACTTTTTGAAATACTAGTTTTGATCAAAAAATTGTAATATATTATACACAATTCTATACTAGTTTCAGTCAAAAATCAAATTAAATCGAGGATTGTTCGAAATGCTACGTAACTTTTAAGATCCTCTCTATATGTTACGAGGGAAGGTTACGATGGAAGTTCATGCAAAAAATCATCTCAAAATAAGATTCTATGAAGCTTTTAGAAATACTAGTTTCGATCAAAAAATTGTAGTATATTATACACAATTTTATACTAGTTTCAGTCAAAAAATAAAATTATATCGAGGATTATTCGAAATGCTAAGAAACTTTTAATATCCTTTCAATATGTTATGAGGGAAGGTTATGATGAAAGTCCATGCAAAATATTATCTCAAAAATTGATTTTATGAAATTTTTTGAAATACTAGTTTCGGTCAATATATCATATTAAATCGAGGATTGTTCGAAATGCTATGAAACTTTTCAGATCCTTTCTATATCTTACGAGGGAAGGTTATGATGGAAGTCCATACAAAACATTATCTCAAAACTAGACTCTATGAAACTTTTTGAAATACTAGTTTCAGTCAAAAATCGTAGTATATTATAAATTTTTTTTAAACTAGTTTCCGCCAAAAATTTAAATTAAATCGAGAATTGTTCGAAATGCTACGAAACTTTTCAGATCCTCTCTATATGTTACGAGGGAAGGTTATGATGGAAGTCCATGCAAAAAATTAGATTCTATGAAACTTTTTGAAATGCTAGTTTTGGTCAAAAAATCGTAGTATATTATACACAATTCTATACTAGTTTCGGTCAAAAATAAAATTAAATCGAAGAGTGTTCGAAATGCTACGAAACTTTTAAGATCTTTTCTATATGCTACGAGGGAAGGTTATGATTAAAATCCATGCAAAACATCATCTCAAAATTAGACTCCATGAAACTTTTTGAAAACTAGTTTTGGTCAAAAAATCGTAGTATATTATACACAAATCCATACTAGTTTCGGTCAAAAAATCAAATTAAATTGAGGATTGTTCGAAATGCTATGAAAGTTTTCAGATCCTTTCTATATGTTACGAGGGAAGGTTATGATGGAAGTGCATGCAAAAAATTATCTTAAAATTAGATTCTATGAAACTTTTTGAAATATTAGTTTCGGTCAAAAAAGTCGTAGTATTTTATACACAATTTTATACTAGTTTCGGCCAAAAAATAAAATTAAACCATAGATTGTTCGAAATGCAATGAAAATTTTCAGATCCTCTCTATATGTTACGAGGGAAGGTTATGATGGAAGTCCATGAAAAAAATTATCTCAAAATTAGATTCTACGAAACGTTTTGAAATACAAGTTTCGGTCAAAAAATCGTAGTATATTATACACAATTTTATACTAGTTTCGGTCAAAAAATCAAATTAAATCGAGAATTGTTCGAATGCTATGAAACTTTTCAGATTCTTTCTATATGTTACGATGGAAGGTTACGATGGAAGTCCATGCAAAAAATTATCTCAAAATTAGATTCTACGAAACTTTTTGAAATAAAAGTTTCGGTTAAAAAATCGTAGTATATTATACACAATTTTATACTAGTTTCCGCCAAAATATCCAAATTAAATTGAGCATTGTTCGAAATGCTACGAAACGTTTAGGATCCTCTCTATATGTTACGAGGGAAGATTATGATGGAAGTCCATGCAAAAAATTATCTAAAAATTAGATTCTATGAAACTTTTTGAAATACTAGTTTTGATCAAAAAATTGTAATATATTATACACAATTCTATACTAGTTTCAGTCAAAAATCAAATTAAATCGAGGATTGTTCAAAATGCTACGTAACTTTTAAGATCCTCTCTATATGTTACGAGGGAAGGTTACGATGGAAGTTCATGCAAAAAATCATCTCAAAATAAGATTCTTTGAAGCTTTTAGAAATACTAGTTTCGATCAAAAAATTGTAGTATATTATACACAATTTTATACTAGTTTCAGTCAAAAAATAAAATTAAATCGAGGATTATTCGAAATTCTAAGAAACTTTTAATATCCTTTCAATATGTTACGAGGGAAGGTTATGATGGAAGTCCATGCAAAATATTATCTCAAAAATTGATTTTATGAAATTTTTTGAAATACTAGTTTCGGTCAATATATCAAATTAAATCGAGGATTGTTCGAAATGCAATGAAACATTTCATATCCTTTCGATATCTTACGAGGGAAGGTTATGATGGAAGTCCATGCAAAAAATTATCTCAAAATTAAATTCTATAAAACTTTTTGAAATACTAGTTTCGGTCAAAAATCGTAGTATATTATAAATTTTTTATACTAGTTTCCGCCAAAAATTTAAATTATATCGAGAATTGTTCGAAATGCTAAGAAACTTTTCAGATCCTCTCTATATGTTACGAGGGCAGGTTATGATGGAAGTCCATGCAAAAAATTAGATTCTATGAAACTTTTTGAAATGCTAGTTTTGGTCAAAAAATCATAGTATATTATACACAATTCTATACTAGTTTCGGTCAAAAATAAAATTAAATCGAAGAGTGTTCGAAATGCTACGAAACTTTTAAGATCTTTTCTATATGCTACGAGGGAAGGTTATGATTAAAATCCATGCAAAACATCATCTCAAAATTAGACTCCATGAAACTTTTTGAAAACTAGTTTTGGTCAAAAAATCGTAGTATATTATACACAAATCCATACTAGTTTCGGTCAAAAAATCAAATTAAATTGAGGATTGTTCGAAATGCTATGAAAGTTTTCAGATCCTTTCTATATGTTACGAGGGAAGGTTATGATGGAAGTGCATGCAAAAAATTATCTTAAAATTAGATTCTATGAAACTTTTTGAAATATTAGTTTCGGTCAAAAAAGTCGTAGTATTTTATACACAATTTTATACTAGTTTCGGCCAAAAAATAAAATTAAACCATAGATTGTTCGAAATGCAATGAAAATTTTCAGATCCTCTCTATATGTTACGAGGGAAGGTTATGATGGAAGTCCATGAAAAAAATTATCTCAAAATTAGATTCTACGAAACGTTTTGAAATACAAGTTTCGGTCAAAAAATCGTAGTATATTATACACAATTTTATACTAGTTTCGGTCAAAAAATCAAATTAAATCGAGAATTGTTCGAATGCTATGAAACTTTTCAGATTCTTTCTATATGTTACGATGGAAGGTTACGATGGAAGTCCATGCAAAAAATTATCTCAAAATTAGATTCTACGAAACTTTTTGAAATAAAAGTTTCGGTTAAAAAATCGTAGTATATTATACACAATTTTATACTAGTTTCCGCCAAAATATCCAAATTAAATTGAGCATTGTTCGAAATGCTACGAAACGTTTAGGATCCTCTCTATATGTTACGAGGGAAGATTATGATGGAAGTCCATGCAAAAAATTATCTAAAAATTAGATTCTATGAAACTTTTTGAAATACTAGTTTTGATCAAAAAATTGTAATATATTATACACAATTCTATACTAGTTTCAGTCAAAAATCAAATTAAATCGAGGATTGTTCAAAATGCTACGTAACTTTTAAGATCCTCTCTATATGTTACGAGGGAAGGTTACGATGGAAGTTCATGCAAAAAATCATCTCAAAATAAGATTCTTTGAAGCTTTTAGAAATACTAGTTTCGATCAAAAAATTGTAGTATATTATACACAATTTTATACTAGTTTCAGTCAAAAAATAAAATTAAATCGAGGATTATTCGAAATGCTAAGAAACTTTTAATATCCTTTCAATATGTTACGAGGGAAGGTTATGATGGAAGTCCATGCAAAATATTATCTCAAAAATTGATTTTATGAAATTTTTTGAAATACTAGTTTCGGTCAATATATCAAATTAAATCGAGGATTGTTCGAAATGCAATGAAACATTTCATATCCTTTCGATATCTTACGAGGGAAGGTTATGATGGAAGTCCATGCAAAAAATTATCTCAAAATTAAATTCTATAAAACTTTTTGAAATACTAGTTTCGGTCAAAAATCGTAGTATATTATAAATTTTTTATACTAGTTTCCGCCAAAAATTTAAATTATATCGAGAATTGTTCGAAATGCTAAGAAACTTTTCAGATCCTCTCTATATGTTACGAGGGCAGGTTATGATGGAAGTCCATGCAAAAAATTAGATTCTATGAAACTTTTTGAAATGCTAGTTTTGGTCAAAAAATCATAGTATATTATACACAATTCTATACTAGTTTCGGTCAAAAATAAAATTAAATTGAAGAGTGTTCGAAATGCTACGAAACTTTTAAGATCTTCTCTATATGTTACGAGGGAAGATTATGATTAAAGTCCATGCAAAAAATCATCTCAAAATTAGACTCCATGAAACTTTTTTAAAACTAGTTTCGGTCAAAAAATCGTAGACTATTATACAAATCCATACTAGTTTCGGTCAAAAAATCAAATTAAATTGAGGATTGTTCGAAATGCTATGAAAGTTTTCAGATCCTTTCTATATATTACGAGGGAAGGTTATGATGGAAGTGCATGCAAAAAATTATCTTAAAATTAGATTCTATGAAACTTTTTGAAATATTAGTTTCGGTCAAAAATGTCGTAGTATTTTATACACAATTTTATACTAGTTTCCGCCAAAAAATAAAATTAAATCGAGGATTGTTCGAAATGCAATGAAAATTTTCAGATCCTCTCTATATGTTACGAGGGAAGCTTATGATGGAAGTCCATACAAAAAATTATCTCAAAATTAGATTCTACGAAACATTTTGAAATACAAGTTTCTGTCAAAAAAATCGTAGTCTATTATACACAATTTTATACTAGTTTCGGTCAAAAAAGCAAATTAAATCGAGAATTGTTCGAAATACTATGAAACTTTTCAGATTCTTTCTATATGTTACGATGGAAGGTTACGATGGAAGTCCATGCAAAAAATTATCTCAAAATTAGACTCTACGAAACTTTTTGAAATACAAGTTTCGGTTAAAAAATCGTAGTATATTATACACAATTTTATACTGGTTTCCGCCAAAAAATCCAAATTAAATTGAGCATTGTTCGAAATGCTACGAAACTTTTAGGATCCTCTCTATATGTTACGAGGGAAGATTATGATGGAAGTCCATGCAAAAAATTATCTAAAAATTAGATTCTATGAAACTTTTTGAAATACTAGTTTTGATCAAAAAATTGTAGTATATTATGCACAATTCTATACTAGTTTCAGTCAAAAATAAAATTAAATCGATGATTGTTCGAAATGCTACGAAACTTTTAAGATCCTCTCTATATGTTACGAGGGAATGTTACGATGGAAGTTCAGGAAAAAAATCATCTCAAAATTAGATTCTATGAAACTTTTTTTAAATACTAGTTTCGATCAAAAAATTGTAGTATATTATACACAATTTTATACTTGTTTCAGTCCAAAAATCAGATTAAATCGAGGGATTGTTCAAAATGCTACAAATTTTAATTATCTCAAAATTAGATTTTATGAAATTTTTTGAAATACTAGTTTCGGTCAAAAAATCAAATTGTATCGAAGATTGTTCGAAATACTAAGAAACTTTTCAGATCCTTTCAAGATGTTACGAGGGAAGGTTGTGATGGAAGTCCATGTAAAAAAATTATCTCAAAATTAGATTCTACGAAACTTTTTGAAATACAAGTTTCAGTCAAAAAATCGTAGTACATTATACAAAATTTTATACTAGTTTCGGCCAAAAAAATCAAATTAAATTAAGGATTGTTCGAAATGCTACGAAACGTTTCAGATCCTCTCTATATGTTACGAGGGAAGGTTATGATGGAAGTACATGCAGAAAATCATCTTAAAATTAGATTCTATGAAACTTTTTGAAATACTAGTTTTGATCAAAAAATTGTAATATATTATACACAATTCTATACTAGTTTCAGTCAAAAATCAAATCAAATCGAGGATTGTTCGACATGCTACGTAACTTTTAAGATACTCTCTATATGTTACGAGGGAAGGTTACGATGGAAGTTCATCCAAAAAATCATCTCAAAATAAGATTCTATGAAGCTTTTAGAAATACTAGTTTCGATCAAAAAATTGTAGTATATTATACACAATTTTATACTAGTTTCAGTCAAAAAATCAAATTAAATCGAGGATTATTCGAAATGCTACGAAACTTTTAATATCCTTTCAATATGTTACGAGGGAAGGTTATGATGGAAGTCCATGCAAAATATTATCACAAAAATTGATTTTATGAAATTTTTTGAAATACTAGTTTCGGTCAATATATCATATTAAATCGAGGATTGTTCGAAATGCTATGAAACTTTTCAGATCCTTTCGATATCTTACGAGGGAAGGTTATGATGGAAGTCCATACAAAACATTATCTCAAAATTAGATTCTATGAAACTTTTTGAAATACTAGTTTCAGTCAAAAATCGTAGTATATTATAAAAAATTTTATACTAGTTTCCGCCAAAAATTTAAATTAAATCGAGAATTGTTCGAAATGCTACGAAACTTTTCAGATCCTCTCTATATGTTACGAGGGAAGGTTATGATGGAAGTCCATGCAAAAAATTAGATTCTATGAAACTTTTTGAAATGCTAGTTTTGGTCAAAAAATCGTAGTATAATATACACAATTCTATACTAGTTTCGGTCAAAAATAAAATTAAATCGAAGAGTGTTCGAAATGCTACGAAACTTTTAAGATCTTCTCTATATGCTACGAGGGAAGGTTATGATTAAAGTCCATGCAAAACATCATCTCAAAATTAGACTCCATGAAACTTTTTGAAAACTAGTTTCGGTCAAAAAATCATAGTATATTATACACAAATCCATACTAGTTTCGGTCAAAAAATCAAATTAAATTGAGGATTGTTCGAAATGCTATGAAAGTTTTCAGATCCTTTCTATATGTTACGAGGGAAGGTTATGATGGAAGTGCATGCAAAAAATTATCTTAAAATTAGATTCTATGAAACTTTTTGAAATATTAGTTTCGGTCAAAAAAGTCGTAGTATTTTATACACAATTTTATACTAGTTTCGGCCAAAAAATAAAATTAAACCAAAGATTGTTCGAAATGCAATGAAAATTTCCAGATCATCTCTATATGTTACGAGGGAAGGTTATGATGGAAGTCCATAAGAAAAATTATCTCAAAATTAGATTCTACGAAACGTTTTGAAATACTAGATTCAGTCAAAAAATCGTAGTATATTATACACAATTTTATACTAGTTTCGGTCAAAAAATCAAATTAAATCGAGGATTGTTCGAAATGCTATGAAACTTTTCAGATCCTTACTATATGTTACGATGGAAGGTTACGATGGAAGTCCATGCAAAAAATTATCTCAAAATTAGATTCTACGAAACTTTTTGAAATACAAGTTTCGGTTAAAAAATCGTAGTATATTATACACAATTTTATACTAGTTTCCGCCAAAAAAATCAATTAAATTGAGCATTGTTCGAAACGCTACGAAACTTTTAGGATCCTCTCTATATGTTACGAGGGAAGATTATGATGGAAGTCTATGCAAAAAATTATCTCAAAATTAGATTCTATGAAACTTTTTGAAATACTAGTTTTGATCAAAAAATTGTAGTATATTTGCACAATTCTATACTAGTTTCAGTCAAAAATAAAATTAAATCGATGATTGTTCGAAATGCTACGAAACTTTTAAGATCCTCTCTATATGTTACGAGGGAATGTTACGATGGAAGTTCAGGCAAAAAATCATCTCAAAATTAGATTCTATGAAACTTTTTTGAAATACTAGTTTCGATCAAAAAATTGTAGTATATTATACACAATTTTATACTTGTTTCAGTCCAAAAATCAGATTAAATCGAGGATTGTTCAAAATGCTACAAAACTTTTAATTATCTCAAAATTAGATTTTATGAAATTTTTTGAAATACTAGTTTCGGTCAAAAAATCAAATTGTATCGAAGATTGTTCGAAATACTAAGAAACTTTTCAGATCCTTTCAAGATGTTACGAGGGAAGGTTGTGATGGAAGTCCATGCAAAAAAATTATCTCAAAATTAGATTCTATGAAACTTTTTGAAATACAAGTTTCAGTCAAAAAATCGTAGTACATATACACAATTTTATACTAGTTTCAGCCAAAAAAATCAAATTAAATTAAGGATTGTTCGAAATGCTACGAAACGTTTCAGATCCTCTCTATATGTTACGAGGGAAGGTTATCATGGAAGTACATGCAGAAAATCATCTCAAAATTAGATTCTATGAAACTTTTTGAAATACTAGTTTTGATCAAAAAATTGTAATATATTATACACAATTCTATACTAGTTTCAGTCAAAAATCAAATTAAATCGAGGATTGTTCGAAATGCTACGTAACTTTTAAGATCCTCTCTATATGTTACGAGGGAAGGTTACGATGGAAGTTCATGCAAAAAATCATCTCAAAATAAGATTCTATGAAGCTTTTAGAAATACTAGTTTCGATCAAAAAATTGTAGTATATTATACACAATTTTATACTAGTTTCAGTCAAAAAATCAAATTAAATCGAGGATTATTCAAAATGCTAAGAAACTTTTAATATCCTTTCAATATGTTACGAGGGAAGGTTATGATGGAAGTCCATGCAAAATATTATCTCAAAAATTGATTTTATGAAATTTTTTGAAATACTAGTTTCGGTCAATATATCAAATTAAATCGAGGATTGTTCGAAATGCAATGAAACATTTCAGATCCTTTCGATATCTTACGAGGGAAGGTTATGATGGAAGTCCATGCAAAAAATTATCTCAAAATTAAATTCTATGAAACTTTTTGAAATACTAGTTTCGGTCAAAAATCGTAGTATATTATAAATTTTTTATACTAGTTTCCGCCAAAAATTTAAATTATATCGAGAATTGTTCGAAATGCTACGAAACTTTTCAGATCCTCTCTATATGTTACGAGGGAAGGTTATGATGGAAGTCCATGCAAAAAATTAGATTCTATGAAACTTTTTGAAATCCTAGTTTTGGTCAAAAAATCGTAGTATATTATACACAATTCTATACTAGTTTTGGTCAAAAATAAAATTAAATCGAAGAGTGTTCGAAATGCTACGAAACTTTTAAGATCTTCTCTATATGTTACGAGGGAAGATTATGATTAAAGTCCATGCAAAAAATCATCTCAAAATTAGACTCCATGAAACTTTTTGAAAACTAGTTTCGGTCAAAAAATCGTAGTATATTATACACAAATCCATACTAGTTTCGGTCAAAAAATCAAATTAAATTGAGGATTGTTCGAAATGCTATGAAAGTTTTCAGATCCTTTCTATATATTACGAGGGAAGGTTATGATGGAAGTGCATGCAAAAAATTATCTTAAAATTCGATTCTATGAAACTTTTTGAAATATTAGTTTCGGTCAAAAATGTCGTAGTATTTTATACACAATTTTAAACTAGTTTCCGCCAAAAAATAAAATTAAATCGAGGATTGTACGAAATGCAATGAAAATTTTCAGATCCTCTCTATATGTTACGAGGGAAGGTTATGATGGAAGTCCATAAAAAAATTATCTCAAAATTAGATTCTACGAAACATTTTGAAATACAAGTTTCGGTCAAAAAAATCGTAGTATATTATACACAATTTTATACTAGTTTCGGTCAAAAAATCAAATTAAATCGAGAATTGTTCGAAATGCTATGAAACTTTTCAGATTCTTTCTATATGTTACGATGGAAGGTTACGATGGAAGTCCATGCAAAAAATTATCTCAAAATTATATTCTACGAAACTTTTTGAAATACAAGTTTCGGTTAAAAAATCGTAGTATAATACACAATTTTATACTGGTTTTCGCCAAAATATCCAAATTAAATTGAGCATTGTTCGAAATGCTACGAAACTTTTAGGATCCTCTCTATATGTTACGAGGGAAGATTATGATGGAAGTCCATTCAAAAAATTATCTAAAAATTAGATTCTATGAAACTTTTTGAAATACTAGTTTTGATCAAAAAATTGTAATATATTATACACAATTCTATACTAGTTTCAGTCAAAAATCAAATCAAATCGAGGATTGTTCGACATGCTACGTAACTTTTAAGATCCTCTCTATATGTTATGAGGGAAGGTTACGATGGAAGTTCATCCAAAAAATCATCTCAAAATAAGAATCTATGAAGCTTTTAGAAATACTAGTTTCGATCAAAAAATTGTAGTATAATATACACAATTTTATACTTGTTTCAGTCAAAAAATCATATTAAATCGAGGATTGTTCAAAATGCTACAAAACTTTTAATTATCTCAAAATTAGATTTTATGAAATTTTTTGAAATACTTGTTTCGGTCAAAAAATCAAATTGTATCGAAGATTATTCGAAATGCTAAGAAACGTTTCAGATCCTTTCAAGATGTTACGTGGGAAGGTTGTGATGGAAGTCCATGCAAAAAAATTATCTCAAAATTAGATTCTATGAAACTTTTTGAAATACAAGTTTCAGTCAAAAAATCGTAGTACATTATACACAATTTTATACTAGTTTCAGCCAAAAAAAATCAAATTAAATTAAGGATTGTTCGAAATGCTACGAAAAGTTTCAGATCCTCTCTATATGTTACGAGGGAAGGTTATCATGGAAGTACATGCAGAAAATCATCTCAAAATTAGATTTTATGAAACTTTTTGATATACTAGTTTTGATCAAAAAATTGTAATATATTATACACAATTCTATACTAGTTTCAGTCAAAAATCAAATTAAATCGAGGATTGTTCGAAATGCTACGTAACTTTTAAGATCCTCTCTATATGTTACGAGGGAAGGTTACGATGGAAGTTCATGCAAAAAATCATCTCAAAATAAGATTCTATGAAGCTTTTAGAAATACTAGTTTCGATCAAAAAATTGTAGTATATTATACACAATTTTATACTAGTTTCAGTCAAAAAATCAAATTAAATCGAGGATTATTCAAAATGCAAAGAAACTTTTAATATCCTTTCAATATGTTACGAGGGAAGGTTATGATGGAAGTCCATGCAAAATATTATCTCAAAAATTGATTTTATGAAATTTTTTGAAATACTAGTTTCGGTCAATATATCAAATTAAATCGAGGATTGTTCGAAATGCAATGAAACATTTCAGATCCTTTCGATATCTTACGAGGGAAGGTTATGATGGAAGTCCATGCAAAAAATTATCTCAAAATTAAATTCTATGAAACTTTTTGAAATACTAGTTTCGGTCAAAAATCGTAGTATATTATAAATTTTTTATACTAATTTCCGCCAAAAATTTAAATTATATCGAGAATTGTTCGAAATGCTACGAAACTTTTCAGATCCTCTCTATATGTTACGAGGGAAGGTTATGATGGAAGTCCATGCAAAAAATTAGATTCTATGAAACTTTTTGAAATAAGATCTTCTCTATATGCTACGAGGGAAGGTTATGATTAAATTCCATGCAAAAAATCATCTCAAAATTAGACTCCATGAAACTTTTTGAAAACTAGTTTCGGTTAAAAAATCGTAGTATATTATACACAAATCCATACTAGTTTCGGTCAAAAAAACAAATTAAATTGAGGATTGTTCGAAATGCTATGAAAGTTTTCAGATCCTTTCTATATATTACGAGGAAAGGTTATGATGGAAGTGCATGCAAAAAATTATCTTAAAATTAGATTCTATGAAACTTTTTGAAATATTAGTTTCGGTGAAAAATGTCGTAGTATTTTATACACAATTTTATACTAGTTTCCGCCAAAAAATAAAATTAAATCGAGGATTGTTCGAAATGCAATGAAACTTTTCAGATCCTCTCTATATGTTACGAGGGAAGGTTATGATGGAAGTCCATAAAAAAATTATCTCAAAATTAGATTCTACGAAACGTTTTGAAATACAAGTTTCGGTCAAAAAATCGTAGTATATTATACACAATTTTATACTAGTTTCGGTCAAAATATCAAATTAAATCGAGGATTGTTCGAAATGCTATGAAACGTCTCAGATCCTTTCTATATGTTACGATGGAAGGTTACGATGGAAGTCCATGCAAAAAATTATCTCAAAATTAGATTCTACGAAAATTTTTGAAATACAAATTTTGGTTAAAAAATCGTAGTATATTATACACAATTTTATACTAGTTTCCGCCAAAAAAATCAAATTAAATTGAGCATTGTTCGAAATGCTACGAAACTTTTAGGATCCTCTCTATATGTTACGAAGGAAGATTATGATGGAAGTCCATGCAAAAAATTATCTCAAAATTAGATTCTATGAAACTTTTTGAAATACTAATTTTGATCAAAAAATTGTAGTATATTATGCACAATTCTATACTAGTTTCAGTCAAAAATAAAATTAAATCGATGATTGTTCGAAATGCTACGAAACTTTTAAGATCCTCTCTATAAGTTAAGAGGGAAGGTTACAATGGAAGTTCAGGCAAAAAATCATGTCAAAATTAGATTCTATGAAACTTTTTTGAAATACTATTTTCGATCAAAAAATTGTAGTATATTATACACAATTTTATACTAGTTTCAGTCAAAAAATCATATTAAATCGAGGATTGTTCAAAATACAACGAAACTTTTAATTATCTAAAAATTAGATTTTATGAAATTTTTTGAAATACTAGTTTCGGTCAAAAAATCAAATTGTATCGAAGATAGTTCGAAATGCTAAGAAACTTTTCAGATCCTTTCAAGATGTTACGAGGGAAGGTTGTGATGGAAGTCCATGCAAAAAAATTATCTCAAAATTAGATTCTATGAAACTTTTTGAAATACAAATTCAGTCAAAAAAATCGTAGTACATTATACACAATTTTATACTAGTTTCCGCCAAAAAAATCAAATTAAATTAAGGATTGTGCGAAATGCTACGAAACTTTTCAGATCCTCTCTATATGTTACGAGGGAAGGTTATGATAGAAGTACTTTGCGAAAATCATCTCAAAATTAGATTCTATGAAACTTTTTGAAATACTAGTTTTGGTCAAAAATATTGTAGTATATTAAACATAATTATATACTAGTTTAAGTCAAAAATCAAATTAAATCTAGGATTGTTTGAAATGTCTACGAAACGTTTAAGATCCTCTCTATATGTTACGAGGGAAAGTTACGATGGAAGTCCATGCAAAAAATTATCTCAAAATTAGATTCTATGAAACTTTTTGAAATACTAGTTTTGGTCCAAAAAAATCGTAGTATATTATACACAATTCTATATTAGTTTCGGTCAAAAATAAAATTAAATCAAGGATTGTTCAAAATGCTATGAAACTTTTAAGATCCTCTCTATATGTTACGAGGGAAGGTTATGATGGAAGCCCATGCAAAAAATTATCTCAAAATTAGATTCTATGAAACTTTTTGAAATACTAGTTTAGGTCAAAAAATCGTAGTATATACACAATTTTATACTAGTTTCGGTTAAAAAATCAAATTAAATCGACGATTGTTCGAAATGCTACGAAACATTTTAGATCTTCTCTATATGTTACGAGAGAAGGTTATGATGAAAGTGCATGCAAAAATTTATCTCAAAATTAGATTCTATGAAACTTTTTGAAATACTAGTTTAGGTCAAAAAATCGTAGTTCATACTAGTTTCGGTCAAAAAATCAAATTAAATCGAGGGTTGTTCGAAATGGTATGAAACTTTTCATATCCTCTCTATATGTTAATAAATAAGGCTATGATGGAAGTCCATGCAAAAAATTATTTCAAAATTAGATACTATGAAACGTTTTGAAATAATAGTTATGGTAAAAAAATCGTAGTATATTATACACAATTTGATACTAGTTTCGGTCAAAAAATCAAATTAAATTGAGGATTGTTCGAAATGCTACAAAACTTTTCATATCCTCTCTATATGTTACGAGGGAAGGTTATGATGGAAGTCCATGCAAAAAATTATTTCAAAATTTAGATTCTATGAGACTTATTGAAATACTAGTTTTTGTCAAAAAAATCGTAATAATTATACACAGTTCTTTACTAGTTTCGGTCAAAAATAAAATTAAATCGAGGATTGTTCGAAATGCTACAAAAATTTTAAGATCCTGTCTATATGTTACGAGGGAAGGTTATGATGGAATTCCATGCAAAAAATCATCTCAAAACTAGATTCTATGAAACTTTTTGAAACACTAGTTTCGGTCAAAAAATTGTAGTAGTATTATACACAATTTTATACTAGTTTGGGTCAAAAAATCATATTAAATCGAGGATTGTTCGAAATGCTACGAAACGTTTATGATCCTCTCTATATGTTATGAAGGAAGGTTATGATGGAAGTCCATGCAAAAAGTTATCTCAAAATTAGATTCTATGAAATTTTTTGAATTACTAGTTTCGGTCAAAAAATCGTAGTTTATTCTACACAATTTTATACTAGTTTCAGTCAAAAAAATCAAATTAAATCGACGATTGCTCGAAATATTACGAAAAATTTCAAATCCTATATATATGTTACGAGGGAAGGTTATGATGCAAGTTTATGCAAAAAATTATCTCAAAATTAGATTCTATGAAATTTTTGAAATACTAGTTTCGGCCAAAAAAATCGTAGTATATTAAACACAATTTTATACTAGTTTCGGTCAAAAAATCATATTAAATCGAAGATTGTTCGAAATGCTACGAAACTTTTAAGATCGTTTCTATATGTTACTGTATGCATATATTTTTCGACACCAGGGTTTTTTAAAGGTCATCTCGCATTCCTAAATGTGCGTTGTGCCTACAAGCGAAACAAGGAGGATGCATTTAGTGCTACAACAAATTTTCTCAATAAACAGAGCATTAAGATCAGCTGATAATGTTCGATAGTGGTTAGATTAGTGGTAAAAGGATACTTTCGACAAGATCTGCAAAAGAAGGAAAATGAAGGAAAAACAAATTCGACAATTCGACAAGTAATGTTGATATATTCGACAAATTCAACAAAGAAGATGGTGTCTTGTTGTTTCGACATGGTGAAAGGGTGTGTTGTTTCAGCCTTAAGGAGAAGTTCAAATTTGAACCTTGGTTTCATTTGGCAGAGAAATACATGGATGTTTTTAGGGATATGCAAAAAGCCAAGTGTCAAGTTTTTAGATTTTTCTGTTAGTTAGCAGTTATTTTATTTTTGTATAAATAGGGTAGCATTTGTTAAAGTTGGTGTGAAAACTTGTACAGAAAACTCTAGTGAAAATACTATGAATACTCATGTGAAAGAGAAAAAGAGATTTATTTGGAAATGTATGTGTAAACACCATATTTTATTCCAGATTATGAAATTTTTACAATTTCCTTTATTGCTTGCCTTGTTTACTATCCAATTTACATTTCAGCATTTATCTTCATGAACACTTTTAAGTTTTTTTTGTTTATCTTACTAGATTAAGGGCGTTAACTTAATCTTATAATTATAAAAACATTCTTAAGAAAGGGCTGTAAGAAACTATATAGAAGAGTCGAAAGGTTTGTCTTAAGAGTTCGTAAAATACATTCAAATCTTAGCACATGTGTTCTAGGACTTGTTTGGTTGGTCCTGCAAGTTATCCAAATTCAGTAACGTTGGAAAACCAGAGATTGTTCGTCAAAATCTACTGCGAACAAATTGGCACACCTGGTGGGACCAGTGCTAAAATTCTTAAAGAACTCAATAAAGTGGCTCTTAATTTGAAAAAAATTTACTACATTGTATGATTCTGAGAAGCAGTAAATTAGCTGTAACTGACATAGAGAGGCCAAAAAGAACTAGAGTGAGAAGAATGGAAAATTCAACACATAACTAGAACGAAAATAATACAGTACTTACCCCCATTCCTTCGACTGGAAGAAATACAGGGCCAGTTTCTGTGTCAGAGGCCATACCCTCTTCGTCAGGGTCAACGCCTGCATTTGCAGTGTCTACAAGTGCGCCTAGTTTTTCTTCCATGGGCCCCAAATGTCCATGGGAACTCTTCCCCCTATAGGAAATGTTCACAGGCCTTTTGTGACGAACTTTACAATGCCTTTGTTTGGTAGGGAGAAGCCTTATGGGATGCCTACTACCACAACGGAAAATTTACAAAACTCATCTGAAATTTATTATGATTCCCTATTGAATAGGTCATCACCATTACAAGGATCGGGATCTGGTGGGAACATAAGATTCAACCAACCCCCACCAGGCTTCCAAATGCCAGCAATTACAAATAATTATGCGCAAATAATACGACAACAAATGGACGAAAGTAACCATGATATGGTCCAAATGTTGACACAACAAATGAGGGTAGTTTTCAATCCTTTGATACAAAATACTACCCAAACAAATCAAGTATTGGAAGCGCAAATGGCGCGTATTACAGATTTCTTTGGTGTCCCTCAGATTCGACAGAGAGGGCCTGTAATTCAGAACCCAGTGATCAATGTCGAAGAAGAGCCTACAATAAACCAAAGGCCTCTAAACAATCCCCAGGTCAATCTTAGGAACTAAGAAGAGGTGGTCGAACAGCCTCGTGTCGAAGTCCATGTTCAACAAGAGCCCGGAAGGGTACTAATCCAGATAGGTCAAGACGCTGATGATGTCTTGCAATAGAGGATGCGCTATAATAATTTGCCTGTCGAAAATAATTTGGCAGCCATGGTCGAAAGAATAATGGCACAAAATGGGGTAAACGTAGGATTTCAAAGGGCGAGTTATACTTCCCCATTATCTGAATATATTTTGCAACAGGAGTTACCTCCAAGGTGGAAAATCCCCAAATTTACCAAATTTTTAGGGGACACTAGTGAGTCCACCATAGAGCATATAGCGCGTTATTTGATCGAAGCAGGAGAAATAGCCCATAATGAAAATCTAAGAATGAAATACTTCCCAAGTTCTTTGACAAAGAACGCATTTACTTGGTTTATATCCCTGCCAGCAAACACTATATATAGATGGACTTAGTTGGAAAGATTGTTCCATGAACAATTTTACATAAACTAAGATAAGTTTGAATGAATTAGCCAGTGTTAAGAGAAAGTTTTCAGAGCCCATAGATGATTACCTAAATAGATTCAGATTACAAAAGGCAAGATGTTTCACACAAGTTCCAGAACAAGAATTAGTCGAAAGGCTGCAGGAGGTCTAGATTATTCCATAAGAAAGAAACTAGATACCCAATACTTGAGAGACATGGCACAATTAGCAGATAGGGTAATGTCGCTCCCCGGATTTCCATCCTGGTACAAACGCGAAAGTGGCGCGGAAGAGGTTAGAGTCGCCAGCCATGCATTTTTATCCCGAAAGAACAGGAATGGTAATGCTGCACAAACCGAAGAAAAGAAAAGGAAGGACACGGGTCCTGCGAACCAAAGAAACTGGGTTCAGGAGTCGGTTATGACCTGGGAAAGTATTAGCACCCTAGATCGTCTGTCGTACCCGACGGGATCCACGCTTGCAAAGAAACCTGTTTCAAAGGGTGAAGAAATGAAATTTGCTGCAAAACTGAAACTAAAACTAGATAAGAAAGAAAAGAAATGGGGAAAATGTAGGGAAAATAAAAGAGTGTGCTCGAACGGGCCCTACCCCGCTGCCTACGTACCTCATCTGGACAATGAGGATCAGAGTCGCTGTAGTTCCCCTAACTAGGGGTGGAAAAGATTTCTTGTACTTTAAGCTTGAACTACTTATGTCAATGCTCAGGTGTTGCAGGCTCGGATGACGAGTGCGTTACTGTCTTGCAAAATGACAAGTAGGTGCAAGTTCGTACGTAAGGAGTAAGTGGAAGAGAAAAGAAGTCCCGAAGGAGAGACGCTTATTGTTTTTCCAGTGTTTTTTATGAGTTTTTTATGAGTGTGACACAAGGAAGTGAACTCAAGCTCTTTTCCATGGAATGTATACTTGCTACTACATTCCAAGATGGAATAATAGAACAAGCACACCAAGTAAGTAGAATTTATCAAAGACTTGTTTCCAAGGGTTAGGGCCTAAGCTCACTAACTTGTTGAATTTATTAGGTGCTTTAATGATTAAAAATGAAGAAGTATTTTTTATGGTTTTCTTGATGAAGATGACCTTATGATATGACTTATACATCATGCTAGACAAGTGTATTATTCCAAGATGGAATGAATACATATACCCCGTGGAATAAGGCTATACACAAGAGACCACTTCTTTCTTTATTAAGTGTTTTTTATGTTTTTGTTTTGAGATGAGAAGAGAGAGAGAACCACAAAAGAAGATCTTAAAGGTAAAAGTCTAATAGAGGAAAGACTAATCCTAGTGTTAGCATGCTTAGATAATCCTAGGTTAATGAGGTTTGAACTAACTTAAGAAAGAAGAAGAGGAGAAAAGAAGAAGAAGAGAGGAAGAAAAGCTAGAGAACAACTTACTCCTCTAAAATAGATAAGTTGCTTCTAAATGGGAAAGATGAAGAGTTGAATCACATGATGGCATAAGGCTCATCAAAAATCCAAAATAAAAAGCAAAGTAAGAGGAAGAGATGAAGAGTTGAAATATGGATAACCATCCACACTTCCCTTAACATTGCACCTACAAATGTTAGCAAAATTTACAGCACATATTCAGCACATCAATCAATACTAACACATCAACACAATTCAATGAATTAATATGCTTAAAGTTTCAAGAAAACGAAATCAACCAACATGCCAAACTTTGAGAATACATGAATCCACGTGTCGAGAAAATAAAAGCCTATATTAACCAGCAAGCAAACCACCCTAAACTAGCATACAAAATGATCATACGATGATCCATGATGATTATAATAAGTAAGGGAAGCAAACAAGCTCAAAACAACCCAAAAATGTCACTCTGCTTCAGTGTTAACCGGTTAACCAAAACGTTAACCGGTTAACCAAAACGTTAACCGGTTAACTAACTTAAACCTGCAGCAAATAACACAGAAAACAGACGTTTTAACCGGTTAACGAAAGCGTTAACCAGTTAACACTGTGCGAACAACAATAAAACCTGCAGAAAAACTCAGTTCAAACCAGCTTAATTCACATAATCCAACAACAGTCCAGCAATCAATTATGCATGAAATAGTAAGATCAATTCACATTAATCAAACACCATTAGACTCATGAACATTAACACATAGATCCAATCACAAATCAACCAAACAATTCAAGCAAGACAAGCAAATACTCAAGCACATGGTGGATCTAAGCACAAGCATGCAAATAAGCTAAAAACAGAGATAGATCTGAACTTAACCAACCTACAAAGCTGAGATATGATTTGGTAAATGTTGTTCGAGTTAGAAATGAGAAATCTCGTGGAAAACTTCGAAGATTCGGTGCTAATCTTCCCACACAATGCAAAATAAATGCAAGCAAAGAATCTTGATGTAAGAACTTGGCTCCAAAAGCACTTCTAACCACCAAATCAGATCTGAACCAAGTAGTTAAACCAGAAAATTGATGCAAAGAAGCTATGGATGAAGGTTTAGTTCCAAGATCCACAAACTTTAATGCAAAGTTTTGTGATCTTCAAAGAGGAACTTTGAGTGATTTGGAAATTGGAAGAGAAAATGAGAGAATGGTGAGAGAGTAATGAAAATTCAGAAAATGAGAAGTGTGAATTATGAGAGAGTTTTTTTCTGGTTTGGAGGGAAGTGGGATAAATATCATTTAGGTTTGGGGCCCAAAATTTTGGTTTGGAGTCCAAAAAATGGTTTGGAATTAGCTTAGATAGGTGATTAGGATCTAGCCTTGGAATTAGGCTTGGTAAACCCTCTAGATCCTTCTCCATAATTCCCAATTAATTCAAAATGAATAAAATCAGAAATAATGAAAAAATGGAGCCAAAACACATGTTGAACCTGCTGCTGGAATTCAAAATACGTAGCCGTTAACCGGTTAACCAAAACGTTAACCAGTTAACGCAGGAAAATTTTGAAAATTCCCTCCTTTTGGTGGGAAGCTCCAAGAATACACTGGCGCCAACCATTCCAATTTGATCTTGATTCTCAATCCTTTTAGGGCTTTGACCATGATACCAAGAGCTTCCTGTCAGATCACCATGCTCTTGACTTTGACTTGTAAGATCACAAGTTCTTAGATGATTGATCATATGCCTTATGCTGGAACATGTGAGTGATATGCTTCATTTTTTTCTATGCAAAATGCTAAGGATATGACATGCTTATGATGATTATGATATGATGATGATGCTAAAAAGAATAGGGTAAATTTGGGGTGTTACAGTTTCCCCTATTCAAGCAATTGTTAATCTGAAAAAGGATGATAGCTCGGGCTATCGACCGTTCAAGATAAACTGTGTTTGAATATCAGGAAAACTTGAAATTTGCACTCTGCTGGAGAATGCATAAATGGGAAATAAACCCAACAAAATAACGCTTTGGGTGACTGAAGTGAAGACAAAGTAGACGAGCTCCTTCCAAATTGAATTATTACGCCGGATAAGGAAAACTTAGACAGACGAGTCCTCTTCAAGCAAACCTGTTACGCTAGGAACTGGACATACGAGCCCTCTTCAAATAAACTTGTTACGCCAGGAACGAGACATACGAGCCCTCTTGAAATAAACCTGTTATGCCGGGAACGGACATACGAGCCCTCTTCATACATTTTGCAAAATAATATATGACCTGAGACAGACGAACCTCCTTCGGATAACCCATTACGCCAGGACCGGTGATGCACTTAAGTTTGTGGGATAGACATGCATAATCAGGATAGACGAACCCTCTTCATATATTCTCTGTAGATATATGGTCTAAGACAGACGAGCCTTCTTCGGATAACCTGTTACGTCAGGTGCAACATTAGGATTTGACGAACCCTCTTCACAAATCTTGCGTAGATAAGTGGTGCTTGAGACAGACGAACCTCCTTCGGATAACCCGTTACGCCAAGACCGGTAACCATTTTGACGTTTAATCCCACCGTCAAGACTTTAAACCTCTTCAACACAGACGAGTATTGGATGATCATCAAGAGAAACACAGACGAGTGCCATTAGTCAATGATACAAACTAAATACCAGACAATGATCTAAGAAACGCAAACGAACGCTTCAGACGATGATACAGACGAATATCTGCCACTGATGTATAAGAATACCAGAAATCCAACATAGACGAGTATGAGGGCATGAAGACGAGCAACAAGCAGATATCAAACACAAACGAGTGCTAGGGAATGCAGACGAGCAACAAGCAAATACCTGATTGGCAACAAGAATCACAACTCTACAGGGGAGAACCAGGTCAAGAGTCTTTAACACTTAACTCTGGCTAGGGGGATGAATAACTGTTTGTATCATCACAATGGCCAAAAATAAATTGGCAACTTCCTGGGGAATATTTCAATGATGGACAACTTCCAAACATGAAACTCTGTGGGGAAATCAAGCGCTCAGCTGCCTGTCGGGAATACTTCACTAGTGGAAATATAATCCGCTGAGGGAAGAGACCTATTCAATTAGCTTTGGAGTCCTGTTGGGATTTCCACCTGCTCTAACTCAGTTTGGGAGCATTCTCTGTTTGGGGAAATGTGACACCATCCTGTAAAATCTGCAACAACAGTATACACACATGTACCCCGGAGACTTGCATGGTATGATATGTTCATCCATTGTCACCCAACACTCAAAGATAGTTTTAAATGTTTCCTTGCAAATTTCATTTTTAGAAAAAACAACATGTTTCAAATGCAATGTTCTTTTTGCCAAAAATTCAGGACATTTTTGCAAACAAAGTAACCAAACGCAACACAGCTTTTGACTGAATATTCATTTATTGAGGGGCCTCTGGATAGGCAAATCTTTACATCAGGAAGCAACTACCTGGAAAGAGGTAGCTACCATAAAATTGAGAAAAGAAACTATCCTAATGGCAATGTACATGGCATTCCAATGAGTTTCCTTCCCGCTATGACCAACATGTTTTCAAAACTTTTCGTTCTTGCCTTTGCTTTCTGAAGAAGATGAGGGGACTGATTCCTACCCTCCCGATATTGCCAGACTGTGTGAAACGATGATTTGGTTCAGATTACCCAGATCGCGGTTGTTCGCTTATTCCCTTGTTTTGTGTGGATCGCCCTTTTGGGTTTTCAATCCACCAGGATACCCTTTTTTGCCTGAGCTGTCCGATGTGGCTTTTCAACACAACGGATGTACATTTTTTTATTTTTTTATTTTCCCTAACTTTTGCCCGAGCTTTTTATTCTGTTTTTAGCTCGCTGGGATGCCCTTTTCTTGCATGGACTTTAATTCTGTTTTTATGTCCAGCGGATCTTTTTATACGAAGTATTTTTTAACTGCGTCCAAGTTAAGAGGGGAATGGAAGTTTTCTCCATCCATAGTGGTGAGCATCAGTGCCCCACCTGAGAAAATGTTTTTCACTATGAATGGGCCTTCGTAGTTTGGGGTCCACTTGCCCCTGTGATCTGAACCTGGAGGAATGATCCTCTTGAGTACAAGCTCGCCTACTTGATACTCTCGAGTACATACTCGTTGGTCGAATGCTCGATTCATTCTGATAAAGCTAACCATGACAGATAGCCGCTAATCTCTTTTCCTCAATCAGACACAACTGATTATATCGAGCACGTACCCACTCAGCCTCATTAAGCTTCACATCCATCATCACACAAAAAGAAGGAATTTCTACCTCAATAGGCAAGACTGCCTCCATGCCATACACCAAGGAGAAAGGAGTTGCCCCGGTTGACGTCCTGACTGACGTTCGGTACCCATGCAGTGCGGATGTTAACATCTCATGCCAATCTTTGTAAGTGACGACCATCTTTTGCACAATCTTCTTAATATTCTTGTTAGCTGCCTCTACCGCGCCATTCATTTTTTGTCGATAAGGAGAAGAATTGTGATGTTGAATCTTGAAGTCTCGGCAGAGTTCTGCCATCATCTTGTTGTTTAAGTTGGAACCATTATCAGTAATGATTCGCTCGGGCACTCCGTATCTGCAAATGATGTCTCTCTTCAGAAACCTGGCTACCACTTAGCGAGTGACGTTGGCATAAGATGTTGCTTCAACCCATTTGGTAAAATAATCAATCGCAACCAATTTGAAGCAGTAGGCTCTATCTTCCCGATCATATCAATGCCCCACATAGAAAAGGGCCAAGGAGATGACATGACGTTGAGCGGGCTAGGAGGAACATGCACCTTGTCTGCATATATCTGGCATTTGTGGCACTTACGGGCGTATGAACAATAGTTTGCATTCATTGTTAGCCAATAGTACCCTGATCTCAATAACTTCTTTGCCATTGCATGCCCTCCTGCATGAGTACCGAAGGATCCCTCGTGGACTTCCTGCATTAACAAGTTTGTTTCGTGTCTATCCATGCATCTGAGCAAGACCATGTCAAAGTTCCTCTTATACAGAACTCTGTCTGCATTCAAGAAGAAGCTAGCAGCAAGTCGTCTCAAGGTTTTATTGTCATTAGATGATGCCCCAGCTGTGTATTCTTGTCTTTCCAGGAAAAGCTTTATATCAAAGTACCAAGGTTTCTCATCAGACACTGCGTGTATAGAGAAAGTATAAGCTGGTGCGTCAAGCCTGTAAATGTCAATCCTGGGCACATTGTTCCAACACAAGACTTTGATGGATGAAGAGAGAGTAGCCAATGCATCAGCAAATTGATTCTCATCTCGTGGTATATATTGAAGCTTAACCATTGTGAAGAACGTCAAAAGTCTTCTGGCATAATCCCTATAAGGAATTAAGTGTTCTTGATGTGTATACCACTTGCCAGTAATCTAGTTGATAACGAGGGTTGAATCTCCGAATATATTGAGGGTCTTAATCCGAAGATTAATAGCCTCCTCTATTCCCATTATGCACACCTCGTATTCTGCTTCATTGTTGGTGCTTTCAAAAGTAATTCTAGCAACGAAGGGAAAGTGAACACCTTCGAGAGTGATAAGAATAGCACCAACTCCGCGTCCATTGATATTGACTTCCCCATCAAACATCAACTTCCATTTGGATTCAGGTTCGGGCCCCTCCTCCGGAAGTGGTTCCTCGCAATCTCTTGCTTTGAGGTACATGATGTCCTCATAAGGGAAATCAAACTTCATTGGCTGGTAATCGTCTTCAAGTGGTTGTTGTGCAAGATAATCTGACAATACGCTTCCTTTGATGGCTTTCTGGGAGGTATAATGTATGTCATAATCTGTTAAGATCATTTGTCACCTTGCAACCCTTCCGGTTAATGTTGGCTTCTCGAAAATATACTTGACGGGGTCCATTTTTGAGATTAGCAGTATGGTATGCGTCAACATGTACTGTCTCAGTCGGCGAGCAGCCCATGCCAAAGCGCAACAAGTTTTCTCGAGAAGTGAGTAACGGGATTCACAGTCGGTAAACTTTTTGCTAAGGTAATAAATAGCATGCTCTTTTCGACCAGACTCGTCATGTTGGCCTAACACACACCCCATCGACCCTTCTAACACAGTCAAGTACATGATAAGTGGCCGTCCTGGAACTGGAGGCATTAGAATCGGAGGCTCCTGCAAATATTCTTTGATCTTTTCAAAGGCTCTTTGACAATCCTCATTCCACCTGACTGTTTGTTCTTTTCTTAACAATTTGAAGATTGGCTCGCATGTGGCAGTTAGATGAGATATAAACCGTGAAATGTAGTTCAATCTCCCTAAAACCCACGCACTTCTTTTTCTATTTTCGGTGCAGGCATGTCTTGTATTGCTTTTACTTTTGCAGGATCTACCTCGATTCCCCTTTAGCTAACAATAAAACCCAGCAATTTGCCGGAACGCACTCCGAAAGTGCACTTGTTTGGATTCAACCTCAATCTATACTTTCTCAACCTGTCATATAGCTTTTTGAGATTGACCAGATGCTCTTCTTCGTCCCGGGACTTGGCAATCATATCGTCCACATAGCACTTAATTTCCTTGTGTATCATGTCGTGGAACAAAGTTATCATAGCCCATTGATAAGTTGCCACGGCATTCTTCAACCCAAAGGGCATAACTTTATAACAGAATGTACCACACGGGGTAATGAACGTCGTTTTCTCCATGTCTTCCGGCGCCATCTTAATCTGATTGTACCTAGAGAATCCATCCATGAAAGAAAATACCGAGAACTGAGCGGTGTTATCTACCAGCACATCAATGTGAGGTAATGGAAAGTGATCCTTTGGACTTGCTCTGTTTAGATCCCGATAATCGACGCACATTCGGACCTTTCCATCCTTCTTTGGTACAGGCACAATGTTAGCTACCCAAAGTGGGTAACTAGTTACAGCAAGGAACCCGACATCCCACTGCTTTTGAACTTCCTCCTTGATATTCATTGCCATGTCAGGGAGAGTTCTTCTCAGCTTTTGCTTTACAGGAGGACAGACTTCTTTTAGTGGCATCTTGTGTACAACGATGTCAGTATCCAACCCCGACATATCTTGATACGACCAGGCGAAGATATCCACATATTCACGTAGCATAACAATCAACTCCTTTTTTACCTTGGCCTGCAGACTGGCCCCAATCTTTATCTCTTTCTTTACATCCTCAGACCCGATGTTGATGATCTATATTTCTTCCTGGTGAGGCTGAATGACCCTTTCCTCCTGTTTCAACAACCTAGCCAATTCTTCTGGGAGTTCACAGTCTTCCTCAACCCTTTCATCAGCTTGGTAGATAGGATTGTCGAAGTCATGCATAGTCATAGCAGGAACGTTATCACAGGAATCTGAATGATCAACACTGCACAATTGATGTGCTTATTTCAGAATTTGTTTTTTTTTTTTCACAAGAGACGCAAACACACAAAAACACTAAAAAGAAAACATTGCCATTTTATTTGTTTTTTTGTGAAAAATTTTCAAACGAAAGAAAGAGAACACAATTTGCTTGAAAAATGTCCTTTATTTCATGGAAAAAGTAAATGCATTAAAAGTATGGTGGCCCTACAGATGGATCCATGCACCTTGGGCAGAGTGCAGGATTTGACATGCAGTATGATAAAAATGGAAACAAAGAAAATTACTTTGACTGCCAAGTAACTTGGACAAAATCTTCAGCAGACCAGTTCCAGAGCTCCTCCCCAGGTGCACATGGGTGAATCCAGTTATCCAAGTCGCAGACATTATCCCCATCTTCATTTGTAGCACAAATGTTGTTGTAGTCGAGCATTCCAACACTTGTGAACGTTATTGACTTGCTACCCTGAGACCAGTTAGACCCACTAGGTTGATATCCGAGACCGAACTTGTCATCCTTCCTTTCCACTTCTAACATCTTGCCCCAGCCCTGGGCCTTTCCGGATTGGACTACTTCCTTAGCTTGCTTGTAGGAGTAGATAAGAGTCCCTTCACTCCCATGGCTTTGAACTGCAGCAACCGGAGACAAAGTACTAACATTAACTGTCTCAAAATCTTGGCAAAGTGTCTCATGGATCTCCCCGTCCATTTCCACATACTTGAAGGTCGACAGATGGCTTACGAAAATATCTTCTTCCCAGCATACAGTAATAACCTGGCCGTCTACCACATACTTTAACTTTTGATGCAACGTGGATGTTACTACGCCAGCAGCATGAATCTAGGGACGTCCCAACAAACAACTATAGGTGGGTTGGATATCTATAACATAGAACGTGCTCTTGAATACCTGAGACCCAATCTTTACCGGTAGCTCTACCTCTCCAAACACAGACCTCCGTGACCCGTCAAAGGCTTTCACAATCAAATCACTGGGTCGCAAAACAATGCCATCAACATTCAGCTTCATGAGGGCCTTCTTAGGGAGTACATTGAGAGAAGAGCATGTATCTACCAAGACATGCAATAGAACAGCACCCTTACACTCCATGGTGACGTGTAAGGCCTTGTTATGATTATGTCCCTCGGAAGTGAGATCTCTATTTGTGAATCCCAGCCCATGGTTGGTGTTCACGCTGGCTACTACAGCTTCTAACTGGTTAACAGTTATCTCTTGTTGTACGTACGCCATTTGCAAAACCTTTAACAAAGCCTCCCAATGAACCTGGGAACACATTAACAACGACAGAATGGATATTTTGGACGGGGTCTGATTCAGCTGCTCAACCACCTTATAGTCACTTTTCTTAATTATTCTCATGAATTCTTCAACTTCTTTTTCAAAAGTTCCTTGACTAGCAGCAGGAGTTGTCACCTCTTCAGTCACTATCTGCTTACCCTTAGCCTTTGCAGCAACTTCAACTTCAGGATCACCTCTAAGAGTTTGAGGAGCAAAGAGATGCCCACTCCATGTAAACCCCCCAACTCCTCCGACATTCACAACAGTAGGGTCAATTGTCACCGCTTTACTTTCCACTTTCTGACCTTCTACGTACACGTCTGAGCCATAATGCCAATGGATGGCCTTGTCATCAACATAAGGAACTGGTCCCGGAACAGTAATGGTAACTGGAGTCACTTCTGGAACATAGATAGTCACAGGCTCTCTCCGGGCAGGAACTTTAGCAGGATCAAAATAAATTGTTACTGTAGACACACAATCACTTTTATTGTCAACTCTGTCAAACTATAAAGACCCCTCATCAATCAAACACTGCAACCCAGATTTCAAATCCCCGCAGCCATTAACTAAATTCATGTAACCCTCGCAGTCAAAATCACAACCTGGGAATACCTGTCCTTTCAGCAATCTGTCTTTTACCACTAACAACGAAGTCTTCACTTCATGTACCTTCAAGATCAGGTTCAACCTCTCGCTACCATCAACAGCTTTTATCCTGGCCCCTCCATGATTTGGAATGGGGTTTGATGTAACATTTGGAGGCGGTGCGAAGTTAATTAATTTCGAGTCAATCAAGTCTTGGACCTTATGTTGTAATGCCCTGCACTTCTCTGTTGAGTGCCCAGGAGCTCCTGAATGGAATGCACATCTTGCATTAGCATCATACCCCACTGGAAATTCTCCAGGTGGTGGTGGTGCTAAGGTCCTCAACTGAACCAAATTAAAATCTAACAATCTCTGGAGTAGGGTTGTGTATGTCATCAGAATGGTCTTAAGCACCCTGTTTGTTGGACAAGCTTGTCTCTGCTGATAGGGTCTTTGCTGATAGTTATTGCGCTGCGGATGTTGTTGATGTTGTGGTTGTTGCACAGGACTTGTTGGAATGGTGACAGCTGCCACCTGCTCGTAAGGTCCCTTGTATCCACGGCCCCGGCCTCAATCGTACACAGCATTAGTTTCTCCCATCCTTCTTCTTGGAGGTCCATTGAAATCTTTTCGAACGCTACCTGCATCACTGTCTTGAATTTTCCCGATTTTCAACAGAGTTTCAACCCTTTCTCCAGCTATCACAATATCATTAAACTCTGTTGCTGAACAAGACGCCAGTCTCTCAATAAACACCCCTTGTAGTGTTCCCATAAACATGTCTTCCATTTTATTCTCTAACAAGGGAGGTTGTACTCGAGCAGCAAGCTGTCGCCACCTCTGGGCGTACTCTTTGAACCCTTCTTTAGCACTCTGAGACATTGTTTGCAACTGGGTACGATTTGGAGCCATATCGAAATTATACTGATATTGCTTCACAAACGCCTCAGCTAAATCCTTCCAGCTTCGAATATTGACCCTACTCAGCTTCATGTACCATTCCAAGGAAGCTCCTACAAGACTATCCTGGAAGTAATACATCCACAGCTTCTCATCATCTGTATGTGCAGCAATCCTTCCCACAAAAGACTGCAGGTGAGTTTTCGGGAAAGTCGTGTCGTTGTACTTATCAAAAGTAGGGACCTTGAACTTGTAGGGAATTCTCATCCCTGGCACTAAGCCCAGATCAGTGATGTCAAACCCTAGAGAACTCTGAGATTGAATGGCGCGAATTTGCTCAGCCATTTCTTCAAACCTCCTATTCATGTCAATTCCCTGGCCTTCCGCCTCATCCAGCAAAGTGAACTGTTCGTCCTGCCCATCCATCTGCATGTTATGCACTACATCATTGATAATAGTGACCCCTGGTTGCACCACAGGCATTTCAACGTGACGGGCGCCAGCCCCATTGCGATTACCTTCATCTATTGTCCCATTATTCCTGGCTTGATTGTTCTCTACCATTTCGTGCAAGCGCTCTTGAGTTTGACCCATCCCAGCCATGAGGGTCATGAAGTTGTCCATTCTTGTCCTTAGGTCAGCCAGATCTGCTTGCATCTGATCCATTGCTCTCTCTGTGTTCACCTTTGTAGGGTATCTGTGTATAGTTGATTGTCTCTGAACCTTCTTGGGAGCTATAGTGCCTGAAATTTGCATAAACGTTAGAAAACTGACGAATTACCTGCAAAACAACTAACGTGTTATATGTATGCAATGTAACTATTCATGTTTCCACGTTCAGGCATTAATATGCCCCTGTTCTGGTATTTTTTGACAGAAAATACTCAAGATGTCCTCTTGGAAACTGATTTTTCAAACTCTTTTGAGGAATATTCAGACCCTGGTGGCTTCGGACAAACAACTTTGCTTGTTCAAAAACGATAACTGGAAAGTATCATTGCATAACATGAACAAACTACCAACAACCAGAGTCATAGCCATACATAAAATTCCCAAAGGGTTACAATTCAATAAAAAAACAAAAAGATAAAGCAAGACTCATACAAAACGCCTGTAGGTAGTCTGGATACAAACAACAATAAGCTAAAACTCTAGGCTAAAAGAAGATTCAGGCCCTTCTTCTGCAGTCACCACCCCTGCCCGGTTCTTCTTGACGCCTGCTCTCAGCTTAAGATCTGCAATCTCCTTCATTGCTTCCTCCTAGGTTAGCTGGCTCTGTACCAATTGTTGAGTCTTTTCCCTTCGTATTTTGTGAACTTATTCCACTTATTCTTTCTTGAATGCCATCTGCACCTCAAAGAACTCTTCCTTTTCTTTGTACTTTTTCTGCTCCTGTTCTCTTTGGCCTTGTAACCAGGTAATGGATTGACGAGCTTCCCTGAGAGCCTTCAAATTCTTCTTACGCTCCGCTTCTCTTTTTGACTCTGTTAAACCCAATCTCTGAAAATGAGCTTCTCTCCCAGCAAACTCCTTTTCTTTAGCTTCTAAGGTAGCCTGCATCCTCTATAGCTTTTCTTCTGCTTCTTTTTTAGCATGATTGGCACGGTGATACAAGCTAGCCATTTCAGAATTCTCTACCCGAACCTCGTGCAACTGAGCTTCCAACTTCTTATAATCTTCAAGAGAAACAGTGGTTTGTACCGGTACTTCTTTTGGATATAGCGGAGCCTCAACTGAAAATGAAAGGAAGAAGTTGTCAACCCTACCTTGTATCCAAGCAGCAAAAGGGGGATAAGTCGTAGGGTCTACCTTTCCAAATTATTTCTTACCCTCCCTAACCTTTGTTTCCCAAGCTTGAGATACTTGAATAATCAACTGCTCATTATCTTCAGCCGGAATATACAAAGTCTTAGTTATTTCTTCATCTGATGGAGGATCCCTCAGTGGATAGCCAAACTGTTTTCTAGACAGCACAGGGTTATGACTTATCACTCCTTTCCTACCTAACAAAGGCACATAGGGAAATTCACCACACCTTGTAATAAACTCCTTCCCCATTAAACTTCTGCTACATCCCCAAGCTATGTCATCAGATGTTAACCCCATCAATCTTCTAGCCCACTTCCAATCTTGCTTAAGATCTTTGAACGGTCCTGACTTTGGAAGCTTCTTGGCAAACCACTCAGCAAACAATGGAGCACAACAATTTACGTACCTTTTTCTTTTCTCATTTTTGTGATGTACACCAAAGTAAAAGTCTCCCGACAACGTAGGCACTGGGTTTTTTTTAAAGAAAAGGGTGATAGCCTCCAAGCTTACCCAACCTTTCTCTCCTGGGAAAAGACTTATCCCATAGACCATTAATGCTAACAGTGCACTGAATTCTAACCACTTCCCTCCCAAAGCAAACACATGAGCTTCTGTGATAAGAAAATCCAGATTAAATCCCTTCCCCTTACTAGCTTCCAACTCCATCTTTACTCTAAGCATACTCAAATGACAGGCACCTGCAATGTCCTTGTACGGGGGACACTTCTCTGCAGCATAATAGGGAACACCATTCCTGATGGGAATCTTCAGGATGTCAGAAATCTCTTCCATAGTAAGAGCCAAGACATAGTCAGCAAACACAAAAATTCTCAACTGAGGGTCATAAAACTGCAACAAAGAGTGAAGGCTATCTCTCTGATCAACAGTAGGTTTATTCAAGTAACCCAAGATCTTCCCATACCGGATTCTGAAATCATCTGAAACCTTGTCACTCATCAAGCCCACCTGTTTCTGAATACCCTCAATTTCTGGTTGTGGGAAAGTGTAATAAGCATTCCTTTTTCTGGGTATCTCTTTGACTTCTGTCATCTGGAGAAATAATGAATACCAGAACTGGGTACAATGAATAAATGATAACCTGAAATGGAAACACAAATAGTTAATGCAAGTATGATGTGATGCAAATGCAATGCGGGCATATGATCAACAACTGGGACTGTCTGGATATGGAATACTGGACCCAAGTGACCAAGAACCAAGATCCTCTGAATAAAGCCCCATGAACAAGAATTCAGTCTAAAATAAGCTCTAAATCAGATATCAAATGACTTAAGAACTCCAAAATCCATGTAGCCATATCAAATCATAGAACTATACTGGTAATAAGGTATGATGAGGTCAAGGGTTCCTGCAAACCTGTACACCCCTCCCAATCTCACAGGTGTGCTCCGGGTTAAACATCACGGACTCTCAAAGCCGAATAGCAATAATACGTTCACCATTTCCGAGAAATGGCTCATGACCAAATCAGGGAATCGGTTTGGCATTATGTACTACTCAGGGAGGTCTCAGCGTGAGTCCGGGAAAAACAAGCATCCCTTATAAGTCCCCAGCTTCAAGCGCTGAAATCGAGAAACAACAGTACATTCATCCCGAAGGGTACAATACTATTGTCATACGACCAGATGCTTTACTGAGTTCCCATAAAAGAACCATGCCATCCTATGCGAGTTCCCAGTGGGCCCTCGGGTGCGAATAGGTTTGCCACAGAATGTGGTCTGCCACTGTCACTACTGGAGAGGGATGTTTCTACAAAGGTCCTCAATGATTGGTCCCCAGATGCACATAACTATCAAGGTTATGTATTGCCCTAGAAAGATTCCGGCATCAATACATTTCCAAGACGGTCGCAAGTCTGGGTGTGGAACTCACTACTAACAACATAGCAAGATGCCATGAAGCCAAAGTGACTGTCCACGCTAAGTCCTAGGGTTCACTCGAGCCCCGGTTACGAGCTCATCTCTCAGTAATAAATCTCGGTCCCACCAAAGAAAACCAGCACAATCCATACAGTCCAGTATAATATATATAATGCATGAAAATAAATAATGAAAACAGTAAATAAAGCTGTAAATAAACAACAGTAAAATAAACACGCTACAACAAACAATCAACACCCAAAGAAACAGAAACACGCAAGCACTAGGAGAGACTCTCAAGGGGAAACTAGAGATTCTGGGTTCGATCCCCAGCAGAGTCGCTAGCTGTCTCTCCCTGGATTTCCATCCTGGTACAAACGCGAAAGTGGCGCGGAAGAGGTTAGAGTCTCCATCCAGGCATTTTTAGCCCGAAAGAATAGGAATGGTAATGCTGCTCAAACCGAAGAAAAGAAAAGGAAGGATACAAGTCCTGCGAACCAAAGAAACTGGGTTCGGGAGTCGGTTACGACCTAGGAAGGTATTAGCACCCCAAATCGTCCACCGTACCTGACGGGATCCACGCTTGCAAAGAAACCTGTTTCAAAGGGTGAATAAATGAAAGCTGCTGCAAAACTGAAACTAAAACTGGATAAGAAAGAAAAGAAAGGGGGAAAATGTAGGGAAAATAAAAGAGTGTGCTCGAACGGGCCCTACCCCGCTGCCTACGTACCTCATATGGACAATGAGGATCAGAGTCGCCGTAGTTCCCCTAACTATGGGTGGAAAAGATTGCTTGTGTTTTAAGCTTGAACTGCTTATGTCAATGCTCAGGTGTTGCAGGCTCGGACGACGAGTGCATTACCGTCTTGCATAATGACAAGTAGGAGCAAGTTCGTACGTAAGGAGTGAGTGGGAAGAGAAAAGAAGTCTCGAAGGAGAGACTCTTATTGTTTTTCCAGTGTTTTTTATGAGTGTGGCACAAGAAAGTGAAATCAAGCTCTTTTCCATGGAATGTGTACTTGCTACTACATTCCAAGATGGAATAATAGAACAAGCACACCAAGTAAGGAGAATTTATCCAAGACTTGTTTCCAAGGGTTAGGGCCTTAGCTCACTAACTTGTTGAATTTATTAGGTGCTTTAATGATTAAAAATAAAGAAGTATTTTTTATGGTTTTCTTGATGAAGGTGACCTTATGATCAGACTTGTACATCATGCTATACAAGTGTATTATTCCAAGATGGAATGAATACATATGCCCCGTGGAATAAGGCTATACACAAGAGACCAGTTCTTTCTTTATTAAGTGTTTTTTTATGTTTTCGTTTTGAGATGAGAAGAGAGAGAACCACAAAAGAAGATCTTAAAGGTAAAAGTCCAATAGGGGAAAGACTAATCCTAGTGTTAGCATGCTTGGATAATCCTATGTTAATGAAGTTTGAACTAACTTAAGAAAGAAGAAAAGGAGAAAAGAAGAAGAAGAGAGGAAGAAAGGCTAGAGAACAACTTACTCCTCTAAAGGAGATAAATTGCTTCGAAAGGGGAAAGATGAAGAGTTGAATCACATGATGGCATAAGGCTCATCAAAAATCCAAAATAGAAAGCAAAGTAAGAGGAAGAGATGAAGAGTTGAAATATGGATAAACATCCACACTTCCCTTACCATTGCACCTACAAATGTTAGCAAACTTTCCAGTAAATATTCAGCACATCAATCAATACTAACACATCAACATAATTCAATGAATTAACATGCTTAAAGTTTCAAGAAAACGAAATCAACCAACATGCCAAACTTTGCAAATACATGAATCCACGTGTCGAGAAAATGAAAGCCTACATCAACTAGAAAGCAAACCACCCTAAACTAGCATACAAAATGATCATATGATGATCCATGATGATTATAGTAAGTAAGGGAAGCAAACAAGCTCAAAACAGCTCAAAAATGTCACTCTGCTTCAGTGTTAACCGGTTAACTAAAGCGTTAACCGGTTAACCAACTTAAATCTGCAGCAAATAACACAGAAAACATATGTGTTAACCGGTTAACCAAAGCGTTAATCGGTTAACACTGTGCGAACAACAATAAAACCTGCAGAAAAACTCAGTTCAAACCAGCTTAATTCACATAATCCAACATCAGTCCATTAATAAATTATGCATGAAATAGTAAGATCAATTCACATTAATCAAACACCATAAGGCTCATGAAAATTAACACATAGATCTGATCACAAATCAACCAAAGAATTCAAGCAAGACAAGCAAATACTCAAGCACATGGTGGATCTAAGCACAAGCATGCAAATAAGCTAAAAACAAAGATAGATCTGAACTTAACCAACCTACAAAGCTGAGATAAGCTTTGGTAAATGTTATTCAAGTTGGAAATGAGGAATCTCGCGGAAAACTTCGAAGATCCGGTGCTAATCTTCCCACACAATGCAAAATAAATGCAAGCAAAGAATCTTGATGTAAGAACTTGGCTCCAAAAGCACTTCTAACCACCAAATCAGATCTGAACCAAGTAGTGAAACCAGAAAATTGATGCAAAGAAGCTATGGATGAAGGTCTAGTTCCAAGATCCACAAACTTCAATGCAAAGTTTTGTGATCTTCAAAGAGGAACTTTGAGTGATTTGGAAATTGGAAGAGAAAATGAGAGAATGGTGAGAGAGTAATGAAAATTCAGAAAATGAGAGGTGTGAATTATGAGAGATTTTTTTTTCCTGGTTTGGAGGGAAGTGGGATAAATATCATTTAGGTTTAGGGCCCAAAATTTTGGTTTGGAGTCTAAAAAGTGGTTTGGAATTAGCTTAGAAAGGTGATTAGGATCTAGCTTTGGAATTAGGCTTGGTAAACCCTCTAGATCCTTCTCCATAATTCACAATTAATTAAAAATGAATAAAATCAGAAATAATGAAAAAATGGAGCCAAAACACATGTTGAACCTGCTGTTGGAATTCAAAATTCGCAGCCGTTAACCGGTTAACACAGGAAAATTTTGAATTTTCCCTCCTTTTGGTGGGAAGCTCCAAGAATACACCAGCGCCAACCATTCCAATCTGATCTTGATTCTCAATCCATTTAGGGCTTTGACCATGATACCAAGCTTGTACAAAAGGTCCTGTGAGCTTCATGTCAGGTCACCATGCTCTTGACTTTGACTTGTAAGATCACGAGTTCTCAGATGATTGATCATATGCCTTATGCTGGAACATGTGAGTGTTATGCTTCATTTTTTTCTATGCAAAATGCTAAGGATATGACATGCTTATGATGATTATGATATGATGATGATGCTAAAAAGAAGAGGGCAAATTTGGGGTGTTACAGGTAAGACAAATTGAAAGGCTAAAACCTGAGAAGTTTAGGGAAAACAAAAGTAAAATAGAGAGGGTGGCCTACGTAGGAATATGCCAAGAGGACGAAGCTGACGAAGATGAATCAGTTATCTTCAATGAACAAGAAATTGATTTGGCAGAAATGAAACAAGGCCCACCATACGCTTGCAAAATGCTAACTCCGTCGAACGGCAAAAATCCAATTGAACCAGAAAAGAATAACAAGTTTCCTAAAAGAACTTACACTTTCGACATCACCAAGTGTGACGAAATTTTCAACTTGTTGGTTAAAGATGGTCAGTTGATAAGACCACCAGGAGTTAATGAACCTCCTGTTGACCAACAGAAAAAAAGAGGTTTTTGCAAATACCATAGCTTTCTTGGTCATAAAACTTCTCAATGTTTCCTTTTCAGGTATCTTGTTCAGAACGCATTTCAGGATGGAATGCCGAAGTTTGGAGACAAACCAAAGCAACAAATGAGGATTAATACCAATCCTATGTTGGTGATGGAGGCCAATTATGTTGAACCATTCAATGTGAACATGGTCGAAATCGAAAAGATGTCTGAAGACAGCTTTGAGATGATAGAAGCCACTGAAGGCTTCGACACCCACATTAACATGATGGGGATTGTTGAGGATCTCCCAAACCAGGATAAAGTGGGGGAAGCATCCAAAGACCATATGACCATGCCAATAATGACCAAGATTACTGATGATCTTGCTGTGAAGAAACTGAACGACTGCAGCCAAAATAATGTTGAGACTACTGAAGGTTTCGACTACTTAGTCAATGTTGAGACTACTGAAGGTTTCGACAACTCAGTCAATGTTGAGACTACTGAAGGTTTCGACAACTCAGTCAATGTTGAGACTACTGAAGGTTTCGACAACTCAATCAATGTTAAGACTACTGAAGGTTTCGACAACTCAGTCAATGTTGAAGACGCCATTGTTGATGAAGGAAGTTGGAGTGAGAAAAGGAGGGTTGAGGTTAAGCTATGAAGAATAAGTTCAAGAGTGCAGAAAAGTTTTTCAGAGAGGGAAACTGAGTATTTATATGGGAAGGCAAGTAAGAAACGTTTTAGTTTTTGAAACGGTTATGGCACGTGTAAAACTCTCATTGGTAGTGGAGAAAGTAATGGAAGTTGAAAAGAACGTGACAGGCCTAGGTGACTAGGGTGATAGAGGTTATGTCCAAACGTGGGTTAGACATGATGTTTTAGGAAAAGTGTGATGATTATTTTGTCTTGTGATCTGACAAAAACGATTTTGGGAATCAGCGCAATTAATGTGAATAGTATGAAGTCGAAACATGACTCGACAGCAAATGATAGTTTCTCCAAAGACAGTCGAAACATCTTTGTTAGGGGGCAATTTGTATGCATATATTTTTCAACACCAGGGTTTCTTAAAGGTCATCTCACATTCCTAAATGTGTGTTGTGCCTACAAGCGAAACAAGGAGGATGCATTTAGTGCTACAACAAACTTTGTCAATAAACAGAGCATTAAGATCAACTGATAATATTCGACAGTGGTTAAATTAGTGGTAAAAGGATACTTTCGACAAGATCTGCAAAAGAAGGAAAATGAAGGCAAAACAAATTCGACAATTCGACAAGTAATGTTGAGATATTCGACAAATTCGACAGAGAAGATGGTGTCTTGTTGTTTCGACATGATGAAAGGGTGTGTTGTTTCAGCATTAAGGAGAAGTTCAAATTTGAACCATGGTTTCGTTTGGCAGAGGAATACGTGGATGTTTTTAGGGACATGCAGAAAGCCAAGTGTCAAGTTTTTAGAGTTTTTCCGTTAGTTAGCAGTTATTTTATTTTTGTATAAATAGGGTAGAATTTGTTAAAGTTGGTGTGAAAACTTGTACAGAAAATTCCAGTGAAAATACTCTGAATACTCATGTGAAAGAGAAAAAAAGATTTGTTTGGAAATGTATGTGTAAACACCATATTTTATTCCAGTTTATGAAAGTTTTACAATTTCCTTTATTTCTTGCCTTGTTTACTATCCAATTTACATTTCAGCATTTACCTTCATGAACACTTTTAAGTTTTTTCTGTTTATCTTACTAGATTAAGGGTGTTAACTTAATCTTATAATTATAAAAACATTCTTAAGAAAGGGCATTAAGAAACTATATAGAAGAGTCGAAACATTTGTCTTAAGAGTTCGTAAAATACATTCAAATCTTAGCACATGTGTCCTAGGACTTGTTTGGTTGGTCCTGCAAGTTATCCAAATTCAGTAACGTTGGAAAACCAAAGATTGTTCGTCAAAATCTACTGCGAACAGTTACGAATGAAGGTTATGATGGAAGTTCATGCAAAAAATTATCTCAAAATTAGATTCTATGAAATTTTTTGAAATACTAGTTTCGGTCAAAAAATCGTAGTATATTATACTCAATTTTATACTAGTTTCCGCCAAAAAATCAAATTAAATCGAGGATTGTTCGAAATGCTACGAAACTTTTAAGATCCTCTCTATATGTTACGAGGGAAGGTTATGATGGAAGTTCATGCAAAAAATTATCTCAAAATTAGATTTTATGAAACTTTTTGAAATACTTGTTTTGGTCAAAAAATTATAGTATATTATACATAATTTGATACTAGTTTCGGTCAAAAAATCAAATTAAATCGAGGATTGTTCGAAATGCTACGAAACTTTTAAGAGCCTCTCTATATGTTACGAGAGAGGGTTGTGATGGAAGCTCATGCAAAAAATCATCTCAAAATTAGATTCTATGAAACTTTTTGAAATACTAGTTTCGGTCAAAAAATTGTAGTATATTATACACAATTTAATATTAGTTTCAGTCAAAAAATCAAATTAAATCGAGGATTGTTCGAAATGCTACGAAACTTTTTCAGATCATTTTTATATGTTACGAGAGAATGTTAAGATTCGTTCAAAATTATATATATAAAATAATAGTGTAAAAGAGAACTCATTAAGGTACATTACCATTCACGCATTAGTACAAAGCATAAAATAAAAAGAAGAAAAAAAACGAAAATCTGATTAATGATTTAATCGAAACAAACACAAAAATAAATAGAGAGAGAAAGTGGGTCTAAGTCTTCATTCTTCATATCCAATCATTTCTGGTCCGGCCCATTTCGCGGAAAATATTATCCATAATTCCGCGATCCACTCAAGCGCGTGTTTATCACACACCGTTGATATTAATCCAACGGCTGGGAGGGTCATTCATCCCCACAATCCATTGTCCATTTTTTGTTTTGAGGGAAAACGACGCGCATTAAAAAAAGTGGGCTCATGGATCTTATAAAATTGATATTTTGGTGCATAACCACATTATAGACTTTGAGTTTGAAGTGACATTTATCTTCTTCTTTTGAGGGTACCCCATTTCCACTTCCACACATAAAAGTTAGCTTTGGTTATCCCTTTTTTAATTTCCTTTTCTTTTCAACAAAGATGTGTTACCACTCATAAATTTGATAAATGATTGAATATTATTATTGTGTTTCACTTTTTAACTAATAATTCTAAAAAAAAAGGTTAAAATCTCCTTTCAAGATTTAACAAAACTATTCGGCTAAAGAATACACAATGTGCTCATAAATCTTCTTAATCTCCTGCCATGTCTCCTTTCTCTCCACCTTCCTAGGGATAGTATAAACCACCATTACCATCTAGTTATGATTGTTACTATCACTAACATTAACATGGAGAAAATATTGATTTTTTTTAACTCAGAATGATATTTAAGTCATCTCATATAGTTTTCCATCACAAACTTATTATCGTACAAAATTATAATTCAAGGATATATAGTTCACTTTAAATAAGAAACATGATTATAATAGAGATATGTTGCACCTACATTATCATAGAGAAATAACAATGGCTTTAAGATTGGAACGTGTATATCAGATAGTAGATTTATGATCTACATCATTTCAATTGTTGTAACTACTTCACTATATTAATCCTTAGTTGAGGATCTCTCAACGATGCACTATTTTCTTGAGATATAAGAAAATATATTATCACTAAGATAACTGAGATACATAGTTGTAGAAGTATGATTATCTATATTACCCTCAAGTCAACATCTGTGTATGCTTGAATATTTAATGCACTTGGTTTTCTAAGTAAGAAATCAAATTTTTATAGTAGCATTGAGACATTTGAGTAGTCTTTTTAGATGTTGAAAATGGAGACTAATGGTTTTATACCTAAACTGGGAGAGTTTAATGATTGCAAAGGAAATATCATGCATATGTGATTGAGATATGGCAGAGCATCAATAATTTTTCTATATAATGGAATATGTTAAAGTTGCACCATCATTAAGTGTTGGTGTTAATGTTATGTAAAAAGGTTGTGTGTAGGCTTAACTACATCTGTATCAAACTTATCAAGAATATCCTAAATTAATTTATGTGGAGATAAGAATAAATTGGATTTTGAGGGAATGAACTCAATATTGAGAAAGTTGTGTTGTGTTCCCAAGTATTTGAGTGAAAACCTATGCCATAGTTATTGGATTAAGTGAATGAGGAATCAATAATCATTTATATCCAAGATAATATCATCAACATAGACTAGAAATTATACAAGTGTAGTAGTCGGAGCATAAATGAAGAGGGATGGCTCTCTCTTGTTTGCAGTGAATCCATGAAAAGTGATGTAAGTTTTGAGTTCATCATGTTGAGCTCTGGGTGCTTGTTTAAGATTATAGATAACTATGTAAAGCTTGTGGAGGTGGTTTGGATTTTGAGAGTCTTTGAGACCCAAATATTGTGTTATGTATGCGTGTTCATTTAATGACACTTGGAGAAATGTATTGTTATCATTAAGTTGATGCAAAAGCCACCTTTTTCCAAAGAAATTATGAGAATTACGTTGATGGTTTCAAGGTAAGTAGGATCCTCTTCAGACATGGAAGCAACAACCTCTCAGGAGGATAAGGGGAATTCAGGCTGACAAAATAGTCAACAACTTAAGAAGAGAGGTGGTCAACCTAAAATGGTACCCTCGAACACCTAAGTCCATTTCACTGAATCTTCCCCCAAGAATAAAACTTGTCACGAGTGTCAGATCTATGCTGATAAAGTACATGTGCCTCCAGTTCTGTTGAATGTTCTAACTGCTCCTTGGCCTTTTGCAATGTGGGGCATTGATATGATTGGTGAGATCAAACCTACCGCTTCCAATGGACATCGTTTCATTCTTGTTGCTATTGGTTACTTTACGAAGTAGGTAGAGGCAGCCTCGTTTGATTTTGTTACTAAGAATGTCGTAGCTCGTTTCATCAAGCATAATCTTATCTGTCGATATGACATCCCTGAAAGGATTATCACAAACAATGGTACTAATCTGAACAACATTATGATTACTGAACTCTGCACGTAGTTCAAGATTAAGCATCACAATTCTTCTCCATATCGGCCAAAGATGAATGGCGCAGTAGAAGCCGCCAACAAAAATATTAAGAAGATCTTGCAAAAGATGACGGTAACATACAAAGACTGAAAGGATTATCACAAACAATGGTACTAATCTGAACAACATTATGATTACTGAACTCTGCACGTAGTTCAAGATTAAGCATCACAATTCTTCTCCATATCGGCCAAAGATGAATGGCGCAGTAGAAGCCGCCAACAAAAATATTAAGAAGATCTTGCAAAAGATGACGGTAACATACAAAGACTGACATGAGATGTTACCATTTTCCCTTTATGGTTATTGCACCACAATATGTACATCAACTGGGGCAACCTCATTCTCTCTAGTCTATGGTATGGAGGCAGTTTTACCCGTTGAAGTTCAGATTCCTTCCTTAAGGATTATGAAAGATGCAGACTTATATGAAGACGAATGGGTTCATACTCGACTTGACCAGATAAACTTGATTGATTAAAAGAGGCTTGCGGCCGTTTGTCATGGCCAGATGTATCAGAAGCGTGTGATCAAAGCCTTTAACAAGAAAGTCAAGCATCAAGTATACCAGACTGGCGATTTGGTAATAAAGCATATCATACTACCACAAGGTGATCCCAGGGGCAAATGGACTCCCACATATGAAGGACCATTTGTAATATGGTATGGAGGCAGTTTTACCCGTTGAAGTTCAGATTCCTTCCTTAAGGATTATGAAAGATGCAGACTTATATGAAGACGAATGGGTTCATACTCGACTTGACCAGATAAACTTGATTGATTAAAAGAGGCTGGCGGCCGTTTGTCATGGCCATATGTATCAGAAGCGTGTGATCAAGGCCTTTAACAAGAAAGTCAAGCATCAAGTATACCAGACTGGAGATTTGGTAATAAAGCGTATCATACTACCACAAGGTGATCCCAGGGGCAAATGGACTCCCACATATGAAGGACCATTTGTAATCAAAAGGATATTTTATGGAGGCGCTATGATACTTACTACCATGGATGGTGAAGATTTCCCACACCCTATGAACGCCGACATAGTCAAAAAATACTACGCATAAAAAGAGGGCAGTTAGGTTGACTGGCCTAGGAAAAAATAAGGGCATCCCGGCGGACTGAAAACCTGAAAAGGTGGTCCAGGAAAACGTTAGGGATTAAAGTGTACGACTATGTCTCGTTGGATCACCCATATAACTTCAACTAGTTGTGCTACCAATATCAAGTTCAAACGGCGCAGATTAGTCTAGTCATTTCTCTTATGGCAAAATATGAGATACTTGAAGATAATGGCAATAGCGGAGTTGAAACTTGATGGGATCATTTACACATAGTTGTTTCTCTTTGTTTTTCTGTATTTTTTTTAATTTTCTACGACAAATTCCTCTTACTAGGATTTATGTTTCTTTGTTCAAAATTGCCTATTTATAGGACACTTTCAAGATCAATACAATTCTATTTCAAACTCAACTTTACTTCTCTCGTTTCTTTTGTTTACCTATGCATAAACGTCCATTGATTATTTTGAATGAATGTATGCTTTTGAATATGATTGATGTTTACCTATATATATATATATATATATATATATATATATATATATATATATATATAATTATAATAATAGCATTTACTAAGGACTCTTGGAGGTAGGAATCCCCAGTAGAAGCTCATATCTAACAGATCCATCCCCACAGAGTAATCTCTACAGGTTTGTTCCAGCAAAATATTCCAAGTAGCCTCTTCCCCGAAAGCGCTTATACTTCCAACAAAGTCCCAAGCAGGATTCTTTCAAGCATGATATCCCCGGAAGAATTGACACTTGGTCGGATAAGTCTCTCAGGGGAATGTCCGTTTCTTTTATCCCCAGTCAATGTATTTAGGAATTTAATCTTTCAATAAAAAGCACGACGAAATTTTAATTCTCCTCGGATGTCTTCATTTCCAAACAGAAGTCGAAAGATCCCACGTACAATATTTTGAAATAAGACAGGGACGATGTCTTCATATTCCTCAACAACAAATCGGGATTTATTTTCCCCAGCTAGAAATTGTTATATAAAGCTAATAATGTGCTTCGACTACATAATTTGTCCATACATCATCTACAACATATCATAACATTTGCATCCATAACACATATAACATTCTCATTTACATTAAGAACGTCATGCAATGCATTACATACATTAAATAACTTCGCATAAAACTAACTTTGCCTTTTCAGGATAGTTTAGGATGTTTTCCTAGAGACAGTTCAGAGACGATAACAACAAAGATCTAGTTCTGATACTTTGTTCAGGATGTTTTCCAGAGATAGTTCAGAGACGATCACAACAAAGATCTAGTTCTGATACTTAGTTCAGGATGTTTTCCAGAGACAGTTCTGAGATGATCAAAACAAAGATCTAGTTCTGATACTTAGTTCAAGATATTTTCTAGAGACAGTTCAGAGACAATCAAGACAAAGATCTAGTTCTGATACTTATTCTAGAACAACATTCAGATAGATTCAAACGTAAACACATTCTGATACTTTGGATGGAATCTATAAGCCCGTCTCCAAATACTCTGAATAGCATCTTTAAGCCCATTCAAGCAATACAATCAACCAACAATGTTACTTTGTGCACCGACGAGTCCAATATCACATTCATATGATAAAAAATGAGGAAGTTATGCATTGTTAAAGTTGAGAAAATTTAAGGAGGTGTATAAGGCAAACAATGACCAAATCTTGAGTTTTTGCCAAATGGGCCTATATTTTCACAATCTAAACTTAATCTTAAGATGATCCACGACCTAAAAGTCATATATTTTGATTTTCTTTGTTTATTTTATATTTTATTGGATTTAATTCATTTAAATTCAATTTTAATCAAAATAAATATTGAAAAATCAAATATTTTATCTTTGGATTATTTTGGGATCAGATTATGAAGTTTATTGTCATAATATGTGATTCAAATTCGTGCACAACAAGAGGAAAGTCATGATAGCACAATAATGGCCAAAATAGAAAGTTTTCAAATCAAATTTCAATCAAATCTCATCATCCCAAAATAACTTGAATCCAAGCCTACAAATTGACCTAATTCAGTCTTCTATATATACATAACAAGTGCAGATGTAAAGAGGACGAAAATTTTGATCAAAGAGAGCATAAAAAACTTCAAAAATATTCTTGAGTAAGTAGGATTCGGTTTTAGGGTTGCAACCATTCTCAAGGAGATTTGAAGGTCCAAAAACATTCCTGAGTTCCTTCTGAAGGTGTCCCAATCATCACCTTGCTCTAAAGCCTCTTAAAATGCCATAACCGAATTCGTTTTTTGGTTTATTTTTTCAATTTTCGATTTCATAATTTTATACATGATACATCTAATTTGTTTGCATATTTATGTTTCTTATGATGTTTGCAAGCTATCTGGGCCATCCAATTGGAGTTTAGGTACAAGAATCGTGTATTGCCATTGTTAGGGTTCGAGGTCGTCAGTTTGGGGAACCCTGACTAGAGGCAATTTTAGACCAAATTGAATGGACCAATGAACTCAGAGGACAATTTCTAATCGAACCATGCCTTTAGATTGAATTGATATTTGTAGTTTAAGTTTTTGAAATGTGTAGGTGTTATAGTGATGGATAAAACCGCCACTATAGGTTCTAGTGACGAATTCAAACCGTAGGTAAAAACCTGGACGACTGGAGGAAGAAGAAGGCCTGCGCGCGCATTTTGATTTTTAAATTTCAGTTTTATGATATAATAATTTGTTGTTATCCTTTGACGGCTGAAGCATCATGACTTGGTGGTTGGAACGTTGACTGGTAACCAAGAGGACCTGGGTTCGATCCCAGCGTCCCCCTTCCTATTTTTTGGACCTTTATTCCTTTTTCCTTTTATTTATAATTTTTCAATTTATTTTCTTTTCTTTTATTTTAAAATAATCTTTTAATTCAAATTAATTTTTCTAACCAATAAAAAAATAGTTAATTTATTAATATTTTCAGAAGAATTATAAAATACCAAAAAAATATTTTTTACATAATTAATTTAAATTAAATTTATTTCATCAAATTATTTCTTTTTAATCAAACATTTTTAATAAAAAATCAATTAATCAAAATCTAAGACTTTTATTTCTTTCATATTTTTCTTATCAATTTTATTTTATTTTAGAATAATTGTATAGGATGCGCGAAACTTGTAATATTTTATTTTTCTCGCACGATTTTCTTTTTTTCCGAATAATGTAACTGCTAAAGCCTTGTAATAGTTTTAGGTTTATTTTCCGCACTTTACATTTTCTGTCAGATTTTTTATTTATGTATCTCTCCCAAAGCCATGTAATAGTTTAAATTAAGGTTTATTTTCCGCACTATAAACTGTTGGATGTATGCTTAATAGGATTGTATGGTAAGACTAAAATCAACTGTTAGCTAACCCTAATTTTCAAGACTAAAATAATTGAATTGAACACACTTGCACATTTACACCTCTAGGGTAACCTCTCTTTGTTGCCTTATGAAATATGGTCAAGTCCCTCGAACGTAGGGATACCTTAACTTGTTTCCTAAAGAAATAAATCATCACAGTTACCTTTCAAATAAAAGATCATAGTCCCTCGATGACCCTTCAAAGTTTCCTTCGAATAAATGATCTTGTCCCTACGAAAAAGATCATAGTCCCTCGATGACCCTTCGAATAAATGATCTTGTCCCTATAATAATGATGATAGACCCTTCAAATTGTTAAGGTATCCCTACATGTTGCCTTCTATGACCGTAATGATGACCCTATGCTTTTCCCTTCAAATGCAAGGATGAGACTACTTACTAACTAATAGTAAGGACAGTTCTATCCCTAAAGAAACAAAAATGACAAGAAAGACCTTAGAACTTAAGGTAAGTAACTTTTAAATGCTTGCTCACAACTTTCAAAACAAATGCTTTTCACACCCCTCACTTTTTTTCAAAATACTTTCAAACAAGTAAACACTTTGTATACATTCATACGAGAATCATTACAAAGTTAAATCTTTACGAAATATTTTAATCACACACTACACTTTTCAAACAAAACAAGTAAAAAGTGAGCTAAGCAATTAAGAGCCCATGGATAACCATGGATACAAAGGGTGCTAACACCTTCCCTTTGTATAACTTACCCCCGAACTCAAAATCTTTTAAAAGGTCTTTTTTGTTCTTTTATGCCTTTCCTAATTGGATGAAATAAAAACCGGTGGCGACTCTTGCTTACCGCAACATATTTTGCGACAAAAAATTAAAAGTCAGTTCTCTCACCGTGTTACAACATGATTCCCCGAAACTCGTTTTGAACTCAAAGGTGATTGATGAAGATTGTTTGAGCCGTTTGAAGGTATGGAGACAACTAGACCTTCTTTAGTGCATCATACCCCAGTTTGTTGAGTCTTTAAATAAATCTTATTTACAAGGTCTTTGGAAGAAATCGAACCATGAGATAAACTCAAGATGGCTTGCCCCAAAACTACGTCAAGAAAGGAGTTTGGAAGCAATCGAACCATGAGATAAACTCGAGATGGCTTGCCCCATTAACATGTCATAGAAGGAGTTTGGAAGCAATAAAATCATGAGATAAACTCGAGATGGCTTGCCCCATTACCGTGTCATGGAAGGGTTCCTTCTTGATTAACTGACTTTTGGAGTGATTGGCTTTGATGCACTATTGAGGTAGCTTGTCCCTGAATGAGCGTTGAAGTGACTTAACTTATGTTGATTAAATGTTGAAGAAATTTTCCCTTGATCCACAAAACCTCTGGGTGACCTGCCCCTTGGTAGTAGAGTCTTTATATGATTCTCAACTGATCGACCAAATCTTGATTGATTTTCCTCAACTGTCTGATGCTTGGGAATTGACTGATTCCTTGGTCAACACAATCATCAGATGACATGCCTCGAATCCATAGGTTTTTGAGGTGTTATTGATTCAAGTTAGTATCAATGAGTGTTCAACTTCCTCTATGATTTATCCTTAGAATTTCCATGATGTGAAGTACTGACTTGCAGTTAAAATTGTTCATTTAGAAATGGTAATTTTGATGCAACATTCATGAAAGGTTTGAAAAACCGTTTATTTGAATGATGTGTTAATGTGTGACAAATGGTTCAATGGTCTAAACGTAGTGCTGATTTAGCTAGTGTGTGAAAGATACAATAGGAAGGAGATTATCAAATCTTTTAGGAGTCAGTTTACGCAACCTTACTGAGATACTCTTTCAGAATAAACATTGCCTCAATTAGGTCTTTACAGGGTTATGACGTGGTATGGTTCACGATTTATTGAAACAAAGGATATAGGCTCAATTTTTTTTTTGTACCCGCCCCTCTTAGTAATGCTCTCCAGTCCTACGTTCAGCTAATCGACACACATATTTTTCTTCTAAGAGAGTTTGAAGGTGTAAAGGTTGCGGATGATGATTCAAGGTTCGCTTAAAATGGCAGTCACTTTATTTGTTCTTCATGGATATCGGTGACCCTTTGAATTTGGTATGGTGGTCACTAAATCTTTTTTTTTTGCATGAGGATTTGAGGATCTCTTTCTATTATTGATCGTTCCTGGAGATCAGAATCTTAGGTGGGCCACAGACAGTGATGAGGATGATAATGATGATGCTCGATCGTCTAGGAGAGAATGGAGCATGTACCTACAAGACACTCTGATGCCAAAGTAAGATAGGGCAGAAGAGTGATCAAGTACGAGTAAAGAGAATTAAGAGAGTGAATATTGGATACCTGGCCCTCTCAAGTAAGATGGTTTATATAGAGCCCCTAACATCTGGCTATTGGTCCTTATTTTGGGCCAGGATTGTGGATCCCCTGAAAATAGGTAACTTCCAGAAACTAGTCATTACCCCGAGCATACTTGGTCGAATGGATGTGTGTAGGGAAGAGGGATATCCGAGCAGGAGCTACCTTTGGCTGAATCTGGATGACTTCTTTGTATGTCGAGCATAAGCTCCAAAGGAGCAGAGGAATCCGACCACGGGTAACTGTGGACGACAAATCCTCCCCAGCTGAGGGGCACAAAGCCAGTGGGTCCCTTTGATATTGGGCTATTAGGTCGTCCTGGAAGCAGGAGTGGATTGGGCTATGCCTAGTCATTGGGCCAGTTCGGAACAAGAGCCCCCAAGTCATTGCTTCTGGTCACATAAGTGATGACTTAAGGGTGGCTCGCTATATATGGGATGGAAACTGAGACTTGTAAGAATTTTTCTTCGTTAGCCCGACCAGGATGTGCTCGATTGCCCCTGGGTGTTAAGATGTGGTCGACAGATGAGGATCTTAACAGTTTGAAGTATGCAGAAAAGTCGCCTCAGGCCTATGCCTTGGTAAGCATGTGCATTTAATGTATAATGATGGCTAGCCTACGATCGTACCTAGGTCATGAGTGCGTCGCTTATAGGTCTTAGGTCACACGTGTTTGTGCACATGCTAAGGGAGGCTATAAATAGGACGTTGGAATCCATTTTTATACTTTTTCATTTATCGTTTCTTTGCTCGACAACACCAAGTTCTCAGACTCCGCCGAGAACCACCGTCTGCCACTGCTGCTACCGAGGACAACCAACCGACCACATCTTCATCTTCTAAAAACGTGTATGTTTCTGAACTTCCTGGATTTAGGATAGTTTCTAATCTTCGTCAAGTAGAGATGCATGTGGTTAGGGCTAGTTGTAGGGTTTAGATTACCTATAATTTAGATTGTTAGGGTTTTTGTTACGGTGTCCCCGCCTTCGTCCGATGGAGGGCGAACTTTGTTCGTCATCGTTGCAGTGAACAAAGCTTCTAAGGGTGTTTTCTCCAATCTTTTCATGGTGGCTCCGATTGAGATTCAATCGGAGTTCTGGTTTTTCATACTGAGGGAGTTGGGTCCCTTGTGAGTTGAGAGTTTTTTGGTTACAAATTTATCTCCTCGTGTGAACATGTACACGTACTTTCGAGGGTACGAATACAAGTCACTTTGAACGAGGGCATAGGTCGAGGACAAAATCCTCGTTCCTTTGCACTCCCTTTCACTTGATTAGTAGTGGAAGGGTGAATTTGATTTAAATCATCGAAATCACATTTTATTTCGTTGCTTTTCAGGTGCAAAGATGTCCACAGGAGCCCCCGGCTTTATGCACGTAGAGGTACTCTCTGACGACACAACTTCGTCTCCGAATGGCTTCAAAGGAACGACCTCTGAGGAGATTGCCTCTGCACAAACTGATTCTGAGGAAACTATTTCTGCTCGTACCGAAGATAACCATCCGGAGGAGAATGATGTCGATCAGGACGTCCCTATTGAAGACTGGGCTGCTTGGGAGCCTCTAAATATCAAGTCGGTATACGCTGAGCCCCAAGAAGGTCTTGGTCCGGTAATTGGGGACCCTAAAGACTGGTGTGTTAGGTATCTCGATGACAAGGATCGCATCTTCTCGCCTTATGGTCCTAACAGGTTTTCCATGTATGACTTCATCTTCAAGGAGTTCAGGTTCAGACTCCCCTTTTCAGACTTTCAGACGTCTGTGTTCGTCCATTTGGAGTTATCGCCCTCACAACTCCACCCAAATTTTATTTCCTTTTTGAAGGCCTTCGAGCTGACTTGTGGGTACTTGAAGAGTGGGGAAACTCTTCCCATGTTCTTTCATACTTTTCACATTCAGAGGCAAGTCTTCCAATGTCGGTATGGTCGGGTCTCTCTTAAACAAAAGATAAAAATCTACAAAGCTTACTCGGAGTCGATCAAGGACTTCAAGGATAGGTACTACTTGGTAGAACTGATATCCAAGCGTGCCCGAGACTCTGTATATTTTTGGGGGGTAGATACCGATGACCAGGGAATGATCTTACTCGATGATCAGGGAAGACAAATGCCACGTCTTATGTTGAAGTTCCATTTTTCGTATTCGCGTGAACACTTCTTGCACGACACAGACATGGGAGAGCTCACATATTTCTTATGATTTCAAATAGAGCAGGCCGAGGAAGGAACATTCATAAGTCAAACGATGTATCATTGGATCTTCTCAAGAAGTTTAATATGAAGAATACAAGGAACATTTCAACCCTCATGGCCTCAAATGTATTGATTGACAAAGACGAAAATGGAGTGGAAATCGTAATCATCACACACACACACAAACACACACACACACACACACATATATATATATATATATATATATATATATATATATATATATATATATATATATATATATATATATATATATATGTGTGTGTGTGTGTGTGTGTGTGTGTGTGTGTTCGTGTGTGTGTGTATTATAGGATCCCTACTATATTTAACAACAAGTGTGTCAAATATTATGTTTAGTGTGTGTATGTGTGCCGAATATTATGCATCACCTAGGGAATCCCACTTTAAGATTGTAAATTTTTTTAAGTATATTAACGAAACCTCACAACGCAGTCTTTGATTTTCTAAAGGTAACACATGTAGCTTAGTAGGCTATTCTGATTCTGATTTTGAGGGATGCAATTAGGATAGGAAAATCACTAGTGGTACTTGTCACTTATTTGAAAACTATTTAGTTTCTTGGCACACTAAAAAGCAATATATTGTTTTTCTTTTTACCGTCGAGGCTAAATACGTAGTTCCACCAAATCCATTGGTATGTATAAAAAACTTTTGTATCTAGTTATATATTGTGTGTATATTTGTTCAACATAAGTTTATTTGTTTTCTTATTATATTCTTAATTTCATTCATTCATCTCTACATTATCATGTTTTTAATTTTCATCTTTGCATTTAATTTTTTTTTTAAATTCATGTTGTTAATTTTGTGTATTTGAGCTTTCATATACTTGTTCATGCATTATTTAACCTTCCATTCATGAGTGTTTGATCACTTAATTGTGTGCTGATGAGTTTTTGCATGTTTATTTGCATGTTTGTTGTATATAGCATGTCTATATTTGTGTTATGTATCATATTTTTCATGTTGTATATTCTTCTTAGCTTTTTAGCACATGTGTTAATCTGGAACTATTTCTCTTTGTTGTTGTTTTTAGGTGTTTTAGACTCATTACCATTTATCTCTTTTTGATCTTGTTAAAGGGGGAGAAGTTGTAATGTGACTCTAGAATTATTTTAGGCATTTTAAGATGTTGTGTGTGCAATGATTTAGAGGAAATCTAAGCATTTATTTGCTTTTGACTCAAAGTCAACTCAATTCCAAAGGAAAGCTTGCCAAGAATCAAAAAGTGGGAGACTGAAGTTGCATGTCTTTAATATAATTTGGGGATATAACCCCAATACAATTTTGTTGCATGTCTTGTCGCTTTTGTTTTGTTTGTTATTGTTTATTGAGTCTTCTTCATAATTGTAAATCTCTGGATCAAGTTTTAAATCGATTCGTTTTAGCATGCATAATTCAATTGGTTGTATTTGAGTATGATCATTATGGTTTTAGTTAATTTCTTGAGTTAATGGAACAAGAACCATATTCCAAGTTGGTTTAGGTTATGTGGGAAGTGTTATCTCAAACTATTTTGAAAAACTTGAAATTTTGAGAACTGATGTGTATTACTTGAGTCACTCAAATTCCAAGACTCAAATCAAATTAAACATAGAAGAACAAGATGATTCTGGTGTCAGTGACTCAAATCACTGTTTACACATGATTTGAATCATGCAACACTATGACTCTAATCACAATTTGTACATGACTCGAATCACACATTTCCTATTAGCCATTGACTTATTTGATTCGAATCAGACTTAACACATGACTTAAATCACAAGTTATGTCACTTTTTCTGTTTTATTCTGTCTGGTTTGACTTGAGTCAGGGTTTATGCATGACTCGAATCATGAATGTTCATGAATCAATCCACAACTTTAATTGACTCAAATCACATGAAAATGAGTCACTTTTCTTTATGTTGATCTTGTTTCACTATACTTGATCATTTGAATCAAATCATGAAATATTCTTGACTCGAATCTAACAACCCATTTTCACCTATTTTATGCATAATCTCCAATATATATAAATTAATTTTGTCACCTTATTTTCAAAAAGCACTTTCATAACTAACATTGTGATTGTATGAAATCAACAACCTCCAAAATTTGAAAACTAAAAAAATCTCTTGCAAACATAATTTATTTCTTTCAACCTCTAGTTTTAATTTCAAATCTCTATAATGAGATATTTGTAATTGTTAAGGGATACATGTTTTAAACAAAACAAAAAATCTTGATTGTTTGGTATAGATTTTCAGGAAGCTTGCAAGTTCTTGGTTGTTGTGACGAATTCCATTGAAAAGAAGGAGGTTCTTCTTTCCATGTTGACCCTGGTACTACTGTGTGGAAGCCTATAGACATGGTAGGATTTCTTCTCAATCATTAGACAGTTCATCGTTCAAGAAATTGATGGGATCAAAGGTGATTGACACACTGAAGACTGTGGAAGATTGGTGAAGTTGGAAGATTCAAGAAACAAGAATCGAGTACAGTTTTGCAGAGTTTAGAATCAAGTTGTATACAAGTCAAAATTTAGATAAGAGATTTATTTTTCTCAACATTATTGTGGATTGGTTATTGTATGAATTCGTGTAATATTTGTCAAAACATAATGGAAGAAAATAATTTCTAATGGGAAACCATTGAAGATTGGAGTAGGCTCCTGCAAGGATGATATAGCTAAACCACTGTATATCTCAGTGCTCTCTCTCTCTCTCTCATTTTAATTTTCGCAGGTTATTGTATGTTTAGTTTATCGTTTCTTAGTGTAGTTTATCGTTAATTCCTTGGTAGCAATTTATTACATAAGTTTAAATTTTGTTAGAATTGGAACATATTTGAGTTTAATTGCTGATTAAAATCTGAGGACTAGTGATGTTAGAATCCCAGTATAATTGTTGATTATGTAAATTACTCATCTCGTGTAATTTACAATTTACCTATTCGATATAGTTTGCAACTTTTGTGAATTGTCTTTGAAATATTTGTGGTATTTGTGAGTTGTGTTTATGCAATCGTGATTGATTTTTAATACAAGCATAAGATCTCTATTTTCACTTTAAGACTTCCGCTTGTTTGAATAACTTTGATATTATTTTTAAAAAGCATCAATTTTTGAAAAGGGTCTATTCACCCCCTCTAGATCGTTTTTCTACTCCATATTCCTACCCAATAGTGACCATTGTGGTTGGCCCATAACACATATCATTAATATGAAATTGTTGAATACATGTTGGAATATCAATAAATTTTTAAAACTAACAAGAGATGGAGTCACCCTTGTCAAAACATGAGAAACTTCATTTGATTGTCTTCTATCAAACTTAACGTTAGAGTTCCTAAAATAATGAGCTAGTAAGCGTTTGCATTCTTCGATAATTTTGCCAAACTCTGTCAAATTCAATTGTTGGTTATTCACATTATTCGCTATTAATCTACCTCAAAATTCATACCATCCAAGTCGAGCTTATGCACCCACTTGATAGTTAATAGAAGACCTAAAACCTCCATTGTATCATCCTCGGTAATATGTGACACTCATTCCGTTCGAGCTACCACAAATTATCAATCTTCATCTCGTACAAAAACATCTATCCTTACCTTATTAAAAATCGTAAAGAAATATGAGTCTATATTGTATTTGGGACAATCTACCGAAGATCTTCTCAACTAGAGTTTTTGTGTATTTCTTCATCCCAAACACAAGAAAGAGACACATAAAAAATTGTTTCCACTTAAACTTCTATGTAGTTTCAAATATAAATATAATTATTTATACTATTCCAGTTACTCCAAATAATAGCCTATAACAAAGCTGGTTGATCTTGATTTAATTCCAAATACTCCACATTAGATTACTATTAGACAAATCACATGCTTTATACACTATATTAAATCCAAAATTAATATAAGAGATCAATAAATACGAATTTTATTATTGTAAAAGACAAAACTACACAAAATCTAAAATTAATGTAGGGAAGATATTTTCATAATTTCATATATAAAAGATAATTTGGGACTTAGTATCTATAATATAATAATTGAGGGAGAGCTTTATCATACGTTAAAAATCTTTTCGATTAAGGGAAATAGTTTATGCAGTTGCGGCAAAATATTATTAATACAGACAAAAATATGAAACTAATATAAGAGAAAATATCTAAAAATTGAAGAGATTACTTATTACTCTAATAAATAAAATTAAATATATTTTTGGTTCATATAAAATTATCAAATTTTATTTTTGATTCTTATAAAAAATTGTGTGTTTTGATTTCTACAAAATTATTATGTATATAGTTTTAGTTTCTATTGTTAAATCAGTGTGTATTATTAAATAATTATTTTGAAGATATGTTTAAAATATTTTAAAAAATTCTTCGGAAAAAAAAATTCAAAATTTAATTTTTAAATTGAGATTTTCATTACTTTTAAATTTAATTTTTAAATTGAGATTTAAAGAAAATAAAAACATATTTAATTCTTATAAATAAATAACTAAATCCATTTTTTATATGAGTGTATCCAAACTGGGGCTATCAGAGTACCTACCTAACAATGAAATCTTGATTATCACACAAGATTCTATGATGAGACAGAAGATCTGCTGTACATTTGGACTCCCACAATTATATTATAATATTGAATGATTGAAAGTCGTTATATATGACATTTGCTACTTAGTTGAATATTTGCATATCTTCATTTTCAATACACTTTAAAGTCTTTAATAATTAAAATATCACTATGTAAAGTAATTATTGGAATGAATCAATGAGTGAATTTAACATTTCATTGATATCCGAAAAACTATCTTTATCATCCTGAGTTAAAGATTTTATCAATAGTTAATAAGTAAAATTTTCTCTTAATAATTTTAAGTCTTAGATTTTCTCCCACTATTATAAACTCTAATGAGTTTGGACCCAATTGACCTAATTATTTTATATAGAAAAAGTTTATTGAAAAGACAGCAATTCCTAAACCAGGACTTCACATGATCTATTGCTTTAAATAGAAACAAATTACACAAAAAATACCAAAAGTAAGAATCATACATTTATCATCACCAAAACTAAAGATAGAGAGAGAGCAATATAGAAAGAAAAAGAAATTCATCATGAAAGGTTATGAACCAAGGTCAAGTTCCTCTTGTGCAGCCTGCAAGTTTCTGAAAAGAAGATGCATACCAAATTGTATATTTGCGCCCTACTTTCGCTCCGACGAGTGCAAGAAATTCGCGAAAGTCCACAAAGTTTTCGGAGCAAGCAATGTGAGCAAGATTCTGATTGAAGTTCCGGAGGAACAAAGGGAAGAAACTGTGAATTCTTTGGCTTATGAAGCTGATGCTAGGCTTAAAGATCCTGTTTATGGATGCATAGGTGCTATAGCAATTTTGCAAAGGAAGATGGTTGAACTTCAATATGATCTCGCTATTGCCAAGGATCGCCTCGCTTGTTGCGCTGCTGCTGCTGTTGCTGCTACAACTCCGAGTTCTTCTTCGAATGATTTTATGAATTCTAATGTTAGTTTGCCGCCTTTTCCTGAGTTTTTCTTTTGCAGCGATTTCAATGATAATTTTAGTCATAGTTCTTCGTCTCAATCGTTTAGTCTAAATGAAACGGTTGATGATATCTTCCAAATTCCTTATATATTTTGACGTTGTTGTTGTCACCACTTTTTTACTCTTTTCATGTAATTGTTCTGAACTCTGCGATCAATCAAAAAGAAGTGCTTCTGTTTGTATATGAATGAATTTGTTTCCAGTTCCTAGAAACTTCTAGATGCGGAATCAGTTCAGAACCTAAGATATGCAACCATGAAATTAAGCTTTTTAACACATGTTTTGATAAGTCTCTTATCTATAATTCCTAACAATACATCAATTATAGCCAATAACTGAATTGTAACAAACTGTAACCAACTTTTTTAGATTACATTTAATGATCTCTTACACCCCATGTTGGTGTGTTGCATTTTTTGCATACATATTGTAAGTCATTCATAAATTTGACTTTATTGATTGATTGGTTTCATTGTTTAGGCTTTTTGATCTAATAAGTATAGAAAAGGGAATAGTTCAAATTAGTTTTTATAGAATTGATTACAAAGCTTACTTGATGCATTTTAAGGTAGAAAAAAAATTGAAAGAAATGTAGTATGCAAGTCCTAGTTAAACAAAAAGAAGCCGATACAATTAAACGCTATTTTTTGCATACATGTTTCATTTCATAAGGATTATAGATAATGACTCATATTTTGTGACAATTTTTGTACATGAGATATGAGACACATGTGTTTAGAGTTTAGACTTTCAATCTTCAAAACTTAATTTCGATTAACTTTACAGACTTTCAACTATCACGTTTAGTAATCTATTCTATTCAGCTCTTTTGAACTTAAATGGAATTTTTTATATTTAATTTTTCAATTTGAAAGCACTAACACTCATTATTTTTATAAATCTTCACCCACTTTACATTACAAAGTTTAAAAAATAACAAGCAATGTGGAAAATGGAAAATCCAGAAGGATTTCTTATAATACCCCCTTAATATTATTAGATACTATGTGTTTTCTTAAAAATATTTTTAGATTTCAGAGATATATCTTCGGATGTATCTCATATTTAAAATTATATTATTTTATTCCGGAGATATATTCCCGAAATAATTTAATTCTTAATATTTCCAGGATTTCTCCCTTAATACATTTTTCATTTGAAAATGACCGGAAATGCATCTTCTGGAGAATTTTCGGAGATACATCTATGAGTTTTTATCAGAACAATATTTTTTTTAAAAACCACTGTTTTGTTGTTCACAGTTGAAATATAATTGTTGCAGATGAAATATAAAACGATATTTATACGTAACAAAATCAGGAAAATGGTACAAACTAAATTACATACAAAAAAACACCATAGACAACTATTGGGTGTGTCTGACAATCTCTCCCCCATCCCTTCTACCGTCTCCTCTGCCTCTACTGTCTGGTCTGCGTTCTCGACCATCGATCCCCTCGTCCCCACACGGTGCCGCTGTATAAAAGTTCCCATTGTGCCTCCGCAAGAATGTCATCCAGTATACGTTTTCCACCAGACTCGTCAGGGAAGAAACCAACCTGAATGTCTGCCTGTGCCATCTCCACTATGCGACGACAACGAGACAAGACATCTTGAGTGTGATCCAACTGAGACTGTTGCTCCTCTAGAATCTCCTGAAGAGCTGGACTGAGTGGTGATTGTAACGCTCTAATTTATTCTAATTATTTTCGTAATTTAAAAGTTTATGATGCTTGTATATGTTGGTGATTTATGTGTGTTTGGTTGTGTTTAGATTGCCCTTAGTATGCGGTAGTGACCTTAGAATTATAGAGATTAAGGTGTTGGGTATGTGTGACCAATTATGTAGAACTTGGTGCGTGAAGAGTAATACTAATTATACTATATTAGTAATAGTAATTAGATAATTATTTAATTTAACTAATTTATTTGGAATTATTTAGATTTCAATAATTAGTTTTTATTATTTTACTTATTAAAAATTGGATATTATGAGTAGAGAAGTAGTAAGGGCAAAATGGTCCATTCATGAGGTTTAGTGAGAGTATGAAAGGAAAAACATATTAGGGGTCTAAGGGTTATAGTGGGAAGAGGAGAAAATTAGAAAGGGGGAATCATTTGTGAACGATCGTATTTTAAAGAAAGAGGAACGAAAGAGGGAGAAGCAGAGCTAGGGTTTAAAGAGCTTCGAAGAATCATCACTAAGGTAAAGGTGGGGTTCTTTGATCACTTAAGGGATGAATAATATATGTGTGAGGGTGGATAGATCATTAGGTTCATCTCTATGTATCTCTTGAGTCGTTTTGGTTATTTTCGGTGAAAAGTTGATGTTGTGTGTCGGTGTCCGTGATAACATGTAATTGTGTAATTGATCGTTAGGATTTATGGCTTTTGAGTTATAGGAGGTTCTAATTGATATGTATTGTTGTTGTATGATAATCATGTGATTTATGTGCCTTTCTGGACTGTGTGGTACTAAACTCGGGGAAGTTTTAGGGTTTAGACTGTGCAGAAAAACACAACCATAGGTTTGCTATTCGTACATGTTCGGCGGGCGAAAGGTGTGCCTCGCCGAGCGAATTGAGAGTTCGCTTGTGGCTCGCTAGGTGAATTGAGAGGCGAGCGAAGGGTGGAAAATAAGTGCTACTGGAATTTGTATTGGGGGAGATTCACTTTTGCTTCAGCGGGCAAAAGGGCAAGTTCGTCGAGCGAGCACCAGGCGAACAAAAACAATATTTTATTTTTTTTCTTTTCCTCATTATTTTTCTTTTCCTTGAATGTTGTATTTTTGTTAATGATATATTGACTATGATGAGAGACATATGCATTTTGTCGTGTTTTTATGTGGTCGTTGAAATGCATATCATGTTGCATGAGTTGTGTGATAAGTCATGTGCCCATGTGGAGTGTGAGCATCTTATCCAGATTCTATATAATGGAATCATGTTGTTGTTTTCGAGGTAATCGTGTGCCCGTGTGGGGTGTGAGCGATTATAGGTGATCGTGTGCTCATGTGGGGTGTGAGAGATCACATATGTCGTGTGCCCATTTGGGGTGTGAGTGACTTATATGGAAATTTCGACGAGAATTATGAGCATGAAAAAGAGATCAAATTGGTACCACATGCATTAAGTCGAGTTGTGAGTCTCATTGCATTGCGTTGTAATTGTGTTGTGTTGTGAATTATATGATTATCTATTTATGTTGGAAATTGTAATTGTGTTGATGTTGTGATGATAGGGTGAATTGTATAATGCTTATATACTTTCATATTTGTATTATGCATTTCTTTTGTCGATTTGATGTTAATATCATGCTTTATACGACATCGTGCAGATCATCAAGGATAGTGCAGAGTTGTAGTTAATGAAGATGAAGTCCTTCACTTTATGTTTTGGGTTGGCGTCTGCTATGATATGCAACACTGAGGGTCTTAGAACACTTTATGTTTTGTTTTCCGTTACCGTTATTATTTATATTTTATTCGATGAAGAATTTGTGGTTTAAACACATTATGTTTGGTTGTTGATTTGAAGAAGTTTTCCGCTGCTTAATAAGTTGAACTTTTAAAAATGATTTCATATTATCGTTAATAATAATAAGTGTGCGATACATGTTATATGCATGAGCAGGTGTATGTTGGAAGTAACATCCAAAATGCTGAATTTTTCTTAATTGCGTTATTTTATGTGGGGATTTAGGGTGTTATAGTGATCCTGAAGCAATGAGCATAATGTACGGGTGTGAGACGGTAAATAATCAACCGATGTAACCCTCAACGTAGCTCCAAGAATTCGATGCTATGGTCGCCCAAGCCTCGTCAGGTACCAAGTGCCTCTCATAGTCAGCAAACACTTGTAAATTTGTATACGTGTCAAGCCAAGAGGATCAGAGACAACAGGGTGCCTGGGTATGGTTTGGGTGAACCAGAACTGCCGTATAACGTGCTCGGGTAGATAAGGAGCAGTGATCGATGAACTGGAGGCAAACCAACCGAAGTATAATGATATCTCATCAAAAGGATGCATCTAACGGTGATTGACGTAGAAGTTGTAGTGGATGTCCTCAAAAACCAAGTGAACGAGATAGACTCTAAAAGGATCGACCGTTTGGTTCCCTCTAAGCGGGATAAAAGCACGGACATGCAACATGTCCTCGGTGTACTCAACGACACTCTCCCAACCAGTGATGTGTGGGAAGTGCTGGAGGATCCAAGCTTGAAATGAAAATAAAAAATAATCATGGATCAAGTATTATTATAATTATCAAATGGAAGTATAAAAAAAATATTCAAGGATAAAAAATTATTACCGCAATTTGTGTCGTGCTGCCTGTGATCTACCTCGTCGTCCACATGCATCCCTCCCACAACTTCGAGTAAATAAATGTCAGGAAAGCCGCCCCCAGTTGTAGTCATGGATACATATGAAATACAAAAAGCACAGTGCCAACTAAAAATAAAAAATAAGCCCCTAATACATGGATCCTGTGTATCTCCACCTGGGTGTCTTCACCCCTAGCATGCTGTGAAGCAGCGATCAAACCCTCAAATATCTCATTCAGGAACGAGAACCTAACATTGGCCCCCTTTGTCCTATCAACCTCTTCAAGCGCCTTCAGTGGATCGGCCCCCAGTTCCTCTACCAACATATCATTTTCCTCCTCTTTCGTCATCCTACCGTGATGGGGGAGGGTCCCCCTAATTGTAAGATGCAACAAAGACAAGACATTGTCCAGTGTAATCGAAATCTCGCCAAGTGGAAGATGAAAGGAAGAAGTCTATGAGTCCCATCGCACAACGAATCCCATAAGAATCACATGGTGGATAAGACTGTAACAGGTCAAGCATAGGTCCTTCAGACCATAATCTCTCAGCACATCCTGAAACCATGCGTCTTATGGATGAGTCAATTTTAATATATGTTGCGCGTGGTTCAGAAACTTCTGCAGATCGCGTGCCTGCGAATAACCAAAAATCAATGTCAGTGGAAATCAAAGATAGAAATAATTAAAGTCTGAAACATAAATTAACGTAAACAAAAAAATATCAACAATTTGAGTAATGTTACCTCTCCCTCCCAGAAAAATCTGGAAGTGTGGTCTATGTACAGTGGCAGTAGGGACAAATTTAATGGACCCCCTGGGAAACCTTATTGCTCAACATTGTGGTCAACAAAAAGCTCTCCCTCCAGTGGTGGCACCAGATCAACAACAACAGGTGCATCTCGATGATGCATGCGAGAGGATGGACGATGGGGGAAATATTGCATCATCTATAGAATCCAACGTCTGCGGGAAGAAGTATATGTAAAATGAGTGTCCTGAGGCTGAGGCAAATGCCGAGCACCAGGAGTGGGTTGAGATGTAGAAGGCAAGTCCTGGATTTCAGTAGTATGTTGTGCCTTATCAATATCCATGTTTCCCTAAACATATGTACCACCTGCCTCCAGAACGAGCTGGCTCCTCTCACGTCGGACGAATGTGTGTTGTGCAACTCGTCCATGTCTCAAACAATCATCTTTGTTGGTCATAATGTCTACAAGGTATAACCATGAAATGAATATTAAATTCAAAGAAATTATAAAACAAAAAGGAAAAAAATAGTTGGAGGTAATTCCAGTGACATAACTACTGAACAATTTCCGCAGATGCATCTCTAAAAGCACCTAAAATGCATTAACGTAACATTTTTACGGAGATGTATCTCCGAAAATTTCTGCAACTCAGAGGTCGCGAAAATGGGGTCATTTCCTCCCCAAAATTTGATTTTTGAAGTTTTGATCGTCATTTAAACCCAACAAACAACACATAACCTACCTATAAACTATGTTTCCTACTACAATGTAATCATTTCTACCCCTAACAATGCATTCTAACTCATTTATAGAAAATACTCGAGTATTTATCGGAAACGCAAAATGTTATCGTATTAATAAAGTTTGGAAGGATTTGGAAGTTGTTGATTGTTGAACTAGACACTCCTTCATGATCTCGAATAGGAAATAAAATCAAGTTTTCGTAAAAATGTGAAGAAATGAGGTTCTTAGAGAAATGAAGAAGTGAGGGAGAAAAAGAGTCTGACGGAAATATATGTTCCAAATGGTTTCGGAGATATATCTCCAGAAAAATCTAACATTTATTAATTTATAGTGCTTTCATAGATGTATTTCCGAAAAAATCTAATCGTCAAGTAAAAAAAATACATCCGAAAATATATCGTTAAAACCTGAGAACATTTAAAGAAACACATATAATAACTCCTAATTACATAGTGTCGTATGAAATTCTCAAATCCAATACCAACAATCGTTCACAAGCCCATTATACTTCATACTACTACTCCACAGTCTTTCTGTTAACTTGAGGCTCACAATTATTTATATTGAATTTATTTTCCTCTTACACCTCTATTGCGTTCTTCGAATATTTAAAAATATTATTTGAATTATAGAATTTGGTGAGTGTAATTTTATTTAAAAAATAATAGCGCTTAATATAAAGGAGTGTATATTTTTATAATTTTATGTTTGTATTTTAGAATAAAAGGAATGTAATTTATAAAGATAATATAAAAGTGGCAAACATGTTTGGATTATAAAATTAAGACGTGCATTTTTTAAATTTAAATGTTCAGATTCTATAGTTCAAAGGGAAAAAATTTAAATTAAGATGTGCATTTTGAAACTAATATTTTACTCGTTGGAAAAAAAATTCTGAAGTTTGTTCGAGAGATTTAATGACAAAATATAAAGTTTGTAAAATTAACAATCAAAAGATTGACAGAGATGATTCTGACTTAAGCTTTCCACTGTACTTCTTGTTTAATCTTGCTAATTAAAGTTATTATTACGAGATTACTAATTCTTAATATTATTCAATCTCATTTCTTTATAGTTAAATAATTAACAACTTAAATAAACTCCTTAATCCCTTGAAAAGTTACAATTTAAGGTTAAACATCTAGACTTAACAAAAATATGAGTTTCATGGATTCACCTTTATCCCTAGGTGACGGTAAATTATAATACCTAATTCAAAATGTTTTATTTTATTTAACCCCCATTTCACAAAGTAAATTCTAAATAAATTAAGTACTCATTAATCAATTAAAAACATTCAGCATGTAAGATAAATTTATGATAAGCTAAATTTAGATCTAGGTTGCGAATGAGAAAATAACAAAACAAATTTTTCTTCATTACCCATTCAGTGGTCACATTACACAGTATATATGACTAGGGTTACAACTAATAAAAAGAGACATGGATTAGCATTAAAATAAACTACCCAAAAATAACATAACTTGATATCAACACCTCCCTAATTTAAATAAAAATCTCTTAATAATACAGATTGTCTTCTTTTTCTCATGGGCTTGGTACTATTCGTGACAATACTCATCGATCCACAAGGAACCTTGTCCTCAAGGTTCATAGATGGAGGAAATGTTGGAATGAATGGGCCATGCCTAGTAGGAATTGGGTGTGCAGGATCTGAAACATGAGAGTGCGGAAGCGGTGAAAATTCATTAGGGTTTGTAAAAGGGTGTGGCGGTAAAGGTTGACATGGGGATATGGGCGGGTGGGACAAATGGCAGGAGGAGGGCAACTTGATGTGTTGTGTGGCTTGGGAAATGGGTTGTGGAAGTGAAACAATTGTACGCCTAGGACAAGTTGCATGCATCGGTAGTGGGGTTTCATAGGAAAGTGGGGTTTGGTTGGGAACAACTAAGGTTTTCTGACCGTTGGGGTTATGAGGGGAAAATTGGGGAATTTTGGGCAGTAACTTGGCATGTGAAATGTCAGAGTTACACAGGAATTTAGGGATGACTTTATGAAAAGTGAATAAGTCTTTGGACTTAGGATAAACATTATTCATTTATTATTTTCTCTCACCACTAAACTTGCAAAGTTCTTTGTACTTTTTCTCACAAACAGAGTCCTTTGTCAAAAGAAAATGTTCTTCATCAAGAACAAATCCAAACCCTTTCTCGTTTGATTGTCCAACATCTATTGTAATGGGTTCAACCGAGACTTCATCATCATGGAAACTCTGTGAGGGCGCCATCGTCACCCCTGCCTTGTTTTGTGTTCTTGTATTTGTTTCGGTATTTGCATGTGAGGATCCGGATGTATCAATTGCATCAACATAAAAAGGAAGGTCATCCATGAGAGGAAGTGGCTGAATCTCTTGAGTAGTGGTTGAACCATAGAAAGGTTTGAGTAGCGAGACATGGAAAAATGGGTGGATACGAGATGACGACGGCAAATCAAGCATATATGCAACAAATCCAACCCGTTTGATGATTTTTGATGGACCAAAGTAACGATTGGAGAGATTTTACGAAGTGCGACGGGCCATTGTAGATTGGCAATACGGTTGAAGCTTTAGCCAAACGAACTCGTCCTCTTGAAAGCTAAAGTATCTTCTTTTTTTACTGGCCCATTTTTCCATTTGAGTACGAATTTTCTGTAAGTGCGTTTGTAACTGACGAAATATTTGTTGTCTGTGTTGCATGCTATCGTCCAAGGGAGCCTCTGAAGCGGTGTCGTTCACGTAATCTAAGAGGTGAGGTGGGTCATGACCATACAAGGCTCTATATGGTGTCATCAGGATCGCATAATGGAACGATGTATTGTACCAATACTCAGCCAGGTGCAAAAATTTATACCATTGGCGTGGATGGTCGCTGGTCAGGAAACGAAGGTAAGTCTCGAGAGATCTATTAACAAACTCAGTTTGTCTGTCCGTTTCGGGATGGTAGGAAGTACTATATTTTAATTATGTGCCTTGTAATTTGAAAAACTCTTTCTAGAAGGTGCTAAAGAACACAGATCCACAGTCAGAGATGATGGTCTTGGGGGTTCCATGGAGTCTGAAAATTTCTACAACAAATCTAGCAGCGAGATCTTTTGCAGAAAATTTGGAGGTAGAGCTATGAAGTGGACGTATTTATACAGACGATTACATATCACCCAGATAAAAGTGTGACCAGAGGAGTTTAGGATATGAGTGATAAAGTCCATGGTGACATCTTGCCATACCTAGTCAAGAATCAACAGAGGTTGTAACAAACCCTTCTTTTTCTGAGTGTCATATTTATTTTGTTGACAAGCTCAAAATTTGATCATGTGTTTCACTTCTAGGTACATTTATGGCCAACAAAAGGCATAGGCGATCCGAGCCAAAGTGGGCTTCACACCAAAATGTCCTTCAGTTGGGGAGGCATGGTATTCATGAAGGATCTATTGGCGAAATTGAAGGATATCATGTATAAACACCATGTTCTTATAATAGAGGAGACCATTGGTTAATTTATACAATCTATTTTCATTGTTGTCTTGCCCTTTTTCATCTACTAACTTTTGTCCTGTAGGGTGACATGAATAGAAATCACGAAGAGTATGCAAAATATCTGGTATAGGAAAAGACAAAGTGAGAAACAGAGGGTCCTCAGGTCCATATTTTCTACTCAAGGCGTCGGCCACTTGATTTGATTTTCCAAGTTTGTAAAATATTTTGAAGTTAAATCCTTGCAACTTAAAATCCCATTTCTGTTGTTCTGGGGTTTGTATCTTTTGCATGAGTAAATTTTTAAAACTTTTTTATCAGTTAAGATGTGGAAGCATTGGCCGACGAGGTATTGTTGCCATTTCTTTAAAGCCTCAGTGATGGTGAACATCTCACGGACATAGACCGAAGTGGCTTGGAGTCTTGGACACTTTTTTTTTGGCTGAAGAATGATATGGGATGACCCTCTTGAGACAAAACTACACCAATAGCAACACCAGAAGTGTAAGTTTCTATTGTGAATTTCTTTGTAAAATTTGGTAGCACCAAGACTGACATGTCGGTCATTTTTCTTTTTAGCTCTGTAAAGGCGATATCAACCTTTGTACCCCATTTGAATTTAGTGGAACGCAACAGGTCGGTGAGAGGAACGACGAGAGAAGCATAGTTGTGCACAAAGCATCGATAAAATCCTATGAGGCCAGAAAATTCCACGGAGAGTCATGAGTGAACGAGGTGGAGGCCAATCCAAAATTGCCTTCACTTTTTCTAGGTCTGGTGCAACACCACCAACAGAAATCACATGACCTAACTAATCAATAGTATCAACTGCAAAGACACACTTTGACAACTTGGCATAAAAAAAGTTAGACTTTAATAGGTCAAAAACAATTTGCAAATGAGTTAAATGATCTTGGAAATTTGAGCTATAAATCAAAATTTCGTAAAAATAACCAGAAACAAACCGTCGTAAATAGGGCCTCAATAAATCGTTCATAGCAGATTGAAACGAGGAAAGAGCGTTAGTTAGGCCGAAAGGCATAACCAGAAACTCGTAGTGTCTGTCAAAATGCGAAAAGTTGTTTTGTGTGTATCTTCCGATGCAACACGGGTCAGTTGATAGCCTGATCTTAAATCTATCTTTAAAAAAATAATGGTTGAGCCTAGCTCATCAAAAAGTTCATCTATGGTTGGGATTGAGAAACGATCCTTGATAGTAATTGCGATAGGGACCCTGTAATCGACACAAAAATGCCAAGTATCATCCTTTTTTTACTAAGAGGAGAGGTGAGGAAAATGGGCTATTACTAGGGTGATTGTTCCTTCTTCTAACATTTCTTTAATGATTGATGTCATAACATCCTTTTGGGAATGGGGATAGCGGTAAGGTTTGACGTTGACGGGTGGGGTGTTTGAGAGAAAAGGTATATGGTGATCATGTAGTATGGTAGGTGGAAGGCCATTGGGCGTTTGGAAAATGGAAGTGTATTGGTTAAGAAGGTATAAGAGTTTTGGATGGAGGTTGGAGGATGGAGAAGGGATGGTAGAAATAGTTATTTCGGTGATATTTGGGGAAATGGCTTTGGGTTGCATTATCATTAGATGAAAAGAGGCAATTGATTTTGTGCGAATTAGGTGTTTAAGTTGATGAAATGTTGTGTGGATTGAGTGAGCAGATTCACCACCTTGCAAAGTAATGGGAATACCTTGATGACTAAAGGTGATAGATGGAATTGAAAAGTCAGCTTGTATAGGATCTAAGGTACGCAACCAAGCCATACCTAAGACCACATCAGCACCTTCGATAGGTAAAAGGTAAAATGGGAGAGTGAAGAGTTAATTTTGTAAAACAAGTTGGACATTGTCGCAAATGCCCTCACAATTCAAATGAGAACCATTGGCCACCATAACAAAGAATTGTGAAATAGGTGTCGTTGTAAGGTTAAGGTGATGAGTGATTCTGAGCTGCATAATGTTGTGAGTACTCCCTATATCAACTAAGACCATGACGGAAACGCCACCAATGATACCTTTAAATTTAAATGTTTGTGGGGAAAATTGTCTTGTCAAGGCTTGTGTTGATAACTGGAAATAGGTATTCGTGAGATCAATCTCAACTTCTGTTGTAGGGCTATTTTTATCAAAATTAGAATCTTTCGTAGAGCCCTCGTCATCCAAGAGGATCAAGAATCCGCTAGAGGATCATTTATGGCCTAGAATAAACTTCTCATCGCAATTAAAAAATAACCCTTGAGCACGCCTTTCCTGAATTTGAGCTTGTGAGAGACATTTGATGGGAAATTTGGAGGGTGGGTTATTGAATTGAGGTTTGGTTGATAATGGTTGAATTTGTGACTGGTGTGGAAGTTAAATTTTTGAAGGTTGTGGGTTGGAAGGGGTTGATTGGGGTTTCGATTAATAGTTCTGGTAGGGTTTTTGTTTGGGTTTAGAATCATTAATTTTAGATTCAATAAGTTTGGCAAGGCCAATGGCTTAGGAAATGTGGGTAGGGCGATGAATGACCATCTCATTACGAATCTCAAGTGAGAGTCCTAAAATAAAACAGTTCAATAATGCATCGGTGGGCAATCCGATAACTTGATTTCCTAATTTCTCAAAAGTTGCTTGGTATTCCACAACAGATCCATTTGTTTCAATTTAAATAATTATGCCTGATGGTTTTCATAAGTGGAAGGACCAAAACAGAGTTCCAAAGGTCTAGTGAAAGAAAAGCAATCACTTAATAATTGATTATGATGCATCCACTTAAACCAAGCCAAAGCTTCTCCTTTCATATAAAAAGAAACTAAACGTAATCGGTTTTTGGGTGCTAAATTATAAAACATAAAAAATTAATCCGCTTGAAATAACCATTACAATGGGTTAGAACTATCAAATACAACAAGTTCAAGTTTGGGAGTTCTAAAAGGGGGAATGAGGGACAGTTGAGAAAATTGGGAATACGGGTTTGGTGGAAACAATTGAGGGTTATATGGTTAGGAAGAGGTAAAAGGTGGTTGGGAATAAAGGTTGGAATGAAGAAATGGGGGTGGAGAAAGAGTGGTTATGCATGTGACGATGGTTAGGGGAAGGTTTTGGGGAAAGAGTATTAGTGTGCAAAGTGGGGTAGTTTTTGGGATAACGATGTGGGGGGTTGGGGAAGGCGAAAGGGAAATGGAATGGGGTTGATGGGTAATACCTAATGAGCCTGCAGCAGAGAGATTTGTTGCAGGCTGTTTTTCCTTTTGGAGGTTGAGCTTGGTGAAAATAGCCATGAGAGATTCAAACCTTGAGTCCTCGAGATCATTATCGTTATCCAACCGTGTATGAATAATTCCAATCTGGTTGACTAAATTTACAACGGCTTTCTCAAAATGTTCATCTAATTGCTGTTGAGTTTGAGCCATCACATTATCAATATGAATTTGTGAGGTTTGAACAGCTTCTTCTATGATTTCTTTAAAGGTAGGATTAAGAGGTTGTGGGGGAGCCATGAGATCAAGAACTTGAAAGCACCAATGATATATTTATGATAAGCTAAATTTAGATCTAGGTTTCAAAGGAGAAAATAACAAAACAAACTTTTCTTCATTACCCATTCAGCAGCCACATTACAAAATATATATGACTAAGGTTACAAATAATTAAAAGGGCCATGGGCCAACATTAAAATAAACTACCCAAATATAACATAACTTGATATCAGCACCTCCCTAATTTAAATAAAAATATATTAATAATACTGAATGTCTTCTTTTTCTCATGGACTTGGTATTATTCGTAGCAATGTACATTAGATAAAAAAACACAAGAACATTATATTAAACTATCAAATGCATCCAAAAGTATAAGTTATTAGCAAGATCAAATACTCATCCCAAACAAAAAAGGTGTTTATCTACCCATATTGAAATTAAACATAATTAAAGGGTTCAAGAAAACAATACATGAATCATACAAGAAAGTAATTAAGCTTTAAAGATGAAAGATCACCAACTTCTATTCTCTAAAACTCTGTAAGGTCTCTCTTCTATTTTAAAAAAATTAATCCTACATGGTGTAACCGAGTGATTCACAAATTGCCCATAGTCTATTCTGACTGTGACACGATATTTCCATAATGTCACTCCTTCATTTGTGTTTTGGATCACACTACAATTCTTTTAATCGTGAGGAAATTTGAAAATACTTTCATTTTTTTCAATTCTCACGTATTATTGTTGCGGCCTAAAATTCGAGGGTTTCTCAAAAATAATGAAATTGTCACAAAAGTTTATTAAAATATGGTAAATATTGGAAAAACCCTTCAAAACAAATAAAAATGGTCTTGGAACCCATATTTTTAGGACAATCGAATGTTGTCTTTTATTGGTCTTCAAAAGTCGCTATTATATAGTCTTAGCCCGAGTAACCATCAGGGAAGTAGTATTAGGAATTACATATTAATCTTTCTAACATTCGATCATTGAAAGGGAGGGGTAAATGGTATTTTTAGGTTACAATGTGAAGGTGATAAAAATACACATGAAGGGGGTTGAATTGTGTTTACCAAATTGTTTCCACTTCTGAACTAGAGTTCAGATTCTAAACAGAAGTTCAAAAACTGATAACAAGTGCAGCGGATAAAGTAACACAAGTAAATAAAAAAGGAAAAGAACATATTAAAGTTATATTGGTTACTCTCCAACTAAGAATAGTCTGGTTCCCTTGCAGCATTAGAGATTTCAACTATAATCAAACATATTACAACCACATATACCTTAAAGTATAAGACTTTCTCATACCCATACCTACAACTAACTTGCTCAATCAACACCTGATTAATACATCCCTGCTTAAATCCTCAAGTCCTAAGATTTTCTTGCTTAAACCCTTTAGGTTCAAGACTTCCTTGCTTATACCCTTGAGTAAAATACTTCCTTATAAGACCTGCAGTCCAAGACTTCCTGCTCAGATTCCTTGAATCCAAGACTTAAATGCTTAAGCCCAAGGCAAGAAACTTTATTTAAACTGATTCTTTAGAGATATAATAACTTACAGCAACACTTGATTAACAATCAGGGGTGTTCAAATATAATTTATCTCTAAGGATTCTTAAGCTATACAAGAATAAAAACTCTTAACATATTAGCTTCTCTTTAGCTGATATGAATGAAGTGTGTGTATATTTCAGTTGTAGTTACAATGCTATTTTATTGGTTAATCTTCAATTTTTTTAGCTCTTTTTATAGCTGAAGAAATCGAGTCGTTGAAGCACCCTCAACGACTATAATTAAATCAAATCTTCTAGTATATCTTATTTTCCAATAAAGCAGGTGTTGAAACTCGTAGATAAAGAATGAAATTATGGTTATGCAGATACTCCAATATTCTATCTTATTGTTAAGACATTGATTACTGCACTTTAGTGAAAAAGAGAATAACACAGTTGTTGTTTTGAAGTAGTGCATCACAAATACTAACAGATGTCAAGACAACATGTTAGGACATCTCAGTCAAGAACATGCATACAGAAAAATGTAAATTATAGAATAATAAAAACAAATAAATTGTTGACCCAGTTTGGTGTTAACAAACCTACATTTGGGGGATACCAATCCAGGAGAAAGACTTCACTATATCATAGTATTATCATAAAGTTAAACTCACCCGTTTACAACTTTGGCTCATAATAACTAGCCTAATGAACATCCTTACCAAAGATGAACTTTACGGTTTACAACCTTGATATGAGAGACCACTCACATCCTTCACAACTTACGTTGCATCTGTCTTCTGCCATCACATAACCTATCACGGTTTCTTGACCTAAGTGTTATCTTGGACATGCTTAAAAGCTTCGTCCAAAAAAAACACAACAACCATTACCTAAAGGCTTATGGAAGTGTACATGCACTTATGTTGTCCTCTCTGCATCCCATACTGCAGATTAGAACTACAACCCTAAGAGCCAATGACTCTCAAAACCTAAACCCTTATTTTATAGAAGAGAACTAGGTTAGAATTGTTTCATAAGGCATAATGTCATCCTAGGTCTAAGTCTTATTTTATAAGTATTCTATTTTCTTTCTTAGGCATTCTAATTTTGTCTTGATCCATCCTTTAAAAGCGTAACAAATCTTAACCAAATTTATTTTACAATTAAACTTGCTAAATCAGTAAGATGTCTTGACAACTGTTAGGACATCTCCTTTCACATATTTGTCTTTATCCAGATTTCTTCATCTTTATCATCAATGTGTTTTACCAAAATTTTAGTCAAACTTCAGGAGCTTTCAATCTCCCCCTTTTGACAAATTTTGGCTAAAACATTTCTTGAACGTCTCTTCACCCTTAGTGGTGGATATGATTGGAATATTAAGTATATAGTGTTCATGTTGGTGTACATGAGGAAGAAGATAATATCAACTCCCTCTAAGTCAATGAACCAGTACTACGACCCTTGAGGAAAGTAGTAACCCTGACGAAGTGAAGTAGCAAAAGGTCTTGGCAATAGAAACTTCTAAAGACCAAGAACAAAGAAGAACTTCACAACTTCCTTTAACTTTGGTCACAAGTCACAAAGAATTACATAATGATGTTAAAACATCATGTTTATCATCCTTACAAAGCAACTACACGAACAATCCATGTAATTGCTGACTAGATAACCAATACTCCCCCTTTTTAGCCAAAAATTGGCAAAAGTAACCAAGGCATTCCCATACCCCACCAATACAATTCCAAATTTGAGCAAACATTTTGAGATGAATACTCCAAAGAACCTGATACTAATATGCACTGAACCAAGAACCTCCTTATATAGCCAAGACTCCTCTTAGATTGTAACGAAATCTTTGAGAATAATAGAAGAAATTTATGAAGATGTAATTCCAAGAATGTAACTCCATGCAAAGTAATGTGAATTGGCCAAGAATAATTTGACTGTTTCTTATAAGAGAAACCGTCCAACATAAAATAAGTAACGAGAAACATGTTTCCCACGCGCATTTTCTCCACTGTTCAAGGTCAATCGTCCATAAGCCCAGTTGCTCGTAATTATGTTATACAATAATGTCTTGACATCATGTCTGACATTGTCTAGTCTTCCAAATATTTTCTGATTAGACATATCCAGAGTATCTTCACAGGAATCTACAGAGAAAAATAAATTCTTCCAGACTGGTCAATGATTCTTTAAGCATCCAACGAGAATAATATATATTGTACTGTCAAGTCTCCCCTAACTTGCAACAATACAATGTCAAGATATGACACTTGACATCTTCATCCCTCCTGGATGCAAAAATATGCTTGTTACTCACCACAAGCTTGGTGTTGAAGATCCTTAGATCAATAGGAAACTCCCCCCACCGAAGACAATATTTGCTCCCCCCTGAGCACTTGCATAGGAATAAATGGAAAACATAAGATGCATCTTCAATGTCTTCAAGATCAACACTCTATGTCAACCACCTACTGAAACACAATCACTTTGGCACCACTATCCCTTCTAACAAGAAATAGCAATCACTTATACAAGAAAAACAATAATGTTATATATGAGGCACATAAAGATCGCCATCCTCATAGTAACATATTGTTGAAACAACATCAAATCAGTTTGTTTTCCTTCCATCAGTGTCAGATACTGGATACATGCTATAGAAAAGCATGACTTTTGATCGGAAAATTGCAAGTGTACTATTTTTACCGATGTAGTAATAGAAGGGATTAACCCCAAATATCGATCTCAAGGACTGCGTATTAAAATAAGTTCTTAGTGATTAATTTCAATTGGACAAAATTCATGGTTTAAAGGTTTGAGATTAAATTATATAAACTAAAGAGAATAAAACGTATATTTAAAATAAATAATTTCACTAATATGAAAGTAATGCCAGGGACGGTGTATGATTCGCAGTGCAATGACTCAAATGTTCCTTAATTTTAGAGATATGCTTTATAAAGTGTCTTTCCTAAGTTTATCATGTTTTTCCAAAATTCCTTTAAAGAAAAACCTTTGGTATTCTTCATTGACCGTGATTCCTCAATGGTCAAAGAAGAATATAAAGCAATAATTCTGACATAAAAAGGTTCTCACAAAAATATCCCAATTCCTCAGTAATATTTTTCACGATAAAATTATGCAACAAGGTTAGGATGGTTGGTCAGACCAAATCTTAACCACGATCAATTATCTCATTTTCCAATAACGATAAAGCAGTAAGGACGTTGCAATAAAATAAAGAAACGAAACTAAAAACATAATCCCAAATTGAAGAATTCAAAAAGTTATTACAAAAAGCAAATCAGGGACACCCCCCTGGCATTGGGGGGTTTAGCCACTCATGTTCATACTGTAAATAAAAACAGAGCAAGAAAATTGAGACATTACAATTAACGTCGGATTTGTTGGATCGTCAATCGCTTCCGCTCTTGATCAATCCTTCTTCTCCCGTCTTCGTTCAATCCCCAAAATCCCCAAAATCAAAAAGTGTTTTCTAACAGTCATAATGGTCAAATATAAATCAGTCTTCAAAAGCACCGCGAAATGTCCGGAATACCCTTGAAGCAGCAAAACATAAGATTTCCCTCTGGTCTTCACAACACGGGCCGTGTTGTGCAACACGGGCACCCGTGTTGTGCCTCTGGATCACCACAAAACCACTTCTCCACCAGCTGCCATGACACGGGCCGTGTTGTACAACACGGGCACCCGTGTCACAACCCTGACTTCTTCTTTTCTGTGCAAAATCTTAGTCTCTTCTGGTATTCACAACACGGGCCGTGTTGTACAACACTGGCACCCGTGTTGTGTCTCTGAACTCCTATTTTCTGTTGTTTTATAAATGCTTGGATCATCTCTCGGACGCCTCGAACAACCGATTACATATTTACCTGAAACACCACAAAGAAAACAACCACATAACCCATTCCACTGATAAAAACAAAGTAAAACGATGAACACTAACTTGCACTCAATAATGAGAAAACTAAGACAAAACATGAACGAGATACTACAAACAAATCAAATTAGACTCAAAAGACACTGAAAACCGGCTTGAATATTACCACTAAATATCACTGATCAAACTCCCCCAAACTTGAATTCTTGCTTGCCCTCAAGCAAAAATCCTGTATTTACACCTTAAAAACTAGCAAGATGAATTATGATACTCATACATGGATCCTTCATTCCAATTCACCCAATGAGTTCTTTTTTGTACTTTTCTCTCAGTATAGATATCACACAAACACTACACCGTGGAAAACCACGGATCTGAATCTCCCTTTTCGGTAACCTTTCCGACTATGCTTCGTGCTTAGGTCTTATTTTTTTCGATTTTCAACCCTTTTCATTCAGACAATCACTTTTAAGGCTTTTAATGATTTTCACTGTGTGTACAAGATTGATCCCTCTTTTTATTGTTGGCACCTATTTTTGTCCCTTAGGGAAACATTTATGTTCAACCTCCGTTAGGTTGAATAACCTTGTGAGGGTTACCCAACTTAGAAGGATCGATCGTTCTAATGTTTTTATCCATTTTTTTTCCGGTGCCTTCAAGCCTTTTTTCTTTTGGATCAACTTTGTACACACAATTATTATAGATACAGCCAGATATATCAATAGAAACTACTTCGGGTTTACTTCTCAGATCAAAGTACCATGGCACGAATCTACATGTCGAACTCGTTCCTAATTCCGAAGACTCAGTGTGTTCATGTAGTACCTATACATCAAAATTTTCCATATTTTCTCATCGGGTTTCTTTTTCACTCACATCCTATATACTTTCTCATAATTCACTTGTAACACAAAACAGGTTAACTCAGGGGTGTTTTTTCAGATAACACATAGCTATAATCTTCAAGCCGACACTACGATACTATTAAAAATAAACAAAGATTAAAATAAAACAAACGAAAACATGAAAACTAAACCCCCCCACACTTGAACTCAATAGTGTCCTCACTGTTGAAGACCCGATGTCGGAGGGGACTCACAACTATCACTCCTCGGGAGGAAATCCATGAAGCTTCATCTGCTGCATCCATGCATGCAGCTCATCGATTAGGTCCCCTTGCCGGGTTTGCTCTCTGATCATTTCGTCCCACTGGTCCTTGGACACATTCCACTGACCGGTTGCTTGGCTAGATGAACCGCCAGCAGTTTGTACCGGGACCTCTTCAGCTTGGTTCCCTTCATCCTCCTCATCTGAAAAATACTCATCAAACTGATCGGAACCACCCTGCATAGGGTCCTCATACAGCCAGTTAGCTCTATTATCTATAGTAATCATATTAGGCGCGGGTAAAGAAATCAAATGCTTGTTACGAGTCATCACAGCATAATAATTATGAGCGGTTTTAATCATACCTTGGTTGATCAATGTTTCAAGATCGATTTTTGTCTTACCTGCCACTGCAGGCACTTCAAGCAACCTCTCGTTATACCCAAGATGCTGAGCAATCTGTGTAATCATCCCTCCAACAGAAATCTCTCCCGAGGCAGCATTGGCTACCCGCTTCAGGTGGTCTGCTATGAAGGCCGCGACATTAATCAGCTCATTATTTGCCATTCCATACAGGAAGTACAACTCTCGCAGAGTTGCGACTCCTGTGCTATCGCCTCGGCAGAAAAGGGTATAAGCTAACCCTTTTTGAGCATACCGGAAGCACGGGTTATGGATGCATGAGGCTTTTGCTGCCGACGCGGCATACTCGGTATTGTCGGTGATATCCTTCCAGAATGATCCTGCCACGAATGTACTCGGCGGTGCACCAGGCCCATAAACTGGGAGATCTAAAATCTTCCCCAGATCAGCCACCGACATCACATGATCATTGTCAAATAGGAGGAACTTCAACGTACCGAAGTACTCTGTGTCGGATCCGGTCCAGGTATGCTTGAGCTGAAACTGTAAAGAACTTAAAAATTCCAAGGTTATGCGCTCAAAAGTTGGCGCTTCATACTGCATAAAATTTAACATACCGATACTGTGAAATATTCTATGAACTTCAAATTTAATCCCTAAATTTTCAAGAGTTTCATTGCACATGTACCGAGCCGGTATCAACTTACGCCTTACCAACTTCGCATACTTGGCTTGATGCTCCGGGTCCTCAAACAAAATGCCATGAGCATTCGGCATCCGGTGTGCTCTCTTGCGAGGACGAAAAGATTCAGCAACATTCTTACCGGTATCCCTTCGAGGAGGCATTGTTCTAACCTGCACAAATGAAGCACACGAAAAAAAAATATTGAAAGATTAGAGAAATTGGTCACCGTAGAAGTGACAAGAGAGTAATGGGGAACAATTCTTGTTAACGGGGTAGTTGGTTTCGGTGAGTGGGTGCTTGAGAAAATGGAGGTTTTGTGAAGAATAAAAATGGTGTTAGGGTTTTTGAGAGAGAAATGAGGTTGGAGAAGATGAAGGATAATGATAATGGCTTGGTTAATGAGTACTAATTGGAAATTATGAAAATAAACACGTGGGGCCCACAGAATAAAGTTGGGAAACTTAAAAATTTTGAATTTTCAGTTTCCCGCATGCGCAACACAGGCCGTGTTACACAACACGGGCGCCCGTGTTGCATCCCTGGATGTTCCAATTAAATCACTTCAACATTACTCTCCTTCAGTACTTGCAACACGGGCCGTGTTGCACAACACGGGAGGCCGTGTTGCACCCCTGGATTCCTTCTTGAACATCCTTGAATAAAACAAACCTCCAGACATTGCAACACGGGTCGTGTTGCACAACACGGGCACCCGTGTTGCATCCCTGGATTCCCCTCAAATCTTCATATAGATCACATCTTTCTGCACCATGCAACACGGGCCGTGTTGCACAACACGGGCACCCATGTTGCACCCCTGATTTTCAGTTTTTCTTGCTTTTCTGATCTTCCTAGCCCGACTTCAAACCTCGTTCTTTCCTTCTTATAATAAGTGATAAACAAAACCTACAAAACAGAAACAAACAAAAGTAAGAATGAAAAACTCGTGGGTTGCCTCCCACGTAGCGCTGCGTTTAACGTCGCATGGCTCGACGGTCCGTCGTACTAATGAGTAAGACGAGTGACATGCACATCACCAGTGGTCTGGCCTTTGAAATAATGCTTTAATCTCTGCCCGTTCACTTTGAAAATATCTCCATTGGTCTGATTTTTAATCTCAACAGCTCCGTGAGGAAATACCTTGTGAACTACAAAAGGTCCCGACCATTTAGACCTTAATTTTCCTGGGAATAGCTTCAGCCTTGAATTGTACAGAAGGACCATTTGTCCTTCCCAAAACTCTTTTCTTTGAATCCTTTTATCATGCCATTTTTTCGTTTGCTCTTTGTAAACCTTGGCATTCTCATACGCCCGATTCCTGAATTCTTCTAACTCATGAAGTTGAAGAATCCTCGAACTTCCAGCTTTTGATAAATCCATATTAAGATACTTAGATGCCCAAAAAGCTTTATGTTCAAGTTCCAAAGGTAAGTGACATGCCTTTCCGTAAACCAGTTGATATGGTGACATACCGATAGGCGTTTTAAAAGTCGTTCGGTACGCCCATAAAGCGTCATCCAACTTAATAGACCAATCCTTCCTGGATGAATTCACTGTCTTTTCCAAGATTTGTTTCAGTTGTCTATTGGACACCTCAACTTGGCCGCTCGTTTGGGGGTGGTATGGAGTAGCTATCCGGTGTTTAACATTGTACTTTTGCAGCAACTTCTCCATAAGGTGATTCAAGAAATGTGTCCCTTCGTCGCTTATTAATGCTCTCGGGACACCGAACCTTGCGAAGATGTTCTCTTTTAGGAATCTTACCACAGCCTTAGCATCATTGGTGGGTAATGCGACAGCTTCCACCCATTTGGACACATAATCCACAACCACCAAAATATAGTTTTTCCCGAACGACGGTGGAAACGGCCCCATGAATATCCCCCATACATCAAATAACTCAACCTCGAGCATAGAGTTTTGGGGCATCTGGTTTCTTTTTGATATATTCCCAGTCCTCTCACATCTGTCACACTCTTTCACTACCTCTTGCGCATCCTTAAATAAAGATGGCCAGTAAAGTCCTGATTGTAGGACTTTAGTAGCTGTTCGATCACCACTGAAATATCCACCATACTCAGAGTCGTGACATGCTTTCAGCACATCTTTTTGTTCTTCGTCAGATACACATCTTCTCACAAGGCCATCCACCCCTCTTTTGTAGAGAAACAGATCGTCCCATAAATAAAACCTGCAGTCATGAACAAACTTTTTTTTCTTGTTAGAATCAAAATCGTCGGGTATAATACCGCCAACGAGGTAGTTTGCATAATCTGCAAACCAAGGCACCCCTATAACAGCCAGGATGTGTTCGTCAGCGAACTCATCCTTTATAGGGCGTTTCTCTTCCGTCTCCTCAATTAGTGACATCCGAGAAAGATGATCTGCAACAGTGTTTTCACACCCTTTCTTGTCACGGATCTCCACATCAAATTCCTGGAGGAGTAAAATCCACCTCAACAACCTGGGCTTTGAATCCTGCTTAGCAAAAAGATATTTCAAAGCAGCATGGTCAGTATAAACAATCACTTTTGAACCCAACAGATATTGCCTGAATTTATTGAAGGCATACACAACCGCTAACAACTCCTTCTCGGTAGTTGCATAGTTTATCTGTGCAGGGTTCAAAACATGACTAGCATAGTAAATCACATGAAGCAATTTTCCTCTCCGCTGTCCAAGAACAGCCCCCACCGCAATGTCACTAGCATCGCACATAATCTCAAAGGGTAGGGACCAATCAGGGGCGATAACAATAGGTGCAGACACTAATTCTTTTTTTAGTGTTTCAAAAGCGTCGCTGCATTCCTTATTGAAAACAAAAGCCTTATCTTTAACCAACAGAGTAGTTAAAGGTTTGGCTATCTTCGAGAAATCTCTTATGAACCTGCGGTAAAATCCCGCATGTCCCAAAAAGCTTCTTATGCCCTTTTCGTTGATTGGCGGAGGTAACTTAGAGATCACTTCCACTTTGGCTTGATCAACTTCGATCCCTTTTTGTGAGATCTTGTGACCAAGAACAATGCCTTCTCGCACCATGAAATGGCATTTTTCCCAGTTCAATATTAAGTTGCTTTCTTGACATCGCTGCAAAACAAGTGAAAGGTTAGATAAACAATGATCAAATGAGGATCCGAACACGGAAAAATCGTCCATGAACACCTCCATGTGTTTTTCTAGCATATCCGCAAAAATGGATGTCATGCATCTTTGGAATGTAGCGGGGGCATTACATAGCCCAAAGGGCATCCTTCTATAAGCAAAAATGCCATAGGGGCATGTAAACGCCGTTTTCTCTTGGTCTTCCGGTGCAACAGCAATTTGATTGTACCCGGAATAGCCATCAAGAAAACAATAGTAATCATGTCCCGCTAGTCTTTCCAACATTTGGTCAATGAATGGCAACGGAAAATGGTCCTTTCTCGTAGCCAAATTCAATCTTCTATAATCAATGCACACTCTCCACCCAGTAACGGTTCTAGTAGGAATCAACTCATTTTTTTCATTTGTTATAACAGTTGTTCCCCCCTTTTTGGGCACCACATGCACCAGACTCACCCAAGCACTATCGGATATAGGATAAATTAATCCCGCATCCAATAGCTTAACAACTTCTTTTCGCACTACTTCCTTCATCACCGGATTCAATCTCCTTTGTGGTTGCACAACCGGTTTGTGATCTTCTTCCATAAGTATTTTATGCATACACACCGTGGGACTTATACCTTTAAGGTATTCAATCTTCCACCCAATTGCTCCCTTGAATTTTTTTAGAACTTCAATTAACTTGCCTTCTTGCATGTCTTTCAAATTAGTGCTAATAATAGCGGGACATTTTTCTTCCGTGTCAAGAAAGACATATTTGAGATTCTCGGGAAGTTGCTTCAATTCAGATATTTTCGGCTTGTCTTTGCCTTCATCAACCGTTATACGCTGTCGCAACTCTTCCCACCGGTGCATTCTAACTCTTTTAAAGATAGGTTGAGTTTCAAGCATAGCTACCACTTCCATATCATTATCTCCAACTTCCTTATCACCTTCAAAAATGGACATACTCATCACCCTCTCTAAAGGTAATTTGGATACACTTTCTAAATGCTCACTAGCTTTCATTTGTTCTAACACTTGTATGTTACTACTAGTGCCCACATCATCTTTATACTTTAAAGTGTTCCTAACATCAATTTTCAACTCTTCGTCATACACCTTCAACGTTAGTGTTCCACCTTCCATGTCTATCATTACTCTCCCGGTTTCTAGGAAAGGTCTTCCCAAAATCAAGGGAATTTCTTCATCTTCTGGCATTTCAAGGATCACAAAGTCAACCGGGAACACAAATTTGTCCACTCTAACCAAGACATCATGGACAACTCCATACGGTCGCTTCACAGAATGGTTCGCGAATTGGAGAGTCATCCTAGTGTCTTGAACAACACCAATACCCAACTTTTTGTAGATGGATAAAGGCATTAAATTGATGCTCGCTCCCAAGTCAATGAGAGCTCTCTTGAACGATCAGTCACCGATAGTGCAAGGAATGGTGACAGCTCCTCTATCTTTTTTCTTCACCGGAATCTTTAGTCCCTGCAAAATAGCACTACAAGTTTCGGTTAGAATAATAGGTTCAGCTCCCATAGTCCTCTTTTTAGCAATTATATCTTTCATGAACTTGGCATAAGTGGGCATTTGTTCAAGGGCTTCAAGCAATGGGATATTCAACTCCAGCTTTTTGAACAAGTCAAGAAATTTCTCAAAATTCTTCTCTTGCTGCCCTTTCTTCTTGTTTCTTGTAGGATATGGAAGTTTGACCACCGGTTTCGGTTCAACCGCTTTTTCTTTGATGACCGGTGTTGGGGTAACTTCTTTTTCGTTGCCAACCTCTTCATTTTCTTTGATTTCAAGCTCAACCTCAATCAATTGACTTTCCACTTCAGAATTTTCTTGAACCTCTTCACTAACTTTACCTCTTCGCGTTGTGACTGCATTTACTTTGTGATTATCTCTAGGATTTGTTACAGTAGCACTAGGAAGAGTCCCTAAAGTTTGTGGAATGGCAAGGTGTTGAGCAATTTGGCTCATTTGCACCTCAAGATTCTTTATAGAGGCTCCAGTGTTCTTGAAGTTACTTCTTGTTTCTTCTTGAAATTGACAATTGTGAGCTGCCATCTTTTCAATGGCAATCTCCCAATCAACTTTTCTCGACACTGGAGGCTGATAAGGTTGTTACTGGGGCTGATACTGTTGTTGGCCTTGAACCGGTTTTTGGATGTTCCCTTGATGATCTTTCCAAGAGAAATTTGGGTGATTTTTCCACCCCGGATTATATGTGTTGGCATAAGGATTGTTCTGCCTCAACATATTAATCTGCTCAACCTGCTCTTGAGTTGCCAAACAGTGCATGGCAAAGTGAGGATCACAACATATCTCGCAGATCACCGCTTGAACGAGTTCAACCTGAGCAACTGTGTGAGTTCCCAGATTCATCTTCTTTAACCTTCTTTCAACTTCTGCGGCAATTTGATCTTCCATTTTTACAACCTGCTCTGTCAGCTTAAGATCGATTTTCCCGTCTGGTTGACTCACGGTGCGATCATATAACTCAAGGTGTTCATTGGCAGCAATAGCTTCTATGATTCTTTTAATACCTGTGGCTGTTGAAAAGTTTGTTGAGCCACCTGCAGCAGTATCAATAAGTTGCTTTGTCTTGAGTCGCAACCCATTCACAAAGTTTTGCATTTGCTCTGTTGCGTCCATGTTATGAGTAGGACACGAAGTCAAACACCTTTTGAATCTTTTATAAGCATCTCCAAGTGATTCACCCTCTTTTTGTTTAAAATTGACTATATCATATCTTTTCCGGATGAACACTGAAGCATGAAAGTATTCGTTTAGGAAAGCTGTTTCCATCTCTTGCCATGTTGTGATACTTGCTGCGGGAAGAGAATAGAACCACTCTTCAGCATCGTCAGTAAGTGTGAATGGAACCATCACCAGTCGTTTTGCCTCCTCTAAATGACCTTCGATCTTCAAAGAAGTGGTGGTAGTAAGAAATCTCTGTAGATGCTTATTTGCATCCTCATTAATTCTTCCGGAGAAAGGCTTGCTCTCTAACTGGCGGATAGTAGATGGATGAAACTGGAAGTGTGCTACATTCACCGGTTGATTAACAATCGTCATCCTGTTAGGTTGAGCATTTGCCCCTCCGTAATCACCTAAGAGTCTCTCTGCAGCAGGTTGATTTCCTGCCATGTCGTTGAATTCAGGGTCAGTTTCTCTGTCTGAATCAGAGTCACTGTGCTCCGAGTGAACGGAAATATAGTCCTCAATTTCCTGATACGGGACACTTGAACCAGTCTTAGCCAGACTATCAATTCTTGCCTTGCGGCGTCTCTCGTGCAAAGCTCTTTCTGGTTCTGTGTCAAAAGAAAATTTAGCTGAGGCCTGACCTCGCATAAACAGTTAGACACGAGTTAGAAAACAAAATTTCAATAACACTAAAATGATATACAGAGAGAAAAGTAAAATTTTAGTCGCAGAGCAACAAAATTCCAATTGATATAACACAAACAACTTAATTCATTGGCAGTCCCCGGCAACGGCGCCAAAAACTTGATCGGAAAATAGCAAGTGTACTATTTTTACCGATGTAGTAATAGAAGGGATTAACCCCAAATATCGATCTCAAGGACTGCGTATTAAAATAAGTTCTTAGTGATTAATTTCAATTGAACAAAATTCATGGTTTAAAGGTTTGAGATTAAATTATATAAACTAAAGAGAATAAAACGTATATTTAAAACAAATAATTTCACTAATATGAAAGTAATGCCAGGGACGGTGTATGATTCGCAGTGCAATGACTCAAATGTTCCTTAATTTTAGAGATATGCTTTAGAAAGTGTCTTTCCTAAGTTTATAATGTTTTTCCAAAATTCCTTTAAAGAAAAACCTTTGGTATTCTTCATTGACCATGATTCCTCAATGGTCAAAGAAGAATATCAAGCAATAATTCTGACATAAAAAGGTTCTCACAAAAATATCCCAATTCCTCAGTAATATTTTTCACGATAAAATTATGCAACAAGGTTAGGATGGTTGGTCAGACCAAATCCTAACCACGATCAATTATCTCATTTTCCAATAACGATAAAGCAGTAAGGAAGTTGCAATAAATTAAAGAAACGAAACTAAAAACATAATCCCAAATTGAAGAATTCAAAAAGTTATTACAAAAAGCAAATCAGGGACACCCCCCTGGCATTGGGGGGTTTAGCCACTCATGTCCATACTGTAAATAAAAACAGAGCAAGAAAATTGAGACATTACAATTAACATCGGATTTGTTGGATCGTCAATCGCTTCCGCTCTTGATCAATCCTTCTTCTCCCGTCTTCGTTCAATCCCCAAAATCCCCAAAATCAAAAAGTGTTTTCTAACAGTCATAATGGTCAAATATAAATCAGTCTTCAAAAGCACCGCGAAATGTCCGGAATACCCTTGAAGCAGCAAAACATAAGATTTCCCTCTGGTCTTCACAACACGGGCCGTGTTGTGCAACACGGGCACCCGTGTTGTGCCTCTGGATCACCACAAAACCACTTCTCCACCAGCTGCCATGACACGGGCCGTGTTGTACAACACGGGCACCCGTGTCACAACCCTGACTTCTTCTTTTCTGTGCAAAATCTTAGTCTCTTCTGGTATTCACAACACGGGCCGTGTTGTACAACACTGGCACCCGTGTTGTGTCTCTGAACTCCCATTTTCTGTCGTTTTTTAAATGCTTGGATCATCTCTCGGACGCCTCGAACAACCGATTACATATTTACCTGAAACACCACAAAGAAAACAACCACATAACCCATTCCACTGATAAAAACAAAGTAAAACGATGAACACTAACTTGCACGCAATAATGAGAAAACTAAGACAAAACATGAACGAAATACTACAAACAAATCAAATTAGACTCAAAAGACACTGAAAACCGGCTTGAATATTACCACTAAATATCACTGATCAACTTTCTAGACAAAGTCCTTCCACAAGATTTTTAAAAATAGAAAATTACCCAACGCGTTCAAAGGAAGACATTCCTATCATTCTCCCTTATGATAATATGGAATACTCCAGACCAGTTGCTGATTATCCACATGTATACTTCCATGCAATCAATGCCTGGTCTACTTCAGTCTTCTCTACATTCTCCATCCAAGGCAAATATGTAGGTAAGAATCTCCCAAAACCAGAGCAATAATCATCCTTAACCAAGGATATCCAACCCAGATAATGTCCTAACACCAAGTTAGAACATCTTCCACACACCAAGATAAAATTCATGATATGCTCCACCAGTTGGACTTACTATAGCATAGTAATCCAAGGAATTGAAGAACCTTTAATAAACATTGTGCCACCAACTTGAATAAGAACTCCAGAAAGAGAGAAATAAACTCTCATCCACCTTCAAGAAGAGAAAAATCTCCTTGATTCTTCAACTTATCACCCTTCTGCACAAGAGTAACTTGTTCCAAGACAATCCACAAGACTAACCAGCTGCCACATTCTAATTATCATGATTCTTCGAATCCACTTCTGAGAACTGTAGATGTTTTGATTGGCTAAATTTTGTGGTAAAAATCTTGTGTGTTTCAGGATGTCATAAGCAATGTTATGACATGAGATTTAAGCATTATGCAGGTGTGTAGTATGTTTATGCAAGTGTTTGTTTTCAGGATGTCAAGACTGGTGTCATGACATCTGTGACTGAGCCTGAAGACCTAGTTGAATCCTAATTTATGCGCGCATCTTGTTGTCTGTATTGCTGAGATTTTATTGTGGTTTTAGTGCGTTTGCTTCAGAAGGAAAAAGAGGATTTTGTTTGGTTTTGTTATAGCAGAACATTTGATCTTACTATTTATGTTCCTGTAACTTATGAACTTTTTATTCTAAATTGTGTGCAAGTTCAGCAGGCCCAATGCCCATTGGAGTTTCTATTTAAATTTGCTCAACCCAAGTGTGAACGTGTGGAAAATAAAGATTGTATTTTCAGTGTTTTTCATGTGTGTTAGTTTTACTTGTGAGCCAAGCAATTGTCTTTTGATGATTGTGTTAGACTAGGTGTTCATTTGTAATTTGTCCACTCGAAGCTTTTAAGCAAGAGTGTTTGTATTTGAATGAAGCTTTTAAGCAGGTCAAAGATTATCTTGAAGAGTGTCTTCATTTTCTTGGTGTTGTTATTTAAGATCACTTATTGTGATTGTGTGGGAAGTGAGATGGGTCTCATATCTAGGAGTTCCTAGGTAGAACTGTCATTGGGTAGGGATTAAGTGAAAATATTGCAAACTGCAGGTATTTGTTGTGGATCTTTGAATTGATACTACTGATAGTTAAGTTCCTTCTTGGCTTGGTAGCCCCCAGAGTAGGTGTGATTGCACTGAACTGGTTAACAACTTTATGTGTCTTTTATATTCTGTCTTTGTCATTTACAGTTTTATTATTGTTAAGTGTAGTGACATCGTGTTCGACATTGTATGATTGTTGCCATAATTTCAACTGGAATCAGAGCAGGCACCCTGCCTGTTTTACTGGGTGAGATCTAAGGACAATATTCTGGTACCATGGACAAGGAAGAATGATTTGGACACGGACCACCCATTCTGGATGGTTCTAACTATGAATATTGGAAACTTCGCATGGTTGCCTTCTTAAAATATCTGAACAAGAAGGCTTGGAAAGCTGCTGATAGAGGATGGGAACATCCTAATGTTACTGACAAAGATGGAAATACAACTCAGAAGCATGAGGATGATTGGAGCAAAGATGAAGATGAGTTAGAACTTTGGAATTCAAAAGCCTTGAATGCCTTGTTCAATGGCATTGACAAAAACATATTCATACTTGTGCATCATTGTCAAAATGCCAAGGAAGTCTGGGATATTATCAGAACTACTCATGAAGGAACCTTTAAAGTCAAGATGTCAAGACTTCAGATGCTTACCACCAAATTTGAGAATCTGAGAATGAAGGAAGATGAGACTGTTCATGATTTCCACATGAACATTCTGGATATTGCTAATGCCTCAGGAGACTTAGGAGAAAAGATGTCTGATGAAAAGCTAGTGAGGAAAATTCTCAGATCGCTTCCCAAGAGATTTGCTATGAAGGTGACTGCAATAGAAGAAGCTCAGGACATTTGCAACATGAAGGTAGAAGACCTTATTGGATACCTTCAGACCTTTGAGATGGGACTCAATGATGTACCTGAAAAAAAGAACAAAAGCATAGTACTTGTATCAAATACTGAGGAGGGAGCAGAAAGAGGTGAGATGGAGAATGAGGAAAGTCTGAAAGATGTTGTTGCCATGATGGGAAGACAATTCAACAAGGTCATGAAGAGGATGAATTTTGGGTCAAGATAAAATGTCAAGAACACTGCCTCTAACATCAACAGATCAACTGAGTCAAATACAAAAGCTGAAGAGAAGTCAAGTCAAAGCAGAAGAGTTTAATGCCATGGTTGTGATGGGTTTGGCCATATTAGAGCTGAATGTCTTACCTATCTAAAGGGTCAAAAGAAAGCTTTGTCCGTTACATGGTTTGATGGAGATTCTGAGAGTGATTTTGAAGAAGAATCAACAAAACATACCACTGTCTTGACAGGGGCTTGTATGCCTGATGAAGACTCCAAGGAAGAAGAGTTGACGTATGAAGAACTTGTTGATATGTATAACAACATATACATGAGATGTGATCAAATGCTGCTAGAAGGAGAAAAACAACAGGATATTATTGCAACCCTAGAGGTTGAAAGAACAGATAATCTCTCTATTATATCTCTTCTGAATGATGAAGTATCTTTACTGAACTTCAAACTTGATCAAATGACCAAGTCAATCAGATTGTTGAATAATGGATCTGAAAAACTTGATGAAATTCTTCAGATAAGAAGAACTGCTAAAGACCTATCCGGGATTGGATTTGTTGGCTCTAAAAATGAGTTTTTAAGAAGTAACAAACCTAATCCTAAGGATGATGGTTCTAATCAAATGTTAAAACATGTATCTCAACATCATGAACCTAGAAGACCTGCTCAACAAAGGAGAAGGTATCAAAGATGGAGATGTCACTACAGTGGCAGGTTCGGACATATCAAAGCTTTTTGCTTCAGGCTTCATGGATATCCTGCACAAAACTCACAACCCAAACCGAACCAGAATATTGTCATCAAGAAACAACAATGGACTCCCAGGAATGTGGCCTTGATAGCTCATACATCTCTTAAAGTTTCAGCAAAAGAGGATTGGTACTTTGATAGTGGATTTTCTAAACATATGACTAGAATAAAAAAATCTAGTGGTTGACATCAAACCACATTCCACCAGTTATGTCACCTTTGGAGATTGAGCTAGAGGAGAAATCAAAGGGGTAAGAAAACTAGTTTGCTCAAGTGTTCTAAATCTTGATAAAGTTCTACTGGTGAAAGGTATGACTGATAATCTGATCAGTATGAGTCAGATGTGCAATCAAGGGTTCAGAGTTAACTTCACAAAGGCAGAGTGCATTTTCACAAATGAAGAAAATGAAGTAATCATGAGGGGAGTCAGATCTAGAGACAATTGCTATCTTTGGATAAATCAAGACATCAGTTATACTTCTTTTTGCTCTCTATCCAAAGAAGAGGAGGTAAAGTTATGGCATCAAAAGATGGGTCATCTTCATCTAAGAAGGATGAAACAAGTCATAACTTTGGAAGCCGTAAGAGGAATTCCGAAACTTAAGATTGATGAAGGTAAAGTGTGTGGTGAATGTCAAATAGGCAAGCAAACCAAGATGTCTCATCCAAAGGTTCGACATCTCACAACCTCCAAAGTTTTGGAGTTACTTCACATGGATTTGATGGGACTTATCCAGGTTGAAAGTCTAGGAGGAAAAAGATATGCTTATGTGGTGGTGGATGACTACTCAAGGTTTACATGGATAAACTTTGTCAGAGAAAAATCAGATGTCTTTGATGTGTTCAAAGATCTGTGTCAGAGAATTCAAAGGGAAAAAGATAGCAGTGTGATAAGAATCAGAAGTGATCATGGCAAAGAATTTGAAAGTTAGAAATTTTCTGAATTTTGTTCTTCTGAAGGTATAAGTCCGGGATTCTCCTCTCCTATTACTCCTCAGCAAAATGGGGTTGTGGAAAGGAAAAACATAACCATTCAAGAATCAGCCAAATCCATGATTTATGCCAAGAAACATCCTTTGTACTTTTGGGCTGAAGCTATGAACATTGTCTGTTATGTTCATAATAGAGTCACTCTAAGAAAGGGAACTCCCGCCACTCTTTATGTGCTTTGGAAGGGAAGAAAGCCTAATGTTCAATACTTTCATGTTTTTGGTAGTAAATGCTACATTCTGGCAGATAGAGAGCAAAGAAGAAAGATGGATCCTAAAAGTGATGAAGGAATATTTCTAAGTTATTCTACTAACAGTAGAGCCTACAGAGTTTTCAAATCTAGAACCAGAGTCATGATGGGATCCATAAATGTGGTTATTGATGATCTATTCAAAGAACTGGATGTCACATAAGATATTAGAACATTATATGATACTTCTGTAGAAGTTTCTGACAAAGAAGATGATACCAGTCCAATTACACTTGTTACTGAGCCAGAATCAGTAGACAAAGCTCCATCAATCAGAATTCAGAAGGATCATCCTAAAGACCTTATTATAGGTGATCCCAATAGAGGAATTGTAACCAGATCATGGGGAATTGTCTCTAATTTGTATTTTGTATCCAAGATTGAGCCTAAGAATGTCAAAGAAGCATTAACTGATCAATTTTGGATTAATGCTATGCAAGATGAGCTACTGCAGTTCAAGAGAAATAAGTATGGGAGCTGGTACCAAGACCTGAAGGAACCATATCATTGGCACAAAATGGGTGTACAAAAATAAGTCTGATGAACAAGGAATTGTGACAAGGAATAAAGCCAGACTTGTTGCTCAAGGATACAATCAAATTGAAGATATTGACTTTGATGAAACATTTGCTCTTGTGGAAAGACTTGAATCTGTAAGATTACTTCTGGGAGTTGCATGCATTCTGAAGTTTAAGTTATACCAAATGGAGGTAAAAAGTGCTTTCTTGAATGGATACTTGAATGGAGAAGTTTATGTGGAACAACCTAAGGTATTTGTTGACCCAAATCTTTCTGATCATGTCTACATGTTGAAAAAGGCCTTGTATGGATTAAAACAAGCTCTAAGAGCTTAGTATGAACGGTTAACAGAGTTTCTCCTCAAGAATTGATACAAGAAAGATGGAATTGACAAAACTCTATTTGTCAAAGATGAAGAAGGAAAAATTATGATTGCTCAGATTTATTTGAACGACATAGTATTTGGTGGAATGTCTGATGAAATGGTCCAATATTTTGTCAGACAAATGCAGTCTGAATTTGAAATGAGTCTTGTTGGAGAATTAACCTTTTTTCTTGGCCTGCAAATTAAACAAATGGAATACTCGAATTTTCTCTCTCAAAGTAAATATGCCATAAACATTGTTAAGAAGTTTGGAATGGAGAGTGTCAAGCACAAAAGAACACCTGTTCCCACTCATTGTAAGATGACTAAAGACGACAAAGGTGTTAGTATTGATCAAAGCTTATATAGAAACATGATAGACAGTCTACTATATCTTACTGCTAGTAGACTTGATATTGCCTTTGTTGTTGGAGTATGTGCCAGATATTAGGCAGAACCTAAAGTCTATCACATCAATCAAGTTAAGAGGATACTAAAATATGTGAATGGGACTTGTGACTATGGAATGTTGTACTCTCCTGGTAGTGATCCTATTTTATATGGATATTGTGATATTGATTGGGCTGGAAGTGCTAATGACAGAAAGAGTACTTATGGTGGATGTTTCTTTGTAGGTAACAATCTAATTTCCTGGTTTAGCAAGAAGCATAATTGTGTTTCCTTATCTACTGCAGAAGCTGAGTATATAGTCGCTGGAAGCAGTTGTTCTCAGTTAGTATGGATGAAACAAATGTTATCTGAATATAATGTCACTCAGGATGTTATGACATTATATTATGATAATCTCAGTGCTATCAATATCTCCAAAAATCCTATTCAACACAGTAGGACAAAACATATTGATATCAAGCACCACTTTATTAGAGACCTTGTGGAAGATAAGGTAATTAAGCTGGAGCATGTTGCTACTGAACTATAGTTAGCTGACATATTCACAAAGCCCTTGGATGCTACTCAGTTTGAAAATTTAAGAGGCAAGTTGGGGATATGTTTATATGAGGGTTTGTAGCAATTAGTTAAGCTCGTTCGTTCAGTCAGAGAATTTAGATTGAAGAAAAAGTTAAAAAATGACTTGGATGGTGACAAAGAACAAGTTAGTGTTTGTGGTTGCTGGGACTCTTAGTTACCTAGCCTGGTTTCTTTTTGTGTACTTATGGTTTTACCTGTTTCTTTTGCTCTATGATTGTGTTCTTGTTTGGCCAAATTTATGGCTAAAACAGGGGAGTAGTTTTAGATAGGATCTGATTAATACTATTTATTTTAGTATTGTCAGTTGGTGTGCTGCAGGGCTGGTGTTTACATGTTGAGAGGGAGATGAAATCTCTCTGGTTTTTCCTGGTGCAACTGATGTGATGTACCTGCTGGTACAATTCTTTTCTGTTGTGTGCACATACTTTTTTATATTGCTTATGATGCTGTTGTTGATGATGTTTCTTGTGTTGTGCTCTTACAACTGTTGTTGAAGGTGAGTCCTCAATTTTATGCTTCTGTTGGTTGTTGTGTTAATTGCTTTCTGATTTGTTTTAGCTGATAATGCTTAAATTGTTTTAGCTAAAAATATGTCAAAGGGGGTGTTTGTAGATGTTTTGATTGGATATATTTTGTGGTAAAACTCTTGTGTGTTTCAGAATGTCATAAGAAATGTTATGATATGTGGTTTAAGCATTATGTAGGTGTGTAGTGTGTTTGTGCAACTGTTTGTTTCTAGGATGTCAAGACTGATGTCATGACATCTGTGACTGGGCCTGAAGACCTAGTTGAATCCTAATTTGTGTGTGCATCTTGTTGTCTTTATTGCTGAGATTTTATTGTGCTTTTAGCGCGTTTGCTTCAAAAGGAAAAGGAGGATTTTGTTTGGTTTTGTTATAGTAGAACATTTGTTCTTGCTATTTTTGTTCCTGTAATTTAGGAACTTTTTATTCTGAATTGTGTGCAAGTTCAGCAGGCCCAATGCCCATTGGAGTTTCTATTTAAAGCTGCTCAACCCTAGTGTAAACTTGTGGAAAATAAGGATTGTATTTTCAGTGTTTTTCACTTGTGTTAGTTTTACTTGTGAGCCAAGAAATTGTCTTTTGATAAATGTTTTTGACTACGTGTTCATTTGTAATTTTTCCACTCGAAGCTTTTAAGCAAGAGTGGTTGTATTTGACTGGAGCTTTTAAGTAGGTCAAAAATTGTCTTGAAGAGTGTCTTCGTTTTCTTGGTGTTATTATTTAAGATCACTGACTGTGATTGTGTGGGAAGTGAAATGGGTCTCATATCTAAGAGTTCCTAGGTAGAACTGTCATTGGGTGGGGATTAAGTGAAAAGATTGCAAACTATAGGTGTTTTTTGTGGATCTTTGAATTAATACTACTGATAGTGAAATTCCTTCCTGGCTTGGTAGCCCCCAGAGTATGTGTGATTGCACCGAACTGGGTTAATAACTTTCAGTGTCTTTTATATTCTGTCTTTGTCATTTATAGTTTTATTATCGTTAAATGTCTTGACATCATGTTCGACATTGTGTGGTTGTTGCCAGAATTTCAAGAACAACCAAATGACACATTTGATCACCTCTTTTATGAATCCTCATATCAAAAAGCCAATTGCCATATATTGTCTTCTTCACATATGTCAGAACTCTCACAAAGATATCCTGATCTACCAACTGAACATTGATCTTCAAGTTACATGTATCCACTTGCTCAATAGCAATACACACTTAGACTCCCTAAGCCATGGATAATATAACATCTTCTCCTTCCTACAACTCCTGCAAATTGCCATGAGAACGATATTTTTGAAGCATCCATGTTCATCCCTATAGATCACCCTATTGAGTTGATGTGCCACTCCACCAATTAAGATTTTGATGTTGAAACTAGATATCAGAACATTGTGATACAACATCTAGTTTTTGAAATCAACTCCTTCTCTTGTAACTTGAAAGAACTTCCTCCCTTTACAGAACAAGAGTCATATGCTCTCATAGACTTGATTCACCAACCATGTTTGAGTAGACAACCTCCATTATTTTGATTTTGCAGTTATTCTAAACAGTCTCACACATTGATGAATACTTGTCAGTGCTTCTCCAAAGACTTCAAATCTGCCACTGTTTAAATCTTCAGGAGGACTAGTTAGAAACTAATCCCCATTGTTGTACCAAGGATGTCACCTTTCCTTGAGTAGAGTCGTCTTCATAAAGTTTTTGATATGCCATATATCTGAACTCCATGATGAGCATTATTGAATGCTCTAAAGTACCTGGATCAGAAATAAACCAATCCAAGCAGTCATCAAAATTATGATGTCTTCATAGTCTTCCATCTCCATCTTCAAAAATAATGCATCACCGTCTGGACAAGTCTTAATACTTTCCAGGAAAAGATGTGAATCCAATAATCCTATGTCAAAAGCCTATGAGACTTCTGAGTGAATGGAGAACCCCTCCCATGATTCTTCAAACCTCTGATGAAGATATGTTAGAACATCTTATATAACATCCTCGATCTTGAATCACAAGGATGGTCAAATATTCACTAAGCAATTGATCTTTAATCCTTGTTGTGATAACCCTTGTCTGATTCCAGCATATTCTGAATATCACATAGATATTCCTCTTCATGTTGTCTTCTTTTGTTGATGTGCAAGTTGTTAAGATATCAAGGTTTCCCCCTTGACTCAAGCTTTTAAGATTATCTCTGAACGAATCTTAATTACCTTAATTGTTTGAACTCATCCTTAGGGTTAATAAGTTTGAGTTCTTCCTTGCACGCTGTTTGTGAATGGTGAAAATAAATCACCTCCACTATATTCACTTCCATTCTTCAAAGAAAGCAACTCTCCTAGTCTGAAGAATAACTAGCAGACTCCAGAATACGGCTGAATTTTCTTGATTGGACTTAATCATCATATCAAGTTTCTTCTACAACTTAGCCATCAGGAAATCATGAAACCCCTAGAGCATGAGTTTGATAATTCATCTTACCTATTCTATATAGTTTGACTTCAGCATATATGATGATGCCACTCAATCACGTACCAACTCACATAAGACTCAATCATCACAATATCATCCATCTACTCCTGACTTTGGAATGCTATGTATCTTCAAATCGATTGACATCTAGAAGAACAGAACCAGGTAAGGACAACTACAATCTTTCTTCAATCAATACTCCAGTATCCCATACTACTGGAATTCTTCAATCAAAATATATTCAGTGAAATCACTAAAGAACAAATTCAACTTGCCCTAGACAAGATGTCAAGACATCTTTTAGGACACCATCCAATAGAACTATCCAGTTCTCCAGTTTGTTGTTGCAGAACCCTTCAGAAAATAACTCCTCTTGTTTAATCACCAGAAAGTAATCCATGGATCTCATTTAGAAAAAAGACCAGGATGTCTGCTCTGATATCAATTGAAACTTTGGTTATACAGATACTTAAATGTCTTATCTTAATGTTAAGACAATGATTACTGCACTTTAGTGATCATGAGAATAACACATATGTTGTTTTGAAGTAGTACAACACAAATATCAATAGATGTCAAGACAACATGTTAGGACATCTTAGTCAAGAACATGCATACAAAAAACTGTAAATTGCAGAATAATAAGAACACATAATGTTTTTACCCAATTAGGTGTTAACAACCCTACATTTGGGGGATACTAATCCAGGACGAAGACTTTACTATATCGTAGTATTATCACAAAGTTAAACTTACCTGTTTACAACTTTGGCTCCTAATCACTACCCTAATGAACATCCTTACCAAAGCTAAACTCTAAGGTTTACAACCTTAATATGAGAGACCACTCACATCCTTCACAACCCGCATTACGTCTGTATTCTGCCATCATAGAACCTGTCACGGTTTCTTGACCTACAAGTTATCTTGGACATGCTTAATATATTTGTCCAAGAACAATACAAAAAACATTACTTAGAAGTTTCTGGAAGTGTACGTGCACCTATGATATCCTCTCTGCATCTTATACTGCAGATTGGAACTAGAACCCTAAGAGCTAACGACTCTCAAAACCTAAACCCTTATTTTACAAAAGAGAACTAGGTTACAATAGTTATATAAGGCATAATGTAATCCTAGGTCTAAGTCTTCTTTTATAGTCTTTTGTTTTCTTTCTTGGGCCTTCTAATTCTGTCTCGATCCATCCTTTAAAAGTGTAACAAATCTTAACTAGATTTATTTTACAATTAAACTTGCTAAATCAGTAAGATATCATGTCAGCTGTTAGGACATGTCTTTCAAAATCTTTGTCTTTGTCTAGATTTCTTCATCTTTATCATCAATATGTTTTACCAAAATTTTAGTCAAACTTCAGGAGCTTTCAAAGAATTATCGACTAAACAAGGCCATTGTCCGGAGAACTCTTCTATGTAACAAATGCAACTCAATATTTTTAAGATAATGTCAACAATTCTTGAGTCTCGTGTTTACAGAGCTTAAGTTCACATTACTCTGTTTCAGAGGAATGTATAGAACATTTTTTCCTTGATTCTGAAATGTATTATTGATAACTTTCTGATCATACTTTCTCGCAAATACTCAATCAGAATCAAACCATAGCTTCTTCTGTGTCAGAACCTGTTTCATCAAGTAAATATAACTTTGCACACAAGAACCAGCTAGTTAGAAATCCTAATTGTTCTTCAAATACTTTTTTAACATCAAAACCTTAGAGGATACATGGTATGAACCAAAATTTTCTCAACAATCTCCCCCTTTTTATGATGAAAACCATAAGTATTTTCAAAATAATTAGTTATACATTAATTACTTAACAAATTTCAGGGTCTGAGGATTGTAAGTTCCCCCTGTGTCAAACTTTCTTAGAGGTGAGGTTTGTAAGCTCCTCATGAGTCCTATCTATGAAGTCTAAGAGGTGAGGTTTGTAATTAAATCCACTCCAATATTAATCTAGTAGAATACTTCCATTTCTCCCCATTGTCATAAAAAAAAAGACAAGAAAAAAATAGACTTCGACGATTAATAGTGGTTTTCGACCAGTTCAAAATTGAACACCAGTCAGGAAGAAGTTTGTCAACCAGCCCGACTTGTTACATATGAGAAACAACACCTTATTGAACAAGAATCATAGAAATAATCCTAATAAAAGGAATGAGAAAATATAACTCCTCACGAGATGTAAATATTTCTTTTTTCGGATAATTGAACATAATTTGAGGCATATTGATTTTAGTTCTGGAGACTAGGAACATAATGAAGTGTTTATCATCAAGAGAAAGCCATACTAATCCATTTTCACTAGGCCTTAGATTGGACCCCATAATTTAGTACCATAATTTTTCCATGGGAGTAAGAGTGGAAGGGTTTGTAGAAGTGCATTCATTATCTATAGTCTTCATTATTGGCCTTAGATTCATAAGCTTATTGTTATGTTTGTAGTCTTCAACATTAATTTCATCCTTTTTACAATTTATTGCTTGAGATATGATTTTAGAGTTGATCACAACAGGAAAGCTATACAAAGCCATAGATTGGTCCATTAAGCATTGCAAAATATCCATCCCATTTTTGAAAACGAATATCTGAGACTATCCGAGAAATATTAACGTCGTCAATTCATTGAGGTTAACCATATATTCCAAACTCAAAAACAAGTTCAACATTCCCTTTTACCCTTTTATTTAAGGTGGTTAATAGTTATTTATATAATGATTCCAATACTTGAAGTTTTAGAGTTGTGAAAAAGAGGAAGTGTGAAAGCTCACATGGTCATGTCCATTTGAGGGATCAGTGTCTTGTAATGGCACAAGGGTAATTTGGAAAATTTTAAGGAAAAATCACACACACACCACACTCTCTCTCTCTCTCTCTCTCTCTCTCTCTCTCTCTCTCTCTCTCACACACACACACACACACACACACACACACACACACACACACACACACACAAATCCTTGAGAAGCCTCTCATATTTGTATTAAAATCACAAAAAAAATTAAGGCCTAGCTGATTAATTACGAGAGTGTTTGATTAATTTGAATACTTTTTCTAATTGAGAAATCAATTAGACCTAATCACCTAATTGGTTAGTTTCTCTTGGTTAAGTCTAAAATTGATTGGAGCAGTCTCTTAATGATTAGTAACGACTAAATATCAACACCCTTCATTTGTGGCTTAAACAATAGATTTTTTTGGGTCAAAAAATTGACCTAATCGATTATGACATCTATTTCGCCTATGGATTATTTCCAAATTAAAAATATAATTTGGACTATAAATAGAGTAGAGATCTTTTCTATCATTTTATTTCATCCATAAAACAAACTTTAATCTCACATTATCATTCTCTCACATATATTTTGTCTTAGTGCTTCGAGGGTATTTTTTGTGCTTAAGTTAGGATAATTGTCATGGGTGAGGGTTTTATTGTAGTTAACAAGGTGTGTATTATCTTTTGAGTAAAATATTCTTTCATAGGAAGTTGTTAGGTTACAAACTAAACCTGTAAAAGCTCTTGTTTTCCATGGGGACTGTCTTAGGCAATCTTTGTTTGGTTCATGAGTTTTAAAGAAAAACTCTCTTTTGGTTCGTGAATATCAACCAAAAAATCCACAAAACGGTTCTTGAGTTCAATCCGATTAAAAGTTCTATCAATTCAAGATTAGCCTATGTAAAATTTCACCAATGTTCCTGAGTTCATTATGTTTAAGTACTCACTTGGTTCGATATTAGTATGTTTAATATCTCATCTTGGTTTGAAGGCCAGCACGTATAAAATTCGAATTTAGTTCGGGAGATAGTCAACTTAAAACTCCATCATGACTCTAGATCATCTCGTGCAAAATCTTTGTTTTGCTCGGAGGATAACCACTCAAAAATATATTTATTATGTGATTGGAAGTTAGCATTAAAACTTCATTTTCTTATATAAGAAAGTTCGCATGCATATCCTTCTAAAAGCACTCAAAATTAGTGGAAATTGTTTACGGTACAACTTCTAGTTGCGTGCTCGGTAGCATATGTTACTAGTTCTTTTAGATTGTACAATATAATTTGTTAACCAAAATTTGACCGTAAATATGTGACATTGATGCGACACCAGATTCCCACGATTGTGTAGGTTCACATATTTTCTATCCAACACAAAATAAACATGGAAATCCTTTTACGTAGATGTGAAGAAAGCATACAAAATAAAATTCAAATTTTACATAATCGAATAAAAAATGTAATCTATAAAATATAGCAACAATGATTTTCCATAATTTCAAATAGAGATAGAGACGCACATGGTATGAAAATGCATGCAAGGTAGCTACAGCAACAGCAATAACTTCACAAAGAGGATGTCCACACATTAGTTTTAGATGAGTTCCAAGGTAGGGGGCATTTAGCTGCAGATTGCAGCACTGACAAATCCACATGGACACTGATCCATTTGCATAAGATTAAATTCTTCTAAAAGTAAGACAATTGATTTTCTATTTCGTGAAGGAAACAATTGAACTTTATTTACTCCATACGTTTTTTATTAGGATTAAATTTTTTTTATTAGGATTAAATGTTATTTTCCCTGTCATACAAGCGAGATTCAGTTTACTCCCCCTTAAGAATTGTTTTAAGTTAGATTTGTGACATAAAATTGTTTCAGTTAGATTTGGTTGTTTTAAGTTCACTGTTTTTGGTTTAAGGTAGATTTGTTTGTTTTAGTGCTTGGAACATGATATTGTGATGTAACTTTTAATGGTTTATGAAATATAATTTGATCCAATTTGTGTCTGATTCAATATCATTTTCATAGCATAATCTAATTTGTGTCTAATTCAATTACATAGCATAACAGAATTGACAATATTATATCAGAATTGACAATATCAATTACATAGCATAATCCATTTTGTTCAAACATAATTGACAATGGCATTAGCCACAAAACATAATTGGCAATGACATTAGCCACAAAACATAAAGCCATAATTCTTAGCACATTGGCTTAAGTCAGAATAAAGACATAAAGACATTATACATAACACAAAATAGATATCACAACTCTTGAACTATTTCTTCATTTTCTTCTTGGCACGAGTTGAGGTAGATCCTTGTTGTGTTAAACATCCTTCATCTTCTTCTGGTAGAAGTATTGGTTGATTTGTGTTTGAACCTGGCCCAATTATTGGTTTTTAAAACCACTTCAGCTTGATTCTCTCACTTGACCTCTTCTTGATTGGCTTAGCATCTTTTCTCTTGTTGACTGGCCTGACTTTAGCTTTAGTTGTAGTAGCATCAGGCAGGTTGGATATGAGTTCATCAGTAATGTCTTCAAAGTAATCAGTTGTTTGTGTTACTTCTTCTTGTGCTTGTTCTTGTGCTTGTACAACTTGACTTGCTTGTGTTGTTTCTTCTTGTGCTTGTGTTGTTTCTTCTTCTGCTTGTTGACTTGTTTCATTTGATGCTTGTGTTGTTTCATCAGATGACATAGTTGAATTGAGTTTCAACTTTTTCTGTCACAAACCAAACAAAAACAACAGTCAAGCACAATAGATCAAACCAAACAAATACAACAGTCAAGTACAATAGTTCAAACCAAATAAATACAACAGTCATAACATTATCTTCAAGCCATTAGGATCATGTCTTGTGCTTTTACAAGTTTGAGAATTGTGACCAAACTTGTCACACTTTGTACACCTGTAAGACACACCAGATAGTCTTCTCTTAGAACCATCTTCACCACTCTCCCTAATCTTGAGTTTTTTAGGCATGCCAGGTCCTTTTTGTACATTGGGGGAAATATATCTTCTGTCTCAATATCAGGCCACATATCCTGACCATTAATAGGACTCACAGGAAAACCATAGCATTGTGCATATTTCTCTCTAGAGTAACATTCATCAACAAAATCCTCAGGGTTCTGCTGCCTAAAACCTAAGGTTGTTATAGCATGTCTACAGGGTATACCAACCAACTCCCAGAAATTACATGTGCAGGATTTTTTGGCAATATAAACTATAAATTCTTGTGTGTTGAAAGAATGAGTTACTTGAAATTTTTCAGCCATTGCCCATGTAGGAAGCCAATGGCCACTCAAAACAACCTCATTCTCAAGTCTTTTCCTAGGAATTGACATGATATTATGAGGCTATTTCTCAAGTTTCAAAGCAGATGTGGAACACCTATTCATAAGGTACTTCCTAATCCATTCACACATAGTCAAAATTGGCTTATCCCTAGCAGCTAATATGGTTGCATTAAATGATTCATCAATATTGTTCATGAGCACATCACATTTGGGATAAAAGCTAAAAGCATGCTTACACCAAGTTTTAGTGGGAACACTTATAAGCCAAGCCCAAGCCCTTTGATCAACCTATTTCAGTTCATTCATCTTAACCAGCCAACCTTGATAGTATGTAGCTTTAGCAGCCCCCATCATAAGATCTCTAATCAAAGAGCCACCTACAAAAAATTTCTTGAAATTTGCATATAAGTGTCTAAGACACAACCTATGTTCAATCCTTTCATACATCTCTTCAAAAACAGCTACCAATCCCTACAAAATATATAGTAAGACAGATTAAACTTTATTGGAAGATGAGATATTTCCAGAAAAAAAATACAATAAAATACAAGCCTTTTGTTGATCAGAAATAAATACAAAGTTTTTGTCTTGTCCAATATCATTCCTCAAGAGCTCAAGAAATCACTTCCAGCTTTCTTTAGTTTCATTTTCAATCACTCCAAAAGCTAATGGAAAGTATTGATCATTTGGATCCCTCCCCAAAACAATTAATAACTGACCTCCATATTTTGTTTTCAAATGGCAGCCATCTACTCCAATAAATGGACTGCAACCATTTATGAACCCCTTCTTGCAACCATCAAAGCAAAAGTAAAAAGCAGCAAATTTAGGTTGGAGTGAAGGAGTTGGTCTATCAACAATTATAGCCAAAGTATTACTAGGATTAACTCTTTGTAATTCTGCTGCATACCTCCTTAGATTTGAATATTGTTTGTCTGCATCTCCTTCCAATATCTTCTTTGCAATTAATTTGGCCTTCCATGCCCTACCCACAGTGATTCCAACAGAAATGTTTTGCCTAAGATCCTGAATGATATCACATAGCCTGACATTTTGAGATGTTTGCATCTTCTTCAATACAATCTTAGCCACCCACCTTGAGTTTTCCGACTTGTTATCCAAAACCCTAGCGCATGTGTGTTGGTCTTATATGGTTTTTATAGCATACGTGTGCTTGTGGCCCACTTTAGAGCAAAGCATTAAGAACCCACACTTGGCCCTACATTCAACCCTTACTCTATAAGACTCATTTTTAACAAAATTAATTTCCCTTCCATTCAAAACAAACCATTCACGTATTGCTTCCCTAAAGTCATCTAGGGAATTAAACTTCATACCCCACACAAACTTAAAATTCTTATTCAAATGTTATTTTCTATACTTTTCAAATTTGGGCCCTTTCTCATCATCTGAGTTATCAGGATCTGAGCTCAAAAGCTCATCACTTAAATACCCATCCTCTTCCAAATCCTTCTTTTTTCCTCCTCTTAAATAGCCACTCAAAGTAGGAGCCTGTCTTATAGGAACAGTGATATCTATATCTTCAAAACCATCCACCAGTGCAGTTGCACGCTCATATTCACTATCATTCAATCCTTCTACATCATCATCCTCACAAACCTCTAGCTCAACATTGTCATTTACACACCTAGGTGTCCTAACTGATTCTCCTATATCAACCACACTATGCTCGACAAACATCATCCCTTCTACTTGGGTGGCACAAGCATAGGCAGCAAAATCATAACAATCATCATCCCTTCTAATATGATTTTTTTCATCCATCTCTATAATCTTGGTCCAACTCCTATACGTCCCTACCAAATACCCCCAAGAAGACATTAACCTATGCACACTATCCATTGTAAACTTGTCAATATGTAGCCCAGAAACAAATGTCGAAACGCCACCCCTATAAATGGTAGCTCCATCACTCAAAACAACAAACTCACTGCCTTGGTGAAAAACAACATCAAACACTTGCTTGTTCTGAAATAAATCAAAATAAATTTTAACCTAACAAACAATTTCATTATCGCGCACAGCTAATGAAATAACACAAACTTGTTTAGCTTTAGCATTACTTTTTGTGTCTTCTTCCACTTCCTTAATCGGTTTCTCACATTGCATTGATGAACCAGCTTCATTCGACTTTTTCTTACTCGCGTTTGACTTCTTCCTCTTCGAATGCCTTTGCATCTTCTTCTTCATCGTTGTTGGGTTACTATTTTGGAATTCTAAGAACCCTAGCTTTGTTAGGGGGTAAAATGAAGAAACAATTTGCTAATTCTATAATAACCCTAAAACAATCCTGTGTGGCATTAGTAATTAGCCAGTCAGCGTGCCAACTCACCAGAAGTGAGCCACATATGCATGGAATCTGGGTTAAGTTTAGGGGGTTCAAATTTTTTTCTTAAGGGGGGGTAAACTGAATCTCGCTCATATGGAAGGGGGAAACAACATTTAACCCTTTTATTATATGTTGTTTTGAAAAATAATTTTGTGTCGAAATATAATCAATTATGTATTCCAATAATGCATTAGTCTAATTTTCTTTGGAGAAAAAGTCTCTCTCTCATAAATTGTGAATTTTTTTAAAAAATTTCTCTTTTTCTCAAGTTTTATATATTATGCATTTTTTTAATCCTTCTTCCTCTAATAAAAAAAACCTTAAAAACTTTTGATAATGAAAAATTCCAAAAATCCATCAATAGAAATAACAAAAGATTCTTTAAATTCTTATAAGTTATCGATAATGAAAATAATGAAGACCCCAATATTTTAAGAAATCGTAAAGACTCGTGAATTTAGTAGAGATAGTGAAAGATTCCATGGATGAACAGGATGATGAAGATCTCATTGAAGATCCCAATGATATAAATGTCCTTCTGGGTAATGGGTTGATAAATTTAAATAAATTTTCAGACGAGGATGATGAAACTTCGGATGAAGCAGAATTCAAAAAAGAATGGAAGAATTTACGCAACATTTATCTTTTAAAAATAAATAAATAAAATGTAATTCTAGCATGTTATAATTATCTTGGATTTGAAATGATTATTTTCATTCAAAGAGATATTTTCAGCAAGTTAAAATTTGTATTTACTATAGTTACATTTTTAGCATGTATTGTTATATAGTTAATAGACAATATAATTATTGTACCACTAGTGTTTTTTTACGGAATTATTTTTCTTTTTCTTTATGGCACCTCTTGTATTTTTTATGTGTTAGAAAATTAAATTATAAATCAAATGGATCAATGTTAGAATCGTGAATGAATCATTTTCCTTATAGTATTTCAAGCATTCTTAGATTGTCTTAGAGTTTATACGTAGGAATATCCAGAATAATTCAACCTTCTCGAATTTGCACAAGACAAATGAAAACTCCAATATAACGATGAGTGTGTCTGTAATTTATTCTAGATGATATGTATTTTGTTATGATTTTTCGGAATCCGGAATGCTCAATTTACAAGTCAAACTAGTGTTATTTCATAAGGTTGCGACCATTGATGAAACACGCGCTTTCAACAACACTTTTGTTAATTATTGCATTGTTTAACCTACAATAACACTTTTCAAACGTTGAAATGGTTCACCTACATCATTAGTTTTCAAAGGCTTTACTGTTTTGCATTCTGCAACACTTCACAAAGTGTTGTCTATTTCTGAATTCAAAGTACAAAATGCCTATTACAACACTTCACAAGTATTGTCTATTTTTGAATTTAAAATTAACCTCCACTTGTATATTTTCTTTTCATTTTGGAATACACTCAAAATTATTAATTCTTAATAATTTACAACAGTCCCCTACTTGTTCTAATAATGACAAGACTAATTCCATAAAAGGAGAGGAAAATAATGTTAATATAGTTAAGTGTCTTTCAATTTGAACATAACCTTAGTAAGGATAACACAAGACGAGTATTCAAACGGTAAGCTTTTATGACTATAAGGAACAAACGATATTTGTTTAATTATCTTATTTTGAAAGGAGGGCGAGTATTCAAACGATAAGCTATTATAGTTATCATTCAAATGCTCGGGGACTGGGATGAATATTACATCCAACTAATCCTTTTTCATATGTTTTTATTGTGAAAAAAGAGTTTGAAGTGTTCTTGATTGAGTTCATAAAAAGACTTGATGTCGATCAAATGTTTGATTTGAAATTTTTTTTTTTTATTTGATGGTGAAGTGGTTTTGAAATTTCATGAAGGAGTGATGACATGTTTTTGTTTTCAAAATTAACTTGATCTTGATCAATCAATTTGATTTTTATTTTTTTAGATTGATTTTAATAGTCATTTTATTTATTTAAATATTTGACTAATAAAATCAACATGAGAATGAAGGAAAGGTCCAAGACCCAAGTCTCACACTAGGATGGGCGTAAGAAAGAAGTAGAAGTGTATTTAATAAAAGGCCAATAATCAAAGCCCAAAAAAGGTCCAGAGAAAATGCTGGAAAAAACACAAAGGGAGAGGGTGCATAACTATTGGGAGGTGTGTAAGAATAGTAAATTGGGTTGGGCCTCAATGATCCAAACCCATTCAAAACCCTATGTATATAAAGGAAAGATCCAACCCTCTCAATTTTATTTCTCCCTCTCTCTCTCTTTCTCCCCCTCATTCTTCTTTTAAATGTCATTTCCTCTCTCTCTCTATGATCCTCATTCCCTAACCACCATCAACCACCGGCCAAACCACCACATTCATCACGTTCTTCATGAACATGATGGATGTTCATTAATTTTCATCCAAATATTTCATGAAATCCTCAGATTAACCAAAATCCAAAATTTCAAAACATAAACCCTAGTAAAAAAATTCCTTTAAACACAAATCTAAAACTAAAAATAACAAGAAAACAACAAAACACACATATCAAACCCACCAACCCACGGAAACCATAAAACCCCAATTGACATTTTGTTTTCCAAGTTATAAGCAAACGACAATAATTGATATGGGGGAATGGGGATTCAAACCTACAAAAACATTAATCAAGCAAAAAAATTGAATAAAATGACAACAAAAAAATACTAAATCGAAGAAAGTTTCTCCGATGAGGGAAATTCCAGGTGACTCTCATACTCTTTTCTTTCTCATTCCTTCATTTTCTTATACTTTCTTCTATTGTACTCCTTCCTCGAACTTTTTTTCTAATTCCTTTTTCTTCTTCTTTTTTTTTCTTTTTTAAATGTTGTGATAGTTGTTGTGATGTTAATGCTTATGAAGGAGGAGTTTCACCCTAATTCAATTAAAGCTTCAAGCAGAAGCTCTAATTTTTCTTTGCATAGACCTTTAGTGGGTGGTTTTGGAAAATTGCAGGTTATGAAATGTTGTGGATATGTGATTCTTACAAGATAATTATTCCGGATTGGCCTAATGACTAGGCATGGACCAATCCACTCCTGCTCACAGACGGTCCAATAGCCCAAATATCAGAGGGACCCACTGGCTCCATGCCCCTCAGCCTAGGAAGACTCGTCGACCACGACCACCTATGGTTGGGCTTCTCTGCTCCTTCTTGACCTCTGCTCGACACACACGTGAGTCACCCAGATTCAACCGAAGGCAACTCCGACTTGGATATCTCTATGCTTGACGCCCATTTAATTCGACTAGGAATGCTCGCTCCAACGGTTAGTTTCTGGAAGTTACCTATTTTCGATGTTGTTCTTTTTGTTGTTGTTGTTGTTCTTCTTGTTCTTGTTGTTATTCTTGTTGTTCATGTTGTTGTTGTTATTGTTGTTCTTGTTCTTTTTGTTCTTCTTCTTGTTGTTATTGTTGTTATTTTTCTCGTTCTTGTTGTAGTTCTTGTTGTTCTTGTTGCTCTTGTTTTTGTTGTTTTTATTGTTCTACTGCTGCATTTTTATTTTATTTTATTAAAAAAATACAACATCAGTTGTTTGAAGTAAGTATTGTGATAGGTTGAGACATACAACAACAATTGTTTAAAGTATTTGTTGTGGTAGGTATGGCACTACTTGACTTATAATCACGGTCGTTTGACCATGGTGGAAAGAAACATACATACAATTACATCTTACCTCACAATGGTTGGTCCAACATGATGGTATCCCTTTTCCAACCGTTGTGATAGGTATTTTCCGGAGTAAAGATTGTTGTTTCCATTGTTGTTGTTGTTTTTGTTGGAATTTCCTAATTGTTATTGGTGTTGTTGTTGTTGTTTACTAGTACCCACTACTACAAATAATACATTTCATGATAAAGTTTTCACCTCACCCAACAAAAAACCGAGGTATAGTGTCAAGTCACATCATGTTTTATTTATTTTTAAAATAAATACCATAAATTCCCTCGATTTTTGAATATAAACGATGGGGAAAATAATTTAGGGCATGCTTTGAATTCTAGAAAATGTAGTTTATGTTTTTATTTATTTAAATGTTGTGCTTTTCTTTTTATTTTATTTTATTTGGAAATTAATGTACCTTTGGTTTCCGTAATAACCGATGGATTAAATAATTAGATTTTACTATGAAAGCACTTATTAATCATATTTTACCCTAAACATAACTTATATGTAGTCGCTCCAAACCCGTAAGCATCACTCTTTGAGATGGATTGCAAGACAGAAAAAATCTTCAACATTTTGTGTTGTATGTTGTTCTTCTATCTTGAACAAAACATTTTTTCTATCCTTGCAATCTATCTCACATAATGGTATTGATGTTATTGTTGTATTTTTGAAATAACTTTCCTATGTTGTAAATAAAAGAAAACACTCCATAATTTATTGTTTTCCTCAGTTGACAACATTGAGAATTTATTCCTATACATGATGTAAATTCTAAGAAAATGGAGCACACAAAAAAATGTTGAATGGTAATAAATTGAAAAGGAAACAAGAGATGTTACTTTCAATCTCTTATAATTCACCATTTTTGCAAGTAATATATTACCTTCTTTTTTTTAACTAAAGGGAAAATCCTTATTTTACTTTATTCTTTAATTAAAAAAGAAAAACCTTTCCCCCTCGGTTTTAAAAACAAACTAAGGGGTTTCATTACTCAGCTACAACAACAAATTTATGCCTTACATTCATAAAGTAGCAATGCTGAAGATATATCCAACATATCAATCTATAATAAACTCTCTACATCCACCACAATATATTTTGTTCTCTTTCTTGTAAAATCAATTGCTCAAGATAATGAAATCTTGGTACAAATCTCTAGGATGGATTGCAAGTGCAGAAAAAAATCTCATGGTTTGACCATATAACTTATTAGAAGTTGGATGCATGCAATTCATTGAACTTGAAAAGAATACGCATAAAATACATTAAGAAAATCGAGATAACAACAAAGATTTGTTATTCTCCAAGAATAATAACGACGATGGTGAATCAGATTTGTCAAAATCTTGAGTTGTTTAAACAATGTATTTTAATATTCTATGTAAACAATGTAACTTTTAAAAAAAATATTACTCCCTCAATTTTTAACAGAAATCGAGAGGTATGTGGCATTTGGGATGAAATATATTTTATTATATATTTTATTTAAAAAGAAACACATTTTATCTCAGTTTTGAGTCATAACCAGGAGGAATATAAGTGTATTTATTGAGCTTCTTCAACATCATTAAACAAATATTTTCCTGTTGTGAATCGAATATCTTAGAAACAAAGTATAATAGGTTTCTTTATGATCAAGAAACCCACAAGTGTTAGAGTTTAGGGTAACCAAGGATAACAACAATGATTGGTTATAAACTGCTATTCTTTCCTTTCTCTTTAAACAAGATTACAAGTATACAAGAATAACAAATAACCTCTCTCACTTTTGAATTAGGGTTTTATCTTCCTATTTTCCATTATATAAAAGATGAAAGAATAGCATGTTATTTATAAGAAAACTAACATAGTCACCTAATAGACTTTTTAACAATTACCCATTACAAGCTAACTTAGGGTAAAAGCTAACTTAAATAATTGGATCCATAACAAAATGCCCAATTAAATAATAGCATGTGAGCGGACTTCGACGACATGTTATTCGTACTAGGGTTTATTCAAATATTCCACAAATCTCCACCTTGGAACACACCCTATACCAACAAGAAATAAACTAGCTTTCTTCATGTAGCTTTATCAACTACATATAGTAGAAAAACTTGCAACTAGGTAACATATTGGTGATCATATCAGCAATATTATGATTTGTCGAAACCTTCAGCACTTGGACTTCTCCATGCTCGATTACCCCTATGACGAAATGCAGCCTCACATCAATGTGTTTGGTTCGCTCATGATAGGATGAGTTCTTCGACAAGTGTATTGCACTTTGACTATCACATTTAACAGTGACACCTCGACCTTGAAGTTTCAGCTCCTTTGCAAAACCTTCAAGCCACAATGTTTCCTTTACAACTTCAGTTAGGGCGATATATTCCACTTCAGTGGTTGATAAGGCAACAACCTTATGAAGTGTTGCTTTCCAACTAATTGATGTGCAAAACATAGTGTAAACATATCCAGAAATATATTTTTTTGGAATTCATACAGCCTGCATAATCAGAGTCGACATATCCTTCGATTACTCCTTTACTATCTTCACCCGAGGCTCCACCATAAATTAAGACTCTATTCAGAGACCCATTTATGTACCTTAGAATCCACTTTAATGCTTTCCAGTGAGCCTTTCCAGAATTCTCCATGTACCTGCTTACAAGACTTACTGCATATGTTATGTCGGATCTAGTTCAGACCATAACATACATCAAAGATCCTACTATATTAGCATATGGAATGATATCTATATAAGTTCTTTCAACATCAGTACTAGGACACTGATCTATACTCAACTTGGATTGGGGGTTTATTGGAGTCACAACAGGATTTGAATTCAACATACCAAACTTTTAGAGAGTCTTCTTCAGGTATGCCTCTTGAGATAAGCATAATCTCGACTGCTTTCTATCTCTCCGGATGTCAATCCCAAGAATCCTGGACGCAACTCCCAGATCCTTCATATCGAACTCCTTATTGAGTTCAGCCTTTACCCTTATTACATCTTCGACATTGTTATTTTCTATTAGAATATCATCTAAATAAAGCAACAAAATAACAAATGAATTACCTGGTCGAAATCAGAAGTGAACACAATGGTCGAACTGACTTCTAATGAAATTTATGCGTGCCATGAACTTTTCAAATCTCCTATTCCACTATGGAGGATATTGTTTCAGCCCATATAAAGATCTCTTCAGTTTGCACATATACTCTTCTTTCCCCTCTTTGACATACCATTCAAGTTGCCTCATCAGGATAGTTTCATCAAGATCACCATACAAGAGCGCAATTTTCACATCCATCTGTTTCAGTTCAAGGTCGCACTATGCCACCATGGTAAGCAACATTCGAATGGACTCGTGCTTTACAATAGGAGAGATCACATCATTAAAGTTGACACCTTCTTTCTGAGTGAACTCCTTGCAACCAACCTTGCCTTGTATCTCTTCGACGTCACTTCTTTGATTCCTTCCTTAACTATGAAAATCCATTTATAGATGACTAACCTGGATCTAGCAGGTTTTTCAATCAGTTCCCATGTGTTGTTATCATGAAGATATTTCATCTCATCATCCATGGTCTTCAGTCATTCAGTCTTATTTCGACTCCTCATAACTTCCTAATAGTCTTTAGGTTCTTCGTTTAGAACCTCACTTGCAGAGATTAAGGCATAAGCTATAAGATATGCTTAACCAAGTCTCTAACGTGGCTTGATGTCTCTTTTCGACCTGTATCTTGCCAGAAGGTAGTCATTATCTGTCTCCTCATCTTCGACAACAGATTCTGCTTCTTCTTCAATTTCATTTGTGTCATGTAATTCAGCATCACTATGCTCCACCTCAACAGGAGTTTCTCCCTGTTCCTGCAGCTCTTCGTCAACATCATCAGTTTTCTTGAAAGTAATCTCAACTTCATTGAAAACTACATTTCAACTGGTGATACACCTCTTGTGACCTGGCTCTATGCACTATATCCTATAAGCTTATACTTCTTTAGGTAACCCATGAACATGCATTTTAAAGCTCTAGGTTTGACTTTGTCTTACCTAATGTGAGCATAGGCTACACAACTAAATACTCTTTATTTGTCAAGATCTGGTAGATGTCCCAACCAAACTTCTTCAGGTGTCTTCATATCTAACGTAATCGAATGACATTTGTTTATCAAATATGTTGTTGTCGAAACAACCTTAGCCCAAAACACCTTCTTCAATCCAGCACTAACCAACATGCATCTAACCCTTTCGAGGATTGTTTGATTGAATCTTCCAGCTAGACCATTTTGTTGAGGAGTACCTTCTATAGTCTTATGCCTTGCAATTCCAGACTCGACACAATAACTGTCGAAAGCTTCTTTGCATAATTCAAGGCCATTATCAGTTCTCAACCTCTTGATCTTTTTGTCACTTTGAGTTTCGACTAGAACCTTCCAACTCTTGAAATTATCAAAAGTTTCATCATTTGTCTTATGAATGAATACCCATAACTTTCTAGAATAATCATAAACTATGGATAGAAAACAACTTGCACTAGGATTCCTTGTAGGCCCCTAAAAAGCAGCATGGATGTAATCAAGGGATCCATGTGTTCTTTGTTTACCTTTGTTAAACTTCACCCTACAAGATTTACCAAATACACAAGGTTCACAAAACTTTAACTTCTCAACTTTGTCACCACCTAGCAGGTTCTGTTTCCCCATTTCAACCAGGCCTCTCTCGCTGACATGGCCCAATTTCATGTGCCATAATTTTGTCTTCAACAACAGTTTCGTGGATGCAACATTTGTTGAACCACTTACAACTTCATCCTTAAGGGTATACAAGCCTTGTTTCTTCACGCCTCTCAAGACTTCCTTCGACCCATTCATGACTCTTAGAATACTTTTCCCTCCTTGAAAATATATACCTTCTTGTCGAATTCATCAAGAAAAATCAAATTTCTATTCAAGTTAGGTACATACCTAACTTCAGTCAATAACCTTATTGACTCATCAGGGAGCTTGAATCTCACAGATCCAATACCTTCAATTTTGCAAGCTTTGTTGTTTCTCAGAAGCACTGATCCACCATCTTGATCTCATAATTCCTCGAACAAATCTTTGTTTGGAGTCATGTGCCAAGTGCAATTTGAATCCTTAATCCACTCTTTTCTTGAGTCGCCGCTTAAAACCACAAGAACATCAGGTGAGTCGAAATCATCTTGAACAATGGTTGTGTTGCCATTATCTTTACCTCCATGATCTTTTAGGCGTTCAGGGCACACCTTTCTAATGTGACACTCCTTATTATAATGATAGCATCGAACACCAGATGCTTCATCACCATAAGATTTCTGCTGACTTTTACCCTTCTTCTTGTCGAACTTACCATCCTTTTGCAAGAATTTCGCCTTAACGGTCAAACCTTCACCAACCGTCAAAGGTTTATGCTCTTTTCATTCGTTCAAGTCCTTAGAGTACAAGGTAGATTGAACATCTTCAAAGGTCAGGGTCTCTCTTCCATACAGGAGGGTTTCTTTGAAGTGAGGATGTGTTATACGCAAAACGCATAACAACAATAGCGCTTGATCTTCATCATCGATCTTCATATCAATATTTTCAAGATCAAGAATCAGCTTGTTAAACATATCCAACTGCGTATCCAACAATTTGTCTTCACTCATCTTGAATGAATAAAAAGCTTGCTTATGGTAAAGTCGATTCACCAATGATTTTGTCATGTGCAAACCTTCAAGTTTCAATCATAACCCTAACATTGTTGTCTCCTTTGATACCTGTCAGAGAACCTTATCACTAAGGCTCAACAATATTGCATTGTGTGATTTATTAATCATGATCATCTTTTCAGCTGCCGTCAACGCATCACTCATGGTCGTCTCTCCCTTCAACGCTTCCAAACAACCCTGCTGAACAAGTATGGCTTTCATCTTCAAGCGCCATAGACCAAAGTCGTTCACACCAGTGAACTTTTCAATCTCATACTTTGTTGAAGGCATCTTCTTCATGCTCACTGCACCAATTTGTTGTGAATCTGATACCTTAGAAACAAAGTATACTTGGTTTCTTTATGATCAAGAAACCCACAAGGGTTAGGGTTTATGGTAACCAAGGATAACAATAAGGATTGGTTATAAACTGTTATTCTTTCCTTTTTCTTTAAACAATATTACAAGTATACAAGAATAACAAATAACCTCTCTCACTTTTGAATTAGGGCTTTATCTTCTTATTTTCCCTTATATAAAAGATGAGAGACTAGTATGCTATTTATAAGAAAACTAACATACTAACCTAACAGACTTTTTAACAGTTACCCATTACAAGCTAACTTAGGGTACAAACTAACTTAAATAATTGGATTCATAACATAAGGCCCAATTAAACAACAACATGTGAGAGGACTTCGACGACATGCTATTCGTACTAGGGTTTGTTCCAATATTCCACATTTTCGTCTATTTAATGAATATCAATGCTCAAGACACTACCATTAGTGATCTGCGTGAACCCTAAAAGACATTATAAATGAAGTATGAATATCAAAATTTGATAATGAAACATTTGACATGAAAACTTTGAAACTTAACAAGCTTGAAAAGTTCTTTATGATGGATTTCAAGAGCAAAACATTATCTGGGTTCAAGGTTTCTGTTCTTATATAATCATATAATTGATTATTTATTTTATTTATCTAACCTTTTTTTTATATTAGAAACAAATGCATGAAATATCCAATATTAATCTTCCAAAATATTCAATGAAACAAGGATACAACATTTGATCTTCCCCAATATCCAACATTTGTTCTTCACTGACAGTGATGATGATGATGAATCGAATTCATAATTTATTATATATTTTAACTATAATATTATGTGTAAACAATGTAATATTATGAGTAAACAATGTAGTTTCAAAACAAATTAATTTATTAATATTTTGCATAAACAATGTAAGGAGTATTTAAAAAAAAAGAATTTATCTTTCCCCTCGATTTTGGTCATAAAGCATGAGGTATTTGGCGTTAGTTTTGAAAATATAAAAAAGCTATTGCTGCATATCAAACAAGTGATCGTTTCAACTATCTCATCAGTTATTCTAAAACTAAGGGGTATAGTGGAGATTTTTCATGTCGCTCTTTGTTACCTCACCTCTCTAACCAATGTTAAATCAACTTTGTGTCAAACGTTAAATGTGTTTTTTGTAGTAGTGACATGTCAATTTTTTTTCAAATAAAAGACTCTTGTAAATATTTTCTTTTGGTTAATAATTTCTCCTTTCTTAACTTGATGTTGTTTCTGTGCGTGGTTCATTCAATTTCAGGATAAAAAAAGTTGTTCTTTGGGAACCTTACCTCACATAAATAAATATCAACAAAATTAGCCAACACGATTAGTAGATTAATGATTATAAACAAAAATATGATTAAATATAATTAAATATAAACAAAATACTCAAAATGATAAAATTATCGCGATATCTTTATAAACTAACGTTAGTCCTTAACAATGATGTCATTTTGTTGATTGCACAATAATGAATATATTTTTATCCTTTCCACATGGACTAGTTGTGTTTCAAAGACCGTTCAATAGTTTCTTTGATTTTAAGGATGGGTTGTCAAATTTTGTTGCTTTGTGAAATTGAAATAACAAAAACTAAATTAAACTTTGGTGTCAAGAGTTGAAAAAATTTGTTGATAATTGGTTTTTGCAACACTTTTATTAGTTGTTTTTCTTCCATTTTGTCCATTTAATCATCGTTTTTATCTCGTTTTATGTGTGGTTATGTGTTTTACATGGCTTTGAGGATCAAAAGAATGTCTCAGACGCAAGAATAATCAAAAAGGGTAAAATGCATCTGAATACGAAAAACGAGAATTTTCTCGGTATAAAATCCAGGGAGCTACCACGGGTTGTCGTAGCAACTGCTACAGGTGGACATAGCAACAACTATGAGATGTAGTAGCCTATGACTCATTCCACATATAAAATACCGAGGACAACTACGAGTACATGTAGAAGCTATTTTGACCCGTAGCAGGAGAGCGGTTATGAAAACTTCCATTTTCTCCGATTATTTTCTCTTGCCTTTTGAGGTCCCAATTGTTTCTGATTATATTGAAGTTTATAGCACCAAAGGGACAAATACACTACACTAACAAAAGCAAGTAGCCTATTTGTTTAAAAGAATACAACACGTTGAAGAAAGTGGGTGTTGTCTATCTTTTCCTTTTTTCTATAAAACTAGTTTTATTCTAATAATGAATCAGAGTCCTAAGCTCTATCTATTTTAATTATTTTATTTCTAAACAAAAAATCATTCACAAAGTCTATTTAAATCATTTTACCTACACAAATATGAATTTTTTTTTAATATAACATAGTTTCATAATTTAATTTCCAATATAACATTGTTTTCAAATAAAATACCAAACTAACATAGTTTGCACACACATTCGCCACATCAAATGATGAATATGTGTTATTTCATAAGGATTCGCCAAATGCTTTGGCTAAGAATGAAAAATTTGCATGCATTCGCCATTCCATTTGGCGAATGTGTTGTAAATTCAACATGCATTCGCCAAATGGTAAGTTGCACATTGTTAATTCATAATTTAATTCAAATATTCATCTTATTCTTCACTTATATATATATATATATATATATATATATATATATATATATATATATATATATATATATATATATATATATATATGTATATATATATATATATATGTATATATATATATATGTATATATATATATATATATATATATATATATATATATATATATATATATATATATATGAATATATATATATATATATATATATATATATATACATATATAGACTTATATATATATATATATATATATATATATATATATATATATATATATATATATATATATATATAAGTCTATATATATATATATATATATATATATATATATATATATATATATATATATATATATATATATATATATATATACACGTATATATATATATATATACACGTATACATATATATATATATATATATATGTATATTTATATATATACTTATACATGTATATATACCTAGGGTTTGCAACTTTTTTTACTATATATATGCCTCACTCATAAACATAAGATTCATCTCACTCCATCCTTACAAACCCTATCTCATTCAGTCCTTTCAGTCTCCCTCTCTCATAATATGGCTTCTCCCCGTCCATCTAATTATGCATCGGCACCGTCTTCCTCATCATCAGAAGAACCGCTTCCAAAATTTGATATCTTGAAGAAAAATGCTTTAGTGTTTTTCTCGGCAACAAAGCCTCCTCTGAAGATGTTGTTATGGAACCCCCAAACTTTGGAACACTTGCACAGAGAATTAACCCGCTGGTTAGAAGGAGAGATCGGCCACAAAGAAAAGATAATTAAAATTGAGAAGAGGGTTGTGGAGTTTGGTGTGACGAAATGGAGAAAAATTGTCAATGATGCAGGTGTTTTGTCGATGATGCTAGGCGGAGGTGAAGTTGTCCTGATGGTTCTGATAGGCTAGATTTGTTGAATCTTGCAGTTGTTCTATTTATGTATGGTCATGTCTGAATTTATGTATTTTTCCGTTTTATTTATGTACGATCATTTTCTGAATCATGTATTTCCTTGTTTTATTTATGTATGTTCGTGTTTGTGGTTATATGATTTTACTGATATGAATCAAACGAACTAGGCTTCCATATAAAATAAATACGGTTACAATGACCTAATTTACGATGTTGAGCTTGGTCCAACGTTGGGACATTTTTTTCGATTGTGACCGGGCTGACGACATGAACTACACAGTCTCACCATCTTGTTCGCCGTATCCATTTCGGTGCGAATACGCGTGCTGTTAGGACGGCCTTTTTTCTTTCTTCGCATGTTCTCGTTGTGCCAGACTATTTCCCCGTTGTATGAGGGCCAGTAGTCCTCATTTGCAACAACCGGAAAGCTTTTGTTGTAGACGTTGCAAAGGTTGTGCACTTGGTAAACAGGGGATAGTAAGCCTGAAGGGTCCAGCCGAACCTTCGAACATGCCGCTATGACATGGGAGCAAGGCATGCGAAAGGCTTGAAATTTACCACATTCGCACCAATTGTTATCAAGTTCCACCCGATAGGATCCCCCCGGTCTCCCTTCGTTGTGATCCATGATCTCATCAACATTGAAATGTCCCTTATTGCGGTTAAACACAGTGACCACATGTGTGTTAGACTTGGATGCTTCGTCTTTGATGAATGTCATAGAACTATCGCTGAACACTTGACCAGACTGTAGGATTGTACTCCACTTTGAACGCCTGGTGTCAAAAAGTGCTCCGAGCCTAAAGTAGGTTGACCTCACCAAAGCGGTTATCGGTAGGTTGCGGATTCCTTTGAAAACAGAGTTCATGGATTCAACGAGGTTTGTTGTCATGTGACCCCAGCGTTGTCCTTTGTCGTAGGCCCTGGTCCACTTATCTAAAGGAATCTGGTTTATCCATCTGAATGCATCTTCATTCGCCATTCTGATTTCGTCACGATAATGTTTGAATGACGGCTCGGTTAATGAGTACCCTGCATTCACGACCTTCTTCCGCAGTGTCTTATCTTTGATCTCTCTCATGAAGTTTTGCGCTATGTGTCTAATACAATAGACATGTGTTGAAGGCGGTTCCTGCCAGCCGTTATCAACATTCTTCCATGCACTCTCAATTGATGCATGTCTGTCCGAAATCAAACATAAGTTAGACTGGGGAGCCACATGGTTGCGAAGATTTTTTAGGAAAAAACTCCATCCCTCGACAGTCTCTCCCTCGACGATAGCGAATGCAATTGGAAAGATATTGTTGTTGCCGTCCTGTGCCACTGCCATCAATAGAGTTCCTTTGTATTTCCCGTAGAGCCATGTTCCATCAATTTGGATTATAGGCTTGCAGAAGGAAAAACCCTTTATACATGGGTCAAAAGCCCAAAAGAGCCGGTGGAATATGCCATTTCCACTGACACAATGACTTTCCGAAGTATACGCCGGCAAGGTCTCTAGGATGACAACGGTCCCAGGTGCATAGTGCTTCAGTGCCAGCAAAAACTTTGGGAGTTCTTTGTACGAGTCCTCCCAATTGTACGAGTTCTTTATACATATATATATATATATATATATATATATATATATATATATATATATATATATATATTTACATATATATGTATATATATATATATATATGTAAATATATATATATATATATATATATATATATATATATATGTATAAATATATATATATATATATATATATATATATATATATATATATATATGTATAAATATATATATATATATATATATATATATATATATATATATATATATATATGTAAATATATATATATATATATATATATATATATATATATATATATATATATATGTAAAAATATATATATATGTATATATATATGTAATATATATATATATATATATATATATATATATATATATATATATATATATATATATATATGTAAATATATATATATATATATATATATATATATATGTAAATATATATATATATATATATATATATATATATATATATATATATTTATTTCTTTTTATTTTTACACATAAATATATATATTATTGCGTACTTATTTCGATGAATATTTTTACAGAATGTAAGAAGATTTCGCTGTCGGGTGCACGACTACATTGAGTTTGATCCGATCATTGAACCGTGTCTACGGTTGTGCGGGTTTGGGGAAGTTATTAAGGTTCACAACAACTCAATAGACTCAAAATTCATCTTGGCACTCCAAGAGAGGTGGAGGCCAGAGACACACACCTTTCACCTGCCCTTCGGTGAATGCACTGTCACCTTGGAAGACGTATACATGCTTTTGGGGTTACGTGTATCCGGCAAAGCCGTCTTTGGTAAGGTGAACCAGGATGTTTCTATAGTTGCGGATTTGCTGGGTGCCCCTCTAATTGACGAGGAGCAGCCATCAAATACTCGTAGCCGGGGTTCAGGTATAAATCTAGGACTCCTTAGAGAGCACTATTCTAGTTTTATTTTAACTGAAGATTCAACCGAGTTAGAAATAATGCAAAAAACTCGGTGTTATATTATGCTTTTATTTGGTCATTTTTTATTTCCCGACGGTACCGGGAACACAATAAACATGATGTATTTACCATTGTTGCGAAACATCAACAATGTAAATACATACAGTTGGGGTTCAGCTGTTTTGGCACACTTGTACAGTAGCCTTTGTAAAAATGCCGCAAAGGATACTTGTACCTTTTATGGGTGTGCATTTTTGTTACAAGCTTGGGGGTATTCCAGACTGCCGATGCTTGCCCCACGCAACATGAATCCATGCCCGTTCCCCTACGCAAACCAGTGAGTCCACTTTTAATTTTTATTTCCAAACATATTAAATTTTAAATATTTAAATTGTTATTGTATCTAAATGTGTTTAAATTTGTTGTGCTTAGCTGGTCCGATCTTGGGATGGATTATAGTAGAAACCCAAGAAGTTCTATAGTTCTATATCGCCAGTTGTTAGACCACGTGGGGATCGATCAGGTATTGTCACATATAAAAAATATTTTTCCGTTTTATTGCATTTTATTAACTAAAATAATTTTATACTAACATAATTTTTTTTTTCCGTAGTTAATCTGGCGCCCATATTTAGCCCTCGACCATGAGCCTAACCCGGAAGATGCTGAAATTTGGACGGCAAAAACTCCAATCATCCGCTTCACTACAATTGAAATGCACCAAACAGATCGGGTGAAAATGCAGTTCGGAATGCAACAGGATATTCCGGGCCCTCCGACATGTTTGGGAAATTGGCATTTGAAAAGAGTAAGTGACATGTGGAACATGGAAGACTGGAGAGACTTTGCAAGGGAGTTACGTCAACAATGGAGGGATCGACGCCAACATGTCCTAACTGACCAAGTGCTGCAAAACGTCAAACCAACTAGAGAATATTTAGTTTGGTTTAGGTCAGTTACTATGCAACAATGGGTGTCTGATAACCCATACTTGATTGACCCCCGCGCCCAGGCCGCAGCATACGCCCAACCACCAACTCCACAACATGACTACCCCACCCAATTCCAGCCATCGACTTCAAACACCCATAGGCCATTCATCCAAACACATAACCCCTTCATGCCACAAACCCAATCACAACATCAAGAGCCTTACCAACACCACTATACCCCCGACAACCCATTCATGTCCACACCAACCTATAGCCCCCCACCTTTGTTTCGTTCTCAAAACGAGGCAATATCCTCGTTTGGTCAAGCCTATCGTCCTCACCCAACCCAATCCAACCCAGCCCAACCTATCCGACCCAGCTTTGAAAACATGGGCACACAACTCAGTTACGGCAGCGCCTTTGGCAGCAACCTTCCACGTAATTGGGGACAGGCTGAATCATGGACTCAACAACAACCGCCTCCACCAAACACACAAATACAAGCGGAACCTCGACAACCTGGTGGTAGGGTTCGAAGACGGGGTCATCCCCGTGGATGTGGTACTGGGGGGCAGTTAGATCGGGCGGGAAATTAATTTTTGTAATGTCGTTCTTGAATTATTAATAATAATTTTTCTTTTAATATATATTTCTCTTTCTCATATTCTTTAATTTTCTTTATCTATAATTTTCTTTAATATACTTATATATAAATATATAAATATATATATATATATATATATATATATATATATATATATATATATATATATATATATATATATATATATATATTTATATATACATACTTATATATATATATATATATATATATATATATATATATATATATATATATATATATACATATATATATATACATATATATATATATATACATATACTTATACATATATATACATATACTTATACATATATATATATATATATATATATATATATATATATATATATATATATATATATATATATATTTATATATATATATATATATATATATATATATATATATATATATATATATATATATATATATATATATATATATACTTATACATATATATACATATACTTATACATATATATACATATATATATATATATATATATATATATATATATATATATATATATATATATATATATATATATATATATATATATATATATATATATATATATATATATATATATATATATATATATATATATATATATATATATATATATATACATATATACATATACTTATATATACTTATACATATATATACATATACTTATACATATATATATACATATATATATACATATACTTATACATATATATATATATACATATACTTATACATATATATATATATATATATATATATATATATATATATATATATATATATATATGTATATATAACAAAAGAAAACCACATAACACATGCACAACATTCCAATTGGCGAATTGGTTTTTGTGTTGCATGCATTCGCCAAATGGTTTGGCGAATTGGTTGTATGCATGCATGCATTCGCCATTCCATTTGGAGAACTAGTGAACAAACTCACATGTTCAACAAACCATTTGGCGAAAATGTTACCAAACTGTGTTAGTTTGGTAAATTTTTCCAAATATATGTTATTTTGGAATTTTATTTTATAATATATGCTATATTAAAAAAAAATTCTCTTATTTTTATTTCAACTTGGCCATTTTCTTTGAATTCAGGCAATCTTCTAATTTAAGTAACAATCATTCTAATCCCCCTAATAGCCATGAATCTCAAATAAAGAGACGATTCGCACCACAAGTAATATGAGAAATAAACTCGAATAATTACCAAATAATATCCGCCTCAAAAATTCACTTAAACTAATTAAATTCATTATTGTCGAACCTTTGAATCACTAATGAATTATGCAAATTGTGATGAATGGCCTAAATGCATAATCAAATAGACAAATATATACAAATGAACAAAACCATAAGTCAAGTGAATTGAATGAGAGAGTAGGATAAATTTTAGAATATGACAAAGTGCATTAAGAAATCCCAAAATTTCACTAAAAAAAATCAAATAGCCCATTGAAATCCCTATACAATCCATCAAAATTATAATGGTTTTGAAAAAAAATCAAATAGCCCATTGAAACTCATTTTATTATACAATCATAGAATATTTTTGAATATCATAAAATTTATATAAAAAAAAGTCTACGTTATCCTAATTTCTCTAAGAATTGATGTTATTTTTAAATTGAATCTGAACAGCAAATATTCTCTTATAAAAAAGATCAGAGATTATTACTTTCTTCTCAAATTAAATTGTATTCTAGATACTTTCATACAGATTAAAAAAATATAATAAATGTAAAAGAGAGGATAGCAATATTACAAAAATATTCTTATTGATTATTAATTCAAAAGAAATAGAGTATTAATTAGAAATACAATTGAAATTTTTTAAATATTTATTAGGAATACAATTGAAAAATAAAATTTAAAAATGCACTTGAAATTAAAAGCTACATTTGTTTTAGAACAAATAATTTTTAACTGACATTTATTTTTGGAGTAACACAATGTATTGTAACCTATTTGTTTAAATTAAGTGAAAGTCTTAATTGGATACCTCGAAACTTTTCATCATAAAACAATCTTTTAAAATGTATATTGAATACACCATCTTAATTATCTTGATTTCCTTTTTTTGTTTACAATTATCTAGATTAAATACTAACACAAAATATATTTAGATTTTATAAACTTTTCTATTGAAAAAATATTAAGAAATAATTTAAATATATAAAAAAAAAAAAAAACTCTTCTATAATTCTTTAAAATGTATATCCAATAGACCCCTAAGAATGTATGAAATGACTTACAATATTCATGGTGTACAGCTTTTTTAGGTTGGTAAAAAATCAACTGTAGTAATCTCTAAACTGTCATTTCTGAACAGTCAAAGTTGAAATTTCAAAAAATCAGAAAACCTACAACTAATGAATCAACCATGCATGGAAGATAAACTTACATTAATTCTAAAATCAGATGAATAATAGAAGAAAGAAAAAAGAATCACCACAAAATCAGAATAAACAAAGGGAAGAATACTTACCTCTTTCATTCCTTCCTTGCAAAAGAAAGCATCATCATCATCAGTAACTGAATCACTAGGGTTTGTTTTTCTTCATATGAATACTTGAACAATAATTATACTCTATATTCATATTAGTATCAAATCAACCATCAATCAATCTATAATTTTATTAAAATCATCTTTTATTGAGTATACTAAATTCAGTCCAATCAAAACAATACCAAAAAAAATCAAATAAATAAACCTGCAATAACTAAAAATAAATAAAAATTTCCTCAAAAATCAAAGAAAAGAGGATCATTATAATCCCATAAATCACTTGTCAAAGGCCACATAGAATTTGGAGAACCAACACAAACACCTTCTGGATCTGGATCCACCACTGTTCCATCCATTTTAGTACTAATATTTTGACAAGAATCAAAACCTGATAGCCCCACCAAATTTGAACCGCTCATAATTCCCTCAACCACATCACAATTTTCAACACTATTATTATTATTCTTCAGTATCTGTTGCTGATTCAAAATATCTTCTGCATGTTGTTCTTGATCATTATAAACACCGTGAATATTCTGGTACGAGGTAATTGACCTAACAGAAGTCGAACCGCCACTTGCATGCTGCTCAAAATCTTGAATCTGTTGATTATATTGTTGTTGCTGCTGTTGAAGTTGCACTTGCACCTGCACTAGTTGTTGTTGAGGATGAGGATGAGGATAATGAATGTTATTATCGAAAACCGGTTGTTGTTGTTGATGATGTAGCTGCTGCTGATGATGATGATTATGGAGATTAGTGTAAACACCAAAAGGTACGAGGTTATTGTACACAGAAAAACCAGAGGGACGAGGAAGTAAAGGACGGAGAGTATTTGTTGAAGTAGAAGAAGAGTTACGATTCAAAGAAGAAGGAGAGTTTTGAGAAGAAGAATTGGAAGAAGAAGAAGCGGAAGTTTGAAGATTGAGCTGAGCCCTAGAACCGTAAAGAATAATAGCAGCACGATCATAAGCTTTAGCAGCATCTTCAGCAGTTGAGAAAGTACCAAGCCATTTACGAGTACGTTTACGAGGCTCACGAATTTCAGCAACCCATTTACCCCAACTACGTTGTCTAACACCACGGTATCTGAATTTGTTGTTATCAGGTCCACCTTTACCTTTGCATTTACGATTCTTAATAGCGTTATTGTTGTTGCTACTGTTATCAGTGCTGGTGTTAGGTGTTTCACTTGGAGTGGTGGTAACAACGGTGATGGCGGTGGGTTTGGTTTCTTGAAGATGATGAAGAGGTTGGTCCATTTGTGTGTGAGAGAGATGAGAGAGAGATGATATAAAGAAAAGATGAAGGTGACTGCTATGTTACCTCGTTCAGTGTTATTGTTTGTGTTTTACTAGTGATGAAATGAAAGTGGTTTGAAGGGTAATGGTGGAATAGGGCGGTGGAAGAGAGAGAGAGATTGGTTTGCTTTTGAAAGTGAATAAATTAAAGGAAGAGATAGCACATTGGTTTTGGAATTTGGAATCATTTAATAAATTTGTTGAATTTTTTTAATGTTTTTCTTGACTTTGTTTGTCATCGAGGAAGTTGTTTATTAGGGATAAAGTTAATTCCTAGGTAACTAAACTAGATATATCTGTATTACCCCTAAGGTTCAACATGTTTTACTTATACTAGAAGACTAGTAATGGTGCTGATATGCGCATGCAATAGAGCTGTAAAATGGATTGATATGATCTACTTGGTACAACTCATTGGACTAACACATATCAATGGGATATATTGGCTTGATCCAGTTGGTTCTGTGCTGCTAAAGTTGAACTCAATTTGATTATAAATGTGTTATAGGATTTGATGGTTTGACTAGTATTTTAATATTTTTACTTTTACTTAAGAAAATAAATTAAAATGGACGATACAAATACTATCTGATCCTATGAACACTATAAATGTTAGGAGTATTTTATTTTATTGATTCTGAATAAAATATATAATACACCATGTATCAGGTCTATTATATACTCCTAGTTCAGATACATTTCAAATGATATAAAATGTAAAGTGAATAGTTATCAAATTATATCTTATATTTGTGTGAATTTTTTTTTAATATAACATATATTATAAAATAAAATTCCAAAATAACATATATTTGGAAAAATTTACCAAACTAACACAGTTTGGTAACATTTTCGCCAAATGGTTTGTTGAACATGTGAGTTTGTTCACTGGTTCTCCAAATGGAATGGCGAATGCATGTATGCATACAACCAATTCGCCAAACCATTTGGCGAATGCATGCAACACAAAAACCAATTCGCCAATTGGAATGTTGTGCATGTGTTATGTGGTTTTCTTTTGTTATATATATATATATATATATATATATATATATATATATATATATATATATATATATATATAGATATGTATAAGTATATGTATATATATGTATAAGTATATGTATATATATATATGTATAAGTATATATATATATATATATATATATATATATATATATATATATATATATATATATATATATATATATATATATATATATGTATATGTATATATATATATGTATATATATATATATATGTATATATATATATATATATATATATATATATATATATATATATATATATATACTTTTTTATATATATATATATATATATATATATATATATATATATATATATATATATATATTTATATATAAGTATATTAAAGAAAATTATAGATAAAGAAAATTAAAGAATATGAGAAAGAGAAATATATATTAAAAGAAAAATTATTATTAATAATTCAAGAACGACATTACAAAAATTAATTTCCTGCCCGATCTAACTGCCCCCCAGTACCACATCCACGGGGATGACCCCGTCTTCGAACCCTACCACCAGGTTGTCGAGGTTCCGCTTGTATTTGTGTGTTTGGTGGAGGCGGTTGTTGTTGAGTCCATGATTCAGCCTGTCCCCAATTACGTGGAAGGTTGCTGCCAAAGGCGCTGCCGTAACTGAGTTGTGTGCCCATGTTTTCAAAGCTGGGTCGGATGGGTTGGGCTGGGTTGGATTGGGTTGGGTGAGGACGATAGGCTTGACCAAACGAGGATATTGCCTCGTTTTGAGAACGAAACAAAGGTGGGGGGCTATAGGTTGGTGTGGACATGAAGGGGTTGTCGGGGGTATAGTGGTGTTGGTAAGGCTCTTGATGTTGTGATTGGGTTTGTGGCATGAAGGGGTTATGTGTTTGGATGAATGGCCTATGGGTGTTTGAAGTCGATGGCTGGAATTGGGTGGGGTAGTCATGTTGTGGAGTTGGTGGTTGGGCGTATGCTGCGGCCTGGGCGCGGGGGTCAATCAAGTATGGGTTATCAGACACCCATTGTTGCATAGTAACTGACCTAAACCAAACTAAATATTCTCTAGTTGGTTTGACGTTTTGCAGCACTTGGTCAGTTAGGACATGTTGGCGTCGATCCCTCCATTGTTGACGTAACTCCCTTGCAAAGTCTCTCCAGTCTTCCATGTTCCACATGTCACTTACTCTTTTTAAATGCCAATTTCCCAAACATGTCGGAGGGCCCGGAATATCCTGTTGCATTCCGAACTGCATTTTCACCCGATCTGTTTGGTGCATTTCAATTGTAGTGAAGCGGATGATTGGAGTTTTTGCCGTCCAAATTTCAGCATCTTCCGGGTTAGGCTCATGGATCACAACGAAGGGAGACCGAGGGGATCCTATCGGGTGGAACTTGATAACAATTGGTGCGACTGTGGTAAATTTCAAGTCTTTCGCATGCCTTGCTCCCATGTCATAGCGGCATGTTCGAAGGTTCGGCTGGACCCTTCAGGCTTACTATCCCCTGTTTACCAAGTGCACAACCTTTGCAACGTCTACAACAAAAGCTTTCCGGTTGTTGCAAATGAGGACTACTGGCCCTCATACAACGGGGAAATAGTCTGGCACAACGAGAACATGCGAAGAAAGAAAAAAGGCCGTCCTAACAGCACGCGTATTCGCACCGAAATGGATACGGCGAACAAGATGGTGAGACTGTGTAGTTCATGTCGTCAGCCCGGTCACAATCGAAAAAAATGTCCCAACGTTGGACCAAGCTCAACATCGTAAATTAGGTCATTGTAACCGTATTTATTTTATATGGAAGCCTAGTTCGTTTGATTCATATCAGTAAAATCATACAACCACAAACACGAACATACATAAATAAAACAAGGAAATACATGATTCAGAAAATGACCGTACATAAATAAAACGGAAAAATACATAAATTCAGACATGACCATACATAAATAGAACAACTGCAAGATTCAACAAATCTAGCCTATCAGAACCATCAGGACAACTTCACCTCCGCCTAGCATCATCGACAAAACACCTGCATCATTGACAATTTTTCTCCATTTCGTCACACCAAACTCCACAACCCTCTTCTCAATTTTAATTATCTTTTCTTTGTGGCCGATCTCTCCTTCTAACCAGCGGGTTAATTCTCTGTGCAAGTGTTCCAAAGTTTGGGGGTTCCATAACAGCATCTTCAGAGGAGGCTTTGTTGCCGAGAAAAACACTAAAGCATTTTTCTTCAAGATATCAAATTTTGGAAGCGGTTCTTCTGATGATGAGGAAGACGGTGCCGATGCATAATTAGATGGACGGGGAGAAGCCATATTATGAGAGAGGGAGACTGAAAGGACTGAATGAGATAGGGTTTGTAAGGATGGAGTGAGATGAATCTTATGTTTATGAGTGAGGCATATATATAGTAAAAAAAGTTGCAAACCCTAGGTATATATACATGTATAAGTATATATATAAATATACATATATATATGTATACGTGTATATATATATATACGTGTGTATATATATATATATATATATATATATATATATATATATATATATATATATATATATATATATATATATATACATATATATATATATATATATATATATATATATATATATATATATATATATATATATATATAAGTGAAGAATAAGATGAATATTTGAATTAAATTATGAATTAACAATGTGCAACTTACCATTTGGCGAATGCATGTTGAATTTACAACACATTCGCCAAATGGAATGGCGAATGCATGCAAATTTTTCATTCTTAGCCAAAGCATTTGGCGAATCCTTATGAAATAACACATATTCATCATTTGATGTGGCGAATGTGTGTGCAAACTATGTTAGTTTGGTATTTTATTTGAAAACAATGTTATATTGGAAATTAAATTATGAAACTATGTTATATTAAAAAAAAATTCTGATTTAAATCCTTTAACAATTTTTTAATGAGATCTCTAAACTGCTATATTTTTTTTATAATTAAATTGTTAGTCAACTAATAGTCAAATTTAATTTTAAGAATATATTATTTCAAAAGTCTAAATCCTAATTAGAAATATTTCCGTTTAAATCCACCAAATAAATCAAATTTATATTTTTTTTAGCAACAGTAGTTCGTGATACGGAGTATATTTTTAAAAATATAAAGATTTAGCCAATATACATTTAAGTAGGCTTGATAGTTTTTAAAATAAGTAACATTTTAAAAATGAATATATCATTATGTGAAAAATTTAAGTGAGGTTAAACTTATTTAATTGATAATGAGTTTTGTGAATTTATTAAAATAGAGAATGACGCACACATGAGAATGTTGTTAGAATTGAGTTAACATACTATTTTAAAATTTTAATAAATGTTGTCTCCTTTATCACAATGTTCTTCAAAATAGACGGGTACATCAATATCATTTTGAAAGAATTAATTTAAGGTTATTTTATTTCTCCCTTTCAACTAAACTAACATCTCTTCAACAATGAAGATCAATCTTTTGTACTATTTGATTAAAAATTATACTTTTAAGTGATATCATGTAGTGTTAAAAGTTCTTCCTAATTTGAGGAAATTGCTGCTATAAGTTGTGTTGTGAAAAAACTGATAGAACAATTCAAAGCATTTAAGAAGAATTATTTAAAGTTTCAAACATACCATATCTGGATAATATATGGCCAAATAACTGGCCTAAATAAACACAATAACCTTCCAAAATTAAAAACAAATTCATATTAAGGAAGAAGAAATAAAAGACAAGAACACAAAAAAAAATTTGTTTCTCAAGTTCGATCAAACAATAAACTCTGGAGAAAGAGAGTGTCTCTTTAGTTTACTATACTTCCAAAAGTTGAAACAAAAGATTTAAAATAAGCTACCAGAAAAAAATCAAGTTCTCAAGAAAATAAATCTTATTTTATATCCAATAGTTTCTCAATCTTTCCAACTTTTTATCTATGAATAACACAAGTACGATATGTTTAAAAGTATTTCTCAATCCCCTTAAATATCTCTAAAAGTTTCTCAAATTCCAAGAACACAATCATAGGAATTCATACACTTTCCTCCTTAGGTTTTCAGTAGGATTATCACCTCCTCGGCTCCTTCCTTTGTCTTTCATAATACTACATTCTAAAGGTTGTGAAGAGGAGAATTATAAAGATACATATTTATAATTGTTAAAATCCAACGAATACCTAACGAGACCAAAACACAACCCATTAATTTTTAGAACAAAAAATTATGAATACATTATAATATATTTTATATTAATTAAGAGTACCTTAGAGTATATCTTTGTATCTTAGAGTATCTCTTTGTATATGAGAGTATCTATAAATTGATATGAAATATATTTATAATACTATAACATTGATGAACATATCCACGAACCAACCCGACCAAACTCGATACCCGAGAACCTCTGATATCGGACACACCATCTGCCAGACATGCCTTTGCATATTTGACACATCTCATCGATATTCTTACTTCTTTTTGGCTTTCTTATTTATGGAAATCCACCTTGCCTTGAAACTGTGGAGATTTTTATTTATCCATCAACCCGTTTGTTGCTCTCTACCATGTTGAATTACTATTCAACTACCTTAAACAAGCTCAAGTCACACCGATCCTTAAACAAGCTAAATGGAAATGAAGAGTTTTAGTGGACATAAATTCGCTTTGGAAAGAAGTCTTGAAGGGAATGTATGGGGCTGTGGAGGATAAGGTGTTGGCAGAGAACACGTATTATCCTAGATCGGTGTCTACTTGGTGGAAGGACAGTCTAAAGAATGGGACAGTTTCTACTAATAATGTTTTTTCTTTTGCAGGTTTGGTATCTTATTTGATTGGTGATGGTCGTTATACTCCGTTTTGGTCAGCCCCTTGGCTGAACGGAGTTCCTCTACGAGATCAAATTGCAGCGCTTTACCATAGTTGCAGTAAGAAGGAAGAATTCATATTTTCCATGGGTCTTTTTGTCGAATGGGAGTGGAATTGGGAAGATCTAGGTATCTCGGCAGATGCTGGCAGTGCTGAGTTGCTCAGAATAATTTTGCTTCTAGAATCGGTCAAATCGCTGCGTTGGAAATTAGGCTACGAATCTGAATTTTCTGCTAAAGAAGTTCAGAATTTTCCTAGCAGACCAACGAAATGAATCGCAATTATCTCATAACCAGGTTTCAACTTTTATGTTAATTTGGAATTCTAACATTGTGGAGAACATTAAGTTGTTTGGTTGGAAATCGTTGAGGAATAAAATAGCCACAAAAGACCAACTTTTAATTCGTGAGGTGGTGCTGGAAAATAGTTTGTGTACATTGTGTAAATATTCTACAGAAAACTTGTATCATCTATTTTTTCTATGTCCTATGGCTGATGTTGTTTGGAGTGCTATTAGAAGGTGGAGTGGGACTAGAGTGTTGTTCCAGGGAGATATTGTAGATTTTATTCTTAGATGGAGTGATTATGCAGCAAGAAGGAAAGGCAAATTGAGGGTTTTGTGGATTTGGCTAGCCACTGTGTGTGTGGGTTTTGTGGAAAAGTAGGAATGATAATATTTTTAAAGAGGTGAATATTAGTGTCAATAACATAGTTTGGGATATTAAATTCATTGTATGGAAGTGAGTCTCTTTTAGTAAAATTCATCTCTCTTCATCCAACTTCTTAGCTTTTTTTACTGGATCCATTGTATCATTAAGCTATAGAGTTGGAGATAAATTTTTCTTTTGTCTGTAATGGGTGAATACTCCTTGTATTCAAGTAATTCTAATTGCTTTTTAAAAATAAAAAATAATAGATCAATTATTTAAATTGTTCAAATTATGGGGATTACTAAAAGAATATTGCTTCTTTTCATCCAAACAAATCTATAATATAAGAAAACTCACTCCTTGGATTTAAAAAATTAACACGTAGATGGGTTAAAATCACTCCATCCTTTTCTCCCATCATCAAGACTTCCAAACATTCATTGTAACTGATATAATACTATATCCTCTTCTCCCATCATCAAGACTTCCAAACATTCATTGTCACTAACATAATTATATTCTCTTTATAATCCTTAAAACTTCCAAACATTCATGATCCGTTAAAATCACTTTATTCCAAACATTCATTGTCACAGTAATAATTATATTTCCTTTATAATTGTTAATTAATACACAATATATTTTAAAATATATCTAAAATATAATTATATAATTAATACACCAATCATGATACATGATTAATTTTATATAACAAATATATTTTATTTGATTTTATTTTATCATATTTAATTAATTATAAAAAAAATAAAATTAAAAAAAGTGATTATAATTTATAATTATAGTATGATAAGTTATTATTAACATTATATTAAAATTTATATATATTAACATTGTATTAAAATTTATAGAGCAATTTATAATTTATAAAGGGAATATAATTTGTTAATTAATTACATTTTTGAGATGTAATAAAATATAAATGAAAATAATTATATATAACAAGCAAAACGTTTTAATTATATTGGGTCCATAATTACTTTAAAAAAGAAATTTTGACTATATGTGATGTAATCATTGTATTGGAATTCCAAAAAAGTAATAACAAATATTTTTTTATTTGATTTTATTATATCCTTCTTAGTTAATTATAAATAAATTCGAAAAAGTGATTATAATTTATAATTATAGTATGTTCAGTTATTATTAACATTGTATTAAAAAAATTATATATTATTAACATTGTATTAAAATTTATAGAGTAATTTTAAAATTTATAAAAGGAATATAATTTGTTAATTAGTTACCTTCTTTGAAATGTAATACAATATAAATGAACATAATTATATTAAATGGATGGGTATCAAATGTGTCATATTAATTATATTCGTTTTAACATTTTAATTATATTTGGTCCATAATTATCTCTAAATTTGTCAATTTCACGTTTTTTGAACGGTTATTATATTGGGCTAATGATTCAATAATAACCATTTTTAATCGTTTGATATTTGAAACGTCCCATAAATCATGATTTTGGTAGTATTTATAACTGGTCACAACTTCATCATTGTTTGTGTCTCATTGTCATCTTCATTTTATCCATATACATCTCTATTACATGGCGAGAGTTGTGGAAGGTGTATGTCAGATGATTGTTTAATCATATTATTCTATTTTAAAACAATAATATATATAAATCCATGACTATTTTAAACCACACATTAATTTAATCATATTATTCTATTTTAAAATTATATATATATATATATATATATATATATATATATATATATATATATATATATATATATATATATATATATATATATATATATATAATAGTGTAGAATACCAAAAAAATAAAAAAATAGTGTATAAAGTTTTTAATATGAGTTGATATGAGAATCACACATTTTATTAACGTCAAATTTTTAAAATATATATAGACAGAAAATAACCAATTTATATAATTAAATAAATAATCATACAAAATGTTTTGAGTACAAAATAACCATACAATTTAAATGAATTGAATGAACTTTAATATAAATATTAATAGAATGAAACATAAGTAATGTATGAATAAATAGTATCAAAATTGTATGATATTTTTTATTAATCCTACAATCTATTTGTCATTTATAAAAGGAGAAAACTTAGATACAATTCTTTATATATGCTTTATACTAAAAATATGACAACGGTATAATTTCCTATGCATTTTTTTTCTATTTTTAATCCATAAATAATATTTAAATATACTTGTCATATTTTAATTGAAAAATAGTATAAACCACACCTAAAGAATCATATCTAAGTTTTCTCTTTTATAAAACTTAAAATTTTAACCGCACAAGTTCATCAATGATCAATATATATTTATCTATATATAATATAAAGTTATTGAAATATTAAAATTAAAACTTATTGGACTCAATTGCATTCAAATATGAAATAATATAGTAGAGATACTCACGGGTACATATATGGTACTGATATTAATCTATTTAATTAAATATTGAATAATAATAAGAATAAATTTACTATTGACTTAAATATTTTTATAAATAATTCCAAAATAAAATTATTTATATATAGAAATAATTATACCGTTGATTCAAATATTTATATATATAGAATAATATATTTTATTTCTAAATTGATTTTAATCAATAATATATTAAATTTTTTTTACTAATTAAATTATATTCACGAGTACATATATGGTACTGATATTAACACATTTAATTAAATATTGAATAATAACAAGAATAAATTTACTATTGACTTAGATGATTGTTTAGAAAATTAGTTAACCATTTCCAAAAATTTATGTAAATTATTTATTTTAAATATTTCATGACATGAATTTTAAATAATTTCTTATCTTATATACATAAGACCATATGTCATATTGCATGAGATGCACGTTTAATATTTACAAACACATTCTAACATTGCTCACATATTATATAATATATCCTGTTATACAATATAAAAATAGAATATACTACTTATAATTAAACTATAAATATTTTGTTTAAATTATACAAAAATAAATTAAAATATTATATTCTTTTTAAATAACTAATTACACATATTTTAAATTTCACATAACCATAAAATCCTATCACAGTCAATAAATCCGTCATATGTTATATTAATTGTCACAAAGAACTAAATACATATATATCAAATATTATATTTAAACATAATATTTATAAATTTATTAACATTCAATATTAAATATAATTATAATATTATTTGTAATACACCAATATATAATTATTGAAATAAATTGCAACAAATAAAACTTCAACCATAACCTAAACTTATAGAAACAAATTTTTTTTTTGCGCTATAGAAATATAGAGACGGTCGCCCAAATTCGTCATACTAAACTCAAGCTTATCTCCTTTTTTTAATTCATTCTTTTTAGCACTGATCATTATTGCTCACGAAATATGAATAGTCTTCAACTATTTAATATATAACTAATAACCCACATTTAATTTAGTTCTAAATTAAATTGTTTTTAAATTATTTTTCATTAAAAAATATGTTACAATTCTTTATTGACTATATAAAATAACCCTATAACCCTTTTTTAGAAACAATACACATAAATACCTTCCATTTTACTTTCATTTCAAACAAATATTTATTAATTTAAAATTTATATAAAAAATTTCATTCAAAAATTAATTTGTTTTCAATTATAATAAAAATTAAATATTATCATCTTTTATAATTATATATTAATTAGTTTCATAAATATGTATTAAATTGACTTATTTTTTTAATGGTATTAAATAGTGTAACTTAATTGTTATATAAAATATAATCTTTTTTAATTTTTTAATAGCATTAAATATGCATTATCTCGATTGTATTAAGAAAAAATATTTTCTATTGGACATACAAGATTTTCATAGATTTTTAACATTATTATATATTTACTCATCATTATCTCTATGTGTCAAACATCACCCTATATCTCAATCTTGCATTTCGCAACGTCATTTCAATAATCATACTCATAAGTTATATTCTAACTTATTTATTAGTAGGATTATATTATAATAAAATTCAATTATATTGTTCAATATTTAAAATATTTTGAATTTATTAGTGATTGACCATGTGCATGCTATTGTATTGTGCACATATTTCAAACTCTATTCCTTTTATTTCTCTACTGTGAATTTTCTAAATTAAAAGTAACATCATTCATTTCAAATTCCATTGTATTTATTTATCTTGATAATATTAATTTATTAAATTAAAAAATATTTACAAATACTATGATATTATTTGATATTTATAAAACTAAATTATTCCATAAATATTTTTATAAAAAAATATCAAACGATGCCCGCAGCTATTCATCCTTATTTTAAAAATATAAATTATATTTTATATATTTATTAATTTTTATTAATTCTATTTTTTTAACAAAAAAAAATGCACATAACACATCAGTACTCGAGCGATCACACAGGTACTGATATGAGTATCACACGAAATAAATATTTGTAATAATACTTACATAAAATAAATTTATTTATGTTAATAATATTTATTTATAAAATTAAAATAGTATTTAAAAGATACTATGATATTATTTGATATTTATAAAATTAAAGCATTGGATAAATATTATTATAAAAGATACTAACCGATGTCTGCGAGAATTAATTCTAATTTTTTAAAATATAAATTATATTTATTGATTTTTATTAATTCTATTTATTTTTAAAAATTTTAAATAAAAACAAAAGAAGACTAATATTTAGTAAATAAAATATTTATTAATTTTTATTTATATTTCTTTTTTTTTCAAATTTTAAATGTAATTAAATACATTCTAAGAACAAACATATTCGAACAAAAAATACATTATGAGAACAAATGAGCGTCACCGTATATCCGTGTGAACGCACAGATATGATACTAGTTACTTAATAAATTATAATTAAAGCTATTCAGTAAAAATATGACAATTCCGGTCCGAAATTATCCACTGACAGCATGGTTTCAGCCATTACCTCTTAATTTCTCACAAACTTATGTTTTTGGTCAAGCAAATCATCTGTTGTATTTTGGTGTTCGTAGATTTTACGTTGGAAGAATGTTTCATTCAATAGCTTTTCTGTACTAGTACAAGCTAATATCTTTGTATTTTATTCATTTTGCCAAGCCCAAAATAGCGTGTGGAACATAAAAGACAAATGTTGTACGTAACATCAAATCTATTGGTACGAAACATATATAAAACAAAAATCAACTATGGATATACCATAAAATCTGATTAAGTTACTGTTCTGCGATCTCTTTTCAACATATATTCCAATATACCAACTTTTTCACCAAAAATACCAATATGCCATGATTTCAAAAAAAGTTGAATTTTTTTTTGCCTTTGCCGCCCATTGAATGGGCGGCAGTGTACAATTTTTTTTAATACCGCCCTTTGAATGGGCGGCAGTGTTGTTCGGTTATTTTTAAAAAAAGTTTTATTTTGTTTTATGTTTTTAGTAGATAAATAGATTATTAAATAATATAAAATATTAATATTAAATAATAAAAATAATATAATAATAATAATATTAAAAAATAGTAATATTAAATAATATTACTTTTTAAAATTAATAAATATTACTAAAAGTTAATAAATATTAATAATTGATAAAATAATACTAAAAGTTAATAATGATTATTTGTATTTAGTAAATGTTAAAATTATTAAATAATAATAAATAATAATAAAATAAATATTTAAAAATAATATTTAATGGAATATGAAAGTGATACATGATAACAACATAAAACACTAATTGTTACTAGTTCCAACATTTGGACACTTAGTTCGGTTGTGACCAGTTTGACGACACCTAGAACATTTTCTCTCCAGCTTGTCAACGATATCCATTTCTGTTCTAATGCGTGTGCTGACTGGGCGTCCTTTCTTGTTCCTTCGCATTCTTGGATTATGGCAAATTTGATCTCCCTCGTACACTGGCCAATAGTCACTGTACGGGAGCACCAGAAAACTTGTGTTGTATACTCCAAATAGGTTTGAAACCCTGTAAACGCCCGACAAAAGTGTGTATGCGTCGTTGCGAGCACTTGAACATGCAGCGATAACATGTGAACAAGGGACACGGTATGCCTGAAACTTTCCGCAATCACACCACCCTTCTATTAGGTTCACCCTGTAACGACCCATAGGTTTCCCTTCACCGTGATCCATTGTTTCCCGCACACTAAAAGTATTGTTATTGTAGTCAAAAATGCTGACTTGATGTGTGCTGGATTTCACGGTTTCTTCTTTCATAACCTTTACGCAGTTGTCTGTAAATATTTGGCCTGAATTTAATACTGCACTCCATTTTGCACCTCTCTCAGCAAATTGTGTAGCCAATCTATAATATGTAGCACTAACCAATGCTGTAATCGGTAAATTACGGGTGCCTTTGAATACTCCATTCAGTGACTCAACAAGGTTGGTTGTCATGTGTCCCCAACGTCGACCCCCGTCAAATGCTCTTGTCCATTTTTCAACAGGAATATTATTTAGCCACCTCAAAGCATCACCATTTGCCATAGCTATTTCATTCTGGTAGTACTGAAACGTTGGTTGGTTTAATGCATATCCTATATATAAAAAAAATGTTTAAGTTAATAACATAATTGACAAAGATATAATGTTAGAGAGGATGGAAAAAATTATTACCCATGTTAATAACCTTTTTCCGGAGGTTCTTGTCCTTAATCTCTTTCATGAAATTTTGAGCAATATGTCGGATACAATAGACATGTACAGATGGGGGATCTTGCCAACCATTTTCCGGATTATTGTATGCACTTTCAATGGATGCATGTCTATCTGAAATCAAACATAGATCTGCTTGCGGAGCAACATGTTTTCTCAAGTTTCGTAAAAAAAAACCCCAACCTTCAGCAGTCTCACCCTCAACAAGTGCAAAAGCAACTGGAAAAATATTACTGTTGCCATCTTGTGCAACAGCCATAAGCAGTGTCCCTTTATACTTACCATATAACCAGGTTCCATCAATTTGCAAAATAGGCTTGCAATATGAAAAACCTCTAATGCATGGTTGGAATGCCCAGAATAGCCGGTGAAAGATCTGCTTCCCTTCAACAAGTGTTCCTTCATCAGTGTACATGGGTAATGTTTCCATTTCCATCACTGTCCCCGGAACAAATTTTTTTAGTGCCATAAGGAAATGTGGAAGTTCGTTGTATGACTTCTCCCAGTTACCGTAAACCTGTTCAATAGCTTTATTCCTCGCAATCCATGTTTTCCTGTACGACGGCGTGAACTTGTACTCATGAACAATCTTTGCAATGCAAATGCTCACCTTGATAGATGGATCGTTGTCTACAAAAGTCATTAAAACTTGAGACATTAATTGCGAGCTTAGTTGTCGATGATCCTGGTCAAACATGGTTGTTGAACAACTGTGAAGGGGGTTCATAATGCCTATCTCCCACAAATCACTTCTTTTACGATACGACGCTACCAGATGAAACTTGCACGTATCGTGTCTACAACAAATGATGTATCTCTTTTTATCTGAATCCTTCACCCTAAAATCTACACCGTGTTTCATGTGATATTGTTTTATTGCAAGCACACAATCATATTTAGTTTTGAATTGATTACCTACTGTTATGTCTCCTTCCACCGGAAGACGAGGCATGTACGGCCAATCATCTAATGTTTGATCTGCATCCGAGGAAATGTTTGTCATGTGGGCAGGTGGTGAAAAAACATTTCCAACTGGAATGTGTTGGTCATCGGTGTCCTCCTGAACATTGACTCCTTCTTCAAATATTGTTGTGTACAAGTCATCCACCTGTGCTTCGGTCTCTTCTTCAACATCTTCTTCCTCTACATTTTCGTATGGTATTATTGCTAGTTCATCTCCTTCAGGTGCATTGATAACTTGAGACTGTTGGGTTAGTTGATATTGATCAAATTTGATATATAACTCAATCGATGGAAATCCATAACATTCATGATTGGAAAACATGGATTCCACATCTTCATCGTCACGAACTTTCAGTGGAACAAATTTAAAATTATTATTCCCAAAATGAACAACATTTCTGTATGTAATCTGAGAAATATCACCTGCTCCCATCTTCATAATCAGTCGTTCTTTGAAATGTTGAAATGTTGATCTTCTATTAATATTGAAACGACATATTTCTGTATTTTCGAAGCTATATCCGAGCTCATCAGTTACAACCACACCACCATTGTAATGTGCACAAATAACATAATTTTCTCTTTGAGGCATTTTAGAATGTGATGAATTTTTTGAATGTTTTAGTTGGTGTATGATATGTTAGATTTATAGAAAATTCGTTGGTATAATATGAATGTTTAGTAGGTACAAATATTAAATAAAATAAACTGATGTGGGATATTAAATAAAATCAACATTGCCGCCCATTGAATGGGAGGCAGTCTGCCATATGCCAGACACGTTTCCTCATTGCCGCCCATTGAATGGGAGGCAGTCTGCCATATGCCAGACACGTTTCCTCATTGCCGCCCATTGAATGGGAGGCAGCCTGCCACATTGCCAGACACGCATTTAATTTGTTTTCACTATGCCGCCCATTGGATGGGCGGTGGTCAACGAAATTAATTTTTATTCAGTCAACACGTACACATTTTCAAAATTTTCATACATCTTCATACATTTTCAAAATTTTCAACCACCTACATTATATCATTTTAATCACATTCAACCACCTATACCAAAATATTTATTACATATATCACTTACACATTCTATAAATTCCATCAACTCTCTATTTCAAATTCATATCTTACAACACATTTCTACTACAATTTCATTTTTATCACTCTTCATCTCCTGATATTCTTAGCAATGTCTCTGCCCGTGCCTCTGCTAACACTCGGAGAGAAACATCGAGGCACACTTTCAAATATTGCAGAATATGTAAGTCTTCTAACATTTTATTTTATTACATTATTTATGTTATATTACTTTTTTATTACATTATTTAAATTATACATGTTATATTATTTATTTTATATTTTAAATTATACATGTTATACATGTTACATTATTGTTATATATGTTATATTATTTATTTTTACATTATATATTTTATATTTTAAATTATACATTATATATTATATATGTTATATTATTTATATGTTACATTATATATTATGTATGTTTTATTTGTAGGATGAAAAAAAATTCAAACCGCGTACACACAAGTACATTACAGTCGATGAACATATCCGTCCATATTTGATTCAAGCTGGTTTCGGTCACGTCATCACTATTGATTCGTATGGAGTTGATCGAAAATTCTGTCTCACCCTATGTGAGAGATGGAGACCAGAAACTCACACGTTTCATTTTCCAACCGGTGAATGTGCCCCGACTTTGGAGGATGTCCACATGCTATTAGGGTTGCGTGTGAATGGCTCAGCCGTTGTTGGTTGCACATCAGTGTCATACCAACTTGTTGAGGAACTATTGGGGATTACGATGGATCCTTCGGAGAGACGGGGACAATCTTTGAGAATAGTGGTACTACGGGACAAATACAATTCTATCCAGTTAAGCGAAGACTCCCCCGAGGAACTAAAAATAATGAAAGCAAGAGTATATATTATGTTACTTTTTGCTTGTTTTTTGTTTCCTGATACTAACGGTAACACCATACACCTTCAATTTTTACCGTTACTCGAAGATTTCGCCCAAATAAATAGCTATAGTTGGGGCGCAGCAACTTTAGCACATTTATACCGAAACTTGTGTCGATGCGCTTTGAAGGACGCTCACAATTTTGCCGGATGTGCAGTCTTACTTCAGGCTTGGGGTTGGTCCAGAATGCCTAGACTGGCACCGATCAACGAAAATCCATTCCATTTTCCCTATGCAACAAAGTATGTTTATTTAAACTCTATTTATTTTTCTACTTAATATATTTATTTATCTAATATTTAAACTCTATTTATTTTTATATTTAATATTTTTAGGTGGTCTGCTTATGGAATGAATTATGACAAAACCCCCCATCATTGTGCGGTTGGATATCGGGCTTTCTTCGATCATTTTGAGCCCAATGATGTAATATCTTTTAGAATTATACGTTTTAATATTGAAATATTTTTACCATCTTTATTTAATATTTTTATTGCTCTAATCCATTTTTTCAACATCTTCGCAGTTTATATGGAGACCATATCTTGGACTCGAGGATGAGGACCCAACCGAAAGTAATATTTGGACGGCAACAACATATATCTTTTGTTTCACTTATGTTGAAATGCACCAATCGGATCGGGTTAAGCTTCAATTTGGGATACAACAAGAAATTCCTGGTCCACCGAGATGCATGAAAAAATATCATAACAGCAAGGTAAATCAACAATGGGCTTACGAAGATTGGAAAGACCACAACAGAGAAGAACGCCAGGAATGGATAAACCGTCATCGCGCCGTCATACACGGAAATGTAATGGATACTGAATGTAAACCAAATAGAGAATACATGAATTGGTATAGATCTGTTACCAATTTGTACCTATCGGTCAACAGAGATTTATTTGACCCTCGTATCCAACCCGCATTGAATGTCAACCAACAACACACATTTTCCTCCCAACAAACATTTAACCCCAACCAACCACACCGATTTTCCTCCCAACAAACATTTAATATCAACCAACAACCCACACAACAACCTTATACCCCAAGCCAACACCCTTACAATCAACCAAACCCATCATTTAACCAAACCCCCTACAACACCCAACAAAACCTCAATTTTAGCCCCTCCCCATCATACACACAACAACATTCATTCTCACAACATACCCCACAAGAACACAATTACCAAACACCCCAACCACAAATGCCATTTTATCCACCACAAACTTTCACCTTTAATTCATCCCAAGACCAACATCCATACATCCCCTACATGAATTCCTCAATGCCACCTACTAACCAACCAAGTTGGAGTAATGCGGGAACACGTCTAGATTATGGCAGTGCGGCGGCAATACGTGACGACTTTAGTGATGATGTGCTAGCGAATTTTATTAATCCTTCGGGTGAAGCAGGACCTTCTACTCAACCAACAAACGTTGAACAACCTGGTTTAAGAAGGACTAACCGAATAGGACGTCCTCCCGGCTGTGGAACTCATCAGCGACATCGTCGTCCGGGTCCGAATAGGGAATAGAAAAAATTAATGTATTATTTAATATTTATATTATTATTATTATTATTATTTATATTAATATTATTGTACTTTAACATTTTTATTAATATCATTATTATTCAAAATTATTAATATTATTATTATTTTATATTAATATTATTATTATTATTTTATATTAATAATATTATTATTATTTTATATTAATATTATTATTATTATTTTATATTAATAATATTAATATTATTATTATTATTTTATACTAATAATATTAATATTATTATTATTATTTTATATTAATATTTTAAATTATTAAATAATCAATTTTGATATTAAAAATGCAAAAGAAATAAAAAAGAAAAAAAAAATTACGTTTGCACTCTGCCGCCCATTCAAAGGGCGGTTGAAGAAAATAATACACTCTCCCGCCCATTCAATGGGCGGCAATGAAGAAAAAAAAATAAAACTATGGCATATTGGTATTTAATGGGGAAATGAGTGTAGTTTGGATATTACTGGTTAAAACTAGGGCATGACAGTAAAAAATTCATAAAATCTTTTTGACCAAGTTCTAATGGACCGAAAACAAGTACGGTAACAACATTAAAAACAAGAAGAAAAAAACAATCTTAAAAATCTCATGTGTACGTGTGTCTTCTCGAGGTAAGAAATTAATAAAAGAAATACTAATTACTTACGATTGGGTGAATATAGAAACAAGTTGGGAACGGTAAGAAATTCCATTGTTAAATGCGTAACGTGAAAACTGAAAAGACAGTAAAATTGAAGCTGCTAATCTTATCTACAAAATAATGAATCTGAACGTGATTTTGGATTAAGTTGAAGATTTTGTTTGACCATTATATGTAATTATTTTATTAATAGTTAGTAGAGTTTGATAGTTATTAATTGGTTCTGTGTGAGTGTTAACGTGTTTAAGTAAATAATAATTGAATAATATTATTCTCCAACATTTCAGCCGGCTGCAAATTGAAATGCAACAATTTTTTTATTAATTAACATAAAAAAGTTTTATAAATTTTTTTTTTTATCAAAATAGACTTTGGTCTAATTCAATCATACAAAATCGATTTGTAAGGTGATAAATGTCAGTGTATCAAAATTATGTTTTAGTTCTATTTTTAATTAATGTAGAATTTGGGTTTTTCATAATACACCTCACGCCTAATATTATCGGGTTTGATGTGTGGATATACATGGTGGATGGTCTGAATTATCAATATATGAGACATGATTTCTCCAATACATCTCCTTTCGTCCAACATTTTTTGGGTTTGATGCGTGTTGAAACCGTAATTCCTTGTGTCGAAGCAGGTTGCTCAACAGAAGGAATGATGCGTCGAATCAGTTGTTTCACACAGATTTGATTCAGATTCTATTTGGATTTGATTTAGATCTAGATTTGATTTAGTTCCAAAATAGGTATTTTGGTCTTTTATAGTTTTGGACTTTTGCTTGGGATGCAAGAAAACTTAATTCTATAAATAGGGAGCAACTTTTATATTTTGTAGTGAATCAATACATTCCAACATATTGTAATTCACGGTTTGCAGTTGCAAGTGAATAGAAAGAAAACTCCCACATTTTTTGGATAACAACATTCTTCTCCAAATTCTCTTAGAACCCTAATTTCTTTTTTTTTCTCTATTTTCTTCTTTTCTTTGATATTGTTGCGCTAAGAACCATTCTTGTTCATAAAGAAAGGTTCGGAATTCCCATAGACTTTTGGGTTAATTCCAACATTTGGTATCTAGAACTCTGATTTGAACGATCCATTGGAAACAAAGGTGATGGAGATGAATCATCAGAATGGGTACTTCATAACAAACCTTTTAATTCTCAAGAAAGATAATTATGAGAATTGGTGCAGGCAGATTAAAGTTGTTTTTTGTTATCAAGATTTATGGGATCTTGTGAAGGAAGGAGTAACAACACTTGCAGAGAAAGCAACGAAACAAGAAAAGGTTGCGCACAAAAAATTGAAGAAAACATATTATAAAGCTTTCTTTATAATCCATCAATGTGTTGATCTAGATAACTTTGAGAAAGTTAGTGATGCAGAATCAACAAAGGATGCGTGGGAAAACTCACAAAATGACTTATGAATTGCTTCAGATGAAATACAATGAAAGCATTATAGATTTCTTCACAAGAGTTACGAAACTTGTGAATCAAATCAAAGTATGTGGAGTAGTGTTGATGACGAAAGCAGTTGTCTCAAAGATTTTGAGAATGTTGGCTCCAAAATTCGACCACATGGTAGTAGCCATAGAAGAGTCGAAAGACTTGTCAATATTGACGAAAGAAGAGCTTCAAGGGACGCTTGAATCTCATGAACAAAGAATGACTGAAAGAGCATCAGACAAGTTGAAGAGTGATGTGACTCTGCAGACCCAATCAACAAAAGATAAGAAATGCAAAGGAAAGTTGTTCGACAACAAAGGCAAAGGAGGTTACAACAATTCGAATGGTCGAAATCAGCAAGAAAGAGGTTGGTCGAATCAGAAAAAAAAACCTGGAACCAAGGCAACCAAAGAGGTGGTGTTGCAGGTAGATGAATAAGTGGTGGTCGAAAGCCAGACAAGAGTCACATTCAGTGTTACAATTGTCAGAATATGGTCATTATTTTAGTGATTGTCCAGAAAAGCAGAAGAATCAAGAGGTTGATGCAAAGATGGCGAAACATGAAAAAGAAGAAGAAGAAGAAGAAGAAGAAGAAGAAGAAGAAAAGATGTTGTTGATGGTCATAACAAAAGATAAAGAAAGATTCCAAGATCAATGGTACTTGGACACAGGATGCTCATCACATATGACTGGAAGGAAAGATTGGTTTGTCAACATGAAGCCCTCGATGAAGAACATGGTGAAATTTTCAAATGACAATACTCTAGCAGTTGAAGGTATTGGTGACGTTCTGATTATGAGGAAAGATAGAAAGAGGTCAGTTATTTCCAATATGTTTTACATACCAGGCGTGAAGAGCAATTTGCTCAGAATAGGGCAGTTGACCGAAAAGAATTACAAGGTGTCGATCGAAGATAAAACGATGAAAGTTCTTGACGCAGGTGGTAGGTTGATCTTGAAGGCTCCAATGTCTCAGAATACAACCTTCACGATCGAACTAAATGTGATGGAGCATAAATGTCTTGCAGTTGCAGCTGGCATAGATGAACAGATGTGAGACTATAGACGTGGCCATCTTAATTTCAAAGAAATCAGAGATTTGAAGAGAAGAAATATGGTTTCAAGATTGCCAGAAATCGACATCCCAAATGAAGTGTGTGAAGAATGTGTTTAGTCAAAACAACACAAGAATAGCTTCAACAAGGATGCAGGAAACATGTTGAAGGAAATTCTTGAAATGTCAGACTTGGGAAATCTCTCATATTTCCTTGGCATCAAATTTTATAAGACTGATAGTGGTCTGATGATGCACCGAAGAAGATATGTCGGAGAAATACTAAAGAGATTTGAGATGCAAGATTGCAACCCAACTTCGACTCCAATTGAGCCCAGATTGCAATTGTCAAATGATTCAGATGAAGATGATGTCGATTCAACCCAATATAGAAGACTTATTAGCTCACTAAGATATCTTTGTTACACAAGGCGTGACTTAGCATACAATGTTGGTATGGTGAGTAGATTCATGCAAAATCCAAAGTTATCACACCTAGCAGCGGCGGAGAGGATACTAACGTATCTGAAAGGAACTATCGACTATAACATTTTATTTCTTGCACCTGATGAAGGAAATGAATGCAAGATAGTGGGAAACACCGACTCAAGTTGGTGCAGTGATGCTGAGGATCGAAAATCCACAACTGTATATGTGTTTATATTAGGTGGTGCACTAGTTGCTTGGATTTTGAGAAAGGAGCCAGTAGTGGTATTGTTATCATGCGAAGCAAAGTACATAAATGCTTCTTTTTGTGCATGTCAAGCAACATGGATGGTGAATCTTGTCGAAGAGATTACATGGAAGAGTCATGGAGAAATAACCATGAAGATGAAGTTAGAACACTGTAGAACTGAGAATCTGATAGCGCATGGAAGAAGCAAGCACATAGAAATGAGATTCCATAATCTCTAAGAGCGAGTAGAATACGGGAAGGTGAACTTGGAACACTGTAAAACTGAGAATCAGATTGCAGATATCATGACGAAGGGAGTGCAGGTCGAAGTGTTCAAGAAGCTAAGGTCTATGATGAATGTAGATAGCTTAGACACAATGAATTAGGTAGTGTGTTGAAACTGTAATTCCTTGTGTTGAAACAGGTTGCTGGATAAAAGGAAGGGTGTGTCGAATTAGTTGTTTCACATATATTTGATTCAGATTCTATTTAGATTTGATTTAGATCTAGATTTGATTTAGTTTCAAAATATGTATTTTGGGCTTTTATAGTTTTTGGCTTTTGCTTGGGATGCAAGCAAACTTAATTCTATAAATAGGGAGAAACCCTTATATTTTGTAATGAATCAACATATTCCAACATATTGTAATTTACGGTTTGCAGTTGCAAGTGAATAGAAAGAAAAATTTCATAGTTTGTGGGTAGCAACATTCTTCTCCAAATTCTCTTAGAACCCTAATTTCTTTTCTTTCTCTATTTTCTTCATTTCTTTGATATTGTTGCGCTAAGAACCCTTCTTATTTATAAATAAAGGTTCGGAATTCCCATAGACTTTTGGGTTAATTTCAACAATACGCATATATAAATGGTGGGTGGATCGAATCAATAGACTCGTGATACCGTGATAGAATTTGAGTTTGATCTAACTCAATCTTATAAAACCAACTTGTAAGGTGATATGTGTCACTCTATTTAAACCCTTTGTGGGTTCAATCTTTAACCAATGTCAACCTTGAATTTTTCTCTATATGGATACAATTTAGTATCCTTGGTTTTATAAGGAAGAAACTTCAATCCATTTGATACTTTTGTGTATATTTTAAGAACTTTGTTGGGAGGTTTTAGCTAATGCGACAAATTCATATTTTTTTAATAAATAAAATTATGTTAAGTTTAAATGTAATTTTGATCCCTTAAATTGATTTTGATAATTTTTTAGTTTCTATTTAAAAAAAGGTTTTTTATTTCCTTAATATGTGATTTCATGTGTTTTTTTGTCCTTCTTCACATGTGAGATTCATTTGCAGATGTGGAATTATAACATATGAGTTGACATCTTTTTAATGCTGCCACGTTATTAAAATCCAATAAATTTATTTGTTTTGAAAATGAAATCAATTTAAATAAATCTCTTTTATTTAAAATTAAAAATATTTATTTATTTATTTTGGCTTTCACATTCAATACCAATTTTTCCCTCAATCATCACCTTATATTTCTCAACCTCATCTTCTTCGTTTCACCCCAAAGCGAGTTTTTCCCTTAATGTGACTCCGATAGTGGTGCAAACTTCTTCTTTCTTTTTCTTCCAAGTACATACTCTAGCTGCTTTTTTTATATCTTTATCAATCTCAATTTTGTGCTACACATTAAATTAGTTTGTTATGGTTCTTACATCAAATTAAATGTGTAAAAATTGTGCTTAGAAAATTGTTTGTTGTCATCTTTAAATAATTTGGAGGTATCTTGTGGATTGTAAGCCAGGTTTCAAACTTTAATTTTTTATTTAAAATCCAATCAAATTTTGACTGTTGGCCGTTTGTAAACATGACACATGAACCAAGGAAGCGAGTGGAAGAAAAGGTTAGTTTACTCTGAGAATATTGAGTGAGTGTTGAGAAAGAGAATGAAAAAGTTACAACGATCATCGAAGCATAGAAGTGGTGGCTAGATTCATAAATTTTCAAGCATGGAATGAAACTTTGGGAGAAGAATATTCTTAGCAGAGAATTGCATATTCTGACGATAAGACGTTTGATAGAAGTAGAATAAACATGCATTTAATCCAACTGGGTGACTTTGGATTCTTTATCGTCTATCTCCATCCTATCAACCTCTTTCTAACGAGAAAGAGGAACCCCAAATCTACATTTCATCTCCAATTGGAAACCATTTATCCATATAAAAAAATATTAGGGTTTCAGAAAGGGGAGGAAGAAGAAACGAAGAAGTCAATGCCTTTCCTTCTATAGATAAATTTTTATTTTAAATTTAAAATGAAAAGATTTATTTAAATTTATTTATTTTTAAAACAAATAATTTTTTTGGATTTTAATGGTGTGACAACATTAAAAAGATGTTAACTCGTGTGTTTCAATGTCACACCTGCAAATGAGCCTGACATGTGAAGTTGGACCACAAAATAACATGAAATTTGATAATAAGGGACCAAAAATCTAGTTTTTTTAAATGGAGGATAAAAGGTTATCATAATCAATCTAGCAAGACCAAAACCCCATTTAAGTCATTATATTACGGAGTAGAAATGTACTCATATCCATAATTATAAAGATACAAAATTTAATATTGTTTAAGACATTTTAAAGGGAATTTATGCCAAGTATAGTAATTTATATGTCTATGATATTTAATCCTAATAGCAAGCCATAGCCAAGACAAGATTTTTATGTTATCCGTTCGTTCATCTACTTTTCTCATGTCTCCTTTACAGAGAATTACATTTCTCTTGAGTCGCAATCCCTTCAACATGTTACCAACCAAATTATAGTTCTTATATGCTTTATCGTTTTTCCCTAAAAGACAAAGGAAAATGATGAAAAATGTTTAATGACTTGATTTTCTTCCACGCTTGAAATACCAGTCAGACAAATATACTTTGCCAGACCACACCAAAGAAATTACATTGGAATAATAAGTGAGTTGGTCTTTCTTAATGGTTAAAGTGTGAGATACACACTTTATCATGCAAACATTTTAGAATGACTCTTTTGTGTAATTGGTCTCGAGAAGGGAACCTATTCAAAACCAGACGCCAACCAAAGATTTTGATTCTTAATGCTGATTTGGATTTCCAAAGTTTCTGCAACACTGCCTTGACACTAACCTCTATACCACGAACCTCCTTAAAGCTTACCAACTTGCAACAACTAGACTTGACAAAGAACATTCCATCATAATTAAGAGTCCAAACAATGTTGTCTTACACATGTCTACTAGGCTATGATCTAAGAGAAGCAATAACAATTCGGCACACAAACCTTCAATATGTCTATCATCACCTTTTTCATCTAGATACAAGTTCCAGGACTATGTTCTTTCATACCTAGACCCCACATCAGCCACATTCGAACATTGTTTGGATGACAAGTTAAATGCTCGGGATAAGCCAAGTATAGAGGTTGTACGTCTAGCCAATTTCCAAAAAGGAATATTACTGCCCAAATTTATTATACAAGATAGGAAACTTAAGAACCAATCTTCATCTGTGCTAGATACTCTCCCAAACAACTTCAAATCCTTCCACCAGACTGCTTCATTTTTTTGCAATAGTACCTTTAATTCCAAGCAAGAATGTCAGACTGATGTTCTCATACCTGTGATTAAATAATTCTTTCCAAATGACCCCTTGATTACTAAAGAACCTCCATTTCCATTTTGAAAGAAGTGATTTGTTGAAAGTTGCCACATCTCTGACCTTTAGGCCTTCATCGCACTTAGCTTTACAGACATTGTTTCAACATGAAATACCTTTCTTCTCTTTTGAACCATGCCAAATAAATCTTCTTTATATGCTCACTATTTACTTTATGATCTTTGTAGGGGATTTAAAAAATAATAGTTGGTAAGAAGGAAACTTATTGATGACTTAGTTTAGAATGATTACTCTTACTCATATGGATAAAAACCTTCCTCCCCAAGTACTAAGTCTCCACCTTATGCCTTTTACCATAGGTCTCCAACTTGCATAACGTTTAGAGCTAGATTGCACAAAATACCCAAAAAAAAGGATATTGTCTATGCAACAATATTGGAATTGAGATGCTGCTAAAAAATATTGATCATTTAGTCCAATACAATAAAATTGTCTTTTGTGGAGCTTTAATCTTAGACCATACGTCATTTCAACTCCTCTAAGGATTGACTTAATGGTCCGTAAATTTGGCCAAGAACTTTCACCTAATATGATAGTATCATCATCAAAATGCATGAGTCTGTAGGAGATTTGGTAATTTACATGAAAGCCTTCACTTTGGCCCTCAACTTTTATGGCAAAGCTAAAGGGTGAAATTGGATCACCTTGACTTAGTTTTCTACACATTTTAAAGTCCTTAGTAAGGCTTCCGTTCACCAGGATTGGCATCCTACTGACAAAAATACATGTTTTCATCCACCTAAGTCACTTTGGCCCAAAACATAGTCTTCTAAACATATATTTCTAGAAATTCCAACTTACACAGTCAAATGCCTTTTCAAAATCCACTTTCAAAAACATAAAACTCTTTTTATCTCTCTTTGCAAAATCTATTAGTTCATTTACAACTAGCACTACATCCAGGAGTTATCTTCTATAGACAAAGGTGATTTGTGTGTAAGACACTAGGTTTCCTATCACTTTCTTAAGTCTTAGAGCTCGGATTTTTGAAATTATTTTATACATGCTACCCATCAGGAAGAAAAACATGTAGTCTCCTAATCATGAGGGTTATCATGCTTTGGCACCAAGGAAAGAAAGGATGTTGTGACTGCCTTTGGTAAAGTTGAATTATAATGTTCTCTTGAGCTTCTTAGAGGAGTCTATGATAGATTCACACAAATGATGAAAAATGTAACCAGCAAGATTAATCTTTTGAAAAGAAGTAAGAAACCATAGAAACAATTTATGGTCCCAGGAAATTTGATCTAAACTTCCTTCACGAGGAATCAAGCAATCGATAAGAACTTTTAACAGTAGTTTTTGTTCCAAATGCATGTTCTTGACTTTCCCAAAGTCAATTTTATTTTTGAAGAGTGTATCCTTGATATTTATATCTAAGGTTCCACCATACTTTTTGTTGAGAGCAATATGCCTTTTGCTCTTTACCCCAATCAGTTTAGCAATGTGACTTTCATTAATAGTAACTTCTATAATCATTACAGCAGATCTGATTTTCATACACTTGAATTCCTTTAAACCCATTTGAGCCCTTGATTTACCTTTCAATTTCTTATTGTTCTCAATTGCAATTCTTTCTTCTTCCCGAGTAGATAATTCATTATAAACTTCTGCTCTGACCCAAAAATCCTTAACCAATGTTGGATAAGTTAGTCCATTTAACATGTTGAAGTAATTCATCCATCCTTGATAATCAAAATACCCCTTTAATTGCAAATGTTTGCATAAAAACTTTTGAAGTCGATAATTTTCTCAACGAAAAGCTTTAAGTCATCTTGATTGAGAGACGGAGTCTTAGGTTTGATTTTAAGACTTTGCATGGAACCAATATTCAGAGGATTTTTTGAAGAGGAAGCCATGAGAAAGAAAAAGGGCTTTTCTAGGGTTTTCATCTTGAGAAAGGTTGTGTATGTTGAAAAGTGTTGAAGTAATAAAACAACATAAATGAAAATTCAAATAATTACACATTTAATCACAAAATGATATAAAGAATTAAATGACATTAATTTTAAGTGTACTGAAGATAATCCAGACAGGTGTAAAGAATGATACATGTATCATCGGTGAAATTGTGCATGTGAAAATTAAAGATATTTCAGTAACAGAAACTGAATTAGAGAATCTCCAGGAATCATCTTGAATCAAAGGTTCTTTTAATAGATCATTTGAAAAGATAATTACTGATAAATATTCGAGAATTCAGATTCTTCATTAAGAATAAGACAAAAGACACATTAATCAACATTTTCATTTTCAACAGTAGGAATAGTTTATGCAACATAAACATTCTGAATAATGAGGAATAATGCCGAAGAAACTCATATCTTTAATTTTTACAAAAAATATCGCAGTATGAAAAGTATCATTACGCTTGTTCATAGGAATCTTAAGCAAGACTTCTTCTAAGATATTTAATTTCAAGAAATAAAATACCTTATATAGAAGGTTTCACTTGAAATTAAAAGAACTTACTTGAGTGAAGCTTTTGATTCTAATTTAGTAGTTGATTCTGATGAAAGTTAGGAATCAGATACTCCAAAGACAATGCTTAAGAAAATATTGAAAAGCTCTAGTGGTAGTCATCCCTTGTTCCCAAGAATATATTTTCCCAGGCAGATCTTTATTTGTACCATTGTAAAGTGTTATGCACAAACCGAGCTCTGATACCAACTGAAGGTGGGAGAATACACAAGAAGGAGGTTTGAATTTTGTATCACCAAGTTGATAACTTACTTCTAGACTAAGTTCAAAATCTAATTAATAAATATGAATAAATGTTGAGTTGCAGCGGAAAGAATGCAGAAGTAAAGTAAATGAGACTTAGAATACAATAGATTTATCCTGATTCCTCTCCCAATTAAGAGTAATCCAGTCCCCTTGCCAAGAAAGAGATTTTTCACAATAATAAACATATTACAATTGCTTATACACTTAAGAATAAGATTATTAAAAGTTCAGACACTACCGTCTGAAATTCTTCAACACAATCAGCTTCTGGTTGTATCTATCCTGCTTAAAGCTCATGTCTAAGAAGTTAATCTTTGCTTAGAGCTTGTGTCTAAGAATCTAAAATTTTCTTAATCATCACCTAATTAAGTATTCCTACTTAGACCACCTATCCAAGACTTCTCCCTTTTTAGAGCATATGTCTAAGACTTTAACCTTGCATATAGCACATGTATATGACTTAACCTGCTCAACCAGCTCCGATTGAGACTTCCTTGCTTATAGCACATGTCTAAGACTTTAACTTTTCATAGAGTATATATCTATGACTTAACTTTCTCAAAAAGCTCTTGATCAAGACTTCCTTGCTTAAAGCACATGTCTAAGACTTTCATCATTACATAGAGCACATGTATATGACTTTAACTACTCGGACCACCTATCAAAGACTTTGCAATGCTCAATCAGTTTCTGATTGAGGCTTCCTCTTATTTTTTTCTTCAAATAAAATATTTGGTAGTCACACACATAGTATGGGACTTTTTGTCTTAACTGTTGAACATCATTCTCAACAAGGAAGAATAGATATTGTGTACATGATTCTGAACCAGTGGTACATAGATATGGATCCCAACAAGAGTCCCTTTTTCTTTTTGTACTTCTTATGATTAACAAAAAAAATATTTTAAGGAAAACATAAGTCAATTTACAATAAACAACATCTAGCAGACAAATATGTATAGTATAAATTGTTGTTCATTGTTGACTTTGCTGATTTTCTTCTTCAGTGATAGAGATGTTGAACATATCTACAACTTATTTCTTTTATTCCAATCTCCACACTAATTTTTGGTGAGGCTTCTTCTATATATATCAAGTCACAAAGAAACTAGTTATTTGAGAATATATCTTTCAAGTACAAGAGTCATTGAGAAGTTGTACAAGCATACTTTTGATCCAGTGTATAAATACATTGACCAGTGCAGATTTAGAAGTGACTTGTACTTATGTGGCTGTTGAGAGTAGTTGACTTAAAGTATGTCTACTTTTCTTGAGCCTTGTGAGGTATGGTTGTTGTCTGAATCTAGTTGAAATGACATAATAGTATAAAATCTATCAGAATCTAGAGACAACTATTAAGTATGGAAATAATATAATGTTTCTTCTAATACTAAAGACTCTAGTATCAGATTCTCTACTGGACCATACTTAATAAACGTCAACCAGATCTTGTCTTATCAGAAGCAAAAATCTTAGTTATACTAGAATGTGCCAATTCATCAGCTAATGTATCTCATATATATACCTGCACAATTAAATACACTTTAAATAATGCCATTTTTCTTTTAAATACCATTGTTATATTCAAAACCTAGGTGGAAGATGCTCAGAACATATCTTGTTCTAACATCCCAAACCTTCCCTGCAACCTCATTTTCCACATATGACCAAAAATGTATATACCCTTTGTAACACCCCAAAATTTTCCCTCTCATTTTTCATTATTCATATCATATAACATAGCATATTACATGCATGGTCAAACATTTCGCATAGAAAAATGAAGCATAAGCATCCATGATCACAAGCATAAGGCATATGATCACCCGGCTGGAAATTCATGATCTTCAAAGTCAAACTAAGAGCTAAGTGATTCTGCAAGGAGCTCAAAGCCATCCACAAAGCCCTAGAGGGGATTAAAATCCAAATCAACTCAGAATGGACGGTGTGGATGTATTCTTGAAGTTTCCCACAAGAAAAAGGAAAATTCAAGATTTTTGGTCCGTTAACCAGTTAACCTATAGCGTTAACCAGTTAACGCATGTGAAAATTGAATAAAAAGCTTCAAAAATAAGTTGGTTTCCCATTTTCCCTCTATTGTTTCCCTTCATTTTTCAACTTTTCTTACACTACTTACACACTCCATTTACCTTGGATTCTTCCACCACATTCTATATTTTTCCATACTCTTCCAAAGAATATTCCAAGGAACATTCTAATGAATATTCTAGAAACCCTAACTAACTTTAACTAACTCCAACTCTAACTCCAAGTCTCATTTCCCAAGCCTAATGCTTATGATAGCTCCATGCCTAAGCTTCAATCCAAACCTAACCTCTATATAAATCCATTTCACTCCAAACCTCACAACTTAATCCTCATTTTCACAAACTTCACTTCATCTCTCTCACTTTCTCTCAACTTTTCTTCACTTTTCACCAAACTCACCAAAGCTTCTCCATAGAAGTTCTTCAAGTTTTGCATTGAAACTTGAAGAACTTGAAGTTAAACTCTCATCAATCATCAACTTTGTGGCTTATTGAAGAAGTGTTGTTATTCTTTGGATCGATTTCAGCTTTTCAGAAGTGATTTCGCAAGTGTTCATCAAGGTCGAATCACATTTATTTTGTATTCGCGAATCAAAGGAATCTCCGATTTTCTTATTCATCCGTATTTCAATCGACATAGCAATAAACACCAAAGCAAGCCTCTGCTTCGTAGGTTGGTGATCCGAAACGTTCTTCACTTTTAACTTATTTCACTTCATCTCGTCGTACGAAATTCTTCGATTACCTGTTGTATGCTTGCGTTTTTTATCGTTTTACGTTTGATTACGATTTGCTTGTGTTTTGCTTATTTTAGTTGTTATAAGCTATAATTGTAGCTTATAAAGTCCTAATAGGTGTTAGAATACCATCTTCAATTAGAAAATTCGTGCTAGCATGTTCATGTATGTGTTAAGGGTTTTTAGAAGTAGGTTCATGACCAAAAATGCTTATTTTTTTTTATCTTTTTTCAGCATTCTGTTCAGTGTTAACCGGTTAACGCATATGGTTAACCGGTTAACACGTGATTTTCAAACTGAATGTTGTTGTTTTAAGACCGTTAACCGGTTAACCAATACCGTTAACCGGTTAATACTGTTCCAATTTTGAAAAATCCTTTGTTTTCATTGCATGTTTGCATTGCATTGTTCCTTTAATCTTCATATAGGATTAGATCATGAATTTAGGGAATTTTAAATACCACATTAGGTGCTTAATTCCATTGTTTTGAGTCGTTTCGACATGCGTATTCGTTACTTTTGCATATTTTTGTGTTTACTAGTTAATTGTGTATAAAATGACTTGTGAATGTTTGTTGCCATGTTCAAACTCTTTTGCTAGCATGCCTATAATTGTGATGAAACATTCCTTCTATTTCTCCTTGTGAAATGGGGATTTTTCCTTATAAACCTTCCCTTTTTACTTGAAGAACTAGAAAAAGCATTAGATAGTGAGGCAATATGTGTTAAATGTCCTTTAAGAGTTTTAATTTCAAGTTTTAAAATTGGACATTCAACATATTACACAACTTCTATCTTTTCACCTAAAGTATATGAGACAATACAATGCTCTTCCATAAGAGATGTATTAGCTTCCTTTAAGAAAATCTAAAGCACGATTAAGATTCTTTATGTATTGATCAAGAGTATCAATGATTTCTTTTTGGAGAGAAATTTTCTTAAACAATTTAATGGAATCATCATACATGTCATTGAAAGCATTAGATAATTCACTATAAGTATACTCATTTTTAGAATCAGAATTATATACCTTTGAAGTTCCACTTTTCTTTTGTGCCATCATACAAAAGTTGGCACACTCATCATCTGAACTCGAGCAGGAATCAGATGAGGAGTTATCTACCTCTTCTTTCCACGTGATTTAAGCTCTACGACCTTTGGAATATTTTCCCTTCATCTTGTAGAAAGCCTTGCCTTTGATTTTATGATGTTTGGTGATTTTGACATGTAGTTCTATAGTTTCCCAATTTACCACATTCATAGCATGTGACCTCATCATATTCTTTCTTGTGACCCTTCTTTGGTGGATGAGTGTTTATGAAATTCATTAGACCTTTGTCGGTATGCTTGAGCTTGTTTATCTTAAGATATCTATTGTAGTTTTTGACAAATAAACTCATATGGTCCCTGTGTGATGGCACACCACAAATTTTTGTCAACCGATAACAAGTGTACATACATTAATGGTTTCCAATATGTATAATTTTTGCCTTAGAAAATGGATGCTCTATTATACGCTCCCTTAGGATCGTTATCTTCTGACATATTCACGAACTTTTGGATGTCGATTAGACACAATCAAAAGACCAGATCTTGATGCCAATTGTTGGGTGTAAATATGGAAGTAGAAAAATAATCTACAGGGGGTGAATAAGTCAAAATTAAAAAATGCGACCTTCGTTTTCCAAAATCATAGTATTTTTAAAAATGAGTTGTGAGCGGAAGGTTTGAAGCAAAAATGAAAATTATACAATTGAATATGACCAAGCTAACACGGTTTGTTTCACAAATATCCAAGATTATATATATGAAATGTTTGGTATGAATTGATTATATTCATGTAGTCACAAGAAGTGTAAACAATTGATTCAATGTGTGGAATCATATATTCAATTTGTTTTTAGATTTATCAATCATACTACTAGCTTGACTAGTTGTCCAGTTCTAACAAAACCTAAAGCTTTACGTAATAAATTGCTATTAAGAACAAAACGATATAATACAAAGGAATTGAAAAACCTAGCATCCAATCACTACGAATATAAATACAAGAGTAAGAGTTAGAGAAATGACATTGAGATTTATAGTCTTTCGGTGTTCGTCCTCGATTGGCCTACGAGCACTCTTCAATGATTTCTCATTGGAACTTGCAAGTTCCTTGTTATTTGGCAAATATTTCCAAGAATTCATATAATTACCAGCAATCCACAATTACAGTTGAGATGATAAATCTCCTAATTTGAAAATTGACTTGTATACAACAAACTTTCCGAACTGTTCTTCGTATCTTTATTTGAACACATTTCTTGAACCTTCCAGTTGCACCAATTATGCTCCAAGCCTTATTTGTAGTCTTTCACACAGTTACTACTAAGGCAGTGTTGGAGACAAGAACCTACTTCTTTTCAATGGAATTTGTCACCACCATTGACAATCCCCCGTTCTTGCTAACAACTTGAAAAACTCAACAATATCTTAAAGAATGGTTAGTTTTAAGTACACACCTCCTTTAATCAATATCTAAACTCTTGTTATCAAGATTTGAACTCAAATGAAGTTGAAGATATGATGAATTCGTAACAAGTCTTTGAACACTCAAAACAAAGGAAATTGATTTTCACACAAAATCATACTAAAAAATCTTAACATAATGATTGATGTTATGTGTAGAATGATGAAAAAATGATTTATATGTGCTTGAGGTAAAGCACACAAAATGGTTTCAAAAAAAGGTGGTTATATTCGAATCAAGAAAATATGATTTGGATCAAATGAGCAAAATGAGGTGGAATTGAATAAATAACCAATTTTTGAAAAAGATGCTAGTTGATCAGAGAAAACGTTATTCAAATCAAATGCCTTCCAATTTGAATCAAGCATAAAATTTGATTTAGATCAAATGACAAAGAACTAACAAGATTTATAGGCAAAAGGGTTTGTTTCGGATCAAATCAAACAGAATCAAACATGAATTTTGAAAACTGAAATTGATTCGAATCATGTATAATTTTTAATTCGAATCAAATTAGCTAAAGTTTGTTCTCAGGAAAATGATTAGGATCAAGTGTAAAATTTGACCAGTATCAAATTGCTGAGTTTAGCTATTATCCAATTTTATCAGGATCTAAAATTAAGTGTAAAACTGAATGATTCAAATCAATCTTATAAAATCTCAAATTTTCAAATTTTCAAAAGCTTTTTGTTTGAATCAACTTTGAACAAAAACACAAAAATGTTTTCATTCCAAAAACATATGCTATTGATTAAATAACATTTAGATCAAGACATATTCTTGTGTATGGAGCGACGACATATTCTTTCTTGGAGCAAAACGACACATCATATGTCTTTCGTTTACATAAAAGCTATATAAATAGGACAATTTGACAAACAAGTGGAACTCCAACTATACTCCTTAGTCTTTTTTAGGTTTGTTAGTAAAGGTAAATATATAACGTGCATAGAAGAACCAGTTCCTTCGGGAAATGTAAAAATACAAGAATATATGAGGGAGTTAGCGATGTTTCGGAGACCTCAACTCCACAAACATCTGAAGTGAATCAACAACTAGCGAGTGAAGGTACTTAGGAGATGTGGAACCGACAGTCGTATATCCAACCTGACCGTGATCGTTAAATTATGTAATTTTATTTTTAATTGATTATTAATATAATATTATTTTTCATCAATTATTAAAGTTTTATATATTTCATTTTTAAAATTTTGAAAATGTATTATGTTTTTAGATGAATTGGCGACATTTTCTAATTTTATACACAATCACCAATTTATCCGGAGATCCGTTTAATAATCTTGCAAAAATGAAATAATTTGATAATTAATTTAAAAAACAGGTTATTTGAGAATTTTATTTAAAAAAGTGGAGTACTTACGTAAAATATTCACAGAAAGTTTGTATAAAAAAATGCAACAAACATAGAATACTTTTTACATTTAAAAAAAAAATACTATTAACTAAAATATCCCTCACGTTATAGATTAATTAACGCGTAATCGCCAAAAGTAACGAATATAAATAATGCTATATATATTCACCGTTTCCTAAGAAAACTCCTATTACCAACACAACTCAACTCAACTCAACTCACTTTCTTCACACCGCACTCCACATTTCTCCGCCGCAGCCACCGTCGTAACTTCCCCAAACCACCGCACTCCTCATGTCAACCCAAACCGGTAAGCCATTCGACTGGAGCTTCGATCCAGAAACCGAAGATCCAACTCTCCACATGAAAGGCCGCAAATTCTTCTTCTTCATCGCAATCTTCTCCATCGTCATGCTCTTCACCGCCATCTTCCTCTGCGCCAGATGGATCTTCCGCAACCGCGCTCTTCTATCACAAAACGCCACTCCATTGCAGACATTACCATACTCTTCACCGTCAGAAGGACTCGACGCCGACGCGATCAAGAAGCTTCCTATCATATTACATCAAACCGATTCTTCCAACCGCGCGTTGGAAGAAACCGAGTGCTGTATCTGTTTAAGCGCGTTTAGAGATGGTGAGAAGCTGAAAGTGTTGCCGGTATGTAATCACTGTTTTCACTGTGAGTGTGTTGACTCGTGGCTCGTGAATCGTTCGAGTTGTCCTTTGTGTAGAGCTTCGCTTAAAACTGATTCTTCTTTTCCAAAGATTTTGATTCAAGAACCACCAATATATCATTATCCACTCTGATTTTCATTTTTGTTTCAACTTTTTTAGTTTTTTATTGTAATTTTAATAGTTTTAGTATTTGTAGTGCTAGTAATTTACTTGTTTTTGGATAATTATTTGTTCCGAGCAATGTAAATTGTAGTGAAAATCAATTTTTAAGATATTAGTAGCGAATATTTTTGGATTGAAATTTGTTGGTTACTTTATATACATATAAAGTAAATTTTAATTTAAAAGTCATATTGAAGGTAAAAAAAACTGTTGAATCAATTTTAAAGTTAAAAACTATAAATTATAATTTTAAATAAGAATTTATATTTTAAAGTCATAATTAATTCTACTTAAAACATCTGAGAATATTAAAGTTATTTTATTTTATTTTCTTACAATTAGTTTTGCAAAATGCGAAATTGAAACAAAACATATACTTAATATTGTTATTTAAACATGAAAAATGTAAAAATTCTAAATAAATAAAAAATACATATCTCTCAATTATATATTTTACAACTTTACACTTATTTTAAATTAATTTTTCAAAATAAATTTTGTTTTGCAAATATTCTAACAAAAGTATTTACAGTGAATACATTATAATCAATTATTTGTAATTTTAAAATTAGTGATTTTACTATTCAAAGACAAATTTAATCCATTATTGTAAATTTAGAATTATAATAAATTTAGCATTTTCTTAAAATAAGACATTACTAAGTAAATTATTAAAGATGAAAATATTAATTAATAAAGTATTAACCTTATTCTTTACAATATCTAAAATGAATAAATATTAATTTATTTATTTATACTAAGTTGCTACTCTTTTATAAGGAAAATCAATATATTTAATAGTGTATTTTTATATTTATCTAATAATTAACAGAGTATTATTGTTTTAAAAGAAAAATCAATATATTGTACAAAGACTTGGAATAAAACAATTCTGAGCATGCATATAGACAACATGTGATAAAAGAAAAAAAGACAACGTATAAATAAATTATTAAAAATGAAAATATTAATTAATAAAATAATATTTTTTTTTTTTGCAATGTCTAGAGTGAAAAAATAATATTTTAATTATTTTCACTAAACTACTATAGTGTATACTCATATTTATCTAACAATTAACGAAGAACATTATTGTTTAAAAATAATAATTCAAAGCACGGTATAGAGATTTTAAAAAGAAACAATTAAGAAAATGGTAAACACAACATGTCAAAGAAATAAAAGTGAACACATAAATAAATTATTAAATGAACTAACTTTATTCTTTAAAAAGAGAAGATTAACAAATATAAACAATTACTGTTTGATGCTTGGTAAAGTATGATTCGATCTTAATTAAATAATTTATTGTTTTTATATTTGAAATGTGTTGTTGCTTATACTAGTTATGTTCTCTAAAATTTAAATGATTTGATAATTCATTGAATAATGCCAAAGGAAAGTGGTGCCCTATATATTCCTTTTGCATGTGACAAGAGTCCAAGTTAGTGTGCTTTTTCATTTTTCTTTTTCTATCTTATTGTTCTTTTTTTTTTTTTTAGAGATAAAGAATATGGTGACTCATAAAATATTTTTACAGTCAAATCATTAATTATACTAATACAAAATAATTATATTAAATTTTTATGATTATTAATTTATAAATATTAATAAATTATTTACATTAATAAATAAATAAAAATAATTATCATTATCCAAGTTCTAGACAAGTAATTTATATGTATTTAAATTAATTAAATATATCAGTTAACTATTTTTTATATGTTAGCAGTTACTTATTTGGATGAATTTTTGATTTAATGTGATTTTTTTCCACTTCTGACGATAATGGTGGATGGTTTTTTAAATATTTTAGTTAGGTTCTATAATTTTCCACAACACTATCTATTTAGTATGGTAATTGTAAATTTAAATATGTTGTTATTGCTCTTATGAGTCAGCAATGGCTTGCTCTATTGAAACATGTTTTTGACATGATGCAAGTTCTAGATAATGAGGGAAACTTTTCAGTAAATTAGGATAAGAAAACACAAAAACTCGACGCTGAGTTCTTTTCATTTTTAATTTGTTTTATCTAATGTTGTTGCCATAACTTTATGTCTGGAAGACTTCTGTTTCAATCTTTATAATACTGTACTTTGTTAATGTTAATCACGAGTAACCCACTATGGATTATTCCCATAATCCATCTATAAGTCAATTTAATATACTATATATTAATCTATGTGAAACTATTCAATTATTAGTCATAATATTATTTATTTAGTTATAGTGGGTTTAATATATTATATATTAATCTATGTGAAATTTATTCAATAATGAGTCATAATCTATATTTATTTAGTTACAGAGGGTTTTCATTTCACACTAATTTTACTTAACATACTCCCTAAATCCTTGAAATAAATATGTGTAACTTAAATTCACGGTGTTAAGAAAGCTTCGGGTAAATTTCATAAAAAAGACTTTAATCTAAAGGAAAGTAATAAGGGAATATTGAAAATAATAATTATTAGAGTCTAGATAATAATATATCCTCTTCATTCTAAATATTCTAAATAGTGAAAGGGATATATACAAGTTACAATGTAAGTCAAACTTAAGAAATAATTATATATAATGGAAAATAATTACAAACATAATTATTGATAAATTTTTCAATTTTATCACACTCTCATCATAGTTGAAGCGGGAGGTTCGGAGACACTTAAACTGACCTAGAAACCATCAAAAAGAACTCAAGGTAGGTTTTTGGTGAAAATATCAGCAACCTGGTGACGAGAAGGAACATGAGTGACGTGTGTTTGACCACAAGTTACCTTCTCCCGCGCAAAGTGAATGTCTATCTCAATATGCTTAATACGCTGATATTGTACATGATTACTGAAAGATAAATTACACTAACATTGTCACAGTACATCAAAGTAGCCCGAGAGAGTAGAAATAGTCCACTAGCGTGGCTGATCACGACAGACCTCAAGAAGTAACTTAGTGAACCCAAATCTTTCATGGTTAACTCAAAGGCAAGAAGCATCATGATGGATTTGCTAAGGTCATGGGAGGAAGTGATGAGTATAATGTCATCAACATATAGCAAGAAGGTCACCATGGAGAAATGCATTTTGCACATCCAACTGATGTATGGACCATGATTTGGAGAGAGTGGTGGCGAGGATTGTGTGGATCGGTGCCGGTTTCACCATATGACTAAATGTTTGATCACAATCAACACCTCTAACCTGAGAACTGGCATCGCTACAAGACTAGTGTTCTGGACTGGCCCAATTCCCATAATTGGGCCAAGCAAACCAACTTGGCAGAAGCGCTCGACGTCGAGCAGAATCAAGAATAGTGGTCTCTGTCGACCAAGAGCGTACCGACCAAGACAAAGCCCTCCAACGGCTAGTTTTGACCGTTACCTATCTTTACGGATTCCTCGATCCGCGCCCAACGGTGTAGACCAATAATCTTCCACTTAGCCCCTTATATAAACCCTCTCATTTGGGAGGGTCAGGTATTCAATTCTCTGACCTTAATTCTTGTACTTGCCCACTCTTTGCTCGGTTACTTACTTCAGCATCGGAGTGCCTTGCAGGTACACCCCCTCCTTTCATCACCAACCGTCTTTCAGCAACGCTCAAAGTCAGCCGTATCGGATCCTGATCTCCAGGTACGATCAGGTGGCGCCGTCTGTGGGAAACTGATTTCCCCGTTCTTCTCTCTCTCAGAATCTTCAAAGAACCAAAGTTTTTACCAAGATCCATGGCTGCTCGAGACAATCCGGACAACCGATCAAACGACGGCATGATCCTCACGCAACGTAAGAGCAACATTCATCACCCTCCGCACGAAGAAACCGTGCAAGATCACCCGGACGGGAAGACATCATCGCCTTCTCCCGACCGCGATCAACCTTTGGAGAGTCGCCCGGAAGCCCTCTTTCCCTCGACTCCTTCAGGATCTGACTTCGCCGCCCTGGCCGAAATCCTGAATCAGACAAATTTGCTGCTCCTCGCCCATGGCGAGAAAATCGCCCGTCTCGAAGACAGCTACTGTCGACCCCAGTCTCCCGCGAGACACCAGAGAAGGCGCAGTCCCTCTCCTCCCAAGAGAAAGAGGAAGGGACACATTGACGAATCCACTGGCGACAAACGACCTCGTCAGTCCCCTCCGCGGTCTTCCCCTCCAAGAAAATCAAGAAGGAGCAGATCAAGATCTGCATCTCCCCGGCGAACGAAGAAGCGCGCTCACAGATCCCCTTCATTCAACTCCAACGAGGACGAGGACGCTCGGGGTCCCCTCTCGTCAGAAATCATGGCGGCTAAACTTCCAAGAGGTTTAGAGAAACCCCCACCGCTAGGCTCATACGACGAAACCACAGATCCGGACGAGCATATCGAGAATATCGATGCGCTGCTCGACTACCGAGGAGTGCGAGGAGAGATCAAATGTTGCCTCTTTCCTACGACACTGAGGAAAGGAGCGATGGCGTGGTACAAAAGCCTTGAGGCTGAATCCATCACTTCCTGGAAACAACTTGGACGCACATTCTCCAGGCACTTCACTGCCTCAAGGCGGCACCCAAAGACAGAAGCTTCGCTCGAAGCGATCATCCAAGGGAAAGACGAACCTTTGCGAACTTACATCGAAAGGTTCAACAAAGAGGCAGTCCAAGTGTCCACAACCGACGACATGAAGAAGTATTTGTTGGAGCGAGGACTGCGCCCGTCAACAGATTTTCATCGGGCAGTCGGCATCGAGACCCCTGCCACCCTCGACGCGTTCTTACTGAAAGCCCAAGCCTATATCCAGTATGGGGAAAAGCAGGCAGCCAACTCCGTAAGAGACGCTCGACATCGCGAAGATGCGAAGCCCCACCGAGTCGATGAACCCTCGACATCTCGTCGGGGATGAGACAAAAGAAAGGACGGTCGCTCCCGTGAACCGCGGGAGCACAGAGGACCCGTCGACCGATTCCACGAATATACTCCGCTCCTGGCTTCCAGAGAGAAAATCTTGTCCGAGTGTGCCAACTCAGAGTTCCGGCAAGCAGGGGTACGCTTTCCGAGGCAGCAGCCCAACAAACCGGGCACAGACAAAACAAAATATTGCAGATTCCATAAAAGTCATGGCCACAACACAGAAGACTGCATCCATCTCAAGGATGCAATCGAAATTCTTATCAAGGACGGGCACCTTAAACAATTCACCAAATCCAGAGATACTCCTCGACAAGAAGCGCAAGAGACTCAAAAGGTCGAGGAGGCTATACCTGTTCCTGCAGATGCGAACATGCAGGTTGCCCTGAGCATCTATCGCCCAGAATATTTCTTCCTACCCGATTACACCGGGAGCCCGAGATACTTTTCCTCCCATAGTCCATGGGAAACATTTCCATCCGCAATGGTCATTTCAGGAGGAGGGTTCAACAAAATCACGGTCGGATCCGTAAAGCGAAAATTCGACCAGCTGATCGCGAAGGGGCCCGCGCAAAACGGAACCCTAGACCCACCAAGAGAGGGCTCGGTACCCCTTGCCTTTTACCGAGAAGATCTCCTGGGAGGAGCGTCGAACGCCAGCATCCCACTACTCATCCGGGCGCGAATGGCAAATTTCGATGTGAGAAGAATCTTGGTAGACCAAGGAAGCTCCTGCGATATTATGTACTCCCAGCTGTTTTCAACACTCCAGCTGAACGAAACACACCTGACTCCGTACGTCGGATCAGACTTGCAAGGATTCAACGGGGCGGTTTCCCGACCGTGGGGCTACGTCGATCTGTTTGTCACCTTCGGAGCAGCTGAAACAGCCAGGACGGTCCGAGTCCAGTTCCTAGTCGTGGACTGCCCGTCGCTATACCAGTGCATTCTGGGACGACCAACACTGGCCGAGCTAATCGTTGTACCATCCACCGTCCACCTAAAAATGAAGTACTATACTACCTCGGGCAAGGTTGCCACGCTGCACGGGGACGTCGATGCTGCTCGCCGGTGTTTCGAAGCGGCATCTAAAGGTCTTAGCTTAATATCTTACCAACCAAACCCTTTAGAATTGAATTCACTGGATGTTCCACAAACACCCAGGGCCTTCCCTCAGGTAGACTCAATCGACCTGGACTGCAGGTTCTCAGAAGACAGCGAGGGCATCCAAAAGCCAACAGATTCACTATCCCGATGAGTCCCAGATGGAGAGTTCGAGCTGATTCCCCTGGGAGATGACCCAACCCGGTGCGTTAAGATCGGGGCACATATGCCCGACTTGGCAAAACGACAGTTGGAAGCTTGCCTCAAAGGGAACGCAGATCTGTTTGCCTGGAGCGCCGCAGAGATGTCAGGACTCGACCTCGAGACAGCCTGCCATCACCTCTCCATCAACCCAACACACAAAGCGGTCGCCCAGCGCAGGAGGAAGCAGTCGACCGAAAAAACTGAAGTAGTTGAATCTGCTGTTAAAGACCTCCTAGAGGCAAAATTTGTAACTGAGGCCAGGTACACAACCTGACTCTCAAATGTTGTACTGGTGAAAAAAATCTAATGGAAAGTGGAGAATGTGTGTTTATTATACTGATCTCAACCGGGCATGCCCGAAAAATGCATACCCTTTACCTAAGATTGATAAATTGGTCGACAATTCGTCCGACTTCAAACTATTGTCCTTCATGGACGCCTACTCAGGGTACAATCAAATACCCATGGCCGTGTCCGAAAAAAATTACACAGCCTTCATGACCGAATCGGGCAACTACTATTATAACGTCATGCCCTTCGGTCTGAAAAACGCAGGCGCGACATATCAGCGCATGATGAATAAGGTATTCCGGGCAAAAATCGGGGACATGCTCAAAGTATATATGGACGACATGATCGTCAAATCTCAACAAGAGACGGACCATGCGTCCCACTTACGAAAAGTGTTCGATCAGGCACGAAAATGCAAAATGCGTTTCAATCCCGAGAAGTGCACATTCGGTGTCCGAGCAGGGAAGTTCCTCGGATTCTATTTGACCGAGCGAGGCATCGAAGCCAACCCCGACAAATGTCGGGCATTTGCGGAACTCCCAACTCCTACTTCTAAAAAATCCATACAATCTCTAAACGGGGTCCTCACTTCCCTCGCTCGGTTCGTAGCGAAATTCGCTCAACACGCTCTCCCCTTTTACAAGCTCCTTCGCAAAGAGGTAACTTTTGAATGGACGGAGGAGTGCGAGCTAGCGTTGTCCCACCTGAAGAGGGCACTAAGTGAACCCCCAATTTTATCCAGACCTGAAAAAGTAGAGATACTTTATCTCTACCTTGCCGTTGCAAACGAAGCAGTGAGCGCGACCCTCGTACGCGACTTACCCGAGGGGCAGAAGCCCGTTTATTTTACGAGCAAAGCACTCCATGGCCCAGAAATTCGGTATCTCCAGGTAGAAAAGGTAGCCCTGGCCCTCCTTTTCGCAGCCAGAAGGCTACGCCATTATTTCTTGGCCCACACCATCATCTAAAGAACTGATCAACCCATAAGACAATTGCTCGGTCGACCAGACATGGCCGGACGAATGTTAAAATGGTCATTGGAACTATCCGAATTCGACATCAAATTCGAGGGAAGACAAGCTCTCAAAGCTCAAGCACTGGCCGACTTCGTAGCAGAACCCACTTTCACTGAGCAAGAGCCAAAATCTTCCTCCAGGTGGACTATTTTCGTGGACGGGGCATCCGGCCCAGCGGGCAGCGGAGTTGGGGTTATTCTGGAGAACGAGGAAGGGAACATCATTGAAGTATCCTTAACCTTATCTTTCCCCACTTCCAACAACCAGGCGGAGTACAAGGCCTTCCTAGCATGCATACGGCTCGCGACCGACTTGGAGGCAGAAGAAATCACAATCTGCACAGATTCTCAGCTGGTCGCTAGCTAAGTCCGAGGAGACTTTCAAGCCAAAAACGATATCATGGCCGAATACCTGGACCTCGTAAAAGGCGAGCTAAAGCGATTCAGAAGCGTGGAAGTCAAACACGTCCCGCGAGAGAACAATACCCGGGCCGACATCCTTTCCAAGTTGGCGAGCACTAAAAGGAAGGGAAACAACAAATTCGTCATAAAAAAACGCTTCCCCGACCAAGCATTGGGCAATCATCAATCCACCTAGACGTTAATCTCGTGGGCGACACGAACTGCTGGATGACCCCAGTATTTAACTACCTGACTAAAGGAGAGTTACCGACCGACCCAAAAACGGCCAGCACAATACGACGAAGATCATGCTCATATTCTCTAGTGGGTGGACGTATGTATCGTCGAGGATTCTCTACACCCCTCCTCATATGCGTAGAAGAAGAGAACATCTCACACGTGCTAAGAGAAGTCCATGAAGGAATTAATGCGCAACATCCAGGCGGACGGTCGTTGGCCCGAAAAATTCTTCGAGCAGGATACTATTGGCCCACACTCCAACACGACGCAAAGGAGCACGTGAAAAGGTGCGACAAGTGCCAACGACACGGGGACATACACGTAGCACCCCCGTCCGAGCTAAAATCACTTTCGTCGCCTTGGTCATTCGCATGGTGGGGGATGGATATCTTAGGACCATTCGTTGTCGGATCTGGCCAAAACAAATACCTAATTGTAGGCGTCGATTATTTCACCAAGTGGATAGAAGCAGAGGCCTTAGCCAAAATCACTGCACTCAACATACTACGTTTCTTCAAGAGGAACATCCTCGCCCGGTTCGGAGTACCGCTCACCATTGTGACCGACAACGACACTCAGTTTACAGATAAACACTTCAAAGAATTTGTTGCATCAATAGGAACGAAACAACATTTCGCTTCGGTGGAGTACCCCCAAACTAACAGGCAAGCAGAGGCCGCGAATAGGTGT